>OY728139.1:1220848185-1222060685 GCA_963277665.1 Viscum album | reverse complement strand
ACATGTGGTATATTTGGTGAATTTTTTATATGGAAATTATATTTTCATGTTCAAAGTATATTTCTTGACTTGTTGATCATGTTTGAGCACAAAGGGAAAACCTGGGTATCTAGGTGGGTGGACATGTACTAGTATGCTAGTGAATCCGTGGGGTTTGGCCTCAGTTTCACTTAGCAAGATTGATTCTAACAACTCTAACTAAACTGTGATGATGATGATTAGGGACCAATAGGTTATGGGTATGTTCCCTACTAGTGGCTCGTGCACGATAACGGATATTTGTGATGGTTATTCTCACCGAGATACGAGGTACCAGGGACCCACAACGAGCTAGTGCCTAGGGGTTATTTCCTATTGCTTGTGCTCATTAGATCCTTTATAATTATCGTCGGCATACAGTATATTTGGCTGGAAAATTCAGTATCTTTGAAATTTATTTTAAAACTATTGATTCTTTCAATTAGCCCACTTGAAAACTGATTTTTTTTAAGTTGCATCTTTTAGAAATTGTAACTAGAAATTACATGTTTTTGAAAACTTGCATTATTTTCATCTTTAAATTTTTATCTCATGGAATCTCTTAGTGGTGGTATTATACTGGGCATTTTCTCACACACTACTTACACCTTTGGGTGTAAGTAGACTTGGTTATTTTTGTTGTTGTAGGTTGGGTACAATTCTTTTAGTTCCAGTGGTTCGGGTTTCTAGCAGGTCCTTGGTGGTAAAGTCTTGTGGAGATGGCTTGAGGGCGGTGCCCCATGCCATGAAGGTTCTTGGGATGTTTCATTTTGGTTTTTTACCTTTTTTATAGTCTTATTGAGTTGTTTTAAAATATGTAATTCAGTTCTGAATTTTTGTAAAAGATTGTTTGCTTTGAAAAATCCAGATTCGTTTTATTGGATTCTTTTGTTGTTTTAAGTTTATAAACTCGGGTAAATCATTCACAATTCTTATTTTATAATACCCGGGCACTTTTTTCAGCCCGTGGGGATTGGGAATGCCCTTTGGTCCTTGTCACGGGCTGGGTTTGGTGTCGTTTTTAGCGGAGACCAGATTTAGTTAGTGACAAAATGGTATTAGAGGAGGTTCGCTCTCTTTGGGTCATATTATTTTGGGAACAGTCGGGATAGTATGGGGTTATGATTGTCGGGACTTGGCATTCTGGTTAGGATTAGTGTGGCTGATCACCACACCTCATGATGGAATTCAAGTCACCAGGGGAAGTTGAAATTTTTCTGAGTCCTTTGGTTTTCTTGGTTTGATGATGATTAGTGGAAATGAAAAGAGAGTTGGTTTAATGGTATCAGTGAGCTCACAGGGTTTGGAAAGCCATGTGGAGCCAAGGATATTTCCCTAGAACAATCTATGTGATGGTGAAGTGATTTTAATATGGCCACCAACCATATGTCCAAGTCACCCACTGAAACTAGTTTCCTCTCACATTATCATGTGTTCTTTAGTTTTGAAATCTTGGAACTTTTGTTTTAAAATGACTTGGTTTTAAGAAGCATAAATTTTTTGTGAAATAATTATATAATAAATAGGGAATGGTTAGATTTTTTAAAATGGATAACTGAATTTTCAGAATTGTATTGGAATGGAAAATGGTGTGTTTGCACCTCTTTTGAAAGCATGAACTATGTCAAGTTTGGTTTTGAAAAGGTGTTTCCAATAGAGTTTTCTAAACTATTGAAAGGTGTTTTAATGGGATGAGATGTTTTGAAATTTATGTGAATAACTTGAAATTGAGTTTTCATTGGAATGATTTTTCCTTTCTGAAAAGTTTTTTTATGCGGTAATTTTGGTTTGATTTTGTGGTTAGCAATCTTGAGAAAAAGGAAGTATTGGTTGATTTTTTTCAGTTTTGAAAAGTGGAATGATTTTCTATATTAACCTTTCGTATTTTCATTAGAAACCACACGCATGGGGTTATATGGGATAGTGTATGGTTAATGGTATGACCGGATGAGTTTTGGGATGGATATGAGGAGGGTGCCTGGTGTGGCATAGAAACATGCATGTGTGAGGCCCATGGGGTACCATTGGTGGATACGCTAACCATTGAACCAGTTATTTTAAAAAATATGATTTTAAAGGAAAAACATGATGTCTTGATGACTAGTTTTGGATGGTGTGTATTTTGTGTTTTTTAAAATGTTGATGTTGTGGGATGTTTTGAGTCCAAGAACCCCTCCTGTTTGAACTATGTTTTGGGATTGTGTTTGATCGGTAAGCTGTGTTGAAGGTCCGGTTAGTGGTCTCTTCTGAGAAATGTTTTGGGATGCCTTTACAGTGGTTCCCTTCATGTGTTTGGATCTGTTTTGTGGTGTGTCTTGACCAATGGACCATCTTGTTTGGGTCCTTGGGATCAATAGTTGGATAAGTTACTCCCCAATAAGGGTTAGTGCACAACTGAAGTGCAACCTAGATTGTTTTGCTGTTTGAAGACCCTCCAGTTGATCAATATAAGGAATCTTTTTCTTGATCTTTTTAGATTGAGTCTACACCCTTTCCTTTCATGGTTTGGTGTATCCTCTTGTAGCGGGATAGTGATCATGGAAGGTTGAAAGAGACCTTATCTTCTTAAGTTTCCTAATTTTTCGAAGGTGGAAGTGGTCTGGGGTTGTTAGCATAGTTGAGTATTTGGATGGTGTCTAAGAGGTCCTCTCGGTCCTTCGTAGTATCTTAGAAGAAGGAGTTCATGTTAAACTACGAGTGTGAGAAATTTGGTCATGAGAGGATATTGTGGCCACTTTATATAATTATGTGTTGTTTTGGGATGTTGTATATGGTCCCTCTCCATGCATTGTTTATATCAGTCACAATGGTCATGTTCGGTGACACCTTGTGATGTCATTTTCTTGATTGAATGTAAAGTTGAAAGTCGTGCAATCCTCTGAGAGTCTCTGTAATGTTGGGAGAATTTCTCCCTTGGAAAAACTTAAAAATATTCTATTTTATAGGAAGGTGAGTATAGGTGTTCTTTACTTCTATTGTTTCTCAACCGAACAAACAAGGTGTGATGTGTGTGCGACTTCTAAGCCCTTGTTTCAATGAAATATCAGGTTTGGGTAAAGTGAGTTTGGAATGTGTTATGTCTTGGAAAATTTATCCGGGATTGCGGTGTAGTTGTTGGTTGCACCGAAAGAAGAATTCTCATTCAGGGGGTTTCCAAAGCCTAACTGTGAGGCTAAAGATGCTTCAATCATTGAGCTCCAGCCATAGGTCTCGGAGAGAAGTTGGCTCGTAGTCAGGGGAAATCCCAGGGTCGTTTAAACCCTTGTACAAAGTCTTATCCTTAGTATGAAAGATGAGAATAGTTCAAACCTTTTGTGTCTTCATGGTTAAGAACATATTTTGTGCACGATTAGTAGTGGTCATGTTCTAGGAAGCCATGCAAAAAGAATGATCCCCATGGTTAGTGCAGGGTTTCCCAAACCATGTGGACTAATCGTGTGACCGACCCAACTTTTTAAATTTTGGGGTCTTTCTGTGCCTGCCCATGCTGGTTGTTAATATGGGATGATCTTATGGTGGGGATACCCACTATGAGTCTCATGTGTGTTATTTTGGAAATATCTAATGGGAGTAAATGAAGAAATAAGTACCCTTTTTATAATAAAAGATTTCGAATTTGATTGACCATGGCCAGACAAAGAGAGAATAGAAGTCCTACTTGGTAATATGGGGCTTTCTTTCTACCCCCTTGTATCGGGAGTCTGTTTGGGACTCCCCCAGTTAGTGTCCTAATTCTGTCTCGGGAAATTTTGAGTTGTCTCTTATGGTGGGGAGCCCATTTGTGTCTCCCCATACTAGTAACTCAGATTGGTCTTTGGTTTTGGATTGGCAGTAGATAGTCTTTTTTGGAGCTATCTAATTACCTAAACCTTCCTTGGGTAAATTTTGGGAGTGGAGAACTCTCAATGGTCTGGTTAAAGCAAGGTAAGTGTAACATTGTTCGTTGTTGTTGTTCGTTTGGGTAAATTGTTGGAATCCTATTTGGATAGTGTTTGAGGAGTTTTATTTTGGGATAAAATATGAATATACTTTATTTTTTTCATTAAAGTGGTGTAAGTTTGGGTTGTGAGATTAATCCTTCCTTAATTAATCACTGGAGGTGTTTTGGCCCTTAGGGGCGAAGCTTGGCAAAGAAGTACATCTTGGTTTATCGGTTGGGTTTGGTTTTGGTATCTGGCCTTGTTGTGGATTTCTGGGGATGGAAATCTTTCATGTTGGGGAGAATTGTCACATACATGACTTATTTTAAATTTAAATTTCATTTAATTTTCATTCATGCTTTGTTTTGGGGGTTTCCTAATCTTTTATGGAGGAATGGGTGAGTTTTCATGAAATGGTCCAAACCGTGAGCCCAATTCCAGATTTAAAAATAAATTTTGATTCCTTTATAACTCCTTCATTTTTCAATATTTTTCATCCATTAAAATTCCTAATTGTCATACTATGACCTATGAACACCAAAAAATTAATTTATACTATTTAAAAATCTATAATCATGGTGGATTTTGGTTTTTATTTAAGGGATTGGGCCTACCCAAAATCTCATTTCCTTCATTAAAAATAATTTTTAATTCTTTAATAACTCATTCTATTTTTAAGTTTTTTCAGTGATTCCAACTCCCACCCGAGCCCACTTACCTAATACGCGCCCCCATTTTCTCATCCCCCAATTTGGAGCTCAATAGAATTGATAAATTGGGAAAAACTTCTCTAGATTTCACAAATCTCCCAGATTTAAAGAGGTAAATTGATCCTTTCATAACTCCTTCTATCTTTACTCTTTTTCTCCCATTAAAATTCCTAAATTACCTCCTCATCCTTTTTATAAACTACCTTAAATTTTTAGCTATTTTAAAATTCATATTCTGGTGGATGTTGGGTCGTTTTCTTCAAGATTGTTTTGGGTAAGTGTTTCTCTCTTCAATTCCTTCCTTCTCCTTAGGGTTTTCCCCCTCCTTCATAAATTTATAGAGTTTCAATAAGTTAGGGATCATTCATAGGGTTTGATGTGGGGTATTTTTGGTGAAATATTATGGTTTAGGGTTCGTTTTCACTTCCTTGTGGTGCGGTTGAGGTTTCGCACCAAGATTCAAGGGTTTTGACTCAAATGGTAGGTGGTTCCATGTGTAAACAATTATTGATGAGTTAAATTAATGTATTTACTCATTTTTCATATTCCTAATATGTTGGGTATGGTGTGAAAACTTTTTATTATTTATTCGGTTAAGTGTTAAATTTTATAGTTGCTTTTTAACTTGAAATTGGGTGTTTTCATGTGTAACTCATGGGGTATTATTTGGGTGTATTTTATAACTTATGGAATTGGTTTACTAAATCTTGTTTGACCTGAAAATTCTGTTTTGGTAATGTATTAGTTTCATTTGGTCCTAAAAAGAAGTTTTTTGAATAGGTTTGATGTGTAAAACATTGTCATACTTCTTGAGATCATTTTATGAAAATATGTGTTTTCATTTGTATCTTTTGTGGTGTTATTCAAGGCTATTTTATAACACTCGAATGAGGTTTTATAAATGTATCTAGGGATGAAAATTCTGTTTTTCATAGGAATTGGTATGGTTTTTGTCTTAAATGGGGGTTTTGAAATGGGTTTTGTGTGCAAGACATAGTTACACTCCTTGAGTTTGTTTTATGAAAATTGTGAATGTTTTGTTTGGTTAAACAAAGTGGTTAAAAGGGTGTATATGTACTATTTGGGGGTTTGTTCACCTAATATGGGTTTTTGAAAGGTAAGGTGGTTATTTAAGAAGTCAAATATTTTTTTAGAATGTTTTATAAAGTGCTGAAATGTTTTAGAAAATGGAAAGAGAGCTGCAAAACATGGTTGTGGGCTGTTTTGTGTGAGTGTGTTGTGAAAAATGAATTTTGTTGATGAAAGAGGTATTATATGAAATTTTAGTGGGATTTTATGTGATTTAGAATGTCTTGTAAAGGTTTATAAAAAAATTTAAAGGTTTTTTGGAAGTGTTAAATAAATGTGAAAAGTGTTGTGGGCAATTTTGGTGTGAGTCGGATTTCAAAATCAATTTAAATGAAAAGTGGACTTTTGTGACTTGTGTGGTATAAATGTGGGATGTTTTGTGAATTTTTGATATGGAAATGATATTTTCATGTGAAAATTATATTTATTTACTTGTTGATCTTGTTTGAGCACAAAGGGAAAACCCGGGTATCTAGGTGGGTGGACGTGTACTAGTATGCTAATGAATCTGTGGGGTTTAGCCTCAGTTTCACTTAGCAAGATTGATGCTAACAACTCTAACTAAACTATGATTATGATGATTTGGGACCACTAGGTTATGGGTATGTTCCCTACTAGTGGCTCATGCATGATAAATGATATTTTTTATGGTTATTCTCACTGAGATACGAGGTACCTGCGACCCACAACGAGCTAGTGCCTAGGGGTTGTTTCCTATTGCTTGTGCTCATTAGATCCTTTATACTTACCATCGGCATACAGTATATTTGGCTGGAAAATTAAGTAGCTTTGGAATTTATTTTAAAATTGTTTATTTTTTAAATTATCCCACTTGAGAACTGATTTTTTTTAAGTTTCATCTTTTAGAAATTGTTACTAGAAATTACATGTTTTTGAAAACTTGCATGCTTTTTGTCTTTGAATGTTTATCGCATGGAATCTCTTAGTGGTGGCATCCTACTGAGCATTGTTTCACACCCTACTTACACCTTTGGGTGTAATTATACTTGATTATTTTTGTTGTCGCAGGTTGGGTACAATTTTTTTAGTTCCAGTGGTTCGGGTTTCTAGCAGGTCATTGGTGGTGAAGTCTTGTGGAGATGGCTTGAGGGCGGTGCCCCTTACCATGAGGGTTCTTAGGCTGTTTCCTTTTGGTTTTGTACCTTTGTTATAGTCTTATTGATTTTTTTTTAAAATATGTAATTCAGTTCTGAATTTTTGTAAAAGATTGTTTGGTTTGAAAAATCCAGATTCGTTTTATTGGATTCTTTTATTGTTTTAAGTTTATAAACTCAGGTAGGTCGTTCCCAATTCTCATTTTATGATACCCGGGCACTTGTGCCAGCCCATGGGGATCAGGAATGCCCTTCGAGCCTTGTCACGGGCTAGGTTTGGTGTCGGTTTTGGTGGCGACCAGATTCGGTTCGTGACAGTTTAATAGATAGATACACACGCTGCTAAAAATGTAGTAAAAATGCACAAAACAGGGCAGGAAATAGAGAGATAGAGTTTAAAAGAATCTGAGTGTTATGAAATGAATATCTAGACTCTTTGGATGTAGAAGATGTTAATATTGAGTCCTCTTTTGGAAACACACACTGAAATAGAGTGTCATGAGGCTTTGTGTTCTAGTTTCCAGGAAGATGAAGTTTTATTCCTTTGGTTCTATTTTGTGTGTTGTAGGGGTGTTGGAACTTTGGTGCACAACAAGTTATCCTTTGTGTTCAATCAGCAAGAATGAGAATGCCTCATGTGTTCTTCTTCCTTTCATTCACAGGTTTAGTATGGGTGCTCGTGTGTGTCCTCTCCTGTATGTCTATGTCTCTATCATCTCTCACGCTTTTCTCTTTTATATTCTACAGCCCGACAATACGCATGTGGAGGTACCTCATACTTTCCACTAACATGGTCATTAATGTTGTCTGTAAAAAATCATTATTTTAATCAGTAGCATTAAAACACTCAAATATGACCATTAGAGATAATTTCAAATAAAAGAAAATTTAAACGGTCTATCGGTGACTCCTCTGTCGGTGAGTCAATCTGTCAGTGACTCCTTCTATCGGTGAGTCCTTCTGTTGGTATTGGTGACTCATTCTATCATTGATTCATTCTGTCGGTATCTCCATGTGTCGGTGAATCAATGTGTTGGTGACTCATTTTGTTCTATCGGTGATTAATTTCTTTTTTCGGTGTCTCGTTTGTATTGTCGGTGAGTCGTCTATCGGTGAGTCAGTTTCTACTATCGGTGAGATATTTGTTCTATTAGTGAGACATTTTCATTGTCGGTGAGACATTTACACTGTCAGTGATTCATCTATTGGTGAGTTAGTTTGTATTGTTGGTGGGTCATTTGTTCTATCGGTAAGTCATTTTGTCTGTCAGTGTCATTGACTCATACTTAGCTAGTTTTTTGTTTTAACTGTCTTAAAACATGAATATACACAGAATGTGTTAAACATATAATAAAACATAGAAAATCATAATTAAAAATAACTTAACATGATTTAGTATAAACATGATTGAAATGATTAGAAATGATTTGACATGATTTGTGATTATTAAAACCATTAAAACCAGAGAGGGGACGACAATTTCTTATGGGCCAATACAATGTTTTAAGTTGTTGCCACATTTCCTATGTTATGATTATCATGATATATCATGACTTATTATTCTCATTCCTTTATGTCACATTGATATGCATTTTCTAACATGTATTATTGTCTTCATGTTATTCCATATTTATTCCCTTACTCGGCTTTATGCCTCACCCCTTTCTTATGTATTTCCCCAGGTTATCTAATACAGTTTTCAGCTCAATCATATTAAAGAAGTTTTCAATAAAGATGTTGTAATTCATGTTTAAAGTTTTAATGCAATGTACCTAATTCCCAAAGACACTATAATTCTCGATCTTTTGGGTTGTATTAAGTGTAATTTTATATAATTAAATCATGTATTAATGTGTAATAAAGATAAGGGTTGTTATAATTTCAAAATCATTTTCCATATAAGATGACATCTGTTGGTGTCACTCATACCTTTCTAGGGATATGATCCAAGGGTTCCATTTATATTCTTTCTTTGAATGGTTTATGTTTAATATGACATGTTGTTTATGAAACTCGTTTCTCTTACATGGCTTATATGCTTTTGAAAACCGCTTCTTTTCATGGGTTAAGCTTTGATGAAATGATTATGAAACCTATCTCTTTTACTCGTGTTATAATATGATGACATGTTTATGATACTCATTTCATTTCATGGGTTATGATGTGATGTTTATGAAACCTATCTCTTTTTTATGGGTCATGATATGATGAATGTTTTATTATCTTGTGGCACATGTGTGTACAATTATATTATGTGATGGGTGGGACCTATATATTCTTCAAATGCATTGGGTAAAGATTTATATCTCATGAGATAATGATGGGAAACAAGTCGATGTGCTTGATCCACAAGGGGAAACAGGTGTGTCCCGGTCCACAATGGGAAACATGTTTGTCCTGATCCACAATGGAAAATAGGTGTGTCCTGGTCCAGAATGGGAATAGGTGTGTCTTGATGCAAAATGGGAAACATGTGTGCCTTGATCCAAAAAAGGGGAAACAGGTGTGTCATAATCCACTATGGGAAAGAGTTGTGTCCTGATCCAAAAAAAGGAAACTTGTGTGTCCTAGTCCACTATGTTGATGGTCTTAGTAGTTGACCTTGACACATAAAATGGTTTTCTATAGTTATAATGGTGTCATGCTTATGTGACATGAGCTTATGGTTCATGATTGATTTATGATGATTTATCACCTTTATGATTGATGTCTTATGAACTGGTAATCTTTATGTCATGTCTCATGATTATGATTTTTGATATGCAGGGTATGATCTTCAAATGTTATGCTCATGTTCTCATAACCATATGTTCATGTTATGCTTACATATCTCTTTTATTTACCCTTGCTGAGAATTTGAGATCACCCCTTTCTTATGTTTCCTTTCCCCAGATTTTAAAAAATGGTTTTAAGTAGGAGTACTAAAGGGAAAATCTTTAAGGGATATTTTGAAGATCTTTCACCAAAGTAGAAGAATGTTTTCCAAGTTTCCAAAGACTCTAAACTATTATGGTCCTCGGGCATGTACTTTTTTAATGTGATAAATATTCATCTAAAATGATGTAATATACATGTATGTTAATCCTGGGTCACTATACTATGCTTATGATGTAATGATGATTATTATGCTCATCCATGTATTGAAGTTGACTTATTTCTTCATTTCATTCTCATCATTCCTCCACTTACTGAGCTTTTAGATCACTCTTTCTTTAGTGTATTCCCCCACGTGATCACATATATTAAGAATATTATGGAAGCCTATAGGAGATCTATGTTGAAGGATTTAAATAAGTTTTAAAGTTTTATTTGTATTAATGTTGTGTAAACCTAATTTGTTGAGACACTAAAACTATTCATTTTGAGAATTGTAATATTATGTATGTTTGTCTTCGAATGGATGTAATAATTATGTAAGCGGTGTATAGGTCATTATAATTATACAAAAAATATTTAATCTAAAATAGTTTCAAAAAAATTAATAATTTTAAAAAAAATTGTAAATTAATTTCAAACCATAAATCACATTTTAGTTTTTAAAATATTTTCCAATATTCATTATAATATATTAAAATAAGCATAAGTATTCAATGGAAGAGAATGATAAAGTATAAAAAATGTTTTGATGATGATACTAAGGATGAAAATAAGAACTTGTTAATCTAGTATGTGGCACTACCTGATCATAAGAAATTGGATTTCGGTACTTTTGATCAAGGTTTAATCGGGTTTGAGTAATGATTTTATTATACGTTTAGGATTTGAGTATCTTGAATAGGATACAATAAACACAAACTTCTTTATATAAATTATCATTATTAAAAATATCTTATAATTAAAAAATGGGCCATCGTCGTTATTAAATGGATTTATGTTCAGATTGTTAAATTGTAATGCTGAATTTTATCAGGGTTAGGTTCAAGTAGTGGGTTTTAAAATTAAACTAGTCTAGGTTTCAATATTATTAAACATGTTTGGGTTTAGATACCTATATTTTCATCAAAACCATATTCATTTTCTTCTATTGATATAGTGCACCTTAAACACGATGTTTTTGACAACCCTACCCTATTGTAGATTTTTTCAACAAGGACCCATCTGTTCCAAATCATTCGTTATCCTGAAATCCCCTATCAATTTGAGAAAAAGAAACTATGTCTAGTTGAAAACTACCAAACTATGTACATCGTTGATTAAAAAACTATTAGAGGGATTACATGACAATGAAAATAGATATCATAGGATGTTCCGAAAGTCCTACAATAAGCAATAGAATAAAAACAATGACACCAAAGAAACAATGTTTCTATATTCATAACTATATTGTATTTATATGACTATATATGTTTTTTCCATACAAATTTCTATACCCACCTTCAAATGTAATTTGGATTTGAGAACTACAAATGTTGAACTCTTAATGTATCCTAGCCCATTAAAATGTAATATTTTGTTCTAATCTTAGGTTAATATACGAAAGTGATCAAATATTTATACAACATGACATGATGTATGGTCAATGCCATTGATGAATACTAGAAAAACGATGTTTGAAAATTAGTTCTAGAAAATTTAGATTCATGCAACAAAGACAAATGGGTGTGATGCCGACAATGAGATTGACTTCACCCCCCCCCCCCCCAATAGAGAGGTTGGATTTACTACTTCAAAGAGATGAATGTTCAACTTTTATTGGTTGTTGACTTGATCATAATTGTATCTTGGATGATTTATGAATTTATGCATTACATGACATGTGCCCGACTCATGTTTTACCCAAATTTAGGGTTATTATTGTAAATGCTTACATTAATCTAGTTAGATCGTTAATAAGAGTTTGAAAACTTGTTGTGTAGAGGATCAAGTTTCACGTTAGTCACTAGAAAATGAGGTAGTTGATGGTTTTTCTGGTTTCAAAAAAACCAAATGGATTTCCACCCTAAAAAATGACCAAGCATAGTTGGCCTAATATTAGTCATTGACTATATATATTATTAATAATGAACATTTATGTTTTGTTTGATTTTGGGAAACATTTTTTTAAAAATTTTAATGAGATATTATAATATATAGTTGACAAATGGGTACCTGTTAATTGGATATCTGACACTACCCGACCCGATTAAATAGGGTTATGGTAGTGGTTAAACAAGTATTTATAGGGTTAGAGTACCAAATTGAAAACTCGATTAATAAACAGGTCGGGTCAGAGAAGTTTTTTTATGGTACCATAAACCTAAACCCGATTATGAAACTTATTATTAATTAATCTATAATCAATTTTTAAGTGACATTACAATTACAACAAATATTTATTTATTTTGAATTCAATTCGTATTATATTTATAAGAAAATTTTAAATTTGAATTTGTTGGCTATATGTTATTTAAATAAATTATAATTACAAAAAATATTTACTTAATTTTTTTATATGTTTATTATAGTTTTATAAATAAAATTTAAATATTTGAATTTCCAATTGGGTAATTAAAAGAGCTAGAGCACTTAAATGAGTAGTTCAAAATATAATAGAGTTGAGTTAAGGTAGTGAAATTAAAAAACAAATGGGTTAGAGTTAGAGTTAGTGTTTTGTAAAATTGAACTGGTTAGGGTTCGGGTACCCCAAATTTCACGGATATCTAATCTGTTGTCATCCCTATTAGAATATATGTTAGGATATATTTTAAAATGTGAGATAAAAATAAGAAATTTAGGCAACAATAGGTTTGAGATAATGGTTTTTAATTTTATTTTTCAAAAATTTATTAGAAATTACATTAGATTTCGTAAATGGAAATTATTTTAGATGACATATTCTTTTTTCCTGGGATCATCGGACAGTCCGTAGTATTTCTGAACATTTTTAAAATATATATTTTAAAATCAAATCATCTAACACTTTTTCCACGAGACATTAGGTTTTAAAAATCTCTTATTGTTATTTAAATTATTGATTTATATAATTCATTGTATTTTCTATTTTTTCATATTTTGAAAATCACACATTCATGGCTCAGCCCACAGGTCACAAACAATATTGTACATGTATTTTTTATAAAAACATAGTAAACCTATATTAAAAATATAATTAACGTGTATAAAAATATATATATAACCCATTTTTTAGAAAATTACTTACAACAGACAATATCATGCGTCATTTATGGTATTTTTATTTATTTAATGTATATTTTACTATTTTGGTATTTATATGTGTGTGTATTGTATTTGAATATTTTTTTCTGTATACATTATTAAAAAATTAATTCATGTTGTTCTGACAGCTCTTTAATGTTTTTTTTTATATTATATAAAATTTTAAATCTTTAACAGGTTTCGAAAAATAATTTTGAAAAGAAAAGAAAAACCACGGGCCGGTCCGTTACTTCACGGGTCCGTTAATGACCCGTTAAAGGATGTCATCTGCTCGGACATAAATGTCCATTCGGTATTTTCTTTTCCTAAAATATCCTATTACTTCCCGTAAATTACGCAAGCTTTATTAGCATGCTCGTGGAAATTATAATATACTGCTTTTTGAGGACTAATAATTAAAAGTGGTGCGTGCGTGCGCACCTAAAATAATTAGAACATTTGGATTCAGTAAAAACAATACCCGTGGATAACTATTTACAGGGGATTGATCACTTATCAAGGGACTCTAGGAAGATTCTAAAAAACCCTTTCAATGAGATACATAAATCTAGTTGGTGTGGTAGATAATTCAAACTAGGATCTCCCAAGTTGTATCCAGGCGTGGTTCATGAATTTTGAAACGCGGACGACGGTATTCCAGATGCAACTGCATAAGAACCAAACATCTTGCGTCATTTGGTGTTGATCGTAATAAAAATTCTATCGAGTTTAAGAGAATTATGTTCGGTCCTCGCATTCTTGTGAGTGAGAACAAAGATCATTTCTCATTCTTCAGAGAATACTTAGAAATTCTTCATAAGACTTTAAGAGGTTATCTAGAGAGAATCCATTGCGCACAACTTTCACCTTCTCTAATTACCAATTATCGAACCTCGAATAATAAATATTTATTTAAATAAATGAATATCATTATGTGATTGGTTCAATAAATAAATATTATATTTACTAAACTTGCAAGTAAATATTTATCATTAATATTCATATACCTAAATAAATAATTATTTATTATATTGTGAGTAATAAACAAGAGATAAATAAATATTATGTTCGCTAGGTTTCAAATTATATTTATTTAATATCCAACTTACATATATTCTAAACTTGAATATATCTTGTGATTGAATTTGTGGAATAACTAATCTAAATAATTATTATTCTAGAAGCAAAGAATAATATTCATTCGTAATATTAAATTCAAATAGGATTTAACTTAGATTCTGGGTACACTTACAATATGATCCCCTAACCACTTTCCCAGTGACATTATGCAATCTTGCCTAAAATCCAAGATTAATGTCTAGCAACTTGTCAATACTATTTAAGTGCCCTTAGGTTGATGAGCGTATTTGTTGTCACTTGGTCTTGTTGTAAGTGTCAATGTCATCATGCAAAGGCACTATTATGGGTAAAGAAGATTGGAGTTGGCTTCTATTGGAATTGCAAAGTCTATTTATTTGTTGGGTGGGATTGTAAGGATTACTGCTGCTTAAAGACAGAGCTTGATAGCTTTGAGTAGCAGCCTATATAAATCTAATGACTGTTGAACTGAACATTATGTTAAAGACACGTGATATGGTGTGTGAAAGCTCTATCCGCAATAGTTCCACAAGATGTGAAGTGTGGATGTGTTGGAAAAGCGATCCTAATGTATTGATTTTAGTCGATTGTTGAAATCATTATTTTACAACACTTGGATGTATGAATTGAAGTTGGAAGAGCACAAGTAGTAGAAATATTTGAACACCCCCCCTTAAGTGATTAATATGTTGCATAATCTTGAGAATGGAGTTGAGACAACCGAGCAAGTTTTAATAATCCCCAAATGTCATTTGAGGTGTTTTTGAGTGGCTAGAGATGAGTTGAAGAAGCCTTGGATGAAGTTGAGTTGATATTGAGGTGAAATTGTGGCATTTGTAAAGGTAACTTCATGTTTATGAGCTGCGTAAGGGTTATATGCATCCTGCGTAAAGGTAAGCCACATATCAGTGGATGTGTAATGGTAAATAAGAAACGACTATACCCATTTAAATGTCAACTACTACATGCGTAAAGGTCACTTAAAGATGCTTGAGCTACGCAAAAGTCAATGTGGTCCTACAGAAAGGTATTGATAGGACCACATAAAGGTAAATGAGAGCTTTCAAAGGCTACGTCAGGGTAAGTCACTCCACGTAAATATTAACCCATGTTTCTACTACCTACACAAGGGTAAACATTGTGGCTACATAAAGGAAGAGATATGATCGAACTGAAAGCTATTCATGCGGCCAATCAAAAAATTATTCTCACGGCCGATCACTGTGTGGTTGCTTAGAGGAGCACAGTCGATCAGTAGGTTGCACTCACGATCGATCCATTGAATGCATGCCACCTGATCAATCTAATGAGTTTCATTTGGTCAATCGTGTTTTACAATCGCCTATCAAGAAACATGTGATCAGTTGCAGAAGCCCATGGTTGATTGACTTATAGGGATGTTGTTGCTATTGAAGAACACAAAAGAGAAATCCACGATGTAAAACACTCATGCATGCAACTCATGCATGCATTATTATGCCAGTGTGGATTTAATTTTAACCAGTGGAAATTGGGAGATTCTAGAATTCACAAAGATAATGTTTGTGAATTATTCTGTATGATTATCGAAGCTTGTGAGGAAGATGAACATGACCACTCCATGGTGATAATACTGTGGCCATGTTGAGAAATCAGACGATGCCAGGTATGATGTTCTCAAATGAAAATATATATAATGATGCATATCGTGATACATGCTGGTTATTGAAGAAGGGAGGAAGCCATGATCACAAGAATATATGCGTGAAATTATACACGATTAAATTCATGTGATTATCATGGAAAATGAAAAAGAATAATATGAGTTGATAAGGAAGAAAGGGGAAGAGTCTCGAGCAAGTTGCATAACATACTGGAAGATTTACTGGCAGAAGACGATGAGTGCAAGAACCGTTGTGTGTTACCAGCAGTGAAGATAAGGCAAAACCGCATCCCTATTTGTTATATGATTTATCTACAATAAAGAAAAATGATTTAAGCTGCGGATCTCATTTGAGTATTTTGAGAGTTTTAGAAGAGAGGATTATGATATCTTGAGGTTGTTGGAATACTCTATAATAGTTGCTTTTGGATGAGAGAAAAATGAGAAAGAAGAGAAAAAATGTAAGGGAACTCTAGGAATTTCCCAGGAGACAACTGTTTGAGAGGCAAAAGGAATAATGATGATCATGGGAACACCCACATACAAAAAAGTGAGGAAAAATTAAATGAGATCATGGAAAAAAAGTAGTTGGGAATATTTCATATTCCTAAATGGTTGACCTAATTCTTGGTGACCTATGTATTTAATGGATATGATGGAGAGAGAGTGTGATGCTTGAAAATTTGACAAACCAAGAGCCGTTGTGTTGTGCTATAAAAAATATTGAAGAACACTCTCTAAGAACAAGAAGAAGGAGAATATGAGACAATGATGAAGTTGAAGATCATATAGGTATCAAAGAAAATGGAAGAATAAGTGATTCCCACGACAACTATTTTTGTAGAAACTTGAGAAGAAGAAAAACAGAGAAATGTGGGCCTGCTGTGTATGGTTTCACTTATTAGCATCGAAGAACATGAAGAATAGCGGGGAGATGTTGGGTTTGACAGTCACAGGAGCTAAAAAATTAAGTAATAAAGCTAGATTAGGATATTTGTTAGAAGTTCTATGAAACCGAGTTGTGGGAAATGACCAAGTTGCATAGTATTCTTGAAGAATTGCTGGCATTCGAAGGAGTGAATTTTGAGAAGGAGTCCTATTACATTGATGCAGAATCATCCTTTTATAGAACCATATATCTATATCCAAAAAAGGTTATTGGAAGAAACAATTTCATATACATGGGGGGATTGCATAGAAACACTGGGATTTAGGGTATTCAGAGAGATCACAATGTGAAGCTGTGACTATATTAGGAAGTTGTTGTAAGAATCCCAATGGAAAGCTGGTAAGAGAAGTCTAGTGAGATGCTAAAAATTTTAGGCATGGGGTGCACTGAACCCATTATGTCACGAACTGGACCAGATACCCTAGTACCCCGATAACCAAGTAGGCACCGACATGTCCTGAAGGGCGTTCTTAATCCCCACGAGTTGGCAACAAGCACCTGATATCAAACAATATGAAAGTGGGAACAAATTTTCTACAAACACAATGAAAGCAAGAGATACGAGTCAGTATGCACAAAATAAAACTCCATAGGGAGAACTGTACCAGAAGTCAAACATGTATCAACAACCTAAAGTACATCACAAAGTACCATAAAATAGGATAAACCACCCAAGTCCCAATGAACACAGCAACTCAAAGACCAAGGATCAACAAAAACTATCAACTCCAAGCGGTGCTTTCCCCTTGCTCAAACCTGTCAAGAGGAAATCAAATAATGCCCAAAGGCACAGGTAGGGTGTGAGCTAAAAGTCTAGTAGGGCCTCACCAAGGATTCCATGATTAATTTATCAGATAAAGATTTCAATTTTTAAAAAATCAAGCATGATAGTTCAAGAGCACATTTAAAAAAAATCACGCTTTACAGTTTATTTGATGAAAATATTTCAAACTATGGATTAATATTTTTTTACATAAAACAGTTTATATAAATTCACAAGGCATGTTTAAAACAGTTTACAAACAATGACATATATATCAAAATAATTACAAAGGAGAAACATGGTCATCTACAAAGAGGTAAGATAGTTCCAAGTTATGGGATCCTCACACACTCATATGATGATAATGGAAATGTTCACACACATCCCTCTAAAACTGGCCAAATAAGTCTAACCAACATCCCACTAGGGATAAGATCTTCCTATAAGTTTATTTTAGAGTTACATAGTGGCAATCTATTGCTAGGTAATTCTCATTCTAGCGTGTTTATCCCAAATAACTCACTAACCATATAGCTTGCATGTGCTCAAACAATAATCAATAATGGAAAATTTATTTCATAATCATTTAAAATACAATTAACCCAATTTTCAATTTCAATATTCCAATCTCCATTTAAAAACAAACATGGGGTTTTAATCAAATCATGCCTTTTTCTAGGATAAAATCAATGGGTTTCTACGAAAACAATTTAAGCCATTTTTCTCAAATAAAAATTTGAAATCAATTTCACAAATCAATTTCACAATTTAAATTCAACAATTTTCCATCAAATTCTACAAGCATGCCCCAATTCAATGGAATTGGGGTTTTCCCCAAATTTCATTCAAAATCAAATTCAAATCCCCAATTCAATGGAATTGGGTTTTTAACAAACCAATTGAAAGTAATTACATTTAAATCAAGAAATTTAATTTAAATCAAAAAAATTAATTTAAATCAAAAAATTTAATTTAAATCAAGAAATTTAGGGTTAAATCAATTAGAAAATCTAAAATGTAACCATCTACCTCGTGATCATGGGATCATGAACCACAAACCCCATAATGGGAAACTCCAATGAATAACATCAGCAACAGAGATCCAAGAAACAAACCTAGATTTAAGATCTAAAACAATGGGGATTAGATCCTCCAACAACATGGAGATATAAAAAACCCTAGGGAGGAGAGAAGAAGAGAGCGGGAGAGACCAAGAGAAGAATAATTCTTAGCTTGGAGAGATTGAACAAAGATTACCTAGCTTCAATTAATTTTGGAGAGGGTTGGGAGGATCCAAAATGGGTCCTTGAGAGCCCTCCCAACCTAATAAATCGAGATATTTCAAGTTAGGATTGAGAGGCGGTCCAAAATAAGGTTTGGGGAATTTTTTAATAATTTTCTGAATAATTAAATCTCAGGTGTATGGTTAGTTGTGCAGGGCCGCACAATTTTTCAAACCGTTCACCCTAACTATGGGCCCCTACTGGTGGGGTTGCATAGTTTCTCCTTAGTGGGGTGGGTGCATGGATTTTCAAACCATGTGCTAACCATTCAAACCCTCGCTACTTGGGTTTTCACCAGAAGGGCACACAGTTTGGGAAAACCATGTGCCAAATATGCACAACCCAAGAGCCACCCAAAATTTCCAATTATTCACCTGAAGCATCCCTAAACTAAACCAAACTAAAGCATGATCAAAATAGGGGTTGAAGAGTAACTAAAAACAGTAATGATATGTTATAACCTCCCCACTAAAGAAAATTTTTGTCCCAAGAAATCATGTTAAGAAGCTTCCATGTTAAAAAGATGAGGTCAATGCTCTCTCATCAGTTCCTCTATATCCCACATCTCATGAGTATCATAACCATGTTACCATAACACTCAAACCAAATGTATCACCCTCCTATAAAGTACCTTGGTTTCATAATCAACTATCCTAACTGGATGCTCAGTCACAGATAAATCAGGTTCGACCTCAAGATCACTCCAGCTCAGAACATGAGATTAATCAGAAAGATACTTCCATATATGAGGTATATAGAAAACGTTATGTATCAATGTTAGATATGGTGGAAGTTATATATGGTAAGAAACCTTTCCCACCTGCTCAATAATCTCAAAGGGCCCCATAAAAAGAGGAGAAAGCTTCCCTTTCCTCCCAAGCCATTGATGACCCAAATGGGGTGAAACTTTCAAGAACACCCGATCACTAACTGAAAATTCCAATGGTTTGTGATGATGATCGATATAATATTTATACAGGATCTGTGCCGTCAACATTCTCAGATGAATTAATTGAATATTTTTTGTTGTATCTTGAACCAATCTTGGTCTAACCAAGGAAATTTCACCGATCTTCAACCAACACAATAAAGATTTACAAGTATGGATATACAAGGCCTCAAAAGGAGCCATTCTGACCACGAACTGGTAACTATTGTTGTAAGAACACTAAAAAACCCCAAATGGTCATCCCAAGCCCCATAAAAGTGGAGAATGAAGGTGTGAAGCATATCTTCAAGAATATGTATAGCTCTTTCTATCTGTCTATTTGACTATGGATGGTATGTCATGCTCAAATTAACCTGAGATCCCAGTGCCTCCTAAAGGCCTCTCAAAAAACATTAAGTAAATTGAGGATCCCTATCAAATCCTATAGTATATGGAAATCTATAAAAATGAACAATATATTTCACATAGAGAATTCCCGGATCTTTAACTTTGGTTTCATCACAAATGGGTATAAAGTGATCCGATTTAGTCAGAATATCAATCACAACCCATATTTCATTTTTCTGTATTTTAGTAAATGGAAATTCAACCAAAAAGTCCATAGATATATCATCCCACTTCCAAGTCAGCACTGGAAGTGGATGAAGAAAATTCAAAGGTTTATGTTGCTCGACCTTGACCTATTGGCACATATAATAATGAGATAAAAAATTAGCAATGCCCTATCTCATACCTGGATACCAGAATCTACACCACATGTCATATAAAATATTTATGGTTCCTGGGTTCACTACCCATTGGGAATTATGTAAATCCCCCATAACATATTTTTTGAATGATAAAAACAAAACAAAATGATTCCGATAACATAGAATGCCCTCTGTGGAGAATGAACAGTCAGTAATGGTCTCCCCACTATAAAGAGCGTCTTTAATACTATAGAACTCTTCATCAAGCTGTTGTTCCTGAAGAATTATCTCGAGAAGAGAGTAAGGCAACTGGACACTGGTTAGAATAACCTCAACACTTGATTCTCAAACTCCTATATGGAACTATTCAAAAATATCCATCAGGTTCCACTCTTCTAATGATTCTTTCATAATCTAGGTCGAAAGTTTCCTACCTAAATCATCTACAATGACATTCCCTTTAATCGAGGTATATGTGATGTTGAAATCAAAATATTGTAGGTATTCCACCCAACACCTCTGGAAGATATTCAATTTTTTTATAGAATATATAACTCAAACTATTGTGGTCAAAATACATAATAAACCATTCTCTGAAAAGGTAATGTCACCAACTCTTAAGTGCATGCATCACAGCTACGAGTTCGAGGTCACGAGTTGGATAATTATTATTGTGTGGACTAAGTTGTTGAGATCCATAAACAATGACATGATTACCCTGAATAAGAACACAACCTAATCTTGAACTCGATGAATCATAGAAGACTACATCACCCTGCCTAGACTCTAGAAGAGTCAACACTGATGTAGTAGTAAAAAGATGTTTCAAATCAAAAAAATAACTCTAACATTTATCATTCCAATAAACCTTTACTCCCTTTCGAGTTAGAGTAATCATCAGAGAATCCAACTTTGAGAATTCCTTTACAAAACGTCGATAATATCTAGCTAAACAAAAGAATATTTGAATATCAAAAACATTCCATGGTTGCTCCCATGCCATAACAACTTTCACATTCTTAGGATCAACTAAGATACCAAGTTACAACACCACATGTCATAATAACTTCACCTCATGAATCTATAAATCACATTTATAAAGCTTGACATAGAGTCAGTGACTCCTCAATAATTCTAGAACTGCTCTCAGATGACACACATGATCCTATTCGAACTTAAAGAAAACAAGGATGTCATCCACAAAGACCACCAAAAAAGTATCAAGATACAAGATCTGTTCATCAAATACATAAAACTATAGGATCATTGGTTAGACCAAATGGTATGAAAAAGTACTCATAATGACCACATCGGCTCCAAAAGTTGATTTTCTGAATGTCAGATTCTTTTATTCTTAACTGATGGTAACTAGATCAAAGATAAATCTTCGAGAACCACTTCACCTATTTCAAATGGTCAAATAGATCATCAATCTGTGGAAACATATACTTTTCTTTACCATGAATCTATTGATTTTTCAGTAATAAACACAAAGGTGAAGTGACCCA
The DNA here is from genome assembly GCA_963277665.1 of Viscum album. Taxonomy (NCBI): domain Eukaryota; kingdom Viridiplantae; phylum Streptophyta; class Magnoliopsida; order Santalales; family Viscaceae; genus Viscum; species Viscum album. The sequence goes on along the minus strand of OY728139.1, from coordinate 1,222,038,817 downwards.
TCATCTTTCTTTGTAAAGAGAATAGGTTCCATCCAAGGTGACACACTTGGGAGTATAAAACCATTATCTAAAAGATCATCCAACTGAGTATTCATATTTCTCATTTTAGCTAGTTTCATGAGGTAATAAGGAATAGTTATTGGTTGAGTAATGGAAACTAAGTTGATAGAAAACTATACCTCCCTTACCAGGGAAAACTAGAGAATCCAGCAGGAAAAACATTGGGAAACTCTACAACAACTAGAGGAAGATCATCAGTCAAATATTCTTTCCCCATTTAAAAAAATGAACACTAATATTACTTTCCCCAACTTTGGATAATAAGGCCCGAATCTACTCGACCTTGAGTCCCATTCTCTCTAAAAGACACAACATACCCCACCGGGCATAATAAACAAGACCCGTTGAAGATTACAGTCAATCCAAGATTTATTGGAAATAATATAATCCATATTATATATGAATTCAAGAGGTTTCATGTTGAGAACCAGAAAATCACAATCAATATCAATATCCAATAAATAGAACACACAAGTAGGACAATAGAGACCTTGCTCTCTCTTTATTCTGAGGGGTGTAGTAATATCCGTCACATAAGATAAAAGCTTCATAGGAAGATTTAGTAGATTCATAATACAAGTTGAAATAAACAAATTAGATGCACTGGTATAAAATAAAGTAGTTACTAATGAAGAAACTATAGTGATTGAACCTCTCATAATCACTAGACCCACATCTGCTTCCTTTGGAGACTCTTCCATTATATGATGAACCTTTATTCTATATACCTATGGCTGGAACCACTTTGTTCCTGAAGCATATGATTGTACCAAAGTTTTATTAGGAGATGATGATCCTGTAAAACTAAGTGGAGTATAATATACACAGAAGAATTTTTAAAAGTGACCTAAGTATCCACATGAACCATATATCTTGGGTGCCTCAGTGAAAACCTATTTCAAGTGACATAGTTTTCCACATTGGATACAAATCAAAGGGCCTCTTCCAGGCACTAAAGGTGGTCTAGAAAAATACTACTGATAATAAATTCCATGAGAATAATCACTCTTCCTATCCTCTTTAGGGGAGCTCAATGAACTACCACTATGAGAAAAAGGAACTCCCATTAACCATGACTTTCCAACCAAGTCCATTTAAACCATCAACGCTCTATCCAGCACATTATCATAAGAAGGCAACTTCAACATGAAAACCTAGGAATGAATATAAGATCAAAGTCCCTTATCATACCATCAAGTATTCATCTTCTCATTTGATATAATCTTAGGTGAAAAGTTTACAAGCTTAGTAAAGTGATTCACATATTCTATCACAGTCTTTTCAAACTTCTCAAGTTTGAAAAACTCCATAGCCATGGAAAAAACCATCGAACCTAGACAAAACTGGTCAATGGAAAGAACCTTAACATATTTCCACAATAATCCCTCATGATTCTTCATTATCACCATCATGTCCCACCATATCCTACTAAGTCCCTCTAGCTTTAAGGTGGCACATCTCACATTGAATTCATCGAGTGTTTCCAAGAACTAAAACAGAAGTTCAATATATCTCAACCAATCCCCATCCATTTTAGTATCATTAGAGCCTTGAAACATTGGTGAATTTTGGTGAAGGAACGTCTGAGAACAATTTCTTAAAACATCCATTTGAGGTTACATATCTAGATCTTGAACGGGAACAGGTGCAAGTGTCTATCACAGCACTTAGACAACACACATGATAACCTCAACCAATTTATGGTCCACAAGTGGATTTTCTAACTGTGGTTCATCAACATCTTCCTCCTGGATCCAATTCTCACATCTTCTCTAAGGCATTATGCTACACAACATTAGTAGACAATATTGAATACATCAGATTAACACTCAAACAAATCAACCAAGAAAATTAATCCTTATAGATAAGAACACAAGATTTGGATTTCATCCTATCCAAATCAAAATTAGGTAGAATAATAGAGTTAATCCTCAACACTTCTTCACCAAACCACCCCTGGTGACTTGAGGCTCATTATAGTGAGATATAACCAGAAACTCAATCACAACTACCTCCTAAGTCCCAACAATATTACACAACTTCATACTAACATCAAGGTAAGAATATTAACTTACCTTTGATACCAATTTTTTCATAAAACGGTCTAGATACCTTAGTACCCTAATAAATGACCTGGAATTGACATGGATTGAAGGGAATTCCCGATCCCCACGAGTTAACGATAAGCACCTAACATCAAAAAAATATAAAAGTGGGGATTTTTTTTCCAAAAACATAGTGAAAGAAATAGATACGAGTTAGTATGCACAAAATAAAACTCCATGGGGAGAACTATACCAAAAGTAAAATAGGCATCAACAACCCAAAGTACATAAAAAAGTACTAGAAAACAGGATAAAACACCCAAGTCCCAATAGACACATCATCTCAAAGCCTAAGGATCAACAACAACTACCACCTCCAATTGGTTCTTTCCCCTTGCTCGAACATGATAGGAGGAAATCTAAAAATTCCCAAAGGCACAGGTATGGTGTGAGATAAAATCTTAGTAGGGTCTCACAAAAGATTCCATAATAAGATTCCACAATTAATTAACCAAATAGAGCTTTAAATTTTAAATAAAGTAGGCATGGAAGTTCAAGAGAATATTTAAAACAAATCATTATTTACATTTTATTTTATGGAAATATTTCAAAGAATGGCTTCATAGAAATTTTATATAAAATATTTTATATAAATTCACATGGCATGTGTAAAAAAAATTACAAACAATGGCATATATATAAAAATAATCACAAAGGAACAATATGTTCATCTTCCAAGAGGTATGATAGCTCCAGGTTATGGGATCCACACACACTCATATGATGATAATGACAATGTGCACACACATCCCTCTCACATTGGCTAAAGAATACTAACCAACCTCCCACTGGGGATAAGATTTTCCTATAATTTTATGTTAGAGTTGTAAATCATTAATCTATTGCTAGGTCATTCCCATCCTTGCGTGTTTATCCCAAATAAATCACTAACTACCCAGGCTTGCATGTGATCAAACAATAATCAATAATGGGCAATTTATTTCAAAAACTATTTAAAATACAACTAACCCATTTATTCATTTTAATATTCCAATATCCATTTAAAAACCAAAACAAGTTTTTAATAAAATTATTTCTTTTTCCTGGATAAAAACAATGGGTTTCTACCAAAAAAATTTAAGCTATTTTCTCAAATATAAATTTTAAATCAATTTCACAATTTAAATTTCACAATTTTCTATAAAATTCTATAAACACTCCCTAATTCAATGGAATTGACAGTTTTTCTCAAATTTCATTCCAAATCAAATTCAAATCCCCAATTAACTGGAATTTAGTTTTTAATAAACCAATTGAAAGAAATTAAATTGAAAGAAATTAAATTTAAATCAAGAAATTTAATTTAAATCAAAAAATTTAGGGTTAATTCAATTTGAAAATCTTAAACAGAACCACATACCTCAAGATCACAAACCACAACCCACGTAATGGGAGACTCCAACGAAGAACTTTGACAAAAAAGATATGAGAAACAACCCTACATTCAAGATCTAAATCAATGGGGATTAGATCCTCCAAAAACACGGATAACTAACTAACATTAGGAAGGAGAGAAGAAGAGAGCGGGAGAGACTAAGAAGATAAGAACTCCTACTAGGGAGAGATCAAATGAAGATCACCAAGATTTGATCCTCCTTGGAGAGGGTTTGGAGGAGCCAAGATGGGCCCTTAAGAGCCCTCCTAACTAAATAAATTGAGATATCCTAAGTTAGGGTTGAGCGGGGGTCCAAAATAGGATATGGTGAATTTTTTAATAATTTTTAGAATAATTAAATCTCGTGCACATGGCTAGCTAGGAAAGGCCGCATGATTTTTCAATCCGTGAGACCTAATCATGTGCCCCTACTAGTAGGGTTGCATGATTTATCCTTGGTGGAAACACCATTTTTCAAACCATGAACCAACCTTGGAAACCCTCACTTCTTGGGTTGGTATGGTTTTCACTAGCAAGACACACAGTTTAGGAAAACTATGCACCAACCATGCGCAACTCAAGAGCCATCCAAAATTTCCAAATCTCCACCCAAAGAATCCCTAAAATAAACCCAACCAAAGAATGATCAAAAGAGGGGTTTAAGATTACCTGAAAATAGTAACAAGATGTTACATATTATAATAAATATCATATAATAGTATAGAATCCTTGATTAGGGTGAACAACCAATCTAGAAAAATAGTAGGTCTTAGTACAAAACATTGTAAAAATATTGTGGGATTATTATTATTTTTACTTTCATTGTATTTAGTTGATGATTTCTAGGTTAAGCATAAAATAGATTCTTTTTCACTAAATGAAAACATGGGTTAAATTCCAAAGGGTTTTTAGGATATTTTTGAATTTAGTAAAAATAGGCAACACTTGATTCACCCCCCTCTCTAGCACTTGCAAGGATCCAATTGGGAATTTCCAGTGGTATCAGATCTAGGGGTACCTCTAAATTGGACATGGATTTTATTTTCCTTGATATTATCACCAAAATCTAATAAAGTGTAGATTTTAAGATATGTTTTAATTTGAGCCTCATATAGAAGAATCTGACACGATTTTGGTTCAAACAAATTTGAAAGTCTCGACCAAGACTATGGAAACCATGATAAAGAAAGGGGTGAAGAAGTTAAGAAATTTCTCAAGGAAGAAATAAGATCAACCATTATTTGAGGTCACTAATACTATTAAGTGCTCATCTATTCATTCTATTGATAGAAAACCTTTTAAAAACTCTAATTTAATTAATGAATAGAATGAAGAGATTAAAATAGTGAAAGAAGTTCACTCTCATATCAAATGTCATTTATAGAAAGTTCTTGATGAAGTAGTTGCATACATACTTGGTTTTATCTTGGAAATATTTGATGAAAAATCATAGCTAGTGGAATAAGTTGATGCCATGGAGAATTAATTAGCTCAACAAGTTGGAACATGTAGTAACTTATCAAAAATAGTGAAATAAAAGGGAGAAACAACCTCATTTTATAGTGAAAATAGTTCTCTAATTGATGAAAAGTAGCAAAGAACAATTATTGAGAATGAAGTGTTTAAGGCTTCCATGACTGAGGTATTCCATGCATTATAGAAGCTACACAAGATAAATATCAATGTCAAAGATGCACAAATGGATGTGAAAGTTAAAAGAATTCAATATATTGGTAGTTCTCTTCAAAAGATAAGGAAGATTCATGATGAAAAAGATAATAAGATGAATAATTATTAGAAAGTTATGTTGAGATTAGTAGAAGATAAAAAGATCATTCTTAACCCAAAGTGTCTACAGTGGGAGATGAAATTGAAAAATATGGAATTAGTTCATGTTGGACCTTGTAAAATATTAGAAAAAATACTATTTCCAATCAAGTTTCAGAGAATAATTTTCACTCAAAAGGGTCTCTTTTTAGTGGTAAAGAGAGTTTAAGAAGGGTTGTGGAAACATCCAACTCAAGAACAAATAAGAAGATCACCCACAGTCATAAAATAGATTCATGCACTGAATCTATTTTTTCAAACAAGGATGTACAAAATACAAATAATGTATATATATGGGTGGAGAAAAATTATAATAATCCTTCCACAATATCAAGGGTAGATGTGAGAAAGTTTAGGAAGAGCTATTCCCTAAATGCAATCCAAAAGAGAGGTGAAACAACCCAAAAATAACATGCACATATAACTAGATAGATTTCCATCAAAGAGAAGATAAGGAGGTTTGTTAGATATTTTTGGTGTTGTTGGTGGTTTGACCATATGAACATAGATTTTTGGCACAAAATGTCAACATATGTAAGTCATAGAATGCCCACAGGCAAGGGGAACAAAGCTAAAAGTGAGAACAAACCTACTGTACTAAAGAAAAAGGTTTCAAAAAATAAAAAAACAATTGTCATTAAAAAACAAATTTGAGAAACTGGGGAGGTTCTGCGATTTTTAAAACACATATATCCACACTTATAATGAATGCGGGTATGTTCCAACTAGCCATAAATCTCCTGATAATGAAAGAAAAAAGTATATAATATTATATTAAGAAGAAACCAGAAAATAAAAAGAAGTATGCCTTGAGGAGTGATCAGGTGAATAAAGTTGAAACAATCACTCCCAAAAAGCCATTGATGAAAGATTAGGATGATATAAATCTATATAGAATAAGATGTTTTAACTATGGTAAGTGGGGCCATACCATTAAATTTTGTAAACAAGTCATGGAAATAAAATCTATTAGGGTCTATCTAGAAATCAATAGGAATACAATTAAATAGATACAAATAAGATTGTATTGGTGGAGGACATCATCGATTATAAAATTGAGAGGTTTCACAAGAAGGGTAATCCAAAAGCTAATGATAAAGTGTGTGGAAGGTGTAACACAGTATTCCATACACCCAATAATTTAATGACTTGGTTTCCATGTCAAAATGAGATCAAGAATGAAAAAGGAAAACACTAGTGTCTTATATTTTTGAATCTGTTGTTGCAAAGAAGAATTAAACACCAAATAAGATGGAGGTGAATTATCCTAATGATATATTGATCATATGGCCCGATCAGATGAAAGAAACAAAGTGGATGGAGAAAGTATCAAAAACTAAAACTATTATGGTATCATAAGAAAATAAATCCACTCCATCTAAGAAGAAAGTTCTGAACGAAAATAAGACCATACCACCCAATGAATTACAAGTCTGGAAAGTGAAGAATGATACAAGAATGAAGACAATTAGAAATTTTATACCTTCAAATAAAAATATAGATGAATTGAGAACAAAGTCTCAACCTCAATGCTACAATCGAGGAGGAGATGGAATCCACCTTATTCCCAAACCATCTATGGTTATGTTTTAACAATGGCAATTAAAGGTGAAGATATAAGAACCTGGATCTTCATTTGAGGTATGTCCTTCCTTTTTTTGGAGTTTTTGAGAAAAATTAAGTCTCTGGAAATTTTTGAAGTACACGCCGTGTACTTTCTGAGTACACGCCGTGTACTCTTTTCCCGCTCGAAGCCATGTGCTGGCCGTGCCCGAGCCACACACACGCGGAGTGTAGGGGTGACGTGGAGGCCGATTTTGGTGGAGTACGGAAAGACCCAGTACATGTCGTGTACTCTAAAAGTACACACCATGTAATTTTTTTCATTAAATGGACCGGGGTTTCACCTGACACACATAAACGTATTCTTCTAGGTTTCATTCTTCCGAGAGCACTGAGGATCCGTGAATATTTGACGAGCCCCCGCCTCTCCATCCATTCTCCAATTCGAGCATGGTCGATTGCGTTGGAATCGCAGTAGTGAGCTCTTACTTCTGCTTGAGCCTTGTTTTCCAATTCCTCCTCTTTCTCAAGTTATCATGGTTTATGTTTTCAGACGTTTTCTTAGATCTATGATGTTCTAAGGAGAATCTGTCATCGTTGTTCATGTATATCGATCTACTAGGATCGAGGTAGGTGGTTTGTGCTTTTCTGTAGGAAGTTGTTGAATATTATGTGCAATTTCCACCAATACCCTTGAACGGGGTATTAAGTATTCCCTGTTTTCCCCTCATTATTTGCTTGCCTTGCTGATATTCCTGTGTAGTGGTCATTGCTTGTGGATAAGGTAGTTTTTACTGTACCTTGGATGTTTTCCATGCTTGTTTTTCTTGTTTGTCATTTTTCCAGTTGCCATGCCTAGTTGTAGGATAGTGGAACTGTTGATTTGTTATGCTGTTGAGCCTTAGAATGATAGCCAAGTTGTTCTTGAGGTTTACTTGGATGATACACGCGCGCTATGTATGTTTATTTTACACAGGGCTGTGAGAAACTAGTGTAGTGGACCATATGGAGAATGGACAGAAGGGCTTCTCCAGAGTGTCTTAATTTATGATGCGAGACCACAGAGGGAATTGACATTGAGTGCTTCTTTAGAGAGTCTGTAGTTCCTCAACATAGGCCACAGGGGGAATAAACGTTGAGTGCTTCCCTAGAGAGCCTTTAGTACGATACGAGACTATAGGGGGAATTGACGGTGAGTGCTTCCCCAGAGAGTCTATTAATTCTTTAGTTGAACCAGAAGGGCGAGACTGTGTGTGCTTTCCAGAGGGTTTCTAGTACTTGTAGGTTGAACCTTAGGGGTTAGGCTGTGAGAACTAACTAGTGGTTACCTTTTTTTGCTTTCTTGAGTGGCTACTCCTTGTGTACTTCATATGCTAGAACTGTGGATTGTAGCTGCTGTGTGATTTTCTGTTTACTGCTTCCTGCACTTTTACTTGCCTTGTATTCATTAACTGTTAGGAAAAGATATTTGGGTGATTGCCTACTGGGATTGTATCTCCCACCCTGTTTGGGCCATGCTTTTGGGCTCAAGTAGACTTTGTTGTTGCAGGTATAGATAAGGGAAAGTGCCCTTCGACTTCCGGTACTTGATTGCTTGGAGCTAGAGAGCAAGGGACCAAGCTTAGGCTTGCGATACTGCAAGAGTTGCTGTTATTTTAGTACTTTGTTTTTACTTGTATTTAAGCATGTTGTTTTTTTTCCTGCGTTCCTTAGATACTTATACCTACTGCATCATTATCATCATTACTGTATATTCATTACTTCCGCTGTTTGGTTCAGTTGTTGCGTATTGTTTACTGCTTCCGCAATTTACTATTAATTTATTTTCTTTGTATACCGTACCAAATGAGGGCATAGTTTCCCCAATAACTTACCAAGGCCCTCGCTACTAGTCAGCAACCTCTGGATTTTGGGGAAATGCACTTGAGGTTATGTGGTGAACTGTGTACGGGGAACCAGTGGAGGGGATCTGGATTCGGGTCGTTACAAAGTGGTATCAGAGGCAGGTTCTTTTCTCTTGATTTAATGTTTAGAGCCTTTATCCAGGGGTAGGACGGATTCAGTACTTGGTATTAAGCTGTGCTCGGGATTATCTAATCCGTGTATTGGGAAAAGCCATACTACCTCGTTTATTACAGTTTTCTGGTTTTGAGATTTACGGTTGATATGATTTCACCTAGAGTGATTCACATGCTTTGTGTTATTATTGTCTTGACTATTGCAGTTCTATTTATGTCGCAACCCGATGAGATGAGGGTATTCCATCTCATGCATCATATAGGAACTTGTAGAAATCACATGCCATGCATTCTTGCCATGCCATCTAGGGTGCATTAGCGATTGCATGCTGTTGTGATAGATGCTTGATAGAATCTCTGCTTCCTTGTTAGGGGATCGTTGTATTCTTCTTTTCTTAAATGAACGCCAAATTTTGATTCTTGAGGTGTTATGGACCCTCACGAATCGGAATTTGGCACCTCCTTGCCTTGTTTTCTGTGTTTTCTGGGCTTCTGTGCAGTTTCTGAGCTACTGCCCAGAAACATCCAGAATACACGTCGTGTAATTTTTGACTACATGCCGTGTGGTTTTTAGACCGTGTCATTGACCGTGTGAGTAGGGACATGCTGTTGTAGAAATAACTTCAGGAACATGTCGTGTACGGTAGGTGCACGCTGTGTAGTTCAGATCCATGTACCCGGCCGTGTCACGAACAACAGAGGATGGTGTCACCTTCACCTATACACGCCGTGCTTGTTCGAAACACGCCTTGTAAGGTCCAGCCGTGTAGATGGCCGTGTATTTAATAACATGGGCCACCGAATCCTTGTCTAGTACACGCCGTGTTTGTTCAGAACACACCGTGTAGTCTCAGGTTAAGTTGGACCGTGTGGGTTAGCCGTATAAAGAGACTCAGGCAGGGGAATAGTTTTCAAGTACACGCTGTGTGTGGGGTCAACACGCCGTGTAGTTTGAGGTTTTACACGACATGTAGGGTAGGGGTACACGCCCATGTCAGTGGCTTAAGAAGACACGTCGTGTAGTTTTTATACACGCCGTGTAGTCGTGTTTTGTAAACTTGTGTGTTTTCCTTCCCCTGTTCCCATTTTGTACTCTTGTGTTCTATGTCTTTGTTAATTTTGATCTAAGGTGTGCTTTTGATCTTTCAAAGCTATGCCTCTGAGATGTCCTCCGGTTGTACGTCAGTTGTCAGGCAGTGATCAGATGCCAGATATTGTTGATCAAGGGCTTCCTGCCGATCCTCCAGTCGGGCCAGCCTTGGCACCGACTGTCATACCTATTGCAAGCGCAAATGTGCAGTTCAGGGAAGAATTTATGAGGATGATGCAGACCTTTTAGGGAGCACCACCTCTTGCCATGTCTATGCCAGACTTGACACGAGTTTTCCAGCAGCAAAATCCTCCTACTTTCTTGGGGGAAGGAGGACCACAGGATGCAGAGTCATGGCCAGAAGCCATGCTGGCTATCTTTGAGCATCTGGAGATGCCTCCAGAGAGACGATTCAATCTCTCTACCTACATGCTCCGAGACTCCGCCAAGAGGTGGTGGGACGTGATCTCATAGGCGGGTCATCAGCAGGTTATGGCTTGGGAGGAGTTCTAGCGCGTGTTCTACGATTACTTCTACCCGGAGGCCCTGAGGGCCGATCGAGCCCAGGAGTTCATGAGTCTAGAGTAGGGTTCTCTATCTGTTATGGAGTATTCCTATCGTTTTACCGAGCTACAACGTTTCACACCCCTCCAGGATGGGAGTGGGGTGTTCTTAGCAAGGAAGTTCGAGGATGTTCTCAGGAGGGAGATCCTCTTGCAGGTGAATCTCTTCCAGTTGACTTCCATCACTTCCATCGTCAACCAGGCACTGATTGCAGAGCGCAATCTGAGAGACTCCGGAGCTGCGAGCCAGGGTGGTTCTGCTTCCATAGCTAGTTTTCCTCAAGTTGACAATAGGAAGCACCGTAGGGAGCATACGTGCGATGATCCGAGGAGGCGAGACACATCTTCTGGCAGCTAGGTTGTATGCTACCAGTGCGGTAGTAGTGGGAATACGAGGCTGCAATGCCAGAGAGACCCAGTGGAGTGCTGATCTTGCAGAAAGATGGGTCACCTTCAGCGTTTCTGCCAGGTTTTTTCACCAGTTACTGGTGACGAGGGTTCTTCCATGACTCCTTGTTCAGGAGCAGAACCACCAGTTTCACACCAGTCGAGGAACTGGAGTTCTTCCGGCCGTTTGGGCTGAGGTGGAGGTCGAGGCTGTGGTAGTTAGTCACTAGTCCCTCTACGCCAATAGGGAGGTTCAGCTCAGAGTGGTCACGCAGGGTCGCAGGGCCGCGGGGCAGGCCAGTCTTTTGCGATGGAGTAGACCTATCAAGAGTAGGATCCTGAGCCTTCTACAGTTCGAGGTACGATTTTAGTAGCCTCAGTTTTATCTTCAGCTCTTTTCGATATTGGTGCTACGTATAGCTTTATCTCTCTTGCCATTTTGGAGAGCCTTGGGCTCTGTATCTTTTCTTCTGCCAACTTGTTGACACTAGACACACCTTTGGGGATGAGGACATCTAGTGTACGCCAGTGTATAGAGTGCCCACTCGAGGTTTAAGGGTATCATTTCTTATGGGATCTCTATGTCCTAGAGATGACAGGCTATGATTTCATTCTCGGGATGGACTGGTTGGTTCCCTTTCAGGCAATTGTCGATTGTTATTGCCGCATGGTGAGTTTTGTCTCACCATAGGGTGAGTCTTTTCTTCATAGAGGTGAATGGGATGTCTGGGAGAGTCAAGCAGGACTCAAGCATCATGGGCTAGGAAGGGTGACGGCCCAGATTGCTAGTCTTTATCTGGATGATCAGGGAACTTCGCAGCTAGACTTTCCTCCTGTGTTGGATCGTTTCAGGGACGTCTTCCCAGAGGACTTTTCGGGTTTGCCTCTGGTGTGTGAGGTTGAATTTTCTATTGATCTCATTCTAGGAGAAGCACCAGTGTCCATTCCTCATTATAGGATGACTACACCTGAGTTGCAGGAACTCAAGAAGTAGTTGGAGGAGTTACAAGAAAAGGGTTTCATCCAACCCAGTACTTCTCCTTAGGGTTCGCCTGTTCTATTTGCGAAGAAGGCAGACGGTACCCTTCGGATTTGTGTGGATTATCGGAAGCTGAACCAGTTGACGGTCAAGAACCGGTATCCCTTGCCAAGGATTGATGACCTCTTTGATCAGCTTCGAGGAGCCCAAGTGTTCTTGAAGATCGACTTGCGGTCCGATTATCATCAGTTGTGCATTAGACCATCAGATGTATCTCTGACAGCCTTTAGGAGCAGTTATAGTCTATATGAGTATACAGTCATGCCGTTCGGTCTCAATAACGTGCCTTCAGTCTTCATGGAACTGATGAACCGAGTGTTCCATCCTTACTTGGACTCCTTTGTCATGGTCTTTGTGGACGATATCTTGGTTTACTCTCACACTCGACACGACCATGCTACCCATCTTGAGATCATTCTGAGTACACTGAGAGAGCATCATCTTTATGCTAAACTCTCAAAGTGCCACTTTTGGATGGAACAAATTTACTTCTTGGGTCACGTCATCTCAGAGGAAGGAGTATCTGTGGACCTAGAGAAAGTGAGAGCTATAGTTTCCTGAGAGTAGCCGAAGAACGTTTTTGAGGTACGAAGTTTCCTAGGGCTGGATGGATACTACAGACGCTTCATTCAGGACTTTTCACGCCTAGCAGCACCTTTGACAGGTCTGACCAAGAAGGAGGCGAAGTTATTATGGTCAGATTCTTGTGAGTTAGCCTTTTAGGAGCTGAAGGGAAAGCTTATGTCAGCACCGATACTAGTCTTGCCAGAGACAGGAAAGAGCTACACTATTTATTGTGATGCTTTAGGTATCGGGCTGGGTGCTGTGCTTATGCAGGGAGATGGAGTTGTTGCATACGGGTCTCGGCAGTTGAGGCAACATGAGAGAAACTACCCAACACATGATCTATAGTTGGCAGCTATTGTTCATGCCTTACGTTGTTGGAGACATTACCTTATGAGAGATCACTTTGTGGTTTTCACCGACCACAAGAGTCTCAAGTACATCTTCACTCAGCATGATCTGAATCTGAGGCTGCACAGGTGGGTCGAGTATCTTTAGTCTTTTGATTTCGATCTTGCCGACATGCCGGGAAAGGGCAACGCAGTGGCAGATGCGTTGAGCAGGAGAACTCAGATTCAGGAAGTTCAGGAGGCCAGCAGCAGCTTATGGCTCTGTTCTTTGAGATGCATCTGGAGGTGCACGACAGATAGGGACAGAATTTCCTATCTTCTATAGCTATTACCTCTACAATACTTGATCGGGTATGGATGAGGTAGATATCAGACTCAGAAGGCTTAGTCCTGTGGGAGAGTGTGTCAGGGGAGGACCCTATTACTAGATGGACAGTGGGTGAGGATGAGATCTTTCATTTCCAGGGATGCGTATGGGTGCCGACAGACATACGTGAGGAGCTGATGTGGGACTTTCATTCCTCAGTCTGGGCAGTTCATCCTGGCATCACGAAGATGTATCGGGATCTTCATCGCCTGTACTGGTGGCTAGGTATGAAGAGGGATGTCTCTGGTTTCGTCTTGAGGTGTTCTACTTGTCAGCAGGTGAAGGCAGAGCATCAACGACCAGCATGCCTTTTACAGCATTTACCCATTCCAGAGTGGAAGTGGAATGATGTCGCGATGGACTTCGTGACCGGATTGTTGAGGTCGCCTCGAGGGAACTATGCTGTTTGGGTTGTCGTTGACAGACTTATGAAGGTTGCTCACTTCTTTACGATCAAGGAGACCTTCAGTGTTGATGATCTGGGACGACTTTACATCCGGGATATTGTGCGTCTGCATGGAGTTCCACACTCCATTATTTCAGACATGGATGCATGTTTTACTTCTCGGTTCTGGTAGGGACTTCAGAAGGCTTTGGGTACCCAGGTACTTCTGAGTACGGCATACCATCCCCAGACAGATGGCCAATCCAAGCGTACGATCCAGGTGCTTGAGGATATGCTCTGAGCTTTCATTCTAGACTTTGCTAGTTCTTGGGAGAAGCATATTCCTCTGGTAGAGTTTTCCTACAACAACAGTTTTCAGACGACTATTCAGATGACACCTTACGAAGCTTTGTATGGTAGGCCATGCCGATCACCCTTATGCTGGCTGGAGGCAGGAGAGGCATCTTTACTGGGACCTCGTCTTGTTCAGGAGACTTCAGAGCATATAGAGATGATTCGGAAGAGGATGGCTACAACACAGTCTCAGAAGAAGTCTTATGCTGATCAGCGGAGATGACCTATGGAGTTCGAGGTCAGGGATCAGGTTTTCCTATGTGTCGCACTGAGGCTGGGACACAAAAGGATTCAGAGATAGGGTAAGCTTTCACCACGGTACGTCGGTCCGTTTGAGGTATTGGAGAGAGTTGGGCCAGTTTCCTATCGGTTGCAGTTGCCTCAGAGGTACCAGGCCATGCACGATGTCTTCCACATCTCTAAGCTCTGACGTTACTTTTCAGAGCCGTCTCATGTCTTCCAGCCTGAGGAAGTTGAGCTCAAAGCAGATGCATCGTTTTAGAAGCATCCCATTTGGATTGATGATCGTAGTATGAAGGTTCTCTGTGGGCAGTCTGTTCCTCTAGTACGGGTGCTATGACAACACAGACGAGTGTAAGATGAGACCTGGGAAAGGGAGGCCGATGCACAATCGTAGTGGCCAGAGCTGTTCGGAGTTTCTTCTTCCACGCCTCATTAGGGAAATTTGGGGATGAATTTCTTTAAGGGGGGAAGTTTGTAAGAACCCAGATCTTCGTTTGAGGTATTTCCTTCCTTTTTCTAGAGTTTTTTAGAAAAATTAAGTTTCTGGAAATTTTTGAAGTACACGCCGTGTACTTTTTGAGTACACACTGTGTACTCTTTTCCCGCTCGAAGCAGTGTGCTGGCCATGCCCAGGCTACACACACAGTGTGTAGGGGTGACGTGGAGGTCGATTTTAGCAGAGTACGAAAAGACCTAGTACACGCCGTGTACTTTTTTTTTTCATTAAACGGACCAGGGTCATGCCTGACGCACAGAAACGTCTTCTTCTAGGTTCCGTTCATTCGAGAGCGCCGAGGACTTGCGAATCTTTGATGAGGCCCTGCCTCTCCTTCCATTCTCCGATTAGAGCACGGTCAATTGCATTGGAATCAAAGCGGTGATTTCTTCCTTCTGCTTGAGCCTTGTTTTCTAATTCATCCTCTTTCTCAAGTTATCATGGTTTATGTTTTTCATACGTTTTCTTAGATCTATGACATTCTAAGGAGAATCTATCATCATTGTTCACGTATATCGATCTCCTAGGATTGAGGTAGGTGGTTTGTGCCTTTCTGTAGGAAGTCGTTGAATATTATGTGCAATTTCCACCAATACCCTTGAACGGGGTATTGCGTGTTCCCTGTTTTGACCTCGTTGTTTTCTTGCCTTGCTGATATGCCTGTGTAGTGGTCATTTCTTGTGGATAGGGTAGTTTTTACTATACCTTGGATGTTTTCCATGCTTGTTTTGCTTGTTTGGCATTTTTCTAGTTTCCATGCCTAGTTGTAGGATAGTGGAATTGTTGTTTTGTTATGTTGTTGAGCCTTAGAATGATAGCCAAGTAGTTCTTGAGATTTACTTGGACGATACATGCGCGCTATGTATGTTTATTTTACACAGGGCTGCGAGAACCTAGTGTAGTGGACCATAAGGAGAATGGAAAGAAGGGCTTCTCTAGAGTGTCTTAATTTACGATGTGAGACCACAGGGGGAATTGACGTTGAGTGCTTCCTTAGAGAGTTTGTAGTTACTCGATGCGGGCCACAGGGGGAATAGACGTTGAGTGCTTCCCCAGAGAGCCTTTAGTATGATACGAGACTATAGGGGGAATTGACGGTGAGTGCTTCCCGAGAGAGTCTATTAATTCTTTAGCTGAACCAGAGGGGCGAGACTGCGTGTGCTTTCCAGAGGGTTTCTAGTACTTATAGGTTGAACCTTAGGGGTTAGGTTGTGAGAACTACCCACTGGTTACCTTTTTGTTTTGCTTGCTTGAGTGACTGCTCCTTGTGTACTTTATATGCTAGAACTGTGGATTGTAACTGATGTGTGCTTTTCTGTTTACTACTTCATGCACTTTTAATTTCCTTGTATTCATTGATTGTTAGGTACAGATCTTTGGGTGATTTCCTACTGGGATTGTATCTCAAACCCTGTTTGGGCCATGCTTTTGGGCCCAAGCAGACTTTGTTGTTGCAGGTATAGATAAGGGAAAGCGCCCTTCGACTTCAGGTACTTGATTTCTTGGATCTGGAGAGCAAGGGACCAAGATTAGGCTTGTGATGATACAGGAGTTTCTGTTATTTTAGTACTTTGTTTTTACTTGTATTTCAGCACGTTGTTGTGTTTTCTTCATTCCTTAGATACTTGTACCTGCTGCATCATTATCATCATTACTATATATTAATTTCTTCCGCTGTTTGGTTCAGTTATTGCGTATTGTTTATTGCTTCCACAATTTACTGTTAATTTCTTTTCTTTGTATACCTTACCAAATGAGGGCATAGTTTCCCCCAATAACTTACCAAGGCCCTTGCTTCTAGTCGGCAGCCTATGGCATTTGGGGAAATGCGCTTGAGGTTATGTGGTGAACCGGGTACGGGGCACCAGTGGAGGGGCTCCGGATTCGGGTCGTTACAGAAGATATAATAAAGTTAAACCACTATGGAGTGAAATTTTAATTGGTATTCAGTTTCAACCAATATCATAACTTCTTGGAATTAAATTCAAGAAGAATACATACATGGTGATGTAGTGGAGTGTATCCCTTAAGGGGGATATTTTATTGTGATTAGTCTATCAATTATACATCATTTCTACATGAATATTTAATTCTTTATATCCATGAAAATGTTGAATATTGAGGTATGAATATCACTTTCCCATGTTTATTTCTATTTATAATAATTCTGATTCTAAATTGTAATAACTTCTAAACTGATAAATGAGGAATAATTTTACTTGCACTTAAAATTTATGATGTGTTTTGTGATGATGATTATTGGTTGATAATTATTTTTAAAATCTAATTTATTTAGCCTATGTGAAATGAGATTTTGAGTTATTGCTACATTAAAAAATGTGATGGAAAAATTTGGTGCCTGGGTTATAAACTCTTATTTCTACGCTGGGTTTTACCAAGTACACTTATAGTGATTAATTGATGACTCATTATTGTAAAATATATGGTTCATAAATTCTTTTATAATATTAGAATATCATGGGAAGAAGAAGTGGTATTTCAAGTTTATGAGATCACTCTTACATTAAGTAGGAGAAATTTTTTCCTCCATTTTCATTCATTGTTAGTTAGGGTGATAAGAATAACATTGAGTAATGAAGAAAATTTGGAATTTATAACAAATCTAAGGGGGGGGGGGGTTGAAGTTCCCTTAGGTTGATGATTGTATTTTTTGCCACTTGGTCTTATTGTAGGTTTCAATTTCATTATGAAAAGGTACCATTATGGGTAAAGAATATTGGAGTTGTCTACCATTTGAATTGATAATTCTATTCATATGTTGGAAATGGGATTAGAATATTTTCTTATGCTTAATGTCTGGGCTAGAAAACTTTGAGTAGAAATCTATATAAATCAGATGATTATTGAACTGGTACTTATGTTAAAGAAAATTTCCAAGGTGTGTGGAAGATCTATCTATAACAATTATAAATATGTGAAGTGTAAAAGTGTTATAAAATCCATACAAATTTAATATTTGAAATTAACTATAAAAATCATTATTTTATAACACTTAGATGATGGTTTATTAAGTCTGAACTGAATCTGGAAGAGTAAAGATAGTGGAAGTGCTTGAAATACTCCCACTTAAGTGTTTAATATGTTACATAATATTGGGAATGAATCTGAGGCAACTGATAAAGTTTTAATATTTAAAAAATGTCATTTGAGGTGTTTTTGAGTGGTTGGAGTTGAGTTGAAGAAGCCTTGGATGAAGTTGAGTTAATTTTGAGGTGAAATTGTGACATGCTTAAAGGTAAATTCATGTTTATGAAGGCTGTTCAAGGGTAGTCTATATACAGAGTAAAGGTAAGCCACATATCACTGGTTGAGTAAATTTAAATGGGAAAATTCTATAATTACGCAATAGTGAACTACTATATGTGTAAAGGTCACTTGAAGATGCTTGAGCTATGTAACAGTCATTATGGTACTATGTAAAGGAATTGAGGAAAAATATAGGTTCAGATAAAGGTAGATGGGATCTTTTAAAGGCTATGTTAGAGTAAGTTAATCCACATAAAGTTTAACACATTTTTATACTACCTACATATGGGTAAACATTGAGGCTATGTAAATAAAGAGATACATTTGATTTGAAAACTATTCATGTAGTTGATCAGATAATTATTCCCACAACCGATCACTGTGTCATTGCTTAGATAATCATGATAAATTGGTATGTTACAATAATGATTGATATATCAACCACATTACATATAGTTTATCTACTGAGTGTTCATACGATTGATCATGTTTTATAGACTCTTGTCAAGAAACATGCAGTTATTTGGAGAATCCCATGACTGATTTTCTTATCATGATATTTCTATTATTGATGAAAACAAAATGGAATTCGATGCTGTAAAACCCCCATGCATGTAACTCATGAAATAATAATTATTCTATCATGGAACTGATTTTAACCAGCAGAAAAAATTGGAGATATTGGAATTCATTAATATATTTTTTGAGAATTATTCTTTATGATTATCAAAGCTTATGGAGAATATGAATATGATCAATCCTTGGTGATAATACTATGGTCATGTCAAGAAATCAGATGATACTATGTATTATGTTCTCAAATGAAAATATATTTCATGATTCTTATCATAATATATGTAGGTTTTTGGATAAGGGATAAAACCACAATCATAACCATATACAAATAAAGGTATACATGCTTAAATGTATATGATTATTAGGTATTGTGAGAAAGAAGAAGATGGGTTGATGAGAAAGAAAGGAGAAGTATCATGAGCTTTCTGTATAATATATTGGAATATTTTCTAGATGAATATGATGAGTTCAAGAACTACTACGTGTTTCCACCAATAAATATAAGGAAAATATGCATCTATTTTTGTTGTATGATTTATCTGCAGACATGAAAAATGATTGAAGCTACAAATATCATTTGAGTATTTTGAGAGTTTGAGAAGAGAAGATGAGGAGATCTCATAGCCAATAGAATACTCTTGAATAATTGCTTTTGGACAAGTGTAAAACCAGAAATAAAATAAAAAATAAAAAGTAAGGGAACTCTTGGAATTTACCAAGAGACATCCATTTGAGAGGAAAAAGGAATAATTAGGATCATGAGAACATACACATACAAAAAAGTGAGGAGGAATTAACACTACTGGAAAACTAACCTTTACCAACGGTTTGGAACCGTTGGTATAGGCCTCCAAACCGTTGGTATAGCCTATACCAACAGTTTGGAGAACCATAGCCAAGTAAGCCGTTGGGATAGATCTATACCAACGGTTTTCCAAAAACCGTTGGTATAGACCTATGCCAACAGTTTTGGAAACCGTTGGTATAGGTAATATGAAATCTATACCAACGGTAATGGAACCGTTGGTATATAAATTCCAAAAATAAAACATCTGCTGGGATTTGATCCCAGGACCCCTTGTTTATAATCGAACGACTTAACCACTAACCTAACATCACTTTGTAAACATAATTTCATAAATATATATATTTATTATCATAATTATTTAAAATTTTGATTTATATAATGTTCTCGGTTAGTAGATCTGGAAAAAAATTAAAGAACCTATCCCAACGGTTTTCAAAACTGTTGGGAAAGGGCTATCCCAACAGTTTTCAAAACTGTTGGGATAGGTTTGGGTGGGGTGAATTTATGTTGGCCGAAGGTTGAAATTTTTCCTCCCCTTTCCCAATGGTTTTGGTGAACCGTTGGGAAAGAGGACTCTTTCCCAACGGTTTTGCTGAACCGTTGGGAAAGAGGAGGGAAAGAGGACCCTTTCCCAACGGTTTTGGTGAACCGTTGGGAAAGAGGACTCTTTCCCAACGGTTTTGATGAACCGTTGGGAAAGAGGAGGGAAAGAGGACCCTTTCCCAACGGTTTTGGTGAACCATTGGGAAAGGGTAGCCTTTCCCAACGGTTTTGATGAACCGTTGGGAAAGAGGAGGGAAAGAGGACCCTTTCCCAACGGTTTTGGTGAACCATTGGGAAATAGGACTCTTTCCCAACGGTTTTGATGAACCGTTGGGAAAGAGGAGGGAAAGAGGACCCTTTCCCAACGGTTTTGGTGAACCGTTGGGAAAGGGTAGCTACACCAACAGTTTTTACAAACCGTTGGTATAGAAGTGTTGGGAAAGATCATCTTTCCAGTAGTGTAAATGAGTTTGTGGGAATAAAATTAGTTTAGGATATTTTATTTTTCTAAATAGTTGAACTAATTCACGATGAACTATATATTTAAAGAATATGATAGAGAGAGAGTGTGATGTTTGATAATTTGAGAAACCCAGAGTTGTTGTTCTATGCTATGATTTTTTTTAAAGAACACACTCAAATAATTATAATATGGACAATATGAGCTTTTTCTGAAGTTGAAGATCATATGGGTATCTAAGGAAAAGGATAATAAGATATTCTCATGACATCCATTATTTTAGAAGCTTGAGAAGAATAAAAATATAGCAAGGAAGACTTGATATGTATGGTTTCACTTATTGATGTTGAAAAAATTACAGAATATTGAGGAGATGATAGGTTTGAATATCATAAGAGTTCATAAATAGAGTGATACAACTAGAAAAGAATATTTGTTAAAAGTTCCATGAAACAGAGCTGTGAATAGTGACAGAGTTATAGAGTATTCTTAAAGACTTCTTGGAATTCAAAGGAGTTTCATTTGAGAAGAATGAGATCTATTACATGGGTGAAGAATCATCCTATACAGAACTAGATATCTATTTTCAAGATAGTTTTTGAAAGAAACACTTTTATATACATGGTGGGACACCTTATAACCTGAGGGATTTAGGGAATATAGGGTGATCATGGTGAAAAGTTGTGACTACATTGGGAAGATATTATAAGAATTATAATGGGAAGCTAGAAAGAGGAGTCTAGTTTGATGGTGAAAATTATAGGTTTGAGATGCATTAAACCCACAATAATTAACTTCACATTATAGTTGAGAATATTTGAGTAGTTAAAATTAAAAATCAAGTCAAGTATTAGGACTTAATACCAAAACATGTAAAAACATATTGTGATTCTTATTTTCTTTACATGCATTGTATGTTGTTGATGATTACATGGATAAATATAAAATAAATCCATATAAACTATATGAAAAAAAGTGTTAAATTCAAAATGGGTTTTAGGATATTTTGTAATTTGGAAAAAATAAAAACACCTAATTTACCCTCTTTTAGGTTCCTACATAGATCCTATTGGGCATTTCAACACCCATAAAGAAAAAAGATAATATAGTAATCATAACAACCTCATATGAACATTCATTATGTAATATAATCTATTTGTCTCAATATCTCATTAATTAGGATGCATAATTTGTGTCATCATCCTATAAGAATAATTTATCTTTCTTTGAATCTTTGAATTAAACTCTTTAATGAACTACCATGACTATGAATTTAATTATATAATTCCATTTCAATCAAAAGTCCAGATATATTATATTCTATATTTCTCAAAAAGGACAAATATTTTTTTTAGAATGTGAATTTAGGGAGAATCTATTTTTTTAACATTGTTTTTTATTAAAATAAAAGGGTCAATATATAATAAGGATAAAAAACTAGAAATCAATAAAATCAAAGAGGAAAAAATTATACCTAGAGCATTTGTATAAGAAAACTATTTTCATGCCAAATATAGACTTCAATGTGATAAAAATATCTATACACTACTATTTAACTAAATATGGATGACTAGATAATTTTCCAACATGTTACCTTCTCTTAAGAAATGAGTAATATATATACCCCATATGACCTTAGAATCAAAAGACCACATTAGATATAGGAACAATTAGTAGGTTGATTTCAAGTCTTTTAAAAATTTAATAGTGACCACTGTATCATGTTCAACACTCGCAAGTGTAGTATTACTCTCATAGAATAGTTTCAATCCAAAGAGGAGATCCTTTTACTTAGATAGGATAAAGGTTCCATGCTCAAAATGATCCATCAAGGCCATAATGATCAATCCATGGAGGTCACACACACTTCCCCTCACCAAGATATAATATTACTTCAAGATGAACCATCTATGTTTAGTTTGCACCCAAAAGCGGTGGCTACCAAAAAACCCATATTCCCCTTCAAACTCCCAGTGTGATATACCCCATCTATAGGAAATCTATCCATAGATGGTGGAAAAAATTTCCTAGGGATTAATCCTTGATGAACACACACCATATCTCGAACTAAGGTAAGGAAGCGATGTGAGAAACTTATTAGTGAGATATTTAAAGCCCCATGAATCACTTCATTATTACCAAACCAGATCATCCAATAGGTAGCAACAACTATGCAAAGGTGTATGGAATTTTCATACTGATCTGTCTTGATAATGATCCAAGAATCCAGCAATGACTCAAGGAATCCAACTGAATAGGAACATCCATGACATTTTCGAAGTAGCTCAACATTCCATCCACCAATATGACTTAGGTAAATAAATTATCTATATATTCCAATTATAGTGATATAAAACACCTACATTTAGAGGTAAGTGAGATGCCTATAATTTTTACCACAACATCACATGATAATTCATTTCTTATAACCTTCCAAATGAGGATGCTCATTTTTTTTGGGAATCATATTGTGCTATATATTCTCTCCCCATCACAACCTAGGGTTAATACACCTATTATACAATCAAAAAGAATATGAAGATATTATCACTGAATGTAGGAATATATGATAGCTAATCCTAATAAGAGTTCATACCAATATCATTTTCTAGCTGAAGTTGGTCCTTGTCTAGCACTACATTTAGAATGGACGGTTAGGTCATCGCCTCTCTAACCATGATGTTGGGGTCCAAGAACCTAGTAAAAATAACTACATTTACACCCATCGATATTTTTATAAAGAGACATCCCTATTACCTGTCACCTATCTTTCCTACTCGATAATGGATAGAAGTATAGATGCAGTTTTTCTCTAAATCCTAGAGGCTGAACCACATTTTCTCTTTGTTACAATCATCTATGTCTCTTTAGATATATTTCATCCTAACCATAGGAATATTTTATAAGAATATTGTCATAGAATTTCAATGTTATTATTATAGAGGAGAACTTATATAACCTTTTATTTTTATATATAATAAATAGTTATTATCACATTAATGTTACATAGAATAAAAATCATCATGTGATAAGATATTTATTAATATGAAGATAATTTAAAGTATAAAGTTAGTTGGCTCTAGGGAACCAACATCAACAAACTCTGACTTGCACTAGATCCAGCTGCTAAAAACATTTATTATAATATCTCTCATATGATATTCATGATTTTATTAAGATAAGGCTTTAGTCAATAAGCCCGTCACATTTTATTCTATAGAAACTCTTATTACTGTGACTTCACCCCTCTGAGAAATATCCCTCAAGAGGTGATACTTATGAAGTACATTCTTTATCCATTTATGTGACCTTGGATCCTTTTCTAGGACCACCACTTCACTATTATCACATTTGATAGCATATTTAATGTAAGTTACCACATCATGCTTCTAAAAAATTTTCATTTCCAAACTACTTATTTAGTTATATTAGAAGTTTCTATATACTCAAACTGTACTGTAGAATTGATGAACACTGGCTACATAAAACTCTTACAACTCACAAATACTTTACTAAAGAATAAACCACATCTTGACTATGATTTCAGATCATTATGATCTTCTTGGAAACTATCATCATTGTATCCCTATATAACTAGTTCCTCAACACCTCTATAAACTAGGAACATATCCTTTGTATGCCTAAGGTACTTCAGGATATTATTTATAGCCATCTAATTTGGCTCACCTAGATTTTCATGATATGTGAAGACCATGCTCAAGGAATTTAAAAAATCAGTCCTAGTACATATTATAAGATACAAGATAGAACCTATCACATAAGAATAAGAAAATCTAATCATTCAATCTCTATCCTCCCATGTCTAATTATTAGAGTTGGTTCCCTAGAACCAACTGAACCTATACTTCAAATTACCATAATATTCAAATATTATAATATTAACAAAATTATTATCATATTATGACTGTTCCTATGTTTAACATTAATGTGATAATGTCCTTAGAGTATCTATCACATTTTAATGTTACCATAGTTATCATCTATAATGAGAACCTTAAAGTTTTATAACAATATTATTAAATATATATTCTATGGTGTGGATAATGTATATATGGTGGGACACTAGTGATTTTTTAATATTAAGTGATGGATGCTCATAAGTGGATTATGCTTATTATCATGAAGTTCATACTTGGTAATCCTGAAGAGAGTAGGTTACGAGAAAAAATCTGCTAATAGGAATTCAACATATTATATGTTTCATTTGATATTCCTATCTATGGACATGTGTATTGGTCCTTAGACTTAATATTATTATTAATGTATTTCATGAATCACATACTTGGTTGTATTAATGAAAACCATGATGAAACATTCTCATGATGAGGTAGGATACCTTGGGTGTGTCATAAGTGTTATAACATTAATTGAATAAGTCAACGAAGTATTTTTACCTTTTGAGTTAATGGAATATGATATCTCTATCCCATTGATTGAAGTGGAATTGTTTGATTAAATCCATGGACATGGTAGTTCATTGAAGAGTTAATTTTAAGTAGTTAAATAAAGATAAATTAAACATATATGCTGATGACATAAGTATGAAAACTTTATGGTGATATATTAAGATAAAGGGATTATATTACAATAGCGACCTTGAATTTTATACATAAATATCACATAGTTTTAGATGAATCTTTAATACATTTAAAAAAACACCCAAGGACTATAATATTTTAGTGTATTTGGATACTAGAAATAATATATTCTTATTTAATGAAAGATCTTCAATATCTCCCAAAAATATATTCTCACATAGTACTAATCTTAGGCATACCCTACCTAAAACTTTCTTCATAACCTTGGGAAAGAAACACAATAAAGGGTGAGCTCAGATGCTTATCAAGGGTAAATATAGGAGATATCAATCTAGGATCATATGAAATCATAAGATAAACATAAGGTTACGTGATTATAAATAAAAACTTAGTAAGTTAATACCCAACCTATCATAGATCATAAACATGAGTCATGACATAAAACTTTATTATTTTAAAAAACATGGGCTATAAGAGTGAAAAATCCACATAAATCAATCATTTATCATAATATAATTTTATAAAAGTGTTTAACCATTATAAATATATAAAAAACATTTTATATGTCAAGTCTAAATACTAATCCCCTCAACATAGTGAATCAATACTTATCACCTACTTCCCATTGTGGATCATGATGCACCAGTTTCCCACAGTGGATCAGAATGCACCAGTTTCCCATAGTGAATCAATCCCATTAACTTGTTTTCCATTGTTATCTCATGAGATATAAATATTTACCCAATTTATTGGAGGGAGATATATTTCCCACCCATAACATAATAAAATCTAAATTTATGTGTGCCACAATATCATAAAACATTCATCATATCATCACATCATAACCCATGTAAAAAAATAGGTTTTGTAATCATTTCATCAATTCACCAAGTATAACCCTTGAAAAATAAATCGGTTTCATAAAAATTTCATCAATATAAACATTAAACATCCATATAAATAATAATGATGGTATCATTCAATCATATCCCCAGTAATGTATAAGTAACATCAAAGGATGTCATCTTAGATGGAAAATGATTTTGAAAGATCACTTAGAAAATTTCATGAGGAATATAGCCTTTCTAATTTGATTTTTTTTAAAAACATAAAACCTTTTCAAAATACATTTCTTTAAAATAACCTTGGAAACTTATAAATGAATCGTTAAAAATCATTCAAAACATTTCTTGAAAAAATACCCTTTCTATTTTGAAAATCAAATTTTAAAACTAAAAATTAATAAATTATTTTTAAAAGTATTTTATTTTAAAATAAACTTTTAAAATTATAAAGGAATATTTATATAATTATTTGGTCATGGTGGAAAATACTATTCATGTCATACATGTTAAAAAAATATTTCTTTCACATTTTCGGTAATACCAAACAAACATTGTTTAGAAACAAATATGAATATTCCTTTCAATTTTTTATTATAAAAATGTAAAAAATGGTTAAAAATATCTTTAATAAATCATATGGAGTATATAAATTTTGTTTAAAACATTTTTATAAAACATTGTTTTGGAATAAAAAGGGTTTTCAATTGAAGAGAGAAATAAGGACATTTTTTATTTAAAAAATTATTTTAAACTCTTGGGTACATAAAGAGAGGGAAATGAAGGAAAAAATGTATTCTATAGAAATAACTATGGGAGAATAAAATACATGAGTTTCTTGAGAGATAGTTCATAATATTTCATCATTGGAATCATAATCAAGATCAATCCTCATAAATGATGAGATTGTAACATAAAACCTTTACCACTTTGGTAACATTGAATCATAAGACCCATGAAATAATAAAGCTAAATTAAAATTATAATATCTTGAGAATAAATAAATTCATTATATTTCATGTCAAAGGGGCATTATAAACACCTCATAAAATATGATAGGTGCATAACATAACATATATATCAAAGAAGGCAAATTGAGACAAAAATCCATTACTGCTTTGATAACTTTTGAACCGTAAACACCATGAAAAGAAATACTTAAATGGATATGTAAATAAGAATAAATTTTAGGAGAATAATTTTAAAATAAATTCATTTGTATCATTATACCATATAAAATAAATATGTGGGGAATATGGCGTGTGTCTCACATAAGTAAAAAGTAAGACGAAAATCCCTTACCATAAGTCTTGAATTCCTTCATACATAATAAAGTATCCTATATAATAAATATAAGTTTATTATAAATCTATTAAATAACCATAATTATATATATCATACCATATATAATTTACTTATTACATTTTATTACCCATTTATTAACAATTCCATGTTAAATTCACATTTCGAGCAAAAATTGCTTTATTTTTTGTGTATGTTTTGATTTTTTATTTTGAGTCCTATTTCATTGACCATGGTTAAATAATATATATAATGTTAAAAATGATTAAAATATCATATATATTCAGTATATATGTATCTATATTGAACCATATAATTTAGAGATAGAAAATGAAATACATCATTCATAGAGATGGTAGACCATACGTACAAATGAATGTTGTTTCCATTTTCCTTATGGAAAGAAAGAAAGTGAGGTAAATGATATATTAAAATTACATAATAAATTTTATTTCATATATATCATATATTCTCATTAAACTTATCCTTATTACCTTCTATGTAAAGCGTTAATAAATCACATCACTTCGTGAGGCGGTAGCCTGCCGTACACATGAACAATGTTATCTTATTCCCACAGAATAAAAGGTAATAAGGAATATGTGATATCATGATTAAAAACCATAATAATATCATAAATATCATATATAAACAATAAATCCATCATTATATCAGTCCATCATAGGTGGTTATGTAAAATTTATAACATTGGTTCGCGGGGTGGTAGTTCACCGTACACAAAATTGATAATTTCATATCTCATTTGTTGGAAGAGGAGAATAATTTAGGTTATTACATTAAAATAATAACATATTAGTATATTTAATATATCAAGGTTATTATGTAATCATGTTTTAATAATAATTTAAGGATGTGGAGAAAGAAATAAAATAAAATGCTTGGTTAGGGACGCTACCACGTCTTTAGACAATATCTTTTGGTTTGTACGAAAATGATTCTTAGGTTGGATTTATGACAAAAATAAAGATTATAGGATGAGAGGAGGGAA
The DNA here is from genome assembly GCA_963277665.1 of Viscum album. Taxonomy (NCBI): domain Eukaryota; kingdom Viridiplantae; phylum Streptophyta; class Magnoliopsida; order Santalales; family Viscaceae; genus Viscum; species Viscum album. Next base: position 1,222,010,665 of record OY728139.1, on the reverse strand, counting down.
GTAAAAAATTCATTTGGGTAGTTATTTTCTGAACCAAAAGGTTTTGGAAGTGTTAAGAGGAGAGGAGATGGGGATACCTTTTACAAGTGAGGCGAGTGACACACTTGTAATTTATGAAAATAAAAAGGTGTACCCATAGTTTTTTCATTAAAAAAGGATAAAAAATGGATCATTTCCCGAAATTATAATATATAAGTTTGAAATATGTCTATAAAATGGGTTTTGGACTTGTTTTAGATCATTTTTAACACTTATATGTTTACTTTAACCCCTATTAAACCCATTTTTACCTGAATCATTGTAAATATATATATTTTTATTATTATTTTCACTATTCATTATAGTAAAAAATTAAGTTAAAATTATTATATAATATAAATAATTATGATTAAAAATATGAAATAAAATTTTCCTGATTTAATTCACATAATTGGAAAATTTTAATTTAAAATTAATCCCATAGATGCGACGAGAAATTGGGTTTCCAAAGAGAAAATGTTCAAAAGTTTAAAAAGTGTTTATATCAAAATTCAATATGAAATTGATTCCAATAAACTAAATTGGATTAATAGATATATAATTGAACTAATTTTACCTTTAAAACTATCTTAAAACAATTTTTATGTTTTTAAATTCTTTAAAAGAAATTATAATTCTTAATAAAAACCACTATTTTTTACTATTCATCGAAAAATTTATCTTCTTAGAAAATTATAAAAAATTCATCCTAATATAATTTTAACATGATGATTTAAAAAATTTATTTAAATTTTTGAAATATATTTTCCAAAATTTGAAAAAAAATATTTTTAAAATAAGTGCACAATAGGTGACAAAAATGTTTTTTTTGAGAATACAATTTTAAACATAAAATTGGATTTATTCTTATCTCTTGTCTAGAAAACACATAATATGAATGTTAAAAATTATATTTAATATATAATACATAAATTTAGTTAAAATAATTCACCAAAATTTATTTATTTAATTTATTGATATGAAACATGGTTGTGCGCATACAAATAGTTTTTCCGAAAAATATTCCCTTTATTTTCAAAGGGTTTTGATCTTCATTTATAATTAATTAGACACTGAGAAATTAATTATATATAAATGTGTAAACCATATTTTTTCATGATTTAGTTAACCTTATTCATACCCACCATTCCAACAGTTAGGTGATAACTATCATATTAAATAATAATATTTTAATAGTTTGTCATATTTCTTTTAAACTTAGTATTGTGTGTAACATAGGCTAAACTCAATATTTCATGTAATATAAGAAAAAACTAAGTATTGCATGCAATGAAAAATATTTAAAAGATTAAATTTATTCAAAAAAAAAATATTTCTCAAAATATTTAGGTGTTACATTCTACTCCCCTTAAAATGAAAATTTCCTTTGAAATTCGTCACCTTGGTGCCAAAAACCAAGGATACTTCTGCCTCATTACATCCTCAGGTTCCTAGGAAGCTTCCTAAAGATGGTTATTTTTTCACAAAACATTGACCAGGTGAGTGATCTTATTTCGTAACACTTTCTTTGTATGATCCATAAGCTTAATCGATTTTTTTAAAGGTTGGGGCCAAAGCCTCATTTATTATTAAAGCAAAGCAAATACCTCTTTAACTGGGTAGAGGGAGACCCATTACATAGCCCAAAGGCCCAGTGGTCATTTAGCCCATTACATGGCCTGTAGGCCCAAATTGTTGGGCCAAAGCCCATTCTGTGAATAATACTGCTACAATACCCATTTTCTACAGTACCACATAGTACCCGCCGCTGCTATAGTGCCCTACCGCCACTACAGTGACCCGCTGCCGCTACAGTGCCCGCCATTGCTACAGTGCCACCACTACTACAGTGTGCTACAGTGCTGCTACTGTACCTACGCCCAATGGGTTTAAACCCCCATTTTCATGTAGGATTACATGGTTCTTACCATTAAGCCAAACCCCAACTACAAAAGTATACTGGGTTTTTAGGCCCAAGGGGTTACATGGTATAGGTGGGACATCACCCACCACCGAGGGACTTTATGTACTCCCCTATTCATAGAACCAAGTGTAACGACACCCAGGCTTTCAGGCCAGTTTCACATGGGGTAGAGGGGCCCACGATAGGAGATAATGGCATATAGTGCACATTACTTTGTGAGGACTCGAACCCGGAACCTCAGGGTCAGGACGCCACCGCCGCTCACCAACTCACCCATGCCCCATGGGAATTCCTTATAATAAAGATCATGATCCAATAGTACAACCTCTGAGTTTAGTACATGTGAAGGATTAGGTATGTACTTCCTTATGATAGGTACATAGAACACATCATAAACCTAATATAGGTTTAGTGGAAGTTCCAAATGATAAGCTACTGTCCTTATATGATCAATTTTTTCAAAGGGACTAATATACCCAGGGATTAGTTTAACCTTATTTCTTCTATAGAGAAATTCATAGAAATATCTTCTCACCAACTTGAAATTATATATTGTGTCAATGATTATTAGCATAAAATTTCTATCAAATTTGTACTGTCCTTATGTATCTCTAAATAGATCTAAACTTCTCTTCCTTTTCACTAGATTTTTTAGGTCCCAATAGTTTTATTTATAAAAATTCATTCTAGTATGTTGTATTTTTATACTTTTTTTCGTAAAGGTCTTTATAAGGATCCATATTAATGATTGAGTGAAAGCTATTTTTGCAAGAAAAATTAACTATAGGAAGGTGTTGGTACCAAAAAACTTTGAAATCCCTATAACATGATCTTATCATATTTTATAGGGTTTGAATTGTTCTCTAAGACTAACCATATTTCTGAGGATGATACGCAGTGATAAAACTCAACTCTGTATCAAGAGCTTACTGAAGACATCACAAAAACTTTGAGGTAAACTTTAGATTCCAATTAGATACAATTGATTGTGGTTATCCATTTAATCTTACCACTTTCTTAATGTATATTTTTGCAAGAGGATATAGAGAGAAATAATATTTAATAGAAATTAAGTTTGCTAACATCATATGATGATTGAATACAACCCATAATTACCTCAATATCAAAGACAAGATAAACCCTAAAGGTTACCAGTACCTTTAATCATATTCCCACAAAGCGTAAAGGCATTAATCCTTAAATAACTTTTTCACTAAAACATATAAAAAATAAAGGGTTATATTTCCATAAATATCTCTTAAAATATCCTTAATCTTGATAAAATCCTATCACATAAAACATAAAATTGGGTTTTAGTAACTTTGAACTTATGATCAACCTTAAAATCATAAAACCATGATGGTATCCATAAATATTATGATAATATTACATGGATACATATACACTTAAAAAAAGTTAATTCACCCTATATTCCTTATATAATCAATTATATTATACAAAAAAAATTCATTCTAAGCTTGGGTTCATCATTATATTGATATAATAGAAAATGTGATTTTATTATTCCAGAATCTATGTAGAGGGATATAATCACATGAAATTTCACTAAAGGATAAACGATAATATTTTCATAGAGATTATTCATATAAAATCAAACATGAACTTCCTAACTAAGGAGGGGAGGGTAAGTGTTGCACCCTGACCCCAAAAGCTCAGAGCTAATTCATTAATTTATTACATTATAATGATTATAAGGAATCAAATCCAAAAGGACTGATCATTTTATTAGTTATGGAAAAATAGATTACATACATGAAACTAATTTTACATTAGGGATAGAAAATATTTCATAAAAAATGTAAAATATCAGTATCCTTGAAACTCATTCAAAGGATTCCTCTTTATAAAATGGGGAAAGGAAACATAATAAGGGTGATCTCAAATGCTTAATAAGGGTAAGTATAAGGAATTAATCATGAATCAATAAGAAAAAATCAATATGGAAAGGTAAAATAAACTGGAAACACTTTCCATTTAGATAAATGGACAATAAATAATCAATATGGTAGAGTAGATAACTGAAACACATTCCATTTAATCAATAATGTGAGAATAAAACTTAACCATGGATATTATAACTAATCAAATAATCACATGGAATAAAAATAACTGAATTCATAATTATAGAATGAATAAATATAGATATATAAAAAATAATATTGAGGCTTCATTCCAAGAATCTAATATAGTCAAGGATTCATTCCAAGAATCTATTACTATCGAGGCTTTATGCCAAGAATCTAATAAATGGGTAAGGCCTCAACCAAAACCATATCTAGTTTGTCTCATGAAACTTAATGATGTATCTAGGGGATATAGTGTGCACTACCCATAATATATAAAATCCAATGCACTCTTGATATGTCGAATAATTGATTTAATTAACCAATACCCATTATCATTAGTTATCTATATTGAATAGAAGATACAAATTTATCAATATTTCTCAAATTACTCAAATGACTATCAAAGTAAACATCGTATGTAAAAATGGTATAAAGTTTAAGAAATAATAATACCCATGATAAATTATATGGATATTTAATTTAAATCTAATGTCCAAAAAATTTATTACAATAAAGTTATTATTTCAAGAGAAAATTAATAATCAAAAAAGAAAGTGAGATTTTTAAGATAACTTTTTCCACATGGGTAATTGCCAATAAAAAAAATTGGATGAGGTAATTTAATGTGAAACATAAAATAACATGAATAATTAAAAAATCATGACGTTAATTGTCAAAGGGACAATATATACACCACATATAAGTGAATTGGTGTATAAATAATAAATAAGTCTCAATGAAATGTAAGTTGAGACTAAATCTCTTACTACTTGGTAAATTTTGAATTATAATCCCCATTAAATAAATAAATTAAAATTAAACTCTAAATACCATGAATATAAATTTATTCATGATATAAAATACAATAGGGGAAGTATATAAACTACACAAAAGAAATAAGTTGTGAAAATGATGTATGCCTCATGGAAGAAAAAGCGAGACAAGAATCCCTTACCTTGAGTCTGACTTGTCACGTGTGTCTTTATATCCCTAAATAATAAAATCATGTTAATTATTTAATTTATTTATAACCCTTTTCAACTTTATTATCACTTTTACATTACTTACTACAATGTTTTATATAACTACTTAAACAATTAAGTTTATGTCGGGTATTTTGACCAAATTCGGTTCATGTGTCAAAAATGAATTGGGTAGGTCGACTATGGTCAAAGGGTTCACTATAGAAACATATAAAGAATAATAATCATGAAATAATTATCATATTTAAATATAAATTATTCTTTTAAAACCATTCAGGAAATATGGTTATGAAAAATGAAACAATGTTGTAATCCTGGAGACGGCAGACCGTATGTACACATGAGTAACGTTTCCATTTTTCAATGATCATTATAGAATGTAAGTATGTAATTTTTATCTATAAATAATGATCATTATATAAAAAATAACATTTTATTTAATCATATATACTTATATATATAATTATTTTGATTTAAAAGTAATCACATCACGTTGAGGAGGTGTAAGTCCACACATCCACGAACGACATTATCACTTTTTTAGTGTGTTTAAAGGGTAATAAATAAAATTATATATTATATTTACAGAAATATAATTATGTCATAAATATAATATATATTTCATTTATGTTATATAGTTTTTATTAAACCCAACCTTAATACATTCCATGTAATGTGTGAGTGTATCACATCGCTTTGAGGTGACAGTAGTCCACATGTCCACAAATGAAGTTATTGTATTCCCACAAAATAGAAAGCATAAAGTTATATGTTATATAAAAATTATAGAAGAATAGAGATATAAAAATATCATATATATCATATAAAGACAATATGTTTATCATAAGTCCCATCCATGAGAGGCGGTAAAGTAAAAATGGACGACATCGTTTCATGAGGTGGTAGTCCGCCATACACACAAACAGAAATATCATTAACCATTTGATGGAAGTGTGTGTAGGTTTATGTTTAATATTTAACATAAAAACATATAATTATATTTATTATAATTATGTTATTATATAATCATGGAATAATAATAATTAAATGGTTTAAGAATGGAATAAAATCAAAGTGATTGTTGAAGAATGTTACCTCTTTTTTCGTGTAACTCCATTTGGTTTTCACTAAATAACTTCATTAAATTGATTTATTATAAAATTGAGGATTATAGGTTGAGGGGATGGATATTGAGAGATTATTTTTGTAGATTTTGTATGATCTAAAGTTTCTTGAAATATGTGGGGAAGGGGAAGAGTGAATGCCTTTTTATAGTGGAGGAGTTATATTCTTATAAATACCAAAAGGTAAACACTATTGGGAGTTCTCCCTTACCTAATGTGATTAAAAAAAATTAAAAATAGATTAAACCGTAATTATGTTAGATAAAAACTCACAAAACACAAAAATAAAATAATTTTTATCATTTTTCCTTAGTCTTTAACTTTTCTTATTTTTTTCATTTTAGTTTTTATTAAAGTAACTAGTTTTCTATCCTAGGTAATTTAACCACTAAGAATAAATTATAGTGAGATTTATTATAAAATATATACCTATTTAACTATAAATATTATATTTAATTTATAAAATAAAAATCTAATGTGTGTTGGAAATTAATTTTAAAACAAGTTCATGTAACGCGCAAAAACACTACTTTAACCCGAACCTAGCTAACAATGTTTTTACTATTTAGGGGTCAATATGTTCATTATAAAAGATAAATTTGTCCACAAATAAACCATATTTTATATTTATTAACATTTAAAAAGTAATTGGAAGAATATATGCTTTTTAGTAATTTTAATTCTTTTAATAAAATATCATTTATTATAAAATAGTATCAATGTCAATTTTGACATTATTAATTTAATTTAAATTTAAAAATATCACAAAAATAGTATAATTAAAATCTATTAAGTTAACAAATATATACCATGATATACTGTTCTAAAAAAATGAAATACAATAATTCAATCAATTTACTTCACTTAATAATTTTAGTATCATTTATTTTATTTAATTATTAACAAAAATAATTACCGCATTGGAATTCTGTAAGAAGTTTATCTAACTGATTCATCTATAAAAATTAAATATAAATTAAAATGATGAAAAAAACTTCTTTATATTTAAAAATAATGTGTACAATTGAACTAATGTGTTTTTTCTATATCTCAAGGCTTTATAAATGTTAAAGGCAAAGAAGGTTCCTTTTTTGTTTTTCACTTAACTTATTATATAGGTAACTTTCATGGAATAATATCCCAATAACTAATAAAATTAGAACCAAGACGAGATATGGTCTAAATATGGATATCCAATGAATTTTGAACAAGTTTATAGGCTATTTACCCTATTAAGGTTTGAGTTTAACCACTAAGTGAACTGATTAGTACCTTCATCATTGTAATTAATTTTAATTACTTCTACTAATATTTTTGGAAAAAAACTAAGTTGATCATATTAGAATAAAATTTTTATATTTATTCTAATTATTTGTATCCATTCTTCAAAATTAAATTTACATAAGTGGAAAAATTAAGTTTAAATCTAATCCTGTAGATGTGGTAAGAAAGCGGGGTTTCAAAGTGAAAATGTTCAAAAGTTCATTAATATTTTATATCCAAATTCAATATAAAAATGGTTTAAATGAGATAAATTGGTTTAATTTATATATAATTGATCTATTTTTAATTTAAAACCAAATCAAAATATAATTTAACAATAATAATTTTTTAGACGAAAAGACAGCTTTCAACTAAAATGCAGTTTTTTCACTATTCATCGAAAAACAAAACTTTTCAAAAAAAAACCAAAAATTAACTCTAAGATAATTTTGTCATTCCTAATTCAAAAATTAAGTTTATTTTGAAAAATAAAATTTATAAAAGTTTCCAAATTTAGTTTTAAATTTGGTGTGTTATTAAAAGGTAGTAAAAATCAGTCTTGCATTTAACGCAAGCTAACTCAGTATTGTGTGAAGTGTAAGATTAACACGGTGTTGTGTATAAAGAATGATAACAAAAAAAATTAAATATATTCTAAAATTACAATATTATAAAGTCTAGGGGTGTTATATTCTCCCCACCTTAATTAAATTTCGTCCTCACAATTTAAACTTGATCACGATAATTGAGGGTTTGATATTTGAAAATACTATTGTTAAAAACCCACATCACAAATAGAGTTAATAACACATATTCTTAATAAGAGGGAAAAGAAAATGTGAATTTCACCACAAAACCAAGATTTATAATTGGTTAAATTAGTGAAAACATGGAAATTAAATAAAAATATAACTATCAAGTTATGATAGAGAGTGAAAGAGAAGTTGAAAGTTGGTAACCACAAGATCTTAAACCACAAATATGAAAAAGGTCATTGATATCATAAAAAATGATGATAATAAGAAAATATTTTTGTTTTAAGACACTTTTCTTAGAGTTTAGGAATTATTTCACTCTATAAGAATACAAAAAGATATACTTACCTGACATGTTTCTAATACATAAAAACAATCTTATCCTTTGGTTGTGCCTTGAACTATTTATAATTCATCTCTCAGAACCGGGTGCATCATACGGTGAAGTAATATATCAATCTCCAAAATCCGGTCCAAAGATCAACTTAAACCATTTCATAAATGGTTAACCTTATGTCCCTTCCAAGTATTATGATAAAAAACTATAGAATCAGTTCCAAGGCAGTTTGTAGTATCCAATTTAATTTATCTGTCTCAATCATTACTTTATCCAAACATCATTATCTCAATATCAATAACTGATTAAGGGTTATAATTCCATCATCCATGTGTTTTCCAAGATATTCAAATTGTCACTGAATCATTTTTCTTGATCATCAGTACTATTCAACATGTGATCTCAAATCCTTAATGAAATAGAACTATAGTACAATATCTATATATTAAATAACTCTTATAACTAGTAAATTATTAACAAAATAATTAAATAACATAATTCTTAAATCCAAATAAAAGAAAATTAATCATTCCACTTTGATTGTATCAATAACATAAGATTTAAATTTATCCCTTAGCTTATTCTAGGGTATATTTTCTTGGCACTTGGGGAATTCATTTTCATAGTGCTCTATATCCTTATAGTTGAAGCATTGAATATTAGAAAATTATTTCTTACCCTTACAATCCTAAACATGGTGGCATTTTTCTCCACTCTTGAAGTAAACTCCTTTCCATTTTAAGCGTATACAAATTTTTTTCCTTCCACAAGAATCACATGTTGGAAAATCCTTCTTTCCCCTTTTACCTTTATCCTCATTTTTTTTATTTTCCTATTCTTCTCTTGCTTCCCTTCTATGCCATAAGACTTGGATAATTATTTCTCTATCTTCATAACACATAAAACTATTTCATCATATTGAGAAAAAGTTTGAGACACCAGTGCCATTTTAAGACTTAGCTTAAGACCTTCAAATAAATGGTCAATCTTTCATTTCATGTTGCATATGAAATTAGTATCATACCTTGATAACCTTGTAAAGGTAGCTTCATACTCTAGAACACTTTATTCCTCCCTTTGATTTAAACTAAGTAACCTTCTCTTCATCTCAATTTGTTTCTCAAAAGGGAAGTATTTATAAAATAATGTCTCCTTAATAAATTTTTATTCAATGAGTTATATCTCCTCTTCATCCCTATTATTTTGGATCAATTACCACCACTGATCGATATCACCTTTGAGAAAATACACTGTAAGTGTAACCTTTTACTTTTCACCACATCCCAACATGGAAAATATATTTTCGAAAGACTTAATCCATTTCCCAAATGTAATTTTATTAGGAGTCCTGCTGAAGGATGGGGGCCTCTATTATATAAAGTGATCCAACATTGAATAATATTGTTGTGGAACAGGTTGCTCCATCCGGGCAAGGTTATGTGTCATAAACAGATCAAGCTATTCTAATATATCTATAACTTTATTGGTTCCAATACAAGCTATATCGGCTTACTCAGTAGGGAAACCTCTGCATTGACCATGAGTATTGATATCTTTATTCCTTAAAGGTTCCATATCTAAACAATGGAATATATTGGATTAGATCCTAAAATTATGAAACAAAATGTATAATACAAAACTAGTGAGATACTTAACATAAATTGATTTTTTTCATATATAATCTTGTAATCATAAAAAAAGGTTTTATTGGGATATTCTTCTATACTTATCCTCAAAGTATAAATTAGGTTTATGTTCCCTAATATATATTTTTTGAATATATTTTCTAAGGTTTCTACTAAAATTCCTTTGATACCAACTATAACGCCCTAACCTCAAAAGCCCAGAGCCGGTGCATTACTTTATTACATTGTAATGATTACAAGAAATAAAATCCTGAAGGACCGATCGATTTAGTAGTTTTGGAAAACTAGATTACATATATAAAACCCATTTTACATTGGGGATAAAAAATATTTCATAACAAAAGTAAAATCTCAACATCCTTGAAACCCATTCAAAGGATTCCTCTTTATAACTCGAGGAAATGAAACATAATAACGGTGAGCTCAAATGCTCAGTAAGGGTAAGTATAATGTAAGTAATCATGAATAAATAAGAATAATAAATATGTAAAGGTAAAATAACCTAGACACACTTTCAATTTATACAAATAGATAAGGCATAATCAATATGCCAAGGTAGATAACTGAAACACTTTCCATTTAATCAATAATATAAGAATGAAACTTAACCATTGATATTATAACTAATGGAATAATCACATGGAATAACAATAAATGGATTCATAATGATGGAATGAATAATTATGGATATCTAAAATATACCATTGAGTCTTCAGGATAATAATATAATAATGTGAAGGCTTCATGCTAAGAATCTATTACTGTAGAGGCTTCATACAAAGAATCTAATAAATTGGTAAGGCCTCAACCAAAACCATATCTAGTTTGTCTCATGAAACCTATTGATAAATATAGGGGATATAGTAGGCCCTACCCATCACATAGGAAATCCAATGCATTCCTCACATGTCAAATATTAGATTTAGTTAATCAATATACATTATCATTAAATATCTATATTGAATATAAGATACAAAATATCAAAATTTCTCAAATTACTCAAATAACAGTCAAAGTGAACCCCATTTGTAAAAATGGTATACAATTTAGGAAATAATAATACCCTTGATAAATGATATGTATACTTAATATAAATTTAATATCCACAAAATTTGTTACAATAAAGTGATTGTTTCAAGAGAAAGTTAACAATCACAAAAGAAAGTGAGATTTCATAGATAACTTTTACCATTTGAGTAATTTTCAAATAAAACCCCTTGAATGAGTTAATTCAAATTGAAATTTAAAATAATATGAATAATGAATGAATCGTGATATTACATGTTAAATGGATAGTATATACACTACATATAAGTGAATTGGTGTATAAATAATAAATAAGTCTCAATGAAATGTAAATTGAGATGAAATATTTTACTACTTGGTAACTTTTGAATTATAATCCCCATGAAAGAAATAAAATCGAATGAAACTATAAATACCGTTAATATAAAATTATTCATGATATAAAATAAAATAGGGGCAGTATATACACCACACAAAAGAAATAAGTGGTGAAAATGGTGTATGCCTCATAAAAGAAAAAGGGAGACAAGAATCTATTACATTGAGCATGGCTTATCACATGTGTCTTTATATTCCTAAATAATAAAATTATGTTAATTATTTACTTTATTGAGAAATTTGTTCAAGTTTATTATTACTTTTAATTCACTTATTACAATATTGTATACAACTACTTAAACAATTATGTTTACGTCGAGTGTTTTGACCAAATTCAATTCATGTGTCAAAAACAACTTTGGTAGGTCAACTATGGCCAAAGGGGTCATTATATAAACATATAAAAAAATAATCATTAAATAATTATCATATTTATACATAAATTATTCATTTAAAACCATTCATGAAATATGGTTATGAAAAATGAACCAACATTACAATCATGGAGACGGTAGGCCATACATACACATAAGTAACGTTTCCATTTTTCAATGATCATTATGGAAAGAAATAAATTAATGTTTATATTTATATAATCATAAATACCATTTTATTTAATCATATATACTTATATATATAATTTATGTGATTTAAAATGAATCATATCGTGTCGAGGAGGCGGTAGTCCACACACCCACGAATGACGTTATCACTTTTTTTAGTGTGTGAAAAGGGTAATAAAGAAAATGATATAATATATTTATAGAAAGGTAATTATCTCATTAATATCATATAAATTTCATGTATTTCACATATTATTAATTAAACCCTTCCTTAATATATTCCATGTAATTTTTGAATGTATCACATCGCTTTGAGGAGGCAATTGTCCACACGTCCACAAACAAATTTATCATATTCCCACAAAATGGAAAGCATAAAGGTATGTGTTATATAAAAATTATAGAATAATAAATAAATAATAAATATCATATATATCATATAATTTTTTTTATCCATAATAATTCCAACCATGATATGTGGTAAAGGAAAAACGAACTACATCGTTTTGCAAGGTGGTAGTTAACCGTACACATGAACAGAAATTTTGTTACCCATTTGATAGAAGTGTGTGTTTGTGTAGGTAGAAACCTTAACATAAAAAAATATTATTATATTGAGGATATCTATGTTATTATATAATCATTTCATAATAAAAATTTAATGGTTTAAGAAAGAAATAAATTGAAATTGATTGTTGAAGAATGTTACCTCATTTTCAAGTAACTCCTTTTGGTTTTCACAAAAGGACTTACTTTGATTTATCTATTCCAAAATTTAGGATTATAGGTTGAGTGTATGGATTTTGGGAGATAATTTGGGTATATTTTTTATGAGATAAAGTGTCTTTATAGGTTTTAGTAAGGGGAAGAGTGACTGCCCTTTTATAGTGGAGGAGGAGTGACATTCCTGTAAATACCATAAGATAAACACTATTGGGAGTTCTACCTTACTTCATGTGATTAAAAAATGGAAAAATAATGGATTAAATGGGAATTATGGTATATAAACACTCATAACACACAAAAATAAAGTATTTTTTATCATTTTTTTCTTATTCTTTAAGTTTTCTTAATTGTTTTTATTTTAGTTTTTATTAAAGTAATTAGTTTTCTATCCTAAGTAATTTAACCATTAAGACTAAATTAAAGTGAGATTTATTATAAAATATACAAATAATTAATTATAAATATTATATATAATTTTAAAAATAAAAATCTCATGTTTTTTGAAAATTAATTTTAAAAGAAGAGCATGTAACGCATAAAAACACTACTTTAACCTGAACCGCGCTAACAATGTTTTTAATATTTAGGGGTCAATATGTTCATTATAAAAGATAAATTATTCCATGAATAGACCATATTTTGTATTCATTAAAATTTAAAAATTAATTGGTTGAATATATTATTTTTAGTAATATTAATTCTTTTAATAAAATATCATTTATTATAAAATGACATTAATGTTAATTTTGAAATTATTAATTTAATTTGAATTTAAAAATATCATGAAAATAGTGAAATTAAAATATATTAAGTTTAAAACTATGTATTATGATATATTTATCTAAAAAAATAATGAAATTCAATAATTTAATCAATTTACCTAACTTTTAATTTTTTTATAACATTTTTTAATTATTAACTAAATAATTATCGCATTGGCATTCCTTAAGAAATTCATCTAACTGATACATCTCTAAAAATTAAATATAAATTAATATGATGATAAAAAATCATTTACCTTTCAAAATAATGTATACAACCGAACTAATGTGGTTTTTTCCATATCTCAAGGCTTTATAAATGTTAAAGGTAAGGAAGGTTCCTTTTTTATCCTTTTTCCTTACTTAACTTATTATATAGGTCAATTTCATGGAATAATATCCCAATAACTCTTAAAATTAGAACCAAGAGTGGATATGGTCTAAATATGGCCATATAATGGATTTTAAACGAGTTTTTAGGTCATTTTCCCCATTAAGGTTGAATGTTAACCGCTAAGTGAACTAATTTGTACCTTAATCATTATAATTAATTATAATTAATTTTACTAATATTTTTGGTCATAAACTAAGTTTATATTATTAGAATAAAAATATTATATTTATTCTAACTATGTATATCATTTTTTAAAAATTCAATTAACAGAAGTGGAAAAATTAAGTTTAAAGCTAATCCTGAAGATGTGGCAAGAAAGCGAGATTTTTAAGTGAGAATGTTCAAATGTTTATTAAGATTTTATATCCAAATTCAATATAAAAAATGGTTTCAATGAACTAAATTGTATTAATAGATATATAATTTATCTATTTTGACTTTAGAAACAACTTAAAATATAATTTAACATTAATAATTATTTAAACGAAAAGCCAATTTTCAACAAAAATGTAGTATTTTTCACTATTCATAAAAAATGAAACTTTTTAGAAAATTACCAAAAATTAACCCAAATCTAATTTTAACATTACAAATTCAAAAATTAATTTTATTTTAAAAAATAAAATTAATAAAAGTTTTAAAATTTAGTTTTAAAATAGGTGCACCATTAAAAGGCGGTAAAAATTGGTCTTGCATGTAACACAAGATAACTCTGTATTGTGTGTAGCATAAGTTTAACATGGTGTTGTATATTAAGAAAGATAACAACGAAATTAAATTTATTCTAAAATGAAAATGTTTTAAAGTCTTGGGGTGTTACAATAAGTGTGCCCTAATTATCTTGATTCACTTTATCCATTATGATTACATAAGATTTCCCTTTGTCCTTTGTCTTAGGAGGTTATTGTGGATTATCATCCACATTATCCCTTGTATTGTAAAATTTATTCTCGTAATTCTAAAACTAATTTCACTTGAAAAATTGGAGTGTGGGAGTTGAGTTAGCTTTCATCATCTTCTCCTATATTACATTAATAAGCCCATTAATAAAATTTTGACATTCATGGGCTTTTTGACATGCCATTCCATATTTAAAGCACCTCCCAGTTCCATTCAAGAAATTACCTCAATGAATCTTCCCATATTTATGGAATTTATATGGTTGGAATTTAATTCCACCATTTGAGTTTTCATGAGACTCAACCTTCCTTTTATTATAAAAACCATAGGAATGGTGGGAATATCCAATTCACATTTCTACCTTCAATGCACATCATATGACTTCTTTATAGCTACTAATGTCTCTTATAGCCAAGGACTTTTGAAGACATGATTTTAGGCCACCAAATAATAGATCAATTTTTATTTCATGGATGATGGTTAAACCAGAATAATACCTTGAAATTCATGTAAACTTAGCCTCATAGGTACCAATAGATTCATCATCATTTTTTTAAGCTCATGAAATTCCTTCTCTATATTTGTTTTTAGAATACAAGGGAATTACTTGCTGATAAATATCCCCTTAAACTCTTCCCATTCCATAGATTCAATTTCTTCTTATTCCTTCATGTTATTAATATGACCCACCAATTTTTTTTCACCTTCTAAATAATAAACAGACAAAATTATTTTTTCATGCTCTGAACACTGAAGAAAAAAAATAACTTTTCAATTGTACTGATCCATTGCTCTGCAACTAGTGGATCAATAGAACCACTAAAATAAGGTTTACTTCACCTCATAAAGGACTCAATAGAATGTTGTTTTTTCATTTTCTCATTTGGAAGTTTAGTATAATTTATACCCTAAGAAAGTTGTGTGAGCATATCAATAATATTTTTCATTCCAGCTCACATAACATTTGGTTTCTCAAGAGGAAAATATTTTCATTTTCCATTACACTCATTATCGAGATAGTTCCATAATTTTGTATCCATTTAATAAAAATATAAATAATAGTATGAGAAAAAGTAATCATATTATAAAACTACATAATCATGAAAAATAATTTATAATATGTCTAAATCATGACACCTTATTTTCAGTCTATGAAACCTTAGGCCTAAACTAGGTCTTTCATGGTCATTATTTAAATCTTTCATGATAGTTCATAAATAGTTAGCGAATTTACAAATAATATCCCTTGGGAGTTTCAAACAAGGTCAACAGTTAGGCCAATTGTCATGAAACATGTGACGACTAAGTTCAGCTCAATGAACCCTTTTCAGATTTATTACCCTGGAGTACCTGTGCACTGGAGCCACATCTACTTGTAGTATCTAGATAGGGATGTAATTACTTGGAAACCCCTTTCTCTATCCTTCTCCAAAATTATAGGATATTTTACTATACTTAGAATTATCAATAGATTTATCCTTAGAGATATCCCTAGACATATCCATAGAAACATACTTAGGAATATCCCAAGGTATATCACTAATGTTTTTCTAATCTTAATATAAAAATATTGACTAAACCTTTAATATGATACCAACGATACTGACCTAGGATTTTGTAAATAAATATCAAATATTTTTAAAATAATATTCAACACATTTCATAAACACATGCCTAAGAACCGTAATAATTTAGTTTCTTTGGATACTAGAAACAAAATCTTCTTATTTCATGAAAGATATTCAACATCTCCCAAAAATATATTATCATATAGTACTCATTTTAATAAAACCCTACCAAAATCTTTATTCCTAACCTAGATAAGGAAAATAAAAAAGGGTGATCTCAGATGATCAGTAAGGGTAAAAAAAATATCATTATATGATTATATGAAATCATAAGAGAAAAATAAGGGTATGTGATCATAAACATAACATAAGAAGTTCACACCCAACCTATCATAGATCATAAACATGAGTCATGGTATAAAACATTATCATTTCAGAAAACACAACCCTTAAAAGTGAGAAATCATTATAAATAAATAATTAACCATAATATCATTTCATAAAAGTGTGTCACTATCGTAAATATATAAAAACCATTTCATATATCAAGGTTGACTACCAAGACCATAAAAATAGTGGATCATGACTTATCACATGTTTCCCATTGTGGATCAGGACACACCTGTTTCCCATAGTGGATCAGGATGAACATATTTACTATAGTGGATCAAGCCCATCAACTTGTTTCTCATTTTTATCTAATGAGATATAAAGATTTACCTAATACATTGGAGGGGGATATTGGTACAACTTATCTCATAATGAAAAACATACTCATTTGTGCCCCAATATCATAAAATGTTCATCATATCATCACATCATAACCCATGTAAAAAAATGGATTTCATAAAAATTTGATAAATTCACTATAGAATAACCCATGAAAAATAAATGGGTTTCATAAACATTTCATCAACATAAAAATTAACCATACAAAGAACTAATAAGAATGATATCATTCAATATTATTCCCAATACTGCAAAAGTAATATCAAAGGATATCATATTAGATGGAGAATGATTTTGAAAGGTCACTTGGAAAATTTCTTGAGGAATATCGCCTTTCCACTTTAAAAAATAATTTTTAAAACATAAAACATTTTAACAATACTTTTCTTTAAAAATAACCTTGTTAACTTATAAATGAATCTTTAAAAATCATATAAAACATTTCTTGAGGAAAATATCCTTTCCATTTTGAAAATCACTGTTTAATACTAAAAACTCATAATTTTTTTTGGAAATCTAATTTTTTTGAAAAAAAATTGAAATATATAAATGAATATTTAAAATAATTATTTGGTCATGATGGAAGAAAATACTATTCATGCCACACACGTTAAAACAAATATTCCTTTCACATTTTTGGTAAATATAAATAGGACTTGTTTGAAAAAATAAATAAAGATTACTTTAATTTTTTTTAAAGAGGTCAAACATGGGTAAAATTGTATTTAATAAATCATTTATTATATATAAAAACATTTTTGAAAACATTTTTAGAAAACATGATTTTGGAAAAAAGGGTTTTGGATTGAAGACGGAAATAAAGAAATTTTTTCTTAAAAACATTATTCTAAACTCTTGAGTACATAAACAGAGAAAAATGAATGGAAACATGTATTATATAGAAATTACAAGAGGGGAATAAAATAAATGAGTTTCTTGGGAGGTAGATTATAATATTTCATTATTGGAATCATAATCATGGGAAATCCTGACAAACAATGTGACTGTAACATAAAATCCTTACCATTATGGTAATTTGGAATCGTAAGACACATGAAATAATAATGTTAAATTAAAATTATAATATCATGATAATAAATAAATCCATGATATTACATGTCAAAGTGAATGTATACACACCTTTTAAAATAATATAGGTTCATAACATAACATATGTCTCAAAGAAGGGCTATTAAGACAAACCCCTTATCGCTTTGGTAAATTTTGAATAGTAAACCCCATAAAATAGAAATACTAAAATTGATATTTAAATACCAATAGTTTTCATGAGAATCATCATAAAATACATTCATGGTATGTATCTACACCACATAAAATAAATAGGTGGTGAATATGACATGTGCCTCACAGAAGTTAAAAATTGAGATAGAAATCCCTTACCATAAGCTTCAAATTACTTCATACATGTTTTAGAATATAGTATAATAAATAAAATTTTATTATAAATTTTTAAAGAACAATAATTATATATATCATACTATATATTATTTACTTACGACCTTTTATTACCTGTTTATTAGAAATTCTATATTAAAGTCATGTTTTGAGCAATAACTACATTGTTTTTCTTGTATTTTTTGACTTGTTATTTTTTGTCCTATTATATTTATCATGGTTAAATAATAAAAATAATATTAAATATGATATAAATATGATATATATTCATTATATATGTATTTATAGTGATCCATAAAAGTTAGATATAGAAAATGAAATACACAATTCATGGAGACTGTAGGTCGTATGTACGTATGAACACTATTTACATTTTCCTAACTGAAATAAAGAAAGATAAAAAATATATTACCATTAAATAATAAATTTTATATAATATATATCACATATGTTCATTAAAACCATATTTATTACCTTCTATATAGAGCGTGAATAAATCACATTGCTTTGTGAGGCAGTAGTTTGCCGTACGCACGAACAAAGTTATCTTATTCCCAAAGAATGAAAGGTAAAAAGAAATATGTAATATAATGATTATAGAGGCATAATAATATCATATATAAAAAATAAATCCATAATTATATCCATCCATTATAGGTGGTGATATAAAACGAATAACATCAGTTCGTGATGCAGTAGTCCACCATACACATGAAAGATGATATCACAACCCATTTGATGGAAGTGGAGAAGGATTTAGGTTATGAAATTAAAATAATAACATTTTATTATATTTAATATATTTATTTTATTTTATAATCATGTTTTAATAATAATTTAAGGGCGATGATGAAGAAATAAAATAAAATAATCTGTTAGGGATGTTACCTTCTCTTCAAACAACTTTATTTGGTTTGTACCAAAAGAAATATTTGGTTGGATTTATGACCAAAATAAGAATTTTAGGATGATGGTATATAATTAAAGAAGTTATTTGGGTAGTTATTTTCCAAACCAAAAGGTTTTTAAGTGTAAATAGGAGAGGAGAGGGGGTGGACTTTTATAAGTGAGGTGAGTGGAACACTTGTAATTTTTGAATATAAAAAGGTATAACCATGTTTTCACATGTCACAAGTATATAAAATGGGAAGTTAAATAAACTATAATAAATAAGGTTTAAATATGGATATAAAATTAGTGTTTTATATGTTTTGGGTCATTTTAACCCTTATCATTTTAGTTTAACCCCATGGGAAACCCATTTTTACCTTAACCACCGTAAATACTTTTCATTATTTTTACTATTAATTATGGTCAAAAATTAAGTTTACTATATTTGAGAATATAAATTATTCTTATTCAAAATATAGAATCATTTTTAAAAATTCCATTCACAATGTGGGAAAATTTAATTTAAAATTAATCCCACAAACGTGATGGGAAAGCGGTTTTCCAAGAGATAATGTTCAAAAGGTTAAAATGTTTTTATATAAAAATTAAATCTAAAATTGACTCTAATTATATAAATTGGATTAGTATATATATAATTTAACTAATACTACCTTTAAAACCATCTTAAAATAATTTTTAAGTTTTTAAATTCTTTGAAGGAAATGGAAATTCTTAATAAAAACTAGTATTTTCACTATTAATCGAAAAATTTATCTTCTTAGAAAATTCTCAAAAATTAATCATAAGATAATTTTTAAATGATTATTTAAAAAATTTATTTCATATTTTCAAATTATTTTTTAAAATTGGCAAAAAATAATTTTAAAATAAGTGTGTAAAAGGAGATAAAAATGTCTTTTAGAAAAATATAATTTTAAGTGTAAAATTAGATTTATACTTATCTCTTGTTTAGAAAAAACATAAGATGAATGTTAAGAAATGATTGAATATATAATATATAAATTTTATTAAAATAATTCACCAAAAGTGATTTATATAATTTATTGAGATAAAATATGTTTGTGCGCATAAAAATAGTTTTTTCTGAAAAAATTTCCCTTTATTTTAAAATGGTATTTATTTTAATTTATAATTAATTAGTCTTTAAGGAATTAATTATATATACATGTGTAAAAAATATATTTTCATAATTTATTTAATCTTATTCAATTCCACCATTCCAATGGTTAAGTGATAATAATCAAATTAAATAACAATATTTTAATATTATGTTATGATTCGTTTAAACTTGGTATTGTGTGAAACACTTACTAAACTCAGTGTTGTGTGTAACATAAGATAAACTCAATGTTGCACATAATAAAAAATATCTAAAAGATTAAATTTTTTCAAAAAAAAAATATTTCACAAAATATGAGGGTGTTACAACGATGTAGTAAGCGTTCATATGTGGTTGTTTTCATTGTGATATTAATTTCTTTATCTATGAGTGCCTTGATGTATTAGTAGACGTTAATCTCTGAATTTAGTAAATTTATCCAAATACCACTGGTAAATATTCCTATAGGGACAAACACTAAGTGTATACAAAATCATAGTTAAATTCAAATTGAATTTAATATTTAGAATAAATATTATTCCTTGCTTGTGGTTTAATAAATATTCTTAGTTAGGTTGATGACATAAATTCAATCACTAGTTATTCGATTTTATAATATATGTGAGTTGAATATTAAATAAATAGTATTTGTGAGTTAGTGAATATAATATTTATTTATCTCTTGTTTATTATTCATAATTTGATAAATAATTTTTTATTCATTAATTAGGAAATAGATTAAAATAAATATTTATCTTGTTTTTTGAATATTAAAGTAAATATTTACTCATAAGTATAGTGAGAATAATATTTATTTATTTTTTGAATGAATAATATGATGATATTTATTTATTTAAATCAATATTTATTATTTATTGTTTGATAAATGCTAGGGATTGATAGACTAAGTCAAGGTCTTTATGGAAATGATATATTTTATTTATTTCCATTCAAATAAACATAAACTTATTTATTTATGAAATTATATTTAAATATTTAAGTGTTTGTGTATGTCATGGGATATAATAATAATAATAATAATAATAATAATATTTTTATATTAGTAATATATTAGGTAGAATATTTTATGAAGGGTTTGAGTGTAATTATCAAATATTTAACCCTAACTATATATTATATTTTATATCCTTTTCTAGGGTGGAGTGAAATATTGTGCACACCATATTATCTCAATATAATTCTATTAAATCCATAGAATGAACATATCAAGAATTCTATAAATAATGAGCAACAATTCTCCACCTCTCTATAAATACCAAAATAATAATAGAAAGAATTATTTCAAGACTGAGAGATTTCTTATTGCGATTAATGGAGAATGATGTAAGGTGCTTAGTAAATTTGTGCTAGTATTCAGAATACCAACAACAACATTTTGAGATTCTTTGAGAACATATGGATAATTCTAGAAGAATTATACTTTGGAATATTCACCTTAACAATGAGATGATAAGGGTAATAAGTTAATTGATCAAAAACTATAATAATTATCAAGTATATGTAATTCTTATTTTAAATTAATTATAAATTATATGTGAAAATATTATCTCTATGAAGAATCCAGGGTTTCTTTATCAAGTTTATCATATTTTATTTGATGGAACGAATGTAAATAATTATTGGTAATGGGCCCAACCTCTTCCACTGTGCCCCATATCCTTTAAGTGGTATCATAGAAGTCACATAATAATTTATTATTTGATTGTTCTCTTTCCAGTTTTGTTAATAAAAAATCATTTCTAGTGTTTCATTCATAATATAAAATGTAGGAGAATGAATTTTTAAGTTTATATGACCAAGAAAAGGCCAAGACCGTAAGAATAATTCTAACAGATCCCATCTAAAGGTGTTGAAAGACCTAGATGAATTAGATGGTGAAATGGCTTGTAACTAAAAATTACACACTGTGTACCTTTAATCTACCACACAACCATGGACTATAATAATAATGACACACTATGTGGGGGTCAATATGTGGTGTTTAATTAAACACTAACTAATAAATACTATCTGGAACATATTTAGGTGGAGATCACATGATGCGTAGATGGTCTATATGCCTTGTAACCCCACATAGTTTATACCTGTGTAAATCATGGAATTCATGTGATGAAAGTAGATGACATATAATTAATACACATAACATATTAAACAATATATGAGTGACAAAAAATAAAGTGAATTACATGATGAGTGGCTAGCTATGAATGCCATATATCACATGATAGTACGCGCACAATATGCACTAAGTCCCTTTGAATGTAACAAAGATAATCAATAATGAATTACATAGTGTATAACTGGATATACACAATGTGTAACTCTGGAAAACTCATGTGAGGTGCATGTCGAGACAAGCATGTCATGCGAGTCAAACACTCAGATAGTTAAAAGAGAGACCAAAATACATGGCATGTAGTTGGTTGTAAACACTGTGTAATTAGAAATTTTGCATCAGAGTACATGTCGAGGGATTTTCAATAGGTCATGTGAAAATAAATTCATTTTAATTAATATTATTTTATTTTTTATGAATACATGACATGCATGGTCTTTATACACACTTTTTACTCAATTATCATTATTAGAAATACATGCTACATATATTCAAGGCCTACTGTGTGGTAATACAGGCCATACAGACTATAAAAATTTAACCATGGATTAACACACCATGTAATATTATGAAACTACATATAGGAATACATTTTATGTAAGTACAAAGTACACAACAAATACCATACACAGTGTTAGTCACATGCAATGTTGGGTGATGATACATGACATGTATGTAATAAACAATAGAAATGGTTTTAATTAGATACAGAAGGGAGCACATTGTGCCACATATAGTACATTTCATTCACTTAATTAATTTCAAAATTAAAATTAATATATTTAATTTATTTAAAATTACAGAGGATCATAATCTTAGAGTCTGGAAAAATAATCAAGACAAAGAATTAATTGATTACTAAGATAATTAATTTAATAATTCGATAAATTTATCCTAATGAAAGTATTAATTTAAATGAATACTAGTATGTTAAATGCATAGTCATTGTATGTTGTGAATGATCATGATCCTATTTATGTGTTCAGTCTCTATTTAACTTAATTATTCATGCATATGTTTTTGTGATGAATTTATTATTAAATTAAATATGACGATTTATGTATCATCCGTTTCACCTTTATTTTGTGTGGGAAAATGTTTCTGTGGATTATTTTATGCATCCCTTATCCCCTGGTTCCCCTCAACTATGAGTTTGTATGCAATTTTAAAGTAAGGATTTCTTAGAAAGAGTATATGGTTCAATACATGAGTTGAGTTAAAGAAAAAGGAAGGAGATAAATAGGTTTATGAAGGAATTCTTCAACTCAACCTAGGTATTCACTCAAAGAGTACCCCCAGCCTAAGGTCAAGGTTGATTTATATTTCTCTTGATAAAATAACTAGTAGTATATATATCATGATAATATCACTTATTTATTTAATTTATCAGTGCATGGTTATTTATTTGTGTGCTATATGTTTATTTAATAATTAAATGAAATAATATAAAATAAATAAATAATAAGAATTCAAGTTGAAATAAAATAAATTTATTATGCATAAGTTATTTTATCACACATTTTTAATTAATTTTATAAAATCCACATAATATTAATAAGAATACAAATGATAAAATAAATAATATATATACATAACGATAAAAAATCCTCTTTGAAATATTAATTTATGCATCACCTTCCATTAATTGAATTATAATTCAACCATAGATGAAAGTATTAGTTTGGCCCTTATCAAGATAATTTCATATACTGGGGAGTTATAATGAAAGTTTTGGGTTTACTTAACCATGTTAGAATCAAGAGTAGTTGATCTTTCAATACATGGGGTAATTTAGAGGCAATTTTTGAGGAAATATAATAATATAATTTCAAGACTAGGGAGTCCACTCAATGGATCAAGAAATTACAAGTTAATGCAGTTAGAAAGACTTCCAACCTAAATATTTTTAAGTAATTTAACCTGGCTCTTGTCTCAATTATTTAAATGGGAATATGGATCCTTTCTACAAAAACATCTATATGATAGGATATTATAAATCCAATTTTGAGGGATATTGGGATTATACAAAATATTGAGAGACTAATAAAATTAATTTATTAAGTCACACTCAGTAATCAAGATAAAGTACTAAAATCTACTTTGATTTATTATTGAAAATGTCCAAAAAAACCGCAGGAATACTGAGATCATTTCTAAACCAAGAACATTACATCATCAAAAAATATTTTAAAGAGTGGAATAATCTTTCTTACACTACACTATTATATAATAATTTTTATTATTTAATGGAATCCCATATTATTGTTCATTCACCTTAATAAGAGAGTGAAAGTGAAAAGGATTCCTACAGAAGATACATGTAGGATGATTCAAATATTTCTTTGTATCATGTTATCATCTATGTATAAAGGGATGAAGATGAAAAATAGAGACATGGATTCATACACCATGATAACTCATCTCCTAAAACTTGAAAATAAGAAACATAGGCTAAAGATAAACAAGATTTACACTACACTGTAAAATTCTAAATTGAAATATGGGTACCTATCTATTGATATATTCTTTAGGATGATAAATTAAATTAATCAGTTAGAAAAGTAAAGATTGTATATGGAAAAATAATTATCCATTAATAACATATTATCATCCTTACCACCAAGATTCTCCTAATTCATCAAGAATTACCTGATGAATAGTATAGAGAAGCTACTCCTCGAACTTTAGACTATGCTTCACTTGATAAAGAATTATTGGTGTGAACATGGTTCCTCAATACTTATCATGAACTTAGTGAAAGAAAAGGTTTAAAATAGAATGAAAATTTCAAGGTTAATGGAGTCTTTACAATGTACTTTAAAGAGAAAAAATATTCAAAGAGAGGGTAATGAGCAGGAGACTTTCTACTTCACATGCAGTAATAAAGGTCACTTGAAGAGGAACTATAATGTATTGAAGAAGTAGTAAGCCAAATATTCCACTTTAGGTAAATTCATAATTTCATGTAATATTTATATTTTACTTATTGGGTATTATATACAATATGTAACTCACATATTTTTATTCAAATATAGGAACTAGATAATTTTAAAAAGATTATAAGAAGTAAGCTGATTTCTCTAAGTTTCTTGAGAAGGGTGATTACTAAGTTAGAAAAGAGAAGCACAAGGATTCATATTTCCAATCAGATTAATTCTCATATAATAATTGTTTCATATTTAGTATTTATAAAAAAATATCTTAGTGTCCATTTTTCGACATAAAGAGACATTATTTTATATTTGAAATGTATTTTGTTTTGTTAATTCATACTTAATAGTTTAGTAACACTTGAATCACATATATCCAATATCTAAAAAAATGATGAATATAAAATAAAAGGCTCATACTAATATGTGGAAAGATAATTATTTTTAAATTAAAACTAAAAGTAATTTTCAAGAATATACCCAGAAGTGTGTTTAGACATTTAGGAGATAAAAATCTAAGGTATTTGAAGTATTTACTTATCATGTTTTAGAAAATTAAATCATTAGAGATAAAGGTATAACCACACAGACTCTAGAGTTACTTCAGTAAGACACACATGAACTATTATAAGGATAATATAGAGGTAAATTCATATACTTCATGATATTCTTTATAAATTTTAGGAATATAAAATGGATGTAATGAATGGATTTGGTAAAAGATTAAAGATCCTTCAGGTGTATTTTTCAAAGAATATATTATTTATTTATTCATCAATAATTTAAATTTAGAGTGTATATATTCCTAAAATCACATTAACTAGTATCATAGTAAGTCTAAGGTAATGATAAATAGAATCTTATTTAAGCTAGTGTTTTCCATATCTATATAGACCAAGTACATTACAGCTTCTGATGTAGTTTAATAAATGGTTTGAAAATTATCTATTCTAGTTTTTTAATTATACCAAGATAGTAAAGTATTTTCATAATTATTATAAACTTAAGACTATGATATTATCTAAGATGTCAAGTCTATGATAGTAAAAAATGGTAAATACACAGTGATATCTCTTCCTGAGGGATTTTATTAAGGAAGTAAATCCGAAATAAGCAGAATAACCGCATGAGAACAAAAAAATACCAATAGCTATAACTATACCTTAGAAAAATAATATTTATATTTTAGAAGTTAACAATTTTGTTTGAACTTATCTCTAGTGAAAGTGGGTGTTTGTTTTAATTGGCTTCTTAGAACCAATTGACTTTTTTTACTTTCAATTACTAGAATATTCAAATTCTTGAATATTAATAAATATAATATCACATGATGATTTTTATTTTGCATGAAATTAATGTGATAATATCCTTAGAGTATCTATTGCATTGATAGGTTATAACAGTTCCACATTATAATGATAACCTTGAAGTGGTATGAAAGTATTCTTAAAAATATGTCCTATAGTAAGGATAAAATATTTCTAATAGGTAAAACATGATGTTCGACTATTAGCTGCTAGATTCCCATAAGCTAATGAGTATTCTTCTCGCAAAGTTTGAACTTGGTAATCTCTAAGAGAGGATGTTATGAGGATAAAACTATCAATAGTAATTATACATGTTATATGTTTCATTTGATATTTATACCCATATAAATGTGTATTTGTGATTATAATTTAGATTATTATTAATATATATCATGAATCACATACTTTTATGTACTAACCAAAACCATGGTGGTATATGCTCACCGTGAGGTAGGATATGTTGGGTGCATCATAAGTGACATGCCATTAATAAAATAAGAAATAAAGGACTTATACCTTTTGAGTTAATGGAAGATGATATCTCTATCCCTTTGATTGAAGTGGAACCATTTGATTAAATCAATGTCCATAGTAGTTTATTTCTGATCCCATTTCAAGTTGTTATAGAAAGATAAATAAAAAATATTGGTTAAAGAAACAAGTATGCAACCTTATGGATAAAATATTATGTCAAATAGATTATATTACATTGTAAGAATTTGTATGATATTGTTGTCATTATAACATTACCTTCTTTCTCTATATCTTCCTTGATATGTTGTTTGACACCAATCTTAGAATTTTTGTGAGTTCACCTAATGAAACAAATAAAGAGACCTGGAGGGTCACATACTAAGTGTATCCATAATATTAATAAAATTTTATTTTAATTTAATATTAAGAATAAATATTATTCTTAAATTATGGTTTAATAATTATTCTTGTTAGGTTAATCACATAAATTTAATGACTAGTTATTTGAGTTTATAATATTTTTAAGTTGAATATTAAGTAAATATTATTTGTGAGTCAACGAATATAATACTTATTTATCTCTTGTTTATTATTCACATGGTAATAAATAATTTTTTATTTATTCACCATTTATGGAATAGATAAAAATTAATATTTATCCAGTTATATCAATATTAAAATAAAAATTTATTCACAAGTTTAGAAAATTTAATATTTTTTTAATGAATAATATAATGATATCTATTTATTTAAAAACATATTTATTATTCAAGGTTTAAAAAATGTCAAGGAGGATTCACAGGCTAAGTTAAGGGACTGATGGAAATAATATATTTTATTTAATATCATTTAAATAAAAATTAATTAATTAATTTAATAAATTATATTTAAATATTCACGAGTTAACACATTTCATGATATATAATAATAATAATATTATTATTATTTGACATGGGAAATATATTAGAGATATTATTTGATGAAGGGCCTTAATAAAATTATCAAAGATTTGACCATAACTATATATTCCATTTTATATCATTTTCTAGGGTGAGTTGAAGTTTTACGCACAACATATTCTCTCTAGATAATTCTCAAGAAAGATAGACAATCCTCCTCATCCCTCTCAAGATTTAGTGAATAGAAGAATGAATTATTTTAATCCTAAGATATTTCTTATTAAGATAAATGGATAATGACATAAGGCACTTGGTACCTCCTCTCTAGAATCCATAATACTAATGATGATGTTCTGAGATTCAAAGAGCATGTCTAGATACCACAAGAGGAATTATAGTTTGTATTTTCACCGTAATTATGAGACAAAAATAACAACAACCAAATTATCAAATTAGGGTAATTATTATTTTAAATAAATTATAAATTTTATGTGAAAATATACTCTCTATGAAGAATATTGGGTTTCTTTATCAAGTTCATCAGATTTTATTTGATAAAAATGATGAAAAACATTGTTGGGGATGAGTCTGATTGATTCTGCTACACCCCTAATCCTTCACTAAGGAAAAATTCTATAAGAGAGTTATATACCATATGAAAATTGAAATAATACCCTCTTGGATTGTACCATATTGAATCTATTCAATACATTTTCAATGTATGTACCATGAATTAGTCCAAGTAGCCTCTTAGATCTATCACGGTGGATCTTGATCCTTAGAATGTAGGTTTCTTCTCTTAATTCATTCATGTGGAAGCACTGCTTGACCTATGTCTTAATGGGCTGTAAGAATGGTATCTCATTTCCCATCAACAAAATATCATATGCAAATATTACCAGAAAAATAACAGTATTCCAACTAAAACTGATATAGACATAGGGATCATAATCATTTTTTATGAAACCAAACTCTCTTATAGGTTCTTCAAAATGAATTTTCCATGATTTTGATACTTATTTTAACCTATAAATGGATCTCTGTAACTTGAACAGCTTATTATCATCCTTTGGAGCCACTAATTCTTCTGGTTGTTCCATATAAACATCTTCCATAATGTTTCCATTAAGGAAGACTATCTTTAAATCTATTTTCTAAATCTCATAATCATGGTAAACTGCTATTTAAAGAATAATTATAATGGATTTTATTATAGATACTGGTGAGAAGGTTTCTTCATAGTCTATTCCTTAATGTCTCTTAAACCATTTAGCAACCACTCATGATTTATATTTACTGAATTTACCATCCATGTATTACTTGTTATTGAATACCCATTTTCATTGAACATGCTTTAAATCATCTAGAGTATCTATTTAAACCTATAATTGATTTTAGTATATGGAATCCATTTAAAAATTCACGGATTCTTACCACCTCATAAATTTTGAGATATTTACCACTTCCTTATATGAGAGAGGTTAATTGTCTTCAGCTAATAATGTGTCACCTTCTACAGTGACTAAAAAATAATATATCTCTTATTATCTAAACTATATGGTTCTCTTCTATAGTTTTTTTGTCTTTGGAATAATTTCTTTCACTAGTATCGGTGGTATTTTTTTCTATTATAACTCTTGTGTATCTTAATCCTCAATTTCATTGAAGTCTATCTTGTTCCCACTATATATTTTAGAGATGTGATCCCTTTATAGAAATATTTATTTTCTGGAAATAATTAATTTTCTATATAAGGGATCAAATAAGAAATATTCCATATTTTATTTTTAGTATCCTATAAATATTCACATCATTACTTGTGATTCTATTTTGTTTCTTGAGATAGCCATAAAAAATCACTATCATCCCCATACATTAATATGTGCCAATTTTTTCTCACTCTGCAAATTGCATTGAATTATGTTTATTTCTTTAGTTGGTACACAATTTAGTGTGCATACCATAGTCTTTAATTTATATCCCCAAAAGGATAATATAATAATTACATGACTTATCATCAATATTAGCATTTCTAATAAGGAATAGTTCCTCCATTCACTAAAACTATTCCTTTTATGGTGTATAATGAGGAGTGATTTGAGATATAATCCCAAAATACATTAGATAATTGATGAAATATTGGTTAAGATACACCCCATTATGATCTTAGTGGAGTTTATTTACCCCTTTACCAAGTTTATTCTCTACTTCATTATTATAATCCTCAAATTTCTCAAAGTAATCAATCTCATATATCATTAAGTAAACATATCCATATATACTAAATTAATTGGTAAAAGTTATGATGTAAGAGTATATAACTCTTGATTATATTTGAAGGGGTCCACGCTTGTCTTTATGGAATAATTATAGAATCTATATAGATCATTCAAATTTTCCCCTAAATAGAGATTTAGTCATTTTTCCTTAAAAAAAGTGATATATATCCAAGGGTTTTAGTTCAAAAGAATCTAAATATCCTTCTTGATATAACATTATCAAAAATTTCTCATTTACATGAACAAGATCGCGATTCCACAACTGGGTGTAAAATAAGTCATGTGAAATTGATTCCTTATCAATTAACATCTCATGATTTTCATATTTTAGTGTATAAAGATCATTATTTAAATGTTCCATCTTATAAAATATTCTATATTTATAAAATTAGTGTCTATTATATTCAAACATTAAAAAAATCCATCCATAACTAAACTAAACATATATATTATATTCTTTTTTACACAAGGAATATAACTATAATTTATTAAATCTAGAATCAATCCTGTTAGAAATATAAGACCATAGTCTTTAACAGCTTGCACAACTAGTCTTGGTCCATTAACAGCTCAAAGATCCACCTATCCCTTGGTAATCATTAAAAATATACTTTGTTCCTATATTTGGATAAAAATATGGGTGAAAAAAGATGTATCTAATACCCAATTTTTATAAATGGAGATATTACACATGATGTATCTTCTCTATATTGTGAATAGATCATATATTTATAACACATGGAATTCCTATTAGTGGGTATATCCTTATAATCTCCCTTCTTAGAGATCACCAAGTGAAAACTTCATAAAATGTAGTCTTAATGTATTAGGATCCCCAACACCTAACTATAAAACATAATATGTGAATTGTTAGATATATTTGATCTAGGGCATATAAAATATGTTTAAGAATATTTTCATAGCATTTCCATGTTCTAATTATAGAAGAGAACTAGTATAAATATCTGATGTGTTAGATACTCTAACAACATTATCACATTAATGTTACATAGAAGAAAAATAATCTCACGGTAGGATATTTATTAATATTTTGGTAATATAAAGTAAAAAATAAATTTATTTCTAGGTAACTAACTCCAAAATATCTATCTTTATGTCCAAAAGAAAAGGATTTTTGTTTCATCCCTTCAACAGAGAGACTTGAAGCAAATATACCTTGAAAAAATCACCATCATAATTTCCCCTTTATTGATGTTAGATCTAACACTCTAATTCAATTTTTTGGATACCAATAATGAAAATGAAAATAAAAACTATAAATGATAAAAAAATAAATAAAACATTTAACACAGTTCATTCCTTTTATAACTTTACAACCATAATCCCAACAAGTATTATAATAACATGTTGTAATGATTTAATAAAAAAAGGAATATTTAATAATATATAAATGAACTCAAACCCTCTTAAATATTTAGTTATATAATTTTTATGACATACCTAAAATCACAGAATAAATTCTATTCTACCGCCACTATCTTAGAGGATGTCAATTAAAGTTTTTGTTATCCATCTTCATTCAATGAGAAAATCTTATTCTTTTTCTATTTATTCTTCATCAAAGGCTTTAAATTTTATCTTCTCATGGTGATAAAAACTACTAAAGCTTAGGGTTTTAAAATTAGGGTAATTTCAATTTATTATAACTAACAAATATATAAGGTTTATAGTGCCGATAAAATCTAAGAGATTTAATCAATGTTAAAAAAGTGAAAATAAAATATGTTTCTCTCAGAACTGTATCTAGTGCTGATAAAATTACTCAACTTTAGAAGTGTACTACCATATGAACAAAAAAATACATCATCCAAATAAACAAAATATAAATAAATAACAAATAAATTTACATTATAACAAATTATAATTACAAATTAATTTATATCACAAATATTTCAATATAATATAATTACAATGATATGTATAATTCATTATAAAAATTTATAATTTTCAACCAAATATAAAAAAATAAAACTCATAAGAGATTGGGTGGCCATGAATTTCACTCCCTTTTATACCCCCTTCTAGTAGGCCTTGATCACACTACCCTTTGTTTAACACATGACCCATAAATCAATGAAATAAAGTGTGTATCTGTAATAAAAAATATGCTTATTTTATCAATACTATAAATAAATAAATAAAACATAAATATGAAAAATACTGTATAAAAAAAGAAAAAAACAAAAATTAAAAATAAATGATAAAAAATAATATATAAAATAAGGATAAAATAATAAATTAATGAAACCTATTAAAAAGTAATATGACTCTCCCAATACCTTTTATCTATTTTGTGTATGTGAGACAATTTTAGTTATACAAGTCACACCACATATAAAATTGATTTTAAGTTAATAAATCCATATCAAAAATAAATAATAAATAATCATCCTAAAGTATCATGATAACATGAACACAATTTCTTAGTTTTGACTATGTGAAGTGCATTTTGAACTAAAATGCCAATTTTAAATTGAAAAAAAGAACTTTTAGTTATACCAGTCACCCAATATGTCTAAGTTATGTGTGGTTAATTCCTAAATGTCACAAATCAATAACCAATAATTTTACTAAAGTATCACAAAAATTCAAGCATGTTTTCTTCATTTTGAGTTTGTGATGTGTGTTTTAAACTAAATTGTTACTTTTGAATGAATAAAATAAAATTTTAATCATATTAGGAACATCATGTGTCATATTAACATGATTTAAATTTCTAAAAAATTAAAAATAAATTATTAATATTTTTATTAATGTATTAATATAATCTAAGTGTGTTTTCTCAATTTTGATTACGAGATGCTCATTTTGAACTAAAATGTCAATTTTAAATGAAAACACACATTTTATGTTATACCAGACACACTGAGTGTCATATTGAGGTGTGGTAAATTGATACACATTGAAAATAAATTATATTTTTTTTATAAATTATAAAGACAATTTAATTTCATTTTCTCAATTTTGAGGAGTTAACGCATGTTTTGTACCAAAACACCACTTTTAAACTAAAAACAAGAACTTTAAGTCATAACTGAAACAATGTGTATTGAATTGATATTATATTAATTCATAAATGTCTAAAATAATTTATAAATATTTTTCCTAAATTATTCATAAAATTTGAGTAAGTTTTTTTTGGTTTTGAGTATGTGACACACATTGTGATCTAAAATGTAACTTTTTAACTGAAAAATTGAGACATACAAGACATAACATGTGTTATATGGATGCATAGTTTATTCTTACACATCAATATTTAATTATGTTTCATTTTTATAAAGTATCAGGATAATCTGACTGTGTTTTCTCATTTTTGAGTATATGATACATGTGTTGAACTAACATTTCCTTTTTGGTATACATATAATATTTTTAATAATTTAATTTGGAATTAATATCAACCTATTAATATGTGAATCCATAGGTATTATTCTAACATATATAAACTATCTTAACCTAGTATGATTTGTCTTCTTATCGATCAAAGATACTCTAATTTTTTCTCAAACACATTCATTTCTATTCATAACCATCATAGTACAACCGCCTTTCCATCTTATCATTTTAATCCCTAATACCCATATTTTTTGTTCAAGATATTTCATAAAAGATTAATAATCACTACCATATATAATTATTAGTCTAATAACTATCCTAAAATTTTAAATTTCAATTTTAAAGAAATTTTACAATCATAAAGAACACTAAAATCCTTTCTTTGTTTTATTTATCCAGTTTGAATCCTATGATACACATCTACATTTATATCTATATAAAATTGTATAATTGATCCTAACTTTTGGAATAACATGGGATCCCAATATCAATCCATAACATTAATATAAAATCATTTTCTAAAAAGACACTCTATATATCTGTATTATCCCTACTAAGATAAAAACCGTTTGATTCTAAATTCTCTCTATATAACTCAAAATTATTAGAAAATTAACTTAATAAGTGGTAGGTAAATAACCTATTCATGATCTCTTTGAAAAGAATTATAAATATGATAGGAAACAAAGTATTTAAGATGTCTATAAACATTATTTGACCATGTAATATGCCCATTTATTCCAAAACAAATCTACATCCTCTTTAGAATATTTAAATTTGCGACAGTCTTGGAAGTATTGAAAAAATATAAATAAGAAAACTACTAAAAAATATTTTATAATAAATAGTAATTACATTCATAAATAACTCTCCAAGGATGCTATTTTTTGGATGGAATATGATATATTTCATGAATTTGTAAATGTAATATCCACAATCGATGTGATTAATTTATTTTAGGAACTATAGAAACATTGAGAAAAAGAATTAATTTATTTTGATATATGTTTTGATAGTGAAATATTATTATATATACCCTAATACTTATATATTAGTTGAAATCCATTGGTTTATTTTCTGCATTGGCCATCCTCATCCCATGGTTTTGATGATAAATAAACATTACACTATAATAATAAAATTATTATTAAAAAATAATACAAAAAATATTATTTAAATATTATTTATAAAATTTTAAATTTTGTGTATTAAAAATTCATAATGGACATCATTTGTTTTTTTGGATCCAAAAAATATTTCTTTAGAGTATCTAAATTGATGAAAATGATCATATAACGAGTCATGAGAAAGGAATAAGTAATGGATAAGAATGAAAATATATTTTATATGATTATATTACAGTGTTTTACCCTTTAATTATAGGTATTAAGAATATTCTATCATCTATTATTTTCATTTCAAATGATCCAGATACTTGGAGCACTCTTATTAAAATTTATTCTTTTTTTCCATTTATATTATTTTTATATAAGTTACATGAGGACTAATGAGTCCAAAATTTTATTTGCAAGGCCATACCTTTATATCGGTGTGATATATATGACTATAAAAAATATGAAGTATATTAAATTTTAATAAACATATTATATCAGTTATTAAACATTTTGTTTTAATAATGTCCCTCATGAATACATTCACAATTGAAGCCCTCAACCATTCATGCTTTAGAATTTTATTTACATTCTCAAGACCAATCGTGTAAGCAATTCCATCTCTATAGATTTAATCTTTATATTCAATGAAGGCTATATTTTTATCTTAGAATATAGTATCTATAAGAACTTGTAACGTTAATAAGTGTGTTAGTTTAATTAGTGGGATAATAACAATCTTGGAAGGCATATTTGATCTATTAGTCTATCTTTTATATTGTCTTGACATGAACATCCATTTCACCTTTTTTATATCCTTATATAATATCATACCTTAGTTTAGAATATTTTTTTATTAATTGTAATTTTTTTCATATAAAGTAAATTGTAAAGGACATACATCATTATCATCATGTATCTTTATAAGATAAAATGTTCATGCTATAAAAGTTCTAATAGAATGTTCAATCATGTAAACATCGAGATCTTCAAGGGGAACATATAGATTGACACTAGACACATGTTCTATGTAATTTCCAACTCTCATGCGAACTTTTAGAATTTATTTATTTCTTAGAATATTTCCTTATATATTGAAAAATATACCTATAGAAACTAGGCATTGAGTGGGTGGTGCTAGATATAAATCAAAATCAATTTCAATCTGTAAAATTTTAGTACAATAAAGGTATCAATAGTTATTTTATTAAAATTTAACAGAAATGGTTATAAAAAAATAGAATACCATAGGTAATAATGTAATGGCCCAAAACTAAATAGTCCATTTCCTTGATAAAATATGGTGTTCAATGTGTTCTAGGAGGTCATGGTGACTCATCCATAACACTTTTCCAAATTTCTAGTTCTATGAATAGTGTTTCCAAGACTAGTGAGTTAGAAACGGTGAGTCAGAAATAGTGAGTCAGAAATAGTGAGTCAGAAATGGTGAGTCAGAAACAGTGAGTTAGAAATGATGATTTAGAAATGGTGAGACATATAATGGTGTTATGAATAGTGTTAATAGGATGGCCAGTCATTTTCCTTTTCAAAATTTCTAGTTTTTACCAAATTCATACAGTTTCTCCCGTTTGACATTTCCTTTGACATAAAATGTATTCAAAGACATTTTTAAGGGATTTAAGGCCAATTAAAATCCCATAACTCCCATCCTAATTTTACTAATGGTCAGGAAGCCTTTACTCAATCAAAACATGTGATCTTTAATATATCCAATCTTAATAGAAAATCTAGCATATCTTAAACTGCTGCTCCATTAAATCTTCTAAAGGGATGAGATATATTTCTCCCTTGTTATTCCTTATTTTTCCCTAGTGTGAGATGATCAAACCTTTCCTTCATTCTCACAGGAGTCGTGCGTAGTGTTTTAGCCTTGGATCGTGTGTTCCCTAAAGTTTCTTCCTACTACATGTGCACCCACTATTTCGGTACAATCAAGAATTGTCGATCCATCTTGAATATAAGGTATGTTCTACAGTTGTTCTTATGGGTTCATGGATAGGTTTATTCCTATTTATCCTTTTTTTTATTATGGAATTTGTTCTCTATGTTTCTAATGAAGATTCCTGAGTTTTTGGTTGTTGTGGTAGTGTCTCTACATCCTCCGGTGGATTCAATCTTCCAGAAGAGGTGATCGTGATCCACCGTGTTGGCATATTCTCATGTAAAGAACTTTGGAAACCTTTTGAGGTAGGGGATTCATGGATTGTCTATTATATTTACACGTAGTTGTAGAGTTATCATGTTTTATCCCACTGGATCACAATGGAATTGATATAATAAATATATTAACCTGATTAAATAATTGATATCGATCGTATATTGTTGACTCTTATTTTTCTAGATAGTGTGTTATCTATGCCTTGATATTTAGCATGTAATTATTAATGGAAATTGGTAAAAGATTTAAATTGGGATTAATTTTAAATTAATTGGCCAAAGTTAAAGAGGCATGTAAATGAATCTGGCTATTGTTGTAAATTTGATGTTAATCAAATTGATGAAGATTCACACGTTTAACTGAATTGATTGATAAACCTGAAGCATGTTGATGCTTGTTGATTAAAGTAATGTCAAATTAATTGTTTAATTAATTTATGATAGTTTTTTTAGGTTTTACAAAGTTGGAACCTACAAATAATGAATCAGTTAATTCAATATTGATTGAATAACTAGTTGTGTGATAAAAGATAATGCCTGGTTGGGTTATGAGTTACCCTTATTCTTTTAAAGTCCAAGAACCTTATTCTTTTTAGTAGTGAGTTCTCATTGTGTGTGAAGGCTGAATTCCTTGTTTAGGTCCAAGAGACCAATTGCTTTTGTTTATTTTTTTCTACTTGTGTTGTGGTGTGAGCTAGGGATGGATGAGCTTGGAGGTCTGTTGTGGTATGTGGGGGCAGGGAGGATCAGTGGTTGTGGTGAAAACACTTGATGCCTAGAGCGGTGAGATGCATTGACTTATGCATATGGGTATTAGGGAGGACACCAGAGATGATGAAACGAGTTGGATGTGAATGTTAGATGATTATTGAATCTTGTTGTTTGTTTATCTGCTTTACTTTCCCCACTTCTTGAGGCAGATGGTATTGCTTATCCTCCATTTAAAAGAGGTTAAAATGTGTGGGTAATGCCATATGTAATCCATGTTTTTCTTCTTGAGGACAGATTGGTCTATGCTCCTTGTATAGGTGGTGAAGAATCAGTGGGTAGTTCATATACTCACCATGTTAAGCCCCTCATGTTTTGTAGCTTAGAATATTTTCTTAGAATACGTATAATTATGGAAAAGAGATAATTCTATTGAATAAATTATTGAATAAATGATGTTAACCCATGGAGTGGGAGCTTGGTGGAATGTAATAATGAGGTTACAATTTAAAGGAACTATGGATCTTGGTTGTAATTATAATGAAATATAATGTGGAATGATAATGGTTAATCAATGGTTAAATAATTAATTAACATAAAGTGAAACTGATAAAAAGGGACAAAGTAATATAATACATCTCTTTAAATAGTTGTGTGCTTATAAGATACCTAGTATTAGAAGTGACAGTCAGGAGTTTGAGAGATGTTTGTTGTAGTTGATTCTAAGACTAGGTTACGACCATAGTGTGGTTGTGAGCTATAGTATATTCTGTACTTTTTTTTGTTTCTATATGCTACTACACCCTGTCATTTAGGGAAACTGACACCCCAGGGATTCTGAACCATGGGGGGGGGGGGGTGTTTTCCCCAACATTCCGGTGGGAGGATGAATAAATGACTACCCCCTTAGGCCCCAATCTCTTCTCTTGGTAGTTATTGTGTGGGTAGGCATGTCAGTTAGTTTTCCCCATATATATGTGTAGATGGATATAATGGCTTGTGGTTATTCACACACATATATTTTGGATATAGTTTTCTATGGACTACTATAGGTGTAATGTTTATAGGCTGTGACGGCTTGAGGATACTTTCTCAGCATATGGTCTATAATAGATTAAGGTATAATTCCCAACATATGATACACGTTATGCGAGTTATGGTGGCTACCAAAAACTGCTTGGTTACTTTGGTTATGTGGGTGTAGTGGTTGTGTTTCATGAGGTGCATGTTGTGGTGCTATGCTATGGTGTCTGCGGGAAAACATTTTTGAAGAGAGATGATTAGAACGTGTGGTGTTGGGGTAAAGCAGAAAACTAGTGGGAAACTGTTAGTGTGGTACCCTTGATATTATTATTATATTATATACTCTTGTATACGATACTTGGTGAGAGTATCCATGGTGAGGTTGGGAACATAGTATACCTGTTTAGGTGATGAGTTAGTTTTCCTTATTATTCACTTTTCTTTAGCATGATTTCTTTAATTTTTCATGAGAGGATCTAGGGAGGATATTACTGAGTATATTTATATAGTCACCCTACATATATATGTAAACTATTTTTAGGTCACTTAGAGCAGGTTGGAGATCAGGATGGTTACTACTAGCATGGATTTGGAGGAGTTGTTCGAGCTCCGTGGACACTTCCATTTTACTTTCTTTTGGAACTTATTGTTTTCCCTTTCAGTTGTAGTAGTTCTTGCATAAAATTACATATGTGTACTTGGGATTTATTTTATATTGTAGTCTGAGTTGAATTTGGTTGGTGTCTATATTATCTCTCTATTTTCCATGTGTTATCTTAGAGGGTAATGCCTCATTTGTGTGTTTATTATACCCTCAGTGCTACTCGCCAACCCAGGGCCTACTTGAGGTGAGAATCGGGTGTGACTATATCCTTTCTAACATTGCTGTCCTAGGAGGGGTACACTTTGTGGGGAGGGGGTCATGACAAAGTGGTATCAGAAGTCTCATTGAGGGATATGATGGAGTTTGGAGTTAGGCATAGGTGAGGTTGCATGGGTTGGTAGAGAAATGGTGTCACATATGTTTAAAAAGAACTATAAACACTGGAGAATGGATAGAACATTGGTATTTAGGGCCCTCTTTGATATGATTCATGGAACTTTAAGTTTACAGTGGCTACTAAATGAAGTGATGTTAGTTACAAGGCATAGACCTAGTAAAGGATCATACTTTATTCTTCTTTGTGACTATGTTTGAATGGGTAGATCTTGGGATAGGTTAACCTAAAATTAATAAAAGAAATCATTTAATTAATGTTGAGTCTCCCATATTCTAGGTTTAGGAGATCTAAGTATTTTCTCTTTTATAGGTATGGCTCCAGGTCGAAGTCCTCGTTAGGTTTTCACAGAAGATGTCCAGTAGGTTGTGCCAGTTTTCAGGGCATAATAGTTTCCGTTCAGCCGGGGGTAGGTCCCAACCCTCAACTTATCATTTCTATGGGGGAGGAAGTTCTTAGGACTATGCTAAGGGATCAGGTGTTTGTTTTTATTATGGAGGATGTGGTCATCATCAGTGAGAATTCCTGACCTTTCAGAGCTATCAGTGTTCACTAGGTGTTCCACTCCAAGTTCCTCCATTGAGGCAATTCCAATCGAGGCAGCCGTAGTAGGTTGCACCAGCATTGAAACAGTAGAGAGAAGATGGGGCAGGCATAGTACAGCCCTAGGATGCTCCCCATCCTCAGAGAGGAGAGAACAAACGTGGTTATGGTCATCATCAGGGTTAGAGAGGCCATGGAGTAGGTCATGGTCAGCTTCATGCTTTAGCGTTGCCAGTGCCAGGCGAGTCAGATGTTGTTCGAGGCACCCTCTGCTTGTTTCCTACTTGGGTGTATATCTTGTTTGAATCAGGGGAGACACACTCCTTTATATCTCCTACCCTTGTCCATGCCTTGAGACTTGTGGTAGATAGGCTTCTAGTTCCCTTGGAATTAACTACGCCAGTTAGAGGTTGAGCTAACTTGTTTAAAGTATATAGAGATTGTGAGCTGGGGTTGATGAAACACCAATCTTGAGGATATTTTCTATGTTTACAGATACAACTATATGATTTCATTCTTATCATGGATTATTTGTATTCAGTGAAGGATATCATGGATTTCTTCTAGAGGCAGGTGGTGTTCTTTAATGCTGATGGAGAGGTAGCAGTGTTTGTTAGTGAGAAAGATCCTTGGATGGGTCAGAGGTGCATTCCTTATTTGTCATCCTTGATGGCTGAGCGGATGTTGAGTTCTTCAGAGGTTCAGGAGTTTTCATTTCCCAGGTTCATGGAATAATACTCGGATGTCTTCATAAAAGAGGTTGTATCCTTACCCCCTCAATGAGAGATCGAGTTTGGGATCGAGCTACAATCGGACATGTCTTTTATATCGATGTATCTATATAGGATGACACCTTCTGAGTTGAGAGAGCTATGTATACAACTCGATGGTCTGTTGCAGTGCAATTTTGTTGAGGCCCTATAAATGTAACTATGCTACCCACTATCTTGAGTTGGTGGCAGTGGTGTTTTATTTGAAGTTGTGGAGACATTACCTCATTGGTGAGTACTTTGTGGGTTTCACCGATCATAAGAGCCCAATAAATGTTTTCTCCCAACATGACTTGAACTTGTGATAGTGTCGGTGGATGGAGTTCAAACAGAATGACGACTTTGAAATTTTGTATACACCTATAAAGGGGAATATTATAGCTGATGCGATGAGCAGGAATTCATGTAGTGATGTAGTGCATGAATCGGGTGATTCCTAGAGGGTGATGGAAGAAATTTTAACATTACATCTGGATATGGTAGAAGTTGGGGGAAGAGGTTGTCTTTTCTAGATGAAGGTGTAGTCATCTCTTGTGTAGTAGGTAGAAGAGTCCCATTTGGGGGATCTTGAGGAGGAGGTCTATAGAGATCGAGTTTTTTGTGGCGAGGCCCTAAATGGTTAGTCCGAGGATGGAAAACACCAAGTGTTGTATCAAGGAATGATTTTTGTTCCTTTGGAGATGTGGGAAATATTTCTCAGGGAGTTCAATAGTTCACTGTTATCAGTACATCTTGGTGTGACGAAGATGTATCAAGCCTTGAGGAGTCAGTTTTGGTGCCCTGGGTTGAAACGTGTAGTTGCAGATTTTGTGTCTCAATGTTTGGTATGCTAGAAGGTGAAGGTCGAGCACCATGTTACTGGTGGTTATCTCCAGCTATTAGATGTTCCTCAATGGATGTGGGAGTACATCTTGATATACTTTATTACCGGTTTAACTCGGGCTCAGGGAGGATATGATGCTATATGGGTGGTAGTGGATCATTTGACGGAGTCTTCCCACTTTATAGAGATCAAGGAGTTATGCTCTGTCGATGTTTTTTTGGGAAACAATTCCTCAAGGTATCATTGTAGCATTTTTGAGGTGATTGTGTTTGTTGAAAAAGTGGACATCTGTGTTGTGATTGTTGACAAAGAAAACCATGACGTACAAATTTGTTGAAAAAGAGGATTTCATGGTGGCATGTTGAGTTTCAGGGCTGTGGTTAATGATCCATGTTTGATTCAAGAACATCTACAAAGGAATGGATGATCTGGAGGCGATACAAAAAGAGAAGATACAATGTGGCACCGTTTTCCAGTGTTTGCCAAATTTTTGGGCCTAAAAATTGACTAATGGAGAAAAGTGGTTTTGGAAAAGGGACTTGCACGCCGTTGTCTTGAAGGAGAGGAAACTTGCATGCCATATGTTTTTCAAGATTAGAGCATCAAAATATGGCCAAGGGAAAAGGGGCACCCAAGTTTTAGGGTTGGTCAAGTTACTTGCGCAGAAGAGACTTGCGCATCAAAACTTGCGCGCCGAGGGGAGACTTGTGCGCCATCGCATAGGGTGTCCAAATACCTATAAATAGAGGTCGAACCCTGATAATTCTGTATGAGTTCAACACTTAGAGAAAATCAGAGCTCCCGTCGTGCAGGTGTGTTGGTCGCGCAAGTGGTGGTGTGGTGATGCAAGTAGAAGTTGCACGCCAGTTGGTTGTTGCGTGTCCCGAGTGGTTTGGGCGAGAAAGGAAGGGAGTCACCGAAGTTTTGAGTTGAAGAAGGGGGTGTCACGCAAGTGGTTTGGTGAAACTTGCGCACCAGGTTTTGAAGAAGCGCGATATTTGATGGTTGTGTAACAATATTGGTTTGGGCGTAAAATGGTGTGAGTCGCGCAAGTTTGGAGTTGATGAAGCTTGTGTTGTGAAAGTAGTTGAGGTGGACTTGCACGCCAGTTACAACTTGCACCTCAAGACTTACACACCGACTAGGAGAAGGGCGCCAGTTATGGTTGAAGCATGACAATGATTCCAGGCTACATGGAAGCTGGAATATTTCCCGATACCTTTGGTGCAAAGTGAGATTCATCTATGGGTGAAATTTGGACTTCAATAGAGAAACTACATACAAAAGAGGATGCATTAATTAGTGATAATGAAGAGAACTACATTTCTATAAACTGTGAGTGTATCCTTTCTAGATTAGTGAGTAAAGGAAGAGGAAGAAGGTGATCCTCTCCACCGGCAGTGATCTAGATAGAGAAAAACAGGGAGTGACCCTTGGGAAAGTAGTGAGCTGGCCCTAAACATTGTAAAGGTAGTGAGCCTGGGAATAGAAGTGATCTATCCCGAACCTTGTAAACATCAGTGTGCTAATAGTGGATTTGGTACATCGGCACATTGTCGGTGTATGCTCCTTGGGCGTAGCCCAGTAATGGTGAACCAAGTAAAAATTGTTGTGTCCTGTGCATGCTTTACTTTCTATTTATATTGTGCAATGAGAAAGAGAGAGAAGATTGTTTTTCTTAATAGCGAAACAAGTTCAGAACGAGCTTTAATTTTAAATTAGTCATACCCTGATTCATCCCCCTTCTCAGGGTATTCATCCTTGTGGACCTAACAATTGGTATCAGAGCAAAAGGTTGATATCAGTTCTTCTCTCAATGGAGGTCACTAATCATAAAGGGATTCCGATCTTCGATGGAAGTAATTTTAAGATATGGAAGAATAGAATGTAACACTATTTCAGATCTTTGGGAATGGATGTGTTTTTAGTAGCTATGCATGGTATCTCAGTAGACATCAACATTGGAGCATTATCAGAAGTTGAAAGAAGGGAGCTAGATGTTGACGCGATGGGTATTAATGCTTTAGGTGGAGCCCTTTCAAATGATATCTATATAAAGGTGATATCATGAAATATGTCACATGCTATGTGGGAAAATCTTTTGAATATATATAAAGGGGATACAAAAGTTAGAGGGGCAAAGCAACAAGTTCTGTGGAACAAGTATAAAGATATGATAATGAGCCCAAATGAATCTGTTGATGCATTTTTCGATAGGGTAAATGTTGTTGTGGAAGACATGTGGGGTCTTGGAGAAGTCATCGAAGATATAAATATCGTGAAGTATATATTGAAGAAACTTCCACCTCGGTTTAATCCGAAAGTATCAGTCTTGGAAGATAAAGACCCAACAGAGCTAATGTTGGATAACCTGTACAGTACCCTTGTAGCATATGAAATGAGGAATGATGAAAATGTTGCTTTGGAAAAGGGGAAATACAAGGAGGTGGAATTTAAGGCCATAAATAATCTCACCATTGAAGAATATCAGGAGAA
This sequence comes from Viscum album, assembly GCA_963277665.1. NCBI lineage: Eukaryota > Viridiplantae > Streptophyta > Magnoliopsida > Santalales > Viscaceae > Viscum > Viscum album. Next base: position 1,221,966,019 of record OY728139.1, on the reverse strand, counting down.
TGAAGAGACATATGGAGAGATGTCATTCCTTTCCTCGAACCTTCAAAGAGGAAAAGGAAAGTTTAAAGGGAAACTTACACTTGCACACTTTAGATGTGGAAATGTTGGACATCTCGCAGCAAGGTGACCAAATAATTCTCAATATAATGAAGAGGATGAAGTTGAAATCCCCAAAAACAAGTCTCCAGCCTATGTGAAAGGAAAGAAACAGTTAAAAAAAAATTTCTTCAAGAAAAGGAATATTCTTTCACAAGACTATGAAAGTTCAGATGAGTCTGAGGTTGAAAAGGTTGAAGAGATAGAAAACTGAAAATATCGTGGGGAAAATGCCATGGTGGCGGTCATTGGTAGTTCTCAGGAAAAGGAAGAAACTGACGCTGGATAAGAAGAAGAAGAATTTGAAGTAAGAGTTGATATGGAAGCTGAATTGGAAGCATCTCTTGAGGAGACAGACATTTGGAGATCCAAAACAAAGAAAGCCAATAAAGTGGTTCGTGATGCCAAAATATATATGAAACAACATGATGCAAAAAAGTATGATCTGTTAGAAGAAATTGAAAAACTAAAATCTTCAACACCAGAGAGCTCAGAAAATATTGTTGAGTATAAGATTAAAATTGAGGAACAATAGAATGAAATCGATTGCTTTACTAACAGAGGAAAGGAGCAGGTCAAACGTATCAAAGAACTTGAAAAAGAAGTTATCGGCCTGTGACAAAGAATTAAGGATCAAGAAAAACTATAGACCCTCAGTACAATGCCAAGAAAACAAATTATTCAGAAGACTGAAAAGTTAGAATTGGAGCACAGACCACCAGCGGAAAAAAAGCAAAAGTCGTGTTCCAATGATAAGAATTGTATATAACCTGAACAAAAATAGAAAGCGATCATGGATGAAGTAAAACTGCAAGAACCTACTCTGAGAATGAAGATAGATTTGGGTATGAAATAGGGTTAGAATATTAGGAGATACCAAGGGAAAACCATCACTGTGGAAGTGACACACATGAATGCTCTTTATATTAGGTTCTATTGCTATGGAAATATGGGACACTCACAGAATGTGTGTTCTATATCCAAGAGATACCGAAGGGCACAAGAACAACAGTGGTAGCAAAAAAAAGCTCAATATTATAGAGCATCCTTTGAAGGTCATTGTTTTTGGTGTGGAGGATTTGGTCACATGGATAGATATTGCACATAAGTCATACAAAGAAATGTGCCAAAACAAAACTCGAACAGTCTTAAGCAGCAAGTTAGGGAATCAAAAAGTGAGATAAAAACAAAAAATCAATTTGTAGCTCTACAGGATGAAGCTGGTCCGTCACACTCAAAGGAAGATCAACTTCTCCAAACCACACCGAGTGTGAAGTTGAAGACATGGATCAAAAAGAAAAAGGATGAGAAGACGGTAGTTGTGGAAATTTCCCTTAAAGCTATAGATTGTTCAGGAGTATGGATCCTTAACAGTGGTTGCACATCCCATATGACAGGTAACAAGGATATCATTACATGCATTAAATATGACAGAGAAGGTGTTTTCAAGTTTAGGAAAAATGAATGGCTGAATATTATTGGTTCCGGAAAGGCTAAATTTGGGGTAAAAGAAATGAGACGTGCTGATGTCTTGGTAGTAAAGGGCCTCAGTCATAATTTTCTCAGTTTCAGTCAACTATGTGACTCTGGGAACTCTATCTGATTAACCAAGAAGATGTGTGTTGTGAAAGGAAAAGATGGAGCAGTTTTTCTATAGGGAAAAAGGACAAAGGGAAATCTTTACCTTGTAAGTGGGGAAGAAGATACATGTCTTTTATCCAGAGAGGAAGAAAACAAGTTGTGGCATAAGCGATATGGTCATCTATGCCAACCATCTATGGAAGATCTTGTAAAGTGTGATTCTTCTAGAGACCTTCCCAAATTATCATTTGATCGCACTCATACGTGCGGTGCTTTCCAACAAGGGCAGATCATCAGAAAGACATACAAGCCAAAGGAACAGAAATCAACCAGAGTGCTCAAATTGGTGCATGTTGATTTTTGTGGACCGATCTCACCACGATCCATAAATGGGAAAAGGTACTATATCCTTTTCATTGATGATTATAGCATAATGGCATGGGTATTTGTCATTACCCATAAGACAGAAGTGTTCAGTTGTATTAAGCAGTATAGGAGGGAATCAGAAAGGATGCTTGGGCAGAAAATTCTAAAGTTTTGTACTGATAACGGTACAAAATTCAAAAACAGTCAAGTAAAAGACTGTCTTGAGAAACACGGGATAAGGAATCAAGTTTCATTAGTGAGAACTCCCCAACAGAATGGAGTAGTTGAAAGGAGAAATAGGATCATCAAAATCATGGCCAGAACAATGCTTATTGAAAAGGACCTACTAGAGTAATTTTGGAAGGAAGCAGTTTTGACATCGGTCTATATTTAGAACAGGGCTCTATTGTGTACGAAAGAGGGGAAGACTCCATATAAAATGTGTTATGGAAAGAAACCAATGTTGATATACTTTAGAATCTTTGTAAGTAAGTGTTTCATTCTTAAAAAATAAAACCACAGGAAGTTTGAGTCATGAGAAGATGAGGGGATATTCCTTGGCTACTCTGGTAAAAGAAAAGCATATAAATGCTTCAACAAAAGGCTGGGAAAAATTGTTGAGAGCAATGATGTCACTATAGTTGAAAATGAACAAAATACTCAACGACCTAGTGAATAGTTTCTGGATGAAAGTAATGAAGAGGTAAGCAACATAGTGGGAGTAGAAGTGGTGGAGGCTGACTCAGAAGAAGATACTAATGATGAGCAAGACGAAACAAAATCTGAATCTGCTAGGAAGCCAAAGAGTCAAGCAGAAATTGATAGGGAAAATATCATTGGTGACCAGACAGCCCCAGTTCAGACGAGAAGAATGAAATCACTGCAGCAGACATCTTTACTATCATAGGTTGAGCCGAAATGATTCGCTGATGCAGTTGAAGATGAAAACTGGGTTCAGGATATGAATGAAGAGCTTGATCAGAGTGAGAAAAACAAGACGTGTGAGATTGTTTCAAGACCAGAAAATAAGAATGTCATCGGGACTAAATGGGTCTATCACAACAAGATGAATGAATATGGTGCAGTGGTTCGAAACAAAGCATGACTAGTGTGCGAAGGAGACTCCCAAATAGAGGGAATAGATATTGATGAGACATTTTCACCAGTTGCAAGGATAGAGACAATCAGATTATTTCTAGCCATTGTAGTGCAACAGAAGTTCAAAGTGTTCCAAATGGATGTCAAATATACATTCTTGAATGGATTTCTGGAGGAGGAAGTGTATATTGAGAAGCCAGATGGTTTTATCATTCATGAGGATGAGAACAAGGTTTGCAGACTGAAGAAGGCGTTGTATGGGATGAAACAAGCACCAAGAGCATGGTACTCAAGGCTTGATCAATACTTGAAGAATCTTGGTTTCCAGCATGGGGGTGTTGATTACAATCTCTATTTCAGAAATGATAGTAATCAAAGGATGATGGTGTTGGTTTATGTTGATGAAATAATATTTTGCGGATCAGATGAAGCTCAGTGCGGATAGTTTTCCAAATTCATGAAAAATGTGTTTGAAATGTCAATGATTGGAGAGCTAACATTTTTCCTTGGTCTACAAGCGACACAAGGAAATAATGGAACTTTCATTTCTCAATCAAAATATTCCAAGGAGGTTTTGATAAGGTTTGGAATGGAGAATTCCAAGGAAATAAAGACTCCAGTTGCTACCCAGATGAAATTATCAAAAGATGGCAGTGGCAGGGCAGTTAATATCACTAAATATAGGCAGATTATCGAAAATTTACTATACCTAACAGCAACAAGACCTGATCTTGTTTTCACCAAATGCCAAGTAGCACGTTACTAAAGCAATCCAAAAGAAAGCCACATGCTCGCAGTGAAAATAATACTTCGGTATATCAAAGGCACTATGGATTTCAGTCTGATGTATAATGAAAAATCTAAATCAGTGTTATTGGGTTACACAGATGCAGATTGGGCCGAATCAGCAGATGATAGAAAATCAACATCAAGAGGTGCATTCTATCTTGGTGGATTGTGTATTTCTTAGCTAAGAAAGAAGAAAGATTGCATTTCATTGAGCACCTTCAAAGCTTAGTATATTGCGGCCACTCAATCATGCACACAATTATTATGGATGAAGCAACAGCTTGAAGATATGGGAGTTGAAGTGAAGTCTCTAATTAGAATCTAGTGTGATAACTCAAGTGCTATAAATCTTATAAAAAATCCCATCCACCACTCAAGGTCAAAACACATTTAGATAAAGTATCATTTTATCAAGGAGAAAGTTGAACATGGAATCTCGAAGTTGGAGTATGTGCCTACAAAACTCCAGGTTACAGATATTCTGACAAAGGCCTTACCCAAGGAAGCATTTTAAAGGCATCAATTGGCTCTGTGAGTTCAGTCGATTCCCTGCACTTAAAAGAGTGTGGATGTGGCCCCACCCCCTCTCCCCGAGGCTTGATGTGTTTTTCCCAAATGTGCTGATATGTGTTCTCTACTCTATTACAGACTGCAAAGGAGTGACCTTTGGGTTCGTTGTCAAAGGGGGAGAAAATAGTGATTGTTTAAGGGGGAGACAGTGTGGCTATTTGAGAAATCATAACAGATATGGGGAGAAGCTGACAGTTAGATCAATGAGATAGGGGGAGCAATGAGATAGGGGGAGAAAATAAAATCTGATGATGCTAGAAGTGATCGATCAAAGAATAGATATCACGACAGATGAGGATCGTGATAAAAGCATAAGAGTGGTGTTGGAATGAGGTAAGAATATTTCCAAGATTTGGTATCAGTTTGGTGTCAATAGTGGGTGTCAGAGATGAATTTATTCATTGATGAACTTTTCATTTACTCTTGTTTCTCATGCCAACCATTGCTCATGTGGGCTTAGAGTATGTGTTGAGTAAATCCTTGATCGCTATTGGAATCGCAATAGGCGAATGGTGGCTGAATAATTAATGATGTATCATTTTATGGAAGAGTTTTAAACAAACCCAAAGGGGGATATTGTTGGGAAAAAATCCCTCAAGGTATCATTGTTGCATTTTTGAGGTGATTGTGTTTGTTGAAAAAGTGTACATTTGTGTTGTGATTGTTGACAAAGAAAACCATAAAGTAAAAATTTGTTGACAAATGGGATTTAATGGTGGCATTTCGAGTTCAAGGGCTATGGTTAACGATCCTTTTTTGATTCAAGAATGTCTACAAAGGAATTGATGATCTGGAGGCGGTATAAAAAGAGCAGATACAAGGTGGCACCATTTTCCAGTGTTTGCCAAATTTTTGGGACTAAAAATCGACAATTGGAGAAAAGTGGTTTTGGAAAAGGGACTTGTGATCCATTAACTTAAAGGAGAGGAAACTTGCGCACCATATGTTTTTCAAGATCAGAACATCAAAATATGGAAAAGGGAAAAGGGGTGCCCAAGTTTTAGGGTTGATCGTGCAAGTGACTTGTGCGGTAGAGACTTGCATGCCAAAACTTGCACGCTGAGGGGAGACTTGCACGCCATCGCATAGGGTGTCTAAATGCCTATAAATATAGTTCAAACCCCCATCATTATTTAGGAGTTAAACACTTAGAGAAAATTAAAGCTCCCATTGCGCAGGTTTGGTGGTCGCGCAAGTGGTGGTGTGGTCGCACAAGTAGAAGTTGCGTGCCAGTTGGTTATTGCGCATCCAAAGTTGTTTGGGAAAGAAAATCAGGGAGTCTCCCAAGTTTTGAGTTGAAGAAGGGGGTGTTGTGAAAGTGGTTTGGTGACACTTGCGTGCCAGGTTTTGAAGAAGTGCGATAATTGATGGTTGCGCGCCAATATTGGTTTGGGCGTAAAAGGGTGTGAGTCGCACAAGTTTAGAGTTTCTAAAGCTTGTGTTCCGCAAGTGGTTGAGGTGGACTTGCGTGCTAGTTATAACTTTCATTCCGAGACTTTCACGGCGACTTGGAGAAGAGTGCCATGTATGGATAAAGAATGGAAGTGATTCAGGGCTGTGTGGAAGCTGGAAGATTGCCCGATACCTTCGGTGCAAAGCGAGAATCATCTATTGGTGAAAGTTGGACTTCAACAGAGCATCTACATACAAAATAGGATGCATTCATTAGTGATAATTAAGATACCTATAGGTCTATAAACTATGAGTGTATCCTTTCCAGAGCAGTGAGAAAAGGAAGAGGAAGAAGGTGATCCTCTCCACCGGGAGTGAGCCAGAGAGAGAGAAAGAGGGAGTGACCCTTGGGAAAGCAGTGAGCTAACCCTAAACATTGTAAAGGTAGTGAGCCTGGGAATAGAAGTGATCTACCCAGAACCTTGTAAATAGCAGTGTGCTTATAGTGGATTTGGTAAATTGGAACATTGCCGGTGTATGCTCCTTGGACATATCTCAGTGAGGGTGAACCAAGTAAAAATTGCTGTGTCCTGTGCATTCTTTACTTTATGTTTATATTGTGCAACATGAAAGAGAGAGAAGAGTGTTTTTCTTAACAGAGAAACATGATCTGAACGAGCTTTAATTTTAAATTAGTCATACCCTAATTCACCCCCCCTATCAGGGTATTTAGCCTTGTGGACCTAACAGTTTTGTTGAGATATTATTTAGAGGATGTGGTGAGACTTTATGGAGTCCTGAGGATGATCATTTCCGATCAAGATCCTCATTTTACCTCTAGGGTGTGGAAAGGTCTCTAACATACTTTTGGTTCTCAATTACACCCTATCACTGATTTTCATCTATAGATGGACAGTTAGATAGAGCGGACCATCCAGAATCTTAAAGACTTGTGGTGCTCTTGTGTCCTTGATTTTGGAGGTTCATGAAAGAGGCACCTTCCCTTGGTATATTTCTCTTTTAAAAATATTTTTAACTACACTATCATTATGGATTAATTTGAATCCTTGTATGGATGACCATTTCTTTATCTATTGTTCTAGACTAGGGTTGGAGAGTTAGTAATTCTTGGGCTGTAACTAGTACAAAATACGAAAAAGATGGTTTAGGTGATTCTCTAGAGGATGAAGGCAGATCAAGATCATTAGAAGTCCTACGATGACCATAGGAGGAGACCTCTAGAGTTTGATGTTGGGGATAATGTGTTTTTGAAGGTGACTCCATATCATGGGAGAAAGATTTGTCCCCAGTTTGTTGGGCCTTCTGAGGTGTCGACTCATGTTGGAATCATGACATATCGGGTGGAACTTCCCCTATATATGAGCTGGATACATGATGTTTTTCACATGTCATAACTCTATCATTATATTCATGATGATGCTCACATTATCTATTGGGGTGAGATTAATGTTGACGATGATGAGACCTTTGAGAAGTTTCCTGTAGAGATCCAGGACCACAAGAAGAAGGTTTTTCATGGGAATGCTATCCCCTTGGTTTATGTCTTGTGGAAGAATATTGGAGAAGAAGAGAGTACCTAGGAACATGAGTCACATATATGCACTTAGTACCCCAAGCTATTTGGTGTTGATATTTTTTCTTTTAATGATGTTCATTTTGTGGTTTTAGACCTTTTTTTCATGATATGGATTTTTTTTTCTTGTTGTGGAATTCTCTCTTTTGAGAGGTATCTCCTCAGAGAGAGTGTTTAGAACCTAGTTGTGGCTATCGTGTGGTTTCACATGTTCCTTTTTGAAGTAGTTGATCTTCTTTGGTGGCGAGAGCCTTGAGAGGTATCTTGAAGCATGGTTTCTCAGAACCCTTTTTTCTATTTCCTATTTGGGTTGGTTTTGGATTCTTGAGTATGAGAATGTTTTGAGGGGTATTTTATGTAATGGACCAGACCTACATAGTCCATTACCTTGCTGAAATATGGTGTTTAAGGTGTTATGGGAGGTCAAGGTGAATCATCCCCAACACTTTTTTCAAATTTCTAGTTCTGTGAATAGTGTTTCTAGGACTGCTGAGTAAAAAACATTGAGTTAGAAATGGTGAGTCAGAAATGGTGAGTCAGAAACATTGAGTTAGAAACGATGATCCAAAAATGGTGAGTCGGAAATGGTGAGTATGAAACAGCGATTCAAAAACAGTGAGTCAGAAATGGTGATTCCAGAACAGTGAGTCAATTTTCTTTTCCAAATTTCCAATTTTTCCAAGATTCCTACAATTTCACCCGTTTGATGCTTACTTTGACATAAAATACATTCATAACCTTGTTTTAAGGGATTTAAGGCCAATTCAAATCCCATAACTCCTATCTTAATTTTCGTAATGGTCAGGAAACCTTTACTTGGTCAAAATGCATGATCTTTGAAAGATATGATATTAATGGAATATCCAGCATATCTTAAACCACTGATCTGTTAAATCTTCAAAAGTGATGACATATCTTTCTCCCTTGTTCTTCCTTCTTGTTCCCCGATGCGAGATTCTCAAACCTTTCCTTCCTTCTCATAGGAGTCATGCATAGTGTTATAGCCTTAGATCATGTCTTCCCTGGAGTTTCTTCCTACTACATGAACATCCCCTGTTTTGGCCCAATTAAGAATTGCCGATCCATCTTTAAAATAACGTATGTTTTATCATTTTTATTTGGGGTTCCTGGATAGGTTTGTTCCTATTTCTCCTTTTCCTTATTATGGAATGTGTTCTATATGTTCATAATGGTGCTTCCTGGGTTGTTGGTTGTTGTGGTGGTGTCTTTGCATCCTCGGGTGGATGTTTTCTTCTAGGAGAGGTGATCATTATATACTATGTTGGCCTATTCTTATGAAAATAACATTATAAACCTTTTGAGTTAGGGGATTTTTGGCTTCTATATTCTATTTATGTGAAGTAGTAGAGTTAGCATGTTTTAGCCCACATGATCACAATGGAATTTACATAATAAATATATAAACTAGATTAAATAATTGATATAGATTGTATGTTTTTGCCTATTTTTTTTCTAGATAGTGTGTTATCTATGCCTTGTTGTTTAGCATGTCATTCTTAATGGAAATTGGTAAAAAATTTAAATTGGGATTAATTGTAAATTAATTAGACAAAGATAAAGAGTCATGTAAATGAATCCGATTGTTGTTGATGTAAATTTGATGTTAATAAAATTGATGAAGATATGCATATTTAATTGAATTGATTGATAAACCTGAAGCATGTTGATTCTTTTTGATTAAAGGAATGTCAAATGAATTGTTTAATTTATTTGTGATATCTTGCTGTTTAGGTTTCCCATAATTAGAACCTAAAAATAATGAATTGGTTAATTCAAGATGGATTAAATAACCAGTTGTGTGGTAAAAGATAATTCCTGGTAGGGTTCTGAGTTATCCTTATTCTCTGAAAGGCCAATCACTTTATTCTTTAGAGTAGTGAGTGATTATTGTGTGTGAAGGCTAAATGCCTTGCTTAGGGACAAGAGCCTAGTTGCTGTTGTTTGTTTCCCGCTACTTGTGTTGTGGTGTGAGACATGTATGGATGATCCTTGAGGGTTGTTGTGGTATGTGGGGGTAGGGAGGCCCAATGGTTTTGGTGGTAGCAGTTCACACATAGAGCGGCAAGATGCATCGATTTATGCATATGGGTGTTAGGGAGGACACCAAATATGATGAAACGGGTTGGATGTGAATGTTGGATGCTTGTTAAATCTTGTTATTTGTTTTTCTTCTTTACCTTCCCCACTTCTTGAGGCATATAGTCTTGCTTACCCTCCTTCCAAAAGAGGTTAAGACGTGCGAGGTATGACACATGCTTTCTGTGTTTAGATTCTTAATAATGGATGGGTCTATGCTAATTCTATAGGTGATGAAGACTTTGAGTTCCTTGCATTTGGAAGCTTCAAATATTTTATTAGAATACCTAGAATTATAAAAAAGTGGTAATTATATTAAATAAATTATTGAATATATGATGTTAACTCATCAGGTGGGAGCTTGGTGGAATGCAACGATGAGGTTACAATTTAAAGGAATTGTGGATCTTGATTGGAATTCCAATGAACTATAATTTGGAATGATAATGGTTAATAAATGGTTAAATAATTAATTAACATAAATTGAAACTGATAAAAAGGGATAAAGTAATATAATATATCTCTTTAAATGGTTGTGTGCTTATAGGATACCTAGTTTTAGCGGTGGCAACTAGGAGTCTGAGAGACATTAGCTATTGTTGAGTATAAGACTAAGTTATTCCCATTGTGTGGTTGTGAGATATATTATATTCTATAATTTTTGTGTTTCTATACACTACTCCATGCCGTCAGTTAGGGAAACTCCGACCCCAGGGATTCTGAGCCTTGGGGGGGGGGGGTGTTTTCCCCAATATTCTGGTGGAAGAATGGATGGTGACTATGCACTTTCGACCCTCTCTCTTCTCTTGGTAGTTATTGTGATGGTAGGAACGTTAGTTATTTTTCCCCATATATGTGTGTAGAGGAATGTAATGTCTTGTGTTTATTCACACACATATATTCTAGATATATTTTCCTATGGACTACTATAGGTGTAACATGTATAGGCTATGATGGATTGGGGATCCTTACTCAGCATATGGGATATAATGGATTAAGGTATAATACCCAATGTATGATATAGGTTATGGGAGATGTGGTGGATCCCTAAAACTACCTGGTTACTTTGGTTATGTGAGTGTAGTGGTTCTGTTGCACGAGGTGCATGTTGTGGTGTTATGCCTAAGTGTCTGCGGACAATCCTTTATGGAGAGAGATGATTAGGATGTGTAACATTGGGGAAAAGTGGAAAACTAGTGGGGAAGTGGAAGTGAGGTACCCTTTATATTTTTATTATATTATATACTCTTGTATGCGATACTTGGATAGAGTATCCATGGTGAGGTTGGGAACATTTTATACCTATTTAGGTGATGAGTTAGTTTCACTTGTTCACTATGATTTAGCATGCTTTATATAATTTTTCATGAGAGGATTTGAGGAGGATCCTATTGAGTATATTGTTATACTCACCATATGTATATATATAAACTTTTTTTCAGGTCACTTGGAGCAGGTTAGAGATCAGACTGGTTACTACTACCTTGGATTTGGAGGAGCTGTTTGGGTTTCGTGGTCATTGCCAGTTTACTCTCTTTTGGTACTTATAGTTTTCCCTTTTAGTTTTAGTAGTTATTGCATGACATTACATATGTGTACTTGGGATTTCTTTTATATTTAATTTTGAGTTGGAGTTGGTTGGTGTCTATTTTATCCATCTCTTTCACATGTGTTCTCTTAAAGGGTAATGTCTCCCATTTGTGTGTTTACTATACCCTCGGTGCTAGTTTCTAACCCGAGGCCTACTGGAGACAGGAATCAAGTGTCACTATCTCCCTTATCACATTTCTGGCCCAAGAGGGGTATAATTTATGGGGAGGGGGTTTTGGAAAATAAGGTTATTAAGGGGAATTACTAGCCTCAAAACTGGGGGGTGTGGCTCTTAGTGTTGTGGTTTCTTCTCTATTGACTCTTCTCTTTGATCCTTATCAAAAAACATGTTTATCACATCATCCTTCCAAATAATTTTTTTGTTAGAGCATCTATTTGTGCCTACATTTTTTTTAGTTTTTCATCTTTATCCCCTTGTGTATTTATATCATCAAAGTATTCTCAGTGTGAAACTGCAATACCTATACTTATAACATGGCCATACTATTCTTTAAACTTCAAATCCACTAAAATTAATTGTTTATAGAGTATAATAGATGATGATTCTTATGTCTAAACCAGATAAAACATATTATAAAAAAAGTATTCATGGTTATAAAATACTATTTTACATTGAAAAAATTTCTATTATGTCAAGATTACACATGAATCCCATAATTTCTATATGTTTTCATATACTATTTTCCCCCTTTTTATTTGCCTGATACTCCTTCCATAACACATGAAATAGGATAAAATTAGATTGATATTTCAATTCATCAGTCCATATATATAAAAAAGGAACATAATTATGTTGTTGTTTCATATCAGATAAAATATTTACTATATATTTAAAATAAATTCCAATTTTTTAAGTGAAGTTCACCACATCCTAAATTTACAATACGGGTGTGATTGTTTAGATTCAAAATTTTTATTTTTTAAACTCCTTTATGGTTTTATATATTGAAAATTCTTAATCAAAGTTATTTATACAATAATTTCAATTAAAATAATATCAATTATAATGTAACTTATATGATTCCTCACTTTGAAAACTAATAAAAGAATACCAAATTTCTTAATTTATGATGTGTGCATATATAACTAGTGGGTGGGTTTTTACTTTCCCCTAAAAATACCAAGGATGATGTTTTTTAAGAAGTTTATGAAATTCTATGTGAGACATTCCAATAACCATTAGTATAAATTTCATATGGTAATATTCTAATATAAAAATAATCTATATAGGATAAAAAGAGTAAAACAACATTTTATTTTGTTTATTATAAAAATATAGAAAGTATATAATAATTTTATTGAAATGTATTCCCAAATTTTTGATTTAAATATAAGAACAACATGTTTCCATGTATTTATATAAACCAACCCATGCATTCGAGTACTGATCCCAAAGTAACTAATGAAAATAGACTTGTTGGGGGTCAATAGTTTGACCAATTTCTTTCCATCAAAACTTGAATTTTTTACCTTTACTTATATATTTAATAATCTTTACTAACACAACCATTCTAGAATTATACTATCATTTTTCAACTATATCAATTTTTCCTACTTTGACATCCTCATATTATTGATCACCTATAAAATGTTGTTCACTTTATAACATTTTCTAAAATTTAACATTATTAATATGTTGTTCCTGAACATTGGTATCATTTTAAGGTATATGATAAATTATCTTCACAAGTAGTTAAACATTTAATTTATATTATATAACTTAGTTTTGAACACATAATATTATGTTTAAAAAAATTTTATATAAAAAACTAATCATAGAAATTTGACCTATTCATTGAACTCCTTTTTATTATTTAAAGGATGAAGGGATTTGGACCCTCTATCAAGTATCAAAATAATCTCCTTATGGTACCCTATGACATATAATACAACATCTACATTGTTCCCATCATGAAATGATTTCAATTACTTAATTAATGGTTCATCCTTAGTGGAAGTTTCATTTGACTCTGTAGTTGTTTTATTCAAAAATAGAACAACTGACCAAATTGAGTTTTCAAGACCTAGGGTATAAAATAAATGTATTTCCTGTAATGAAATTAGGAATGGTTCATCCTCGTACCCTGCCTTACTAGAATTTATTTGCATGAATCTCAATTAATAAATTTTAACCACAATTTTGTTATCAACCAATTTTACTTGAAAAATAGGCACATGGGAAGTTGTATAAACATACCCTCACATTTTTTATGATTTCAATATATGAAATATTTGCGTGAATTAGATTTTTGTCATTGGTATCAGATACATGCATCACTTCTACCACAAGATTAACTCTACTATTTGTATCGTACAATGTTCCTGTGGTTCCATTGTATAGAATATAGAACTATTAATAAAAAAACCATTATTATATAATACAAGTAAATTTATTCATTAATCTAGTCATCAAAGCTGTTCAAAAATTGAATTCATATTTTTAGATATATTATTTAAAATAAGGTCTTTAATCCATACTAAAAATTATTTATTATTTAAGTTTGATAACCAACATTTAGACCTTGATGGATTCAAATACCTAATAATTACTTTGTGAGTTTTGACATATGTTACAACCTCTATACTATTAATTAAAATGTTAAGGTGAGCCTGCTCATGTTCTTAATGGTAATTATAACATCTCTTCTAAAAATTCATTCACTAACATGGTACCCATTGTGATGAAATTTTTGGAGACCTATTATTTCCACAATGGACATGTATTTGGTATAGAATTCAATGAATTGATCAATAATATATCACTTTTTAATACAAAACGTTGGCTACCTTTAATTTTTCAAGTAAATGTTGACACCCACAAACCCAATCATCACTTTGATATAGACCAAAAGGCCAAGAAATATGGAAAATAAAAATTTACCATAAAGGAATCACACCTTCATGAAAATAAATTCATTTTAATTCAAATAAAATAATTCACTCATAAAGTGATTATGGTAATCCTTCATGGCTGAGTGATCTCTTAATAGAAGAGGATCACTTTGTGGTAGATTTCTGTGAATCCTCTATGGATATATATTATCTTCTTTATTGGGAATCACATTTTTTTATCTTTTTGAGAGTCATTAATGGATTAATTTCATATTCATGTTGGGGCATCATTTTGTGGAAGCAAGGTGATGATTCTTTGTGGTCATGTACCTATTAGGTACATTGAACTTCTTTTTTGACCACATAAACCAGGAAGGTGGTTATTATGGCATCCCGGCTTTTTATAACATAGCTTTTCATTACATTTTACAAAACCGAGGATCTTTAAGGTTTAGTGTCTTGGAAACCGGGAACTTAAAACATGAAAACATAAAACATTCTTCTTATACACTTGAAAGGATTCTCCTTATGTTTATCCTAGGTTCATTACAGCATCTCATAACCTGGGGACATACTTCAAAAGAAAGGGTGAGTAGAAGGCCCAGTAAGGGAAACAAGGGGAAACATTTAACATGAGAACTTGAGATACATCAACAATGTCATGAAAAAGAACTTTAAGGCATGAGAAAGAAATAATGAGTATAATCATAAAAAAAATAATGTATTTCATAACTTGAATATATGGATACAAAATTTAATATTTACCATCATTTCCATTTCACCAAGGTCCATCCCCAAGGTGTCATTAAAAATTACCAAGGTTATTCACCAAGGCGTCGTTAAAAATGGACATCTCTAGAGATTAAGTCTTTACCCAATGCATTGGAGCACTATCAGGGCGCACCCTTAATTTGTATTTATTATCATGTGAGACACATATATCATCATCAATAATTTTATAAACAACCCATATAGCATAAAAGAAATGGGTTTCATTTCATAATCATAACGTTTTAAAAACTGCTTTAAAGACATGATCTTTATGTCACTTTAAACCCACAGAAAGAGAAAGCGGGTCTCATGTATGTAAATACCATAATTTAGAATAGAACATTTTGTTATATATGTGAATACCCCTTTATAAGAAAGATCTTTGAGTATTAAATTAATAAAATAAATGAATTTGAGAATAAGAGAGAGACATTTTGAGACGGAAATTCTGCTGCATAACGGCTATGTTACAAGGTTTTAGAAAACATTGAAAAGTGAGGGGACATGGGTCAACCACTCATAAATGATCCATAAAATAGTAGGGGGATAGAATATAAAGGATTTAAGAACATGGTAATGAAATTTAAAATATATACCATATGAAATGAAGAACATGAAAGGAAGAAAAAAATATGATTTCTCTTATGAAAATTCGGTAGCCTAACGACGTCACTTAAAAATCAAGAAAAATGAATTGATGAGATAAAATAGAGTATCTAATAATATGAACATAAAATATCAGTGTGATATATATAGATATCATACCACAAAATAATAAAAAGTAACTTAAAATAATTTACATGAAAGTAGAACTTTGAAAAATGAGAAAGGTGAAAGAATCCCTTAAAAATTCGGGAGCCTAACGGCGCCACTTAAATTTCAACAAAAATAAATTGACGAGATAAAATAGGGTCTATCATCATATGAACATAAAAGATTAGTATGATAGATATATATATCATACCCCAACATAATAAAAAAGTAACTTTAAATACTTGACATGAAAGTAGAACTTTGAAAAATGAGAAAGGTGAAAGAATGCCTTAAAAATTCGACAGCCTAACGACGCCACTTAAACTTCAACAAAAATGAATTGAAGATATAAAATAGGGTCCCTAATCATATGAACATAAAAGATAAGTATGATAGATATAGATATCATACCCCAACATAATAAAAAAGGAACTTGAAAGACTTGACATGAAAGTAGAACTTTGAAAAAATGAGAAAGGTGAAAGAATCCCTTAAAAATTCGGCAGCCTAACGACGCCACTTAAACTTCAACAAAAATGAATTTACGAGATCAAATAGGGTCTATAATAATATGAACATAAAATATCAGTATGATAGATATAGATATCATACCCCAACATAATAAAAAATGGACTTTAAAGACCTGACATGAAGTAGAACTTTGAAAAATGAGAAAGGTGAAAGAATCCCTTAAAAATTCGGCAGCCTAACGGTGCCACTTAAACTTCAACAAAAATGAATTAACAAGATCAAATAGGGTCTCTAATCATATTAACATAAAATATCATTATGATAGATATATAGATCATACCCCAACATAATAAAAAAGGAACTTTAAAGACTTGACATGAAAGTAGAACTTTGAAAAAAATGAGAAAGGTGAAAGAATCCCTTAAAAATTCGGCAGCCTAACGACGCCACTTAAACATTATTAAAACGAATTGATGAGAGAAAGAGGGGGTATATCATCATATGAAAATGAAAAGTTAAGTAAGAGGAATATAAAATAACATCCTCCAACATAAGATCATGGAGCATAAAAGAAATGACATAAAAGAGATTACTTGAAAAGAAAGAGAGAGGTAGGATCCCTTACCTTAAACGTAACTCTTAAAACTCGAAGGTTGGGACCTTGAGGGCTTGGGGGAACCTTGGGAGGACTCCTTGGGAGGTAATGAGACCAGAACTTCATTGGGGAAGAGTTGGGAGTGAAAACTAAAGGAGGGAAGGGTGAGTATTTATAGGGAAAGTGAGGGGACAAGGCATTAATGGCCAAGGGACACCTCATTGGTGGTTTTGGAAAAAACATGGGCTTGACCATGGTATTTTCCCATGTTATTGGCCACTTGGGACACCTAATAACTTATATTACTATTCATAAGTCAACCATATTGATTACATACTTAATACATCAAATAATTATGTCATTAAACACCCGTAACTTAAAAACTGTATTTTCACTATTAATCGAAAATTCAACTTTTTCAGAAAAATCCCAAAAATTTCACCTTAACCAAATATCAATTCTCTGATTTGAAAAATGAACTCCATTTTATAAAAATAATTTTCTAAATATTTTTAATTTCATTTTTAAATAAATACACTATTCACCAAAAATTCATTTTTTTCAGAAAAATACCCAAAACATACCTTAGTATAATATCGATGTTCTGAATTCAAAAATAAAGTGCATTTTATAAAAATAATTTTCTAAATATTTTTTATTTAATTTTTAATTAAGAAACACTATTCACCCGAAAAAACTAATACTTGACTAATAATTTAAGAAACAATTATTTAACTATTTTATTGAATCACATTACTTAATCAAGATGCCTATATTATATTAATAATTTATTTAAGTGAGATTACTAATCCATTTGGTCACATTACTAATCCTAAGCATAAAATAAATATTCATAATTTAATATTCATAAAAAATTAAGTTGATCTTATTAGACTCTAAATTTCGTACTAAACATAATTGTAGAAGACCATTTTTTTAAAATCATTAAACATTTTTAATTATTTAAGGTTTACATAAACATTTTTTTAAAATATCCTTTCTCTAAAATTCATAAAAAATATGCATACTATATTTATCCGGACATTTTAAAATTCATAAACTTCATCATAAGAAGAAATTAAATTTTTTATTTAAAACAAAGGATTACACAAGGTAGTTACGGTCTCCTTACATAGCCCCTTATAACCCCAGTATATGACCTAAGTGTAAGGTGTGCTAAGGTGAGAGAATCTGAGGGTGGCTCAGCCAACATTGCACGAGTAGTAATTTCTATCAGTTTGAACTTCTCGCGAAGGCAATTCTGTTCTAGCTTCACATGATGAAGTTCAGCTTGGGTTTGGTCCAGAGCAATCTCAGTGGTGCTACATCCTTCCCAAGTTCCGTAGAAGACGATTCCGTTCTAGCTTCACACGATGGAGTTCGACTTGGGTTTGGTCTAGAGCAAAGCCCAGTGGTGCTACCTCCTTCTCGAGTTCCGTTAGATGGGCTTCGATTGGCCCGAGACTACTGGATGAGGCCATCAAATCTTCTTTCTATATTAATTAACCAAGATCACTTGTATATAGAGACAATAATCGAAACGTTTAGTTTCCAGTGGTCATATTGACCAATGGTCATATAACAGTCAAAACCCAATGGTCTCATTTTAATTATACTCATGTTATCAAATGAAGCAATTTTGTTGAGTATAAAAATAAAATAACACACAAAATTAGGAAACAAGATTTATTCAAAATTTCAGGTTGTTACAATCTTCCCCCCTTAAGAAATTACGTCCTCGCAATTTTTAAAATTGGGTTTTAAAATTTAATTGAAAGTCTAACATCGAAAAAGGAGTCAGTAAAACTATTACTTTAAAAGAAAGAAAAGGAAATACAAAGGTCACCCGAGTTATCCTACACTAGGATTCCATTTAGGAAAACATAGACATGGAGGAGAAAACAAAGGGGGGTAGTTCTGAGGGAGAGTGATAGAAAACATGATTAGGAGAAAGTTAACCACAATAAAATCACAAAATTATGATGTGTGTAAATGGTCTTTGATTACCTAGTAGTAAATGTAAACCAACAACATTTTTGTTTTACGTTCCTTTTCATAATTTTAAGGAATTCATTTACTACATAGAACAAAAACATAAGGAAATATACCTACCTTCAAGTAGAGGTTCATCCTTTAATAGGTTTCTACCAAAACTAATCTTTTCTCCAAACAATGAGAATTCAAAAACACTTGGTCTCATCAAAATGCAAGAATCATCTTCTTGAGAGTCACGTAATCCACAAAAGATTAACTATCAATTTCTTTTATCTTTAATCATTATCCCAAAAACAGAAAGGGTAAGATAAAACAACTCTTCAAAAAGAAAGAATCCCATAGGAAGGGAAACTACTTTTAAATCTTAAAAGTTCTATGGTACTACCCAAAGTTCATCATAGACCATTCCATAAATAACTGTCCTTAAAATTCCTCAAAATAAACCAAACTAAGATTGAAACCCAATTATAAGAACGATCTGATAACATAGTCTTCCAAGAAAGACTTTATCGTTCATCTCCGAACAACATTAACCACTCCAATCATCTTATAACAAAAGTAACTAACCTAATCACATTTTCCCCAAGATAGGTTAATCATTTCCATATGTAACCTAAATTACTATACGTTCACCTTAAATTCATCAATTATTCAAAACAAAAGTCAACATTTACTCCTCAAAGAAAATACCATAGTAATCTATTTACCTCGATCAAATAGGGTTCCAAAAATAGTGAATGTCTTCCAAAATAATAATCATCTTTTAATGCCCTAATCACCTTTTTTTAAAGAAGAACTACTTAACTACATCAACATGTGGTACATAACAATAAATGTTTTCCTTAATGATATAAAATCATCTTAGGTAGTGACTTTATGATCTTATAAAACATAAAAGATATTCTCATAGAGCACGAACTAAAATTCAACATGACATAGACAATTATTGTGAAGAATTTACATGTACTTCAGTTATCATGATCCATCTCAGCATAGGACTTGAATTGTTCCCTTGTCCTTGATGATTGTTGATGATCATCATGCTTCTCACCCATTCCAAGAGAGAATTGTCTTGGATAATGTCTAACTTCTCCACATTTACGACATCGAAATGTATAAGGTACATTAGATCTAACCTTATCTCCATTCATCACATTATCCATTTTTTAAAGCAATTGGCTACTTTATTCCCTATCTTCCCACACTTAAAACATCTCCCAGTTCCTTTGTGACATTATCCTTGGTGCCTCTTCCCACACTTTTTGAAAAAAAATAAATTGGGTCTTCTTTCCCTTATAAACTTTATCAGATGAACATCCTTAAGACTTTGTCTTCTTCTTCCTTGATGAATTTGGGCTTTCAACTAGGTACCAATTATTAATTGTGATTTTTGATAGCTGGTTTTCCATAATCACAATATGTTCAACTTGATATTTCTTCCTCTCTGTCACATTAATAGGGAAATCGTCACATTTCCTATCACATTGGTTGTTGGGACATGCCCTTCCATTTCCCGCCATTAACTAAGAAAAGA
Organism: Viscum album; assembly: GCA_963277665.1. NCBI lineage: Eukaryota > Viridiplantae > Streptophyta > Magnoliopsida > Santalales > Viscaceae > Viscum > Viscum album. Next base: position 1,221,945,874 of record OY728139.1, on the reverse strand, counting down.
ACGTATAATTAGGGGTTTAAATAATTAGCCAATAATAATTAAAAGGAAACTTTAAGAATAAAAGGATAAAATTGTAGAAGGAAAGTATACCCTAACTTGTGATACCCTAGGTTCCAATCTAGGTTATCCATGATCATATATTCTTATGTGAATCTTTATTTTATTTTATCTTTGTTCCTTTAATAATGGTTCATACTAAGCTTATGAATTTACCGAAGCATATCCCCCGGGAGTGTCGTAACCAAGAGTGCAGCAAGGACCATTGTCGTGTAATAGTTCGCATTCGAGTCTCACTCAAAGTGGTGTTTTCGGGTTTTACCCCTATGTATATTTGTGCCAGATCCACCCCTACCTGCTCGTATCCAGATAGGGATGTATTTTCTTGGAAATCCCTTACTCAATACTCACTAAAATACCAGGAAGATTTTCTATATTTATAATTTTCTATAGGGTTATTCATAGAGTTTTCATATCCTAATTTCCAAAAATAACTAAACCATCCTTTGATACCAACTATGGAATCCCTCCTTTTTATAACATAACTTTTCATTACATTTTACAAAACCGTGGATCTTTAAGGTTTAGTGTCTTGGAAACCAGGAACTTAAAACATGAAAACATAAAATATTCTTCTTAGAAACTTGAAAGGATTATCCTTATGTTCATCCTAGGTTCATTACTGCATCTCATAACCTGGGGACATACATAAAAAAAAAGGGTGAGCAGAAGGCCCAATAAGGGAAACAAGGGGAAACATTTAACATGTGAACTTGAGATACATCAACAATGTCATGAAAAAGAACTTTAAGGCATGAGAAAGAAATCATGAGGCATATCATAATAAAAATAAAATATTTAATAAATTTAATATATGGTTACAACATTTAATATTGAAAATCATTTCCATTTCACCAAGGTCCATCCCCAAGGTGTCATTAAAAATTACCAAGGTTATTCACCAAGGCGTCGTTAAAAATGGGCATCTCTAGAGATTAAGTCTTTACCCAATGAATTGGAGCGCTATCAGGGAACACACTTAATTTGTATTTATTATCATGTGAGACACATATATCATCATCAATAATTTCATAAACAACCCATATAGCATAAAAGAAATGGGTTTCATTTCATAATCATAACGTTTTAAAAACTGCTTTAAAGACATGACCTTTATGTCACTTTAAACCCATGGAAAGGGAAAGCGGGTCTCATGTATGTAAATCCCAGAATTTAAAATAGAAAATTTTGGTATATATGTGAATACCCCTTTATAAGAAAGATCTTTAAGTATTCACTTAATAAAATAAATGAATTTGAGAATAAGAGGGAGACATTTTGAGACGGAAATTCTGCAGCATAATGGCTATGTTACGAGGTTTTAGAAAACATTGGAAAGAGATGGGACATGGGTCAACCACTCATAAATGATCCATAAACAAGTAGGGGGATATAATATAAAGGATTTAAGAACATGGTAATGAAATTTTAAAGATATACCATATGAAATTAAGAACATGAAATGAAGACAAAAATAAGATTTCTCTTATGAAAATTCGGCAGCCTAACGACGTCACTTAAACATCAACAAAAATGAATTGATGAGATCAAATAGGGTCTCTAATAATATGAACATAAAAGATAAGTATGATAGATATAAATATAATACCCCAACATAATGAAAAGAAACTTTAAAGACTTGACATGAAAGTAGAACTTTGAAAAATGAGAAAGGTGAAATAATCCCTTAAAAATTCGGCAGCCTAACGTCGCCGCTTAAACTTCAACAAAAATGAATTGATGAGATAAAATAGGGTCTCTCATCATATGAAAATAAAATATCAGTATTATAGATATAGATATCATACCCCAACATAATAATAAAGGAACTTGAAAGACTTGACATGAAGGTAGAACTTTGAAAAATGAGAAAGGTGAAAGAATCCCTAAAATATTCGGCAGCCTAACGACGCCACTTAAACTTCAACAAAAATGAATTGATGAGATCAAATAGGGTCTCTAATCATATGAACATAAAAGATCAGTATTATAGATATATATATCATACCCCAACATAATAAAAAAGGAACTTGAAATACTTGACATGAAAGTAGAACTTTGAAAAATGAGAAAGGTGAAAGAATCTCTTAAAAATTCGGCAGCCTAACGACGCCACTTAAACTTCAACAAAAATGAATTGACGAGATCAAATAGGGTCTCTAATCATATGAAAATAAAAGATCATTATGATAGATATAGATATTATATGCCAACATAATAAAAAATCAACTTTAAAGACTTTACATGAAAGTAGAACTTTGAAAAATGAGAAAGGCGAAAGAATCCCTTAAAAATTCGGCAGCCTAACAGCGCCACTTAAACCTAAAAAAAATGAATTGACGAGATAAAATAGAGTATCTCATAATATGAACATAAAATATCAGTATGATAGATATATATATATCATACCACAACATAATAAAAAAGGAACTTGAAAGACTTGACATGAAAGTAGAACTTTGAAAAAATGAGAAAGGTGAAAGAATCTCTTAAAAATTTGGCAGCCTAACGACGCCATTTAAACATTCTTAAAAAGAATTGATGAGAGAAAGAGGGGGTCTCTCATCATATGAACATGAAAAGGTCAGTAAGAGGAATATAAAAGAACATCCTCCAACATAATTTCATGAAGAATAAAAGAAATGACATAAAAGAGATTACTTGAAAAGAAATGGAGAGGTAGGATCCCTTACCTTAAACGTAACTCTTAAAACTCGAAGGTTGGGACCTTGAGGGCTTGGGGGCACCTTGGGAGGACTCCTTGGGAGGTAATGAGACCAGAGCTTTGTTGGGTAAGAGTTGGGAGTGAAAACTAAAGGAGGTAATGGTGAGTATTTATAGGGAAAGTTAGGGGACAAGGCATTAATGGCCAAGGGACACCTCATTGGTGGTTTTTGAAAAACCATGGGCTTGACCATGGTATTTTCCCATGGTATTATCCACTTGGGACACCTAATAACTTATATTACTATTCATAAGTCGACCATATTTATTACATACTTAATACATCATTTAATGATGTCATTAAACACCCGTAACTTAAAAACTGTATTTTCCCTATTCATCGAAAATTCAACCTTCTCAGAAAAATCCAAAAATTTCACCTTAACCAAATATTAATGCTCTGATTTCAAAACTAAACTCCATTTTATAAAAATAATTTTCTAAATAATTTTAATTTAATTTTTAAATAAATACACTATTCACTAAAAATTCATTTTTTTCAGAAAAATCCCCAAAAAGTACCTCAGCATAATATCGATGTTTTGAATTCAAAAATAAATTCCATTTTATAAAAATAATTTTCTAAATATTTTTAATTTAATTTTTAATTAAAAAACACTATTCACCTGAAAAAACCAATACTTGACTAATAATTTATGAAACCTTTATTTAGCCATTTTATTGAATCACATTACTTAATCATGGTGCCTAGATTATATTAATAATTTCTTTAAGTGAGATTACCAATCCATTTGGTCACATTACTAATCCTAAGCATAAAATCAATATTCATAATTTAATATTCATCAAAAATTAAGTTTATCTTATTAGAATCTAAATTTTGTACTGAACATAATTGTAGAAGACCATTTGTTCGAAAATCATTACACATTTTTAATTATTTAAGGTTTACATAAACATTTTTTTAAAATATCCTTTCTCTAAAATTCATCAAAAATATGCATACTATACTTATCCGAACATTTGAAAATTCATAAACTTCATCATAAGAAGAAATCATAATTTTTATTTAAAACAAAGGATTACACAAGGTAGTTACGGTCTCCTTACATAGCCCCTTATAACCCCAGTATAGGACCTTAGTGTATGGTGTGCTAAGTTGAGAGAATCTGAGGGCGACTCAGCCAACATTGCACGAGTAGTAATTTCTATCAGTTTGAACATCTCGTGAAGGAAATTCCGTTTTAGCTTCACATGATGAAGTTCAGCTTGGGTTTGCTCTAGAGCAAAGCCCAGTGGTGCTACCTACTTCCCAAGTTCCGTTATATGGGCTTCGATTGGCCCGAGACTACCAGATGAGGCCATCGAATCTTTTTTCTATATTAATTAACCAAGATCACTTGTATTTAGAGACAATAATCAAAAATTTTAGTTTCCAGCGGTCATAATGAACAATGATCATATAACAGTCAAAACCCAACGGTCTCATTTTAATTATACTCATGTTATCAAATGAAGCAGTTTTGTTGAGTATAAAAATAAAATAACACACAAAATTAGGAAACAAGATTTATTCAAAATTTCAGGTCGTTACAGTTTTAAAGTTCCAACTATAAATAATCAAAATTCACTTTTATAGAAGGATAATATCAATCTTGGACATATCATACTTTAAATATTTCTTTTCTTCTTTGGTATGAAATCTCAGATAAATCATTTCACTTTCAATGAACTTATTTTTTGAAATCCTTAAATGATACCCCTCAGGTAACTAACCAATTTTAATCTAGAGAAATAGAGAAGGTGAATCAGAAAAAGGACTTCAATTGGATGATACTACCTCATAGAAACCTTGTAAGGAAACTAACATAAAGTACTATGTGAAGGAATTCAAAAATATTCATTTATAGAGGGAGGATCATGTAATATCCTTTATGAAAAACCTTTAAACACCATATTCAATAAACTATAACTAATATTGTAAAAATCCAATTTTATGCGTAATATGGGTTACTATAAGTATATATTAGTCTATTTACTATGGTCTCTATCCATGAAAGATTTGAACTATTTTGGGTCATTTCATGAAGGAACCCTATAATGGGTAACCAATCCTTTTTTATACCACTTATCCCACTCAGGTCATCCACATGGACTACATAGATCCAAATGAACACATTGGATTCCATTCACCAAATTCAAAGACATAAAAATCCTATTCTAATAAGGATTACTCCATGAAATCTTAAAATACATGAATGAAATATACACATTAGTATGCACCTCATCAATCATGTATTCCTTAGACAATGGTTCTTTCCTAATTTTCCTCCATAATAGATAGGGACCTTAGGGTGTTTGAAATTATTTAATCCCTTGATAATGAGGGCCCTTATTGTAAGGTGATTGATGAAACCTCCCCTAGATTAAGATTCTCATCTTGGCCATCGAAGAGCTAGGTTCTGTAGCATTCAAGAATCTAGTATGGTTTCTTTCATTCACCCAATGAGATCGGAACCCCTATTTGGGCCTCTAATCTAGTATATTAAAAAATTATTCCTCACTATTATATATTTCTCATGAGTCCAGTATTACTTCTTTGAATGATTATTAATGAATAGGATGTGGAAACTCATATGGTCCTTTTACCAGGTGCATTATTCAATTATATCCTTATTGATAACCATATATATTTAGTCCGCCCAATGAGTGATCCAAAAATGGGAATCTGATCTGGTGTAAACCCCAACTCTTCCTTACCTAGCTATATTTTTTATGATTCCAGTATTCCTTTCTTACCTAATAATCAATGTACAATAGGTGGACACACATATAGGCATATTACTAGGTGTAATCCCCAATCATATCCTTGTTGAAAACCTCATCTATTTGGTATGATCAATGAGAAATATTCCCATGAGTCCAGAATTCCTTTATTATATAGAGATTAATAGAAAAGAAGCATATATCTTTATAGAGACATACTACTATGTTTAATCTATAATCATACCTTCCCCTATTTAGTTAGCAATAGAAAGGATGATCCAAAAACATTTCTCATATGTAGGTCCCATACAAACCATTTGTAGGACCCTTTCACATAGTAGTCTGAGTTACATGAATTTAAAATTCAAAGCATAAAGTCCCTTATTTATGATGTTAAACTACTCAAAATAGTTCCTAAATCCATGACCAAGGAATTTTATTTTTTCATGGATTCATAAACTTAAAAGGAACCACATTGGTTTTTGACAAATGACCTTAAAAGGTAAAATGTTACATATTAAGTAGAAATGGACTATGTGGGTTATGATTAACTTAATATGGATATATAAGAAGCCCATTTTATAGTCCTAATCCCAAATACACAACACCTATCACCTCTCTAGATGGTGATAAATTCCAAAGTGCCCAACTGTGTAGCTTTAAACAATAGAAGCCGCCTAAGTAAATAGAGAACATCTGATTCATATATTTTTTCACATAGATGAATTTCGATGATCAATCACTTGAATAGATTCAATTATCTATTATAAAAAGATTGAAAAGGATTTATGAACATGTGTTATATTTATAAGTTATTCCTATAATCAGTATCAATACCCTTAAGGAAATGTAAAACATCTCATCCTATCAATCCATATATAACCAAAAGTATTGATGGTATGTCCTAACAAATGTCCACCTTAGGAAATGAGGTCCATAATAACTAAAAAAACAAGCATGGGGGTGAATCAGAAATAGAATGGTGAACCTAAAATGAATCCTATAATCATTAAATAGATTTATTGACCATGCATTTTATTTTTGAATCTCCTTTAATGGATTTATTGTTTATGGTTGTTTCCACTTTTTGGAACTCTTTTCCATCCAAATGGAATCACCAAGTGCATTATAAAATTCCAATCCCCTAGAAAATATAGTAGAAGAAGTAGGGTACCTAAATACAATATAAAAAACTAGATGGTGTGATGGAAATATGCTTTGACTATCATAAATGACATGGTCCCATAGTTACAATGTATTCTACCAACAACATATTGCCTCCATATCTAGTTGGTGAATTATCTAGACTGGGAGTACTAAATATATAAATCTATACCAACCTTAGAGGTAACACATGTGATAATCCTGGAGATTAAGTGTAACAACCTAATATTTTTAAAATAACACTATGTTCGATAGCTTATGTTACACAGAACACCGAGCTTAAGAAAATGATTAAATATTATTATTTAATTGTGATATTTATAACCTAGATGTTGGAATGGAGGAAAATAAAGATATTAAATAAATTTTGAGAAAAATTTTTATACATTTTTATAAAATTAATTCATTGGTTACAAATTAATTAGAAATGAAAATAAAAACCTACTGAATATAAAGGATATGCTTTTATAAAAAAACTATTTTTATGTTCATAATGGAATTTTATCTTAATAAATTAAATCAATCACTATTAGTGAAATATATTAATGAAATTTATATGTTATGTGTTATATATATATTTTTTAAATTCATCAAATAAGTTTGATAGACTTAAGATAATAATAAATCAAATTTTAAGCACACAAAACTATATTTTTTCTAAAAGGAAAATTTTCCTCATTTTAATGGCACACCAATTTTAAAAATAAAATTTGACAATTTTATATATTTTATTTAAAAAAAAAAATTATTTTTGAAATCTGAATATAAAAATTATATTAGGTTGAATTTTTGGGTATTTTTCCTTAGAAGTTTCATTTTTCATGAATAAGTGAAAAATAATGAATTTTTATTGAAAACTAACTTTTATTCTAAATAATTTATAAGGTTAAATTATATTTTAAATTTATTTTAAAGTAAACATAGTTAAATTATACATCAATTAATAAATTATGTTTTATTTAAATTATTTTATCATTTAAGTTTTATTAAAAACATTTCAAGATCTTGAAAATTTTCTTCTTAAAAATCTGCTTAGGTGTCTTGTCTGTGGGTTTAATTTAAAATATAATTTTTCAAATTATATGAATTTAATTTGGAAAAATAGATTCCATATTTTTAATCATAAGGTAAAAATTATGTTTTAAATTTATTTTCATTTTTAGGCATAAAAAAGTTACCATGGTAAAAAAAATAATTTTCAATAATATAGGTAAAATAATGAAATGGGTTAAAGTTAAAAGGTAAAATCTTAAAATACCTAAAAACTACATATTTAAATGGGTGTTTTATGTGTTTATCTACCATAAATATTCTTTAAAATATTAATTACCAAAAAATTTATTTGGAATTAATTCCACCTTAATGTGGTTGGCTTTAAAGTTAAAATAATAATCAATTAATCACTTTAAACCACCCCTCCTCAAGTATAAATACCACCCCTCACCATCCCATTTATACTAAAAGCATTGAATATACCCATATATGTAAAAAAATATCCTACCCACTATACCCATGTATAAGTTCTTCTGGTCTCAACAAAAACCAATTACAAGGTCTTTAAGGGTTCCTTTAAGGAGGTGATTTTCAAGAGGTAATTTTCTCAAACCAACTCTCTTATTTTATTTTATTATTCTACCTTCTTGTCACCTCATTCATAAATAAAGGAATTATAATTATATAATAATTTATATACTATAATTTTATGTTTCTAATGGAATATCTTATATCCATACATTTTATTACCCCCTCTTATTCAAAGAAATGAAACCATTGTCCAAATTATGGTGGTTAACCATCTCCATGAATAATGATTTTTCATTTTCCATTACCACCTTCATGGATGATCACAAAATTATTATTATAGTAAAATTATATTTTAAAATGTATTCTATAACCTATTTCATGTTATAGATCTAATATATATATAATATTAAATAAAATAAAACTAGTTCGTAATGGTCAGAAAAACCACCAAAATAAACTAAACATTTATCATTAATATTTTATGAAATAAATTATCCTCATTTCATAAATAAAAATTATATATGAGAATATTTAACCTTATGTAAGTTCATTAATACCATTTAATTTCAATTCTATCTTTTTATTTCCATTTTACAATAAAATCAATAAATATGCCCAAATTAACTGATCATGAAATCATAAAATGAACTCACCGAAAACAATGAAAATAATGAAATATTATTAATCAATCTGTGGTAAGATGTTATAAAAGTATTATACAAGATATTATAAATATTATTATATTTATTTAATGGATTAATAACATTATTTAAACCATTATATAGGAGGTTAAAGTATTCACCCTTAAAGGGAAGCATGATATAAAAGTTTCTCATCTCACTATTACTTTTGTGAGATATATTCCTTATGCACCACTTATTTATTTTTTGTGGTATATAAATAATTAACATTGATATATAATAACATTAATATAATTATTTTCATGGTATTAAATGATTCATTTGATAATTATCACTCTTATGGGGTATACGATTTGACTCTTTACAAGTGGCAAGAGATCTTTTAACTCAATTTCCATTCTTTAGGTTAAATTCCTACTTCATTATTTATGTCATGGTAAGAATATGTGTGAAATTAATTTTTCATTACCATATTCTGTATTTAAAATTATTTTCTATGGTTTTATAGAAGATACACATAATCTATTCATTTGATTAATTCTCACTTCAATGAAATGGTTTTTGTAAGGGATCCCGTCTCAATTTACATTCCATTGAGACTTATTTGTTATTATGAATCAATTCACTTATATGTAGTGTATATACTATCCCTTTGACATGTAATATCATTATTTATTAATTCCTCATGATATTTTAAGTTTCAATTTTAATTATTTTATCTATGTGGATTTTAATTGAAAATTACCAAGTGATAAATGTTATTATACGGTATCACTTTATTTTGTGATTGTTAACTTTATATTAAAACAATCACTTTATTGCAATCATTTTTCATTGTAAATTAAATCTCTCTTATATATCCATATTATTTTATGATTTATATAATTATATCCTAATCCATATTCAATTTTTTACAAACAGTGCTTGCTTTGAAATTTATTTGATTAATTTTGGAAATATAGAAAAATTTGTATATTTTATTCAATACAGATATTTGATAAGGAATTTTTTTTATTAATTGAATCTATTATTCGATATATTTAGAATTATTTGGACTAAAATGAGGTCCGGTTATAGATATCACCTCCATACATCATTAGTCTCATGGGATGAATTAGTTAAGCTATAATTAAATGAGTTTTTACCTGTTTCTTAAATAATCTTGTGAAAGGTCTTAATGGTATTGGTTCACATGCTAGATACTTGATGTCCAATAATTAAGCATTACCCACAGTCATAATTTTTTTATTATTATCCAAAGGTTTTTTACAATGAAAAAAATATATGGATGCATTTTATTCTGATTTTATTGATTAAATGGACTATGTTCTCAATTATTTCCCCTTACATATTAATTTTTCTTATTGATTCAAGTTAGATTCTTCTATAATTAACCCTTACCAAGAATTTGATCACACCCTTATTGTTTTCCTTTCCCTAGGTTATAAATAATAGATATTTGATTTTTTTTTTCAAGGATGCAATTTATTAGCTTTTGATATGTATTATGTTTTATTTTCTATTACCAATGTAAAATGGGTATCAAGTAAATAATGTAGTTTTCCAAAACTGATAAACTATTCAGTCCCTTAGGATTTTAATCTTTAATCTATGCCAATGTAATAATTTAAGGTATTGGATCTGGTATTCTGGGGTCGGGTTCATTACATGAATCCCTATGATCCATCCAACTGTTGATGGTCTATAGAGACATAGGAAACATCTATTTCCACATCCAACTGCATCTATATCCTATCCCTAGAGCACATCAACACCTACCTCCATTATCTTATGAAGGTGAAAGTAGAAGTAGACATAATCCCCAACACTACATGTGAGTTAACTATAAGGTCTCCCACCAGAAATCATTATCATTATCATTCCATGAATTTATAACCTTAGAAATACACTGAGGAAATAACCCCAAGGGTCCAAAACCTAGTTGTTTGAACCATGACACCTAGAAGGAGGTCCCACTGAGGTAGATAGTAGCTGCAGAGAATGAATAAACACATATAATTATTCCCACTTATAAAGTCCATTGACATATCTCAAGGATAACTAATTTTTCATAGAAGATCCTTTTCTTAATCCCATAAAAATATATGAGGCTCATCGACATATTCTGAAAAAAACTAAAGAGTATGCTTATGTCCCTACTCTCATCCAAGAAACCTACCTATTCCAATAGTATATCAAAAGAATGATTATATCTATGTTCCAATTCAAACTATTGAATATATCTTGTATATTCTTGTGGTGAATGAGAAGCATTTCCATATTTCTAATCACATTCAAGAATCCCTCTAACATGGATTAATAGTAATCTAGGGTCATTTTATATTTCTTCCCACACCCATAAAGTTTATCGAAATATTTCAGTGGCTTCATAGAAAAAAGATCATATCCTTGCTCCCACATAGAAAGGTTATTGGTGATTGTTCTAGGCATAGTGGAAGTGATTTGATGAGTCTAAAACAAATAAAATTTATTGATATGATGGATCATTCTTAATATTGAACATGATGTATAATCCATGAACAAAAAATGTTTCCAATGGATATTGAAATATATAAAACCTGGAACCTGGAGAGGATCTTTTCATGTTAAATATATAATTAATTTATTTAGATATAAATAATTTAATACCTGGTATTAGGATATTTCTTTAATGATAATTATTTTGACCAACCGAAGTACCATTTTAGAATTACCATTATTGTTCTTGTAGGATCCAAGTGTAAAATCCCTATAATGTTGATCCACACACGATCCTTTGATCTCTGAAAAATCACTGATGGAATGATGGGTGATAGTGTAGTGGATCAATCATCTTTTTTGTTCACCTTGATCTCTCAACCTTTGGGCTTGATGGATTTCATCTAATTCTTAATAATATGAGAGGAATACTAATTGAGATGGAAATACATTGTGTAGAATAGTTCTCAATTCTTGATTAACCCTACACAATAGACATAACCATCTATTTATAGAGTTGAGGTTTAGGTTAAAATATTATTTAATTATGTACCACATATTAAATAATATTATAATATTTCACAAACCTCATTCTATATAACAACAACAACAACAACAATATTAATATTTTATGGTGTGCGTTAACCCACACAATGATAAATATTATTTTAATGGCTTGTAAATTAATATTTATCACCAAATGTGATCTTGGTCCTCTCAAAATCATTAAAATTTATTGAATAACCAAATAAAATATATTTTTTCATATGTAAATATTTATTCTTAATCTAATGAATAAATATTTATTAAAATATTCCATAAATAAAAAGTCATTTTTTTCACAAACCATTTAATAAATAGTTATTATATATCCACATAATCAAATAAATTATTTATTAATAAATAAATAAATATTTATTTCCTTATGAATATTATTGATAAATAAAACATAAATAAAATTATTCCCTTATATTTAAAATAATATTTCTTATATTAATTAAATTTAAATATAATTTAATCAAGATCAATAGAAATACTTTTTGTGTGACCCTCTAGGATTCTTGCTCATCAAAATTTGAAGGGGTTTCCTAAAGTACACAATTTATATATAGAAACAAGAAAATGAAACTAAGATAAATAACTTATGGCCATAGTGATGGTAATTATATACAAACACTCACTGTTTAATATAATATTTTTGTCTCAATATTTCATCAAGCATGTTTTACATCTCTATAATCAACATATATGGTTAAAACATCTTTCTTTGACTATTCGAAATAAATTTCCTTACAACATGGCCATAAAATTTATAAGATAGTTATATTCCAGTAATAGGGATGAGATATCAACTTCTATAATGATGGAAGGGACAAATACTTCCTTGAATTATTATTAATAATATGTAATTTGTGTCATCCCCAACTCACCCTTCCTCTTGAGAACATATGGAGTCATCATTTTGGTCAGTAAATCCAAGTGCATGAGTCATGATAGGAATTAATAACAATATAAAAGACTGAGGTCCATTACACTCACTCATAAATCGGAATATCTGATAACACCAAAACTATATAATTCATATTGGAGGGTCTGTTCTCATAATCACCCGTCATTGAGATTACAAAGTGCAGACTTCTTGAGAAGAATCATCATCCACTTAAAAGTACTCACACATGAAAAAATATATATTATGTGCCTTATCATAGTATGTTATTTGACCATAGAACTATATTTAAGATATATCATTATAACATATCATGTTTATCATCATATCAGGGAACTTCTATGATGATATCAATACAGAAGACACTCTAGAACATTATCACATTAATGTTATGTACAATAACAATCAATATGTGATAAGATATTTATATTAATATTAAATCATTTTAATATATATGTAATCCAAAGTACAAATTAGTTTGTTCTTGGGCACAAACTTCAATAATTTGCATATTCCAATGATAAACAAGGAGTGTCCCAGAAGGTATCCAACTCATGAGGGCCTCCATCCACACAGAACAACCCCAATTAGGATTAAGGTTCCAACCTCTTTTTCCTGATACAAGATATCTAGACGGAAATATCATCAAGGAAAATATAAAATCTCAAATAAATATTATATCCCTTACCCTATTAACACTTAAATTCTTGAGGTTATTCAGTATATTTTTATAACAGTCGAATAATTGTCAATCTCTCCATTAATAGGGGAATGAAACTATGGTCATGAAGGTCCTCCCCATGGTACCATGATAAAAAACTATATACATTCATCTTAGGGAATATGTTGTGAAGTTTTAACCATGACACTAAATATGTTAACTATAGAGGTCCTCCTCGTGGAAATATGGATATCAACCATAGAGGACCTCCCCATGGCACAAACTATGAATATCCTCCCCATAGCAAGTTAATCGATTGGAAAAGAGGCCCCACCCCTTATAAAATCATCAACAAATGCTAACTAATGAGGAACTCCCCATGGATTACAATTCAAGAACTCTAGAGGTCCTTCCAAGGGAATATGTTATAAAGGTTCTCATAATAACATAGAAAATAACCAGAATGGAGGCCCTACCCATGATGACATATCAGGTATACACTATGGAGGTCCTCCACATGGTGATCATTATTAAGTTCCTCTATTCAACAACTTATTTTCATAACATGAATTTACTGCCCATATCAAACCTATTAAACTTTCCTTTTTATACTGAGAGGTACATGAGAAATAGAGTAAATCTTCATCAAATAACTCATCATCAATAAATAATATCTCATTCCAATCAAAAGATAGTCCAAGATGATGAACTTCATTTGTGGCTCCCTAATACTAAAAACCTTTTGATTAAACTAAGGGTTTTTAGGATAATCCTGATCCCATTGAAAACAAAATAGATAAATGACTGTTATGGTTCGATTTTGTCAAAGAAACCCTCAAAGGGGATGAGTTATATTCTTTGGTTATATGGAAATTATTTTTTAAGGAGAGAATACCAGTCATTTTCTATCCCATATTCATTCCCCACCATGATATTCTAGAGGTACTAAAACCGGAATACATAAACTACGTTTTTTGCAACTTGTGGTTGGATCTCCTAGACCTCAAGGATATATATATATATATATATGTCTTAAAGGGAGTATTTTAACCATTTCAAGTGATAAATGTGATCTACCACCTAGTTAAATTGGATGCCTTTTTTGTGGACCATAACTCTATGTTAGGGGGAAAATGAGTTTCTCTATCATGATTTCCTTAACTTTATGAATGAACTTTTTTAGATAGTCATTGAAACCCTACCTAATCTTTGTATTATAAGGTGGGGAGAACATTGATCTCTACATTTTACCCTTATCACATACCAAAATAGTTCTATAGGGAAATAGACTTGTAATTTCACTACTTTAGGTTAAGTCTTAGGTCCTAGATTTATATATTTGAGTTTTTCTATTCAAGGAAATATGGAAATTCCAAAATCTCATAAGAGGCACACTCAGTTGGAAGAAACCATTGATAAGTAGCCACTTCATGCTATAAAAAAGGTGAAACAAGCCTATAATTAGAGGAATGAAAAACCTAAAACCATAGAGAAACCCTCACCCATGATCATCTATCAACCAAAAAAGGGGTTGTATCTAGATCATTCCCAAATAGAGTCATGAAGGGTTAAAAAGGCTAGAATATGGTTGAATCAGTAACATTACAAGAGAAAACCTATCCCATAGGGTTGAGGGTATTGTTTTAGCCTCTTCCACCCCTAGGATCACTAAATTCATTGGTGATCCTAGATATAGTGGTAATAGAGTAAAATCCACCCTAGCTTATAGGATTGGGGGAATTATTAGCTTATCATCATCTAAAGTGGTTGTTCTTCTCTAAGCTAGGAGAAACTTCATAGGAAATACCCTCATGATTTATTCCCATTCACAACCCATATATTTCATTAGAATAATGCTTAGCGAAATCAATTGGAGACTCTCTGAGTATCACCATTGATAAGCCACCTATGAGGGAGAACCTAGCCGAGTGAGTGAGATATTGTAGAGGCTAAAAACTAAAAACTCCAATTAGGAATGAAATTATCAAAAATATTAATGTTTTTACTGTGATAAATATCAAAGGATGATAAATCCCAATATAAATCTAATAATTAATTGTCTGTTACTTCATAATTTGTGTTAGTAAATGTTATTGATGTCAAAACTATAGATAATATAGATCATAACACCCGACACATAAGAATGAGATAAAGAGGCATTTATTCGAAACATAGGTGGAACATAAATACATAAATAAAGAATAAATACATAAAAATAGTGACCAACTAAACATTGAGGGACTTATCAAAATATGCATCTATTTCCTAATCATTAATCCTTAACTAAACATAAAGGTAAAATAATGGCTATATCCAATCGACCACCTGATAGTTGAACCTATCTACTCTAAAGAGATAATTTATCAATATGAAGTTGAGTTAGAGAAACTGAAGTAACCCAATGATGAGATAATAATAGAAAATATACCTCCTAAGTGAAACTGTCAAGATGATCCTGATGTATCCCCTATGTAACCCCCAATATTCCATGGTATACTTACTTTTTAAATAATTAAATAGCGTGTGATGTACGCAACACCGAGTTCAAGCACACCACAACCTATCAAACTAGACGTTTAAAAAGAAGTTATGAATAGTATTAACCACATTTTGAATTTTATATATTCCATATAATTTTAACATTCATATTTTTTGTTTCTTAGACACAATATAAGGACAAATTCAATTTTTCAAATAGAAGAAGTATTTTTCAAAAAATTCAGTTTTCCACCTTTTAATGGAGAATCTTTTTTAAATCCAATAATTGAAACTTTTATATATTCAATTCGATGAAATTAAATTATTCTTTATAAATGATATATAAAAATTTAGTTCGGATATATTTTTGGTGTTTTTCAGATAAATTTCATATTTTGATGAATAGTAAAAAATACTAAATTTTAATTGAAAACAACTTTTTTAATAAAAATGATATATAGTGTTAAATTATAAATTTGAGTGGTTTTAAAGTATAATAAGTTTTTATTTTTATAATGTAATAAAATTAAGGTCATTGGAAGTTATTTAATATTTAAATTTAATAGAAACGCATGTCGATCTTTTGATAGTTTTTAATTCTTAAAAACCCGCTTTTGAGTTTTTCCAACGAGAATTAATTTTAAATTAATTTCTGCCAACTCTCTGTTTTGAATTTAAAAAAATGGAATCCATATTTGGAATCATAAGTTATAAATTTTATAAATATTTACCTTTTTTCTTTGACATTATGAATAGTAACTGCAGCAATTATTTTTATATACCCTGGTTAAAGGGTAAATCAGGTAAATAAGGGTAAAAAATAATATTATAATATTATTAAACTACCCTAACACATGTACTAATCATATTGTATGAGATAATTCTGACCCTGGGAATCCTTATGATGATTTTAGGTCCCCGTGAGACCACTTGGGTGTGATAATGACATGTTATAAGAATTAATTTAAAGGAAAGATAATTATAAAAGAAACATATATCTTTTAATAAATAAATTTTTATATAGGGTTATATAACTGATATCTATGTCTATAAGTAGTCATTATAAAGATAAACATATTTCCTACATCATGGTATTTTATTTATAATTTTTATACATTAGATAAATATATTTATTTATGACACAATGATGATGTAATGATTACCTTATTAATGAATTATTCAAAGAAATGAATTTTTAAATATTAAAATAAATGTAATTTGAACATTTTGATGCCATACAATAATTTTATGGATTAAATTGACATATTAGGGGCGATTTAATTCCTTTGTTTTGAAGGAATCAAGTTGTTATAACTTTAACAAAAATTAATTTCTAAATAGTGTCCAAATTGACATAAATGAGTTTTTAAAACAAATACTATTTAATTAAATGATATAAAAATATTAAAAGTATAAATTTTGGGAAAATAACTTATATAGTGATAAAAATTTCATAAATTATCCACTTTATATTCTCTTGTAATTTTATTGTACATATATTAACCATGTTCAAGAGGACATGGTAAGAGTTAACTTATTTTACAAAGGATTAAATCTAAAAGATAAGGATAATTTTATGATCTAAACCTGTATAAAACCTATTGGTTGAGATTATTTTGACCCATACTCATTTTATCATATAAATAAAAAAAATTTAATCTATTATAAAATGAAAATATTTTTATAATAAGTTAATATTTCAAGATTTTTCCTAAAGTACCCCTCACCTCTCTTATAAAAGGACACCTCCCTTTCTCTTTAACTCACACCTCTAAATCCTTTTGGTTGTAAAGACTCGTAAATTTCAAAGAAATTTTTTTCTTAATTTTCTTTGGAATTTTACAAGAGCGCAGTTTCTGACGACACCTGATTCCGAGGCCCGGTGTGCCCGGAATCATTTTCCGAAGTTTGGCTCGGGTACGTTCAGTGAACGGACGAGTGGGGTTTTCTAACTTTTAAACCGGTGCCCTGAATTGAATTTTGAGGGCACCGATGAAATCGCAGCACCGGTATTCGCTTAGAAACGCCTCTTCTGGAGTTGCGTTTGCTCGGGTGTGGTTTTTAATTTTCGGGCTTAAAGTTAAGAAATAAAATAATTGTACGACAACTTTATTTTATTTCACTTAAGCCACTTGGAAGACACTTGAAGCCACTTAAAAGTGGCTTAAACTGAGTTGAACCGGATATGATTCTATCCAGAAATATCCTACCCCCTTGGTAGGACATTTTTGAGGTGGGGCCCGCACGAGCCCCGCCATTTCTTTCCGCTAAGTAACGCACCCGCGAAAACCCGTCATTATGAAAGTCAACTGACGCGTTTCTTAAATTCTTAACAGACCATTTAATTTGGGCGGTTTATTTTGTAAATTAAATGAGCTGTTTCTTTCGTTGAATTAATTCAACGAATTGATGGGTCGTTACTTACCCGTTTTCGATTGCTGGCATAATAATAAAATAAGACCAACCTCTCTTTTTTTGGAGGATTACTCGTTGAGACAGAATCCTTGTATCTTATTTCTCCTTCATGAAGAACGCGAAGAACGCGAAGAACGCGAAGAACGCGAAGAACATGAAGAACGCGAAGAATGCGAAGAACGCCGTCATCCGCGGAAATCGACGACGCCCAAATCCGAGACGTTCTTCCCCGCCCCGATCTCCGATCACCAACCGTTTGAGGTGAGTGATTTCGGGTTTCTTCTAAAAGTTCTTTTTGGATTAAAATGAAACACAGATTTAATTATTTATAATTTAAATCTATTGTTCTTGGTCCATTTGAGTTCGCCGACTCAACGCCGGATTCTGCGACGACGCGACGCCTTCCCGCGACGACGCGACGATCCCCCTCTTCCGCGACGAGCAATTCCGTGAAGAACGCTCACGCGCGATGACTCCGAGGTAGGGATTTTATAATTTGGAATACCCCTCTTTATATTCCCGTGAACGTTCTTTAAAAATTAAAGAACCGGTTTCAAATGAACAATTTTATTTTATTAAAATTTTCGGTTCATGTGTTGAACAATTTTCTCCCGTTGTTTTTATCTAACGCGGAGGGTGTGGGTCGAACGAACACGGCCCGACAACCCTCCGCCGTTCTTCGTGTTTTGCGGATTTGGCGGGCGACGACACAATATGATGCAAGGGCAATTTGATGATCCCGCAGTGAATAAACGGAACCCGAGAGGAACAACGGCGCAGACGGGAAGGAAAACGGGCCACCAGAGCGACTCCGGCGGCCGGAGGTGGCGGTGCCCGTGGACCCGCGGCCGCGCGGGTCCGACGCCCCCGGGTGTCCAGGGCGGCACCCCGCGGGTGCCACGGGGTTGTCACGCGGCGCCCCCCGGGTGTCCAGGGCGACACCCCGCGGGTGCCGCGGGGTTGTCACGCGGCGCCCCCGGGTGTCCAGGGCGGCACCCCGCGGGTGCCGCGGGGTTGTCATGCAGTGCCCCCGCGTGTCCAGGGTTGCACCCCGTGGGTGCCGCGGGGTTGTCACGCGGCGCCCCCAGGTGTCCAAAGCGGCACCCCGCGGGTGCCGCAGGGTTGTCCAGCGGGTGTCCCGTGGGTTGTCCAGCGGGTGTCCCGCGGGTGTCCCACGGGTGCCCCGCCGGAGTCCAGCGGGTGTCACGCGGGGGCGGCGGCTCCTCCCGCGTCAGCCGCTCGGTCGCTCGGCCAAGCCGAGCCGAGCGGGCCGAGCCAGACCGGTCCGACCGGGTCGGACCGTGTCGGGTCGGGTCGGGCCGGGTCGGCCCGGGCCCGGACCACCCATCTTCGGACGGTTTTCGTTCAAATGCCCGTAAATTGAGCTACGAGCCTCCAAAAGACTCGCCGTCAGCGGCAACACGATCCTTGGATCAAGACAGTCGTTTAGGTATATCGCACTCAAGGTTCCGGAATACTTTGAGTTCGGCCGGGTTGGTTCGTACACGAAACCAACCGGGCCCCTGGAGCGGAAACGCTCATATCTTGAGCTACGGACGTCCGATTGACGTGTCGTCAGTTTTGGCGGATTCCTCTAAGTGAAACAGATCTTTTGGCATACTCTGCCCGAGGTTCGAATGCAGGTGGAGTATGGTCGGGTTGGTTTTTCCTTAAAAACCAACCGGGCCCCTGGGACGAAAATGCCAATAACTCTCAGACTGGGCGTCCGATTGACGCGCCGTCTGTGACGTTGAGTTCCTGTTGACGATACAGAACTTTTGGATACATCAACTTCGGACTTTGTGTCAGTTGATGTATCAGCCTCTCGGCTCGTGGAGCGGACCCTCCCGAACGAGCTTGCTGTGTGCGGGAACCCTAGTGCTGGCTGCGACTACTTCTTCGACAGCGACGACCGTGCAGAGATCCTCAGTGGACTGCGGAAACGACTGTACAGAGATCCTCAGTGGACTCCGACGACGACCGTGCAGAGATCCTCAGTGGACTGCGGCGACGACTGTGCAGAGATCCTCAGTATACTACGACGACTACTGCACTCAACGATCCTACGTGGATCAGTGCTATAGGTCCTGTGTGGGCCCGGTCCTGTGTGGGCCCGATCCTGTGTGGGTCCGATCCTGTGTGGGTCCGCGCTCAGCGGTTCTGTGTGAGCCAGCGCCTACAGGTCCTGTGTGGGCCCGATCCTCTGTGGGTCATTGCGGGGGTTAGTTACCTATCGATCCTTCGTGGGTCCGACGACTTAGATGGATCAGTGATCATCTTTATCGTCATCCGAAGAAGTATACCTGCGTGAGCTGAATCTTCTGTTTACTCTCCTTTGTGGATTGTGTTGAGCTATCCTGTGTGGATTTACTGTCTACTCTCCTTTGTGGATTGTGTTGAGCTATCTTGTGTGGATTTACAGTTTACTCTCCTTTTTGGATTGTGTTGTGCTATCCTGTGTGGGTATACGTTTTGCTTTCCTGGGTGGACTGGGTTGTTCTTGGGCTCGGACGCTGGAGCCGAACGGGAATTGATGACTTAGGTATATGTATGGGCATATACCTAAGCCGTGTCAGGTGTTACTTCGTGATTGTATCTTTCCTTTGTGGATTATCTTTCGTGGATTTCGGGAGACCTTCAGGGGTCTCGAGGTCCCTACTGAGTAGCTTATATTCACCCCTGCACGGGCTATGCCCGCACTTCGTGGTGTTGGTTGCAGACGACGGACAGCACTGACCATGGTGGAGGCGTGCAGAGCAGGACGGTACCTGGAGGTGGACCACTGGGCGGGACGTACTCGGAGCGGACGACTGGACCGAGGAGCTGTGGAGGCTATCTGTACCCACCCTTCAGGTGGGACCTTCAGAGGACGACTCGACGCTGCAGATTTTCTTTACAGTTGCTGTTTTTCCCCCTTCAGTTGTACTTTACAGTTGGGCTTGTATTTCCGGCCCCTTTTTACTTCCATCACAGCTTGTTACAGTTTTACTTAGTGTTTAATTTTCCTCTTTCTTACTCTGTGGTTCTTGTTTACTTTTCAAAGGCAATGCCTTGCCTTTTTGTTGGGATTTACACCTTGGTACTAGTCGCCAGCCCCTGGCCTATGGAAGGCGGGCTTGGGGTAGTCACGACACGAGCCCCGAGGACGGGTCATGATATTGGTTCAGAAAAGTCCTTCCCATTTCTCCTCCAATCCTCCCTCAATTTATCCTAAAGGTATGAATTTGGTCATAGAGCCATCATAAGGAGCCCTTTTATTCAAATTAAAAGGAAACACCCAAAGAAGAGGTAATCATTTTATCCCTTCTTTCAAATTTATTTTCTTCTTCTACTTCTTATTTATATATTGTTTACATACAAAAGTAATAAATCTAGTATCATAAATATACTGATATGTTAATATAATCATGTTAAAATTATATTCATCATTTTATCCTTCCTATGAATAATAATATCACCATGCGTGCGTACGTAAAACTTACCATCTCCACGCCATGGTGTAATTTGTTATTCCACATTACTTTATTTGGATGGGTATAATGATGAGTATAATAGACATAAATAATTAATATTAAATTATTATTATTATTTATAATTAATATACCATCCAGTTATATATCATTTAATCATTAAAGAAATGATATCATCACTCGTGCGTACATATGACCCACCGTCTCCACAACGCTATGAGATTCATTCTCTAATTTAACCATCCAAGAATAATTATAAAAAAAATATTACTCATAATTATAAAATATATGACATAATAAGTCTACTAGAATGATATATATATATATGTACATATATTCCATTCACTTCCATTCAATACGATAAGAAAATGGAAACAACCTTCATGCGTATGTATGTCCTACCATCTCCATGAATGATGTATTTCATCTTATATATCTATCTATTATATATATTTTTATTTTGAATATATATGATATATAAATCATATTATACATTCTGAATGTAATTAAATCATGATCTATGTAATATGATCAAGAATAACTCGTCAAAACACGTACGATAAACAAAGTGAAACTATGCATTCCCTCATTATGAAATTAGTTTTTACATGTGATTATTTGACTATTAGAATATACATGTGCATGTTATATGGTAATTTTTGATTTATTTTTTTTCCATATTATGTTCATGTTTATGTTTAAAAAGGATGTTGTCTTTATTATATATATTTCCTTAAAATTTTATAGCTTTTGTTGAATTATTTACCCTTACTGAGCATTTGAGCTCACCCCTATTTATGTTTTATTTTCCAAGGACTCCAAGAAGTGTATTATGATTGATATGAATGATTAAACTAGGGGAATAATGGAATTATCAAAGGATTATCTATGATGTATTTTATGTTAAAAATTTTAATGTAAATTTCATGTATGTAATCTATTTTCTATGATTGCTAAACTGATTGGTACTTTGGGAATTGATTCCTTTTAATCATGAAAATGTATTAAAATAATGCACTGAATCTTGGATTCTAGGGTTGTGGCATTACAGTTGGTATTATAGGAATTTTAGAAACAACCTTAGAAACAAATTTAGAAAAATTAGATTAGGGATCATAACCCTAAGATAGACTTTGAGGATAAGTATAGAAGAACCCCAGAGAATTTTGGTAAAGTAGGGATTACATGAATATTTAAATAAGTACATCCCTTTCGGGATACTACATGTGGACTTGGTTTTGAAATAGATGTAACTTGGGGTGAAAACTCTGACAAGGTGTTCTTATCTTGACTCGGGGTAACCTGGTACACGACAAAGAGCCTTTCTTCACACTGGGTTTGATACTCATGGGGGACATGCTTAAGATATTTCTTATTTTCTTTACAAACCATTATGAAGGATTTATAAGTAAATATGTCCTCAAAGGAACCATATTTATGATTATAGATTAGATATTCCTAAAATTTTTAATTTATGTTAAGTATTTTACTAGTTTGGATTTATAAATTATGATTCATAACCTAATCTAGTGTATACCGTTGTTTAGAAATAAAATCTAGTGGAAGTAATGGAAATTATATCAATACACGTAATCTATTTAGGGATTTAAATCCTATTAAAGATAATTATAGTGGAGCTTGTGTCACAACTGGTGCTGAACAGCTTATGACCAAATTGAGATAGTTGAATCAGGTTATGAATAATAATCATACCCTTATGGAGTAGCCTGATCCACAACGTGGAGGATCAATGTTAGTCCGCTTCATGAGACAACAACCTCCAACATTCAATGGGACTAAAAATCTATTTATGTTTGAGAAATGGATAAGTTTCTTAAAGAAAATATTTCTTAATTTGGGAAGTAATGAAATCGAAAATGTTTTCATGGTATTTTATCGTCTCTAAGTAGATGCAGATCAATGGTGGTCATTAATTCAAAACATGAAGGGGGATGAATAGGTAGAAAATATATAATGGTGGGAGTTTAAAGAACTTTTCCTAGAGAAATAATTTCCCTATGAACATCAAGTTAATATGGAAAGGTAATTTATGAGCCTGAGGAAAAAGGAGAATGCGAATATTGAAAAGTATAAGGCTAACTTCACAAGGTTAACAAGGTATGCTACAGACTACATACTTAACCCAAGAAGTAATATTGATCTATTCTTTTATGGGTTAAAACCTTTACTCCAATGGCCATTGGTCTCATGATATTTCTCATCATATTAAGATATAGTATCATGTCCCACCAAGATGTAAAAGGAATTCTGTAAGTATTATGAAATTAAATTAAAGAAAGATAAGAAGAGAACAATGGAGTAAGATACAGATAAAGGGAAAAAGAGAAAGAAGGATTTTCCCTTATGTGATAATTGTGGAAAGAAACACCCTGGTACTTGCCTAAAAGGAATGAGAGTTTGTTACAAATGTGGAAGAAAAGGTCACAAGGATCATGATTTTAAGGGAAAGAAAGAAGCTGTGCAATGTTATAATTTTAAAGATATGGGACATTATAAAAAATATTGTCCAAAGCGTTAAGTAACTATTTCTCAGAAGAAATAAATGGATCAATGTCAATATTATGCTGTTACTACGGTCGAAGTGGAATAATTAATGTATTTGTGTTTTTTTTCAAGAATTATATTCTTGTTATAAGAATAATGTCATATATATAAGTATTTCACTATAGTACTTTTTTTCATTAAGGTTTCAATATTATATTCAGTATGTGACAATAAGAGCAACATTATATTGTTTTGGGAATCTAATGTTGCAAATGATTTTGGAAATTTACAAACCTTTTAGAGAGAGTTTGGAAAAAAGTAATTTGGATAACTCTAAAGGTTGGAATGGATTAAGTTGAAATTTGGATATTATTATTTAAGGTTAAAAAATTTCGTAGGATTATTTTTGGAATATTATAATACTGTAGTTTTAGAAAAAGGATAACCTGTAGACTGGGCGACAACCCGTCGTGCCAGACAAGGCTGTAGGAATCAAACCCACAACCGAAGTGAGGCAAGGATTTATTGCATACCATTGGCCTATAAGAAGTCCATGGTTAGTATAACATAATTTTATTTATTTAAATGGTATAAGTTTATATTTGGAACCCTATATGATTAAGATAAATAGAATATTTTTTTGAGTTTTATTATCTTCTGAAGAGAAATATGAGTTTTTGGTAGGAATTAGTTAACTGATGAAACTTTACATGTAAATGAAGTATGATTCCTTGTTCTCTTAGTCCATAAAGTAATTCTTCTACTCTAGTGAAAATATCATAAATGTTTTCCTATTACTTTATTTTTTCAATGAATCAAATGGTCCCTGGATCATTATAGATTTTTGGCTTTCAAATTTTTAAATTTATCCTAATAATATTCTCTATCACTCTCCATCAGAACTTGATGGTTAGTTTTATCTTCCATATCTATGTTTTCATATATGAAATCCTAGTATGTATTATTTCTGGTAACCTTCGTACCTACCTTTCTTTATATTAAAATATAAGTCTCATTAATCCATTTTTTGATGTGGGTTTTCAAATAAGATGTTTTGAAATATCAAACCCCTAGTTTTCAATCCTAAGTTTAAATTTTAAGGACGTAATTTATTGAAGTTGTGGATAATTTAACAACCTAAGCTTCCATGGTACACTTCCTTTTTAAATAATTCAATAGCGTGCGATATACACACCACTGAGTTCAAGCGCACTACGAACTATCAAACTAGTCGTTTAGAAAGCGGTTATGAATTTTATTAACCAAATTTTGAATTTTATATTTCCCATATAATTTTAACTTTCATATTTTTTTGTTTCTTATACACAATATAAGGAAAAATTCAATTTTTCAGAAAAAAAATTATTTTTCAAAAAATGCAGTTTTTCCACCTTTTAATAGAAAACCATTTTTAAATCCAATTTTGACACTTTTATATATTAAATTTGATGAAATTAAATTCTTCTTTATAAGTGGGACATAAAAATTTAGTTTGGATAATTTTTGGTATTTTTCTCATAACTTTCATATTTTGATGAATAATGAAAATGCTAAATTTTAATTGAAAACAAATTTTTTAATTAAAATAATTTATAGTGTTAAATTATAAATTTGAGTGGTTTTAAAGTATAATTAGATTATATTTTTATAATTTAATATAATGTAGCTCATTGTAAATAATTTTACATTTAAATTTAACATAAACACATTTCAATCTTTTGATAGCTTTTACTTCTAAAAAACCCGCTTTCTAGTTTTGACAATGAGAATTAATTTTAAATTAACTTCTAATGACTCTATGTTTTGAATTTGGAAAAATAGATTCCATATTTGGAATCATAAGTTTCACATTGTATAAATATGTACCTTTTATTTTTTGACATTATGAATAGTAACTTCAGTAATTATTTTTATTTACCATGGTTAAAGGGTAAATCAGGTAAATAAGGGTAAAAAATAATATTATAATAATATTAAACTACCCTAACACATGTAATAATGCTATTGGATGAGATATTTCCGAACCTGGGCATCCTTAGGACTATTTGAGGTCCCTATGGGACCACTTGGGTGTGATAATGACATGTTATAAGAATTAATTTAAAGTAAAGATAATTATAACATAAACATATATCATTTACTAAATCAATTTTAATATAAGGTTATATAACTGATATCTATGTATATAAAGCGTAATTATAAATCTAAAAATATTTCCTACATCATGGTATTTTATTTATAATTTTTAGAAATTAGATAAATATATTTATTTATGACACAGTGATGATGTAGTGATTACCTTATTAATGAATTATTCAAATAAATAATTTTTTAAATATTAAAATAAATGTAATTTGAACATTTTGATACTGTCCACGAATTTTATGGATGACATTAACATATAAGGGATTCATTAATTCCTTTTTTTTGAAGTAATCAAGTTTTTATGACTTTAACAAAAATATATTACTAAATAGTGTCAAAATTGACATAAATGAGTTTTTAAAACAAATACTATTTTATTAAATGATATAAAATACTAAAAATTTAAAGTTCATTCAAATAACTTGTATAGTGATAAAAATTTTATAAATGATCCACTTTATGTTTTCTTTTAATTTAAGCCCGAATGGCCCGAAGGCCATTTTTTTATTATAGATAATCCCACTTTTTATGTGATCAAGGGGAACCCGCACATGACCCGTAGGCCCAAGGAACAAGGCCCGACACGACTGAAAATACATGACCCGAAGGCCCAGAGTCATATTATTCCCAATACATGACCCATAGGCCCAACCCACAGGAACTACCCCTCCCGTAGCTTCTACATCATTGATCACCTATCTCCCCACATTGCATTGCTGATCGGCTAGTATTTCCCCATACAAAGATGCATGGTGCCTAGTCCCGATGGCGTTTTCCATACTCTCTCATTATTCCAATCCAGCAGGTCTGCTTCTAGTGACAACTAGTCTTGTTGCTTTGATCCTCTTCTGGGGCTTGCTCTGTGTGAACTGGGATAATCCATGGTCTTTGTGGCCCGAAGGCCCTGAGGCCTGAAGACCTTTGATGACCCGAAGGCCCTAGAGACCCGTAGGCCCAAACTGGTGGCCCTAAGGCCCAAATCGGGTGAATAGTTCCGACTGCTACAGTACTGAATAGTACCTGCTATAGTACTGCTACAATACTGCTACAGTACCCCCGAAAATTCACCTCAACCCGGTTTTGAACCTGGGTCTCTTGGATGCCAAGCAGGAGCCCTTACCCCTCGGGTATGAGATCGTTGGCTACTCTTGTAATTTTATTGTAATGATATTAACCATGTACAAGAGGATATGGTAAGTTTTAACTTATTTTATAAAGAGTTAAATCTAAAAGATAAGGTTAATTTTATGACCTAAACATGTTTAAAGCCTATTGGTTGATATAATTTATACCCATACTCATCTTATTCTCTAAATAAATCAAATTTTAACTATAATAAACCTAAAATATTTTTATAATAAATTAATATTTCAAGATTTTTCCTAAATTTTCCCCCACCTCTCTTATAAAAGGGTACCGCCTTTTCTCTTTAACACACACCTTTAAATCCTTTTTGGTTCGGCCAAACCCTACCCATTTATCCTACCAACATCACTAATTTTATCTTAGAGGCCTAAATTTTGGTATAGATCCATCCTAAGGATCCATTTTGTTCAAATCAAAAGAAAACACCTGAATAAGTGGTAATCATTTTATTCCTTCTTTCAAAGTTCTTTTCTTCTTCTTTATATATTGTTTCCATACCAAAGTAATAAATCTCGTATAATACATATAATTATATGTTAATATAATCATGGGACAATTATATTAATCATTTTATCCATCCTATGAATAATAATATCACTATGCGTGCGTATATATGACTTACCGTCTCCACATCGTGGTGCAAATTGTTATTCCACATTACTTTATTTGGATGGGTATAATGACGAGTATAGTAGAAATAAATAATTAATATGAAATTATTATGATTCTTTATAATTAATATACCATCCATTTCCATATAATTTAATCATTAAAGAAACAATATCGTCTCTCGTACATACGTACAACCTACCGTCTCCGTGACACGATGAGATTCATTCTCCACTTTAACAATCCAAGAATAATTAGAAAAAAAATATTATTAATAATTATGAAATATATGACATAATAAGTATACTGGAATGATATATATATATATGTATGTATGTACATATATGTCATTCACTTACTTCCATTTAATGCGATTAGAAAATGGAAACAACGTTCAAGCGTACATACGACCAACCGTCTCTATGAACGGTGTATTCCATTTTATATATCTATGTATTATATATATTTATATTATGAATATATATGACATATAAATCATATTATACATTCTATAAGGAAGTAAATCATGATCTAAGTAATATGATCAAGAATAACAAGTCAAAACACGTACGATAAACAAAACGATATTACTTGAAATATTGAATTAACTTGGAATTATTAATAAATGGGTAATATAAATTCATAAAATAATCATATATGGTATCATAAATATTATTATGATTCTTATATAAGTTAATAATATGTTTAAAAACATGTTATGGGAATTTCAGACATGTACAGAGAGTATCAGATCTAAGGTAAGAGTTAATTTCACAATCTCATTATTATCTGAGATTGTTTTTGTGTAAGTATTTAATGGGGCATATTTATCGTCTATGTACATATTTCATATTTTTTTTCAAAAGAAATATTTTAAGGTTTTATGGAAGGGAATATTTAACTAGATCATTATTTTAAATATTTTAAAGATTTATTTTTCTAAATCTTTTTAATTAATGTCCATATTTCAAAATGATTTTAAGGATTTATTTATATGGACATAATTGTTTTAAAATGTTAATTTCTTTTAAAATTTTCAAAGTGGTATGGGAAGCTTTGATTAATAAATATCTTTAAAATGACTTCCTTTATAAATTAGGCTACTTTTAAACGATTTCAAGAAAAAAAATGATATTTCTCTCAAAGTGTTTTACTGATTATTTTCATCTAAGTCAATATACTTTATTGGATATTATTCTTGATTGAGGTTGATTTATTATAAAACAATCTTCCATATTGTATTGAATAAGTTATGATATGTTTGACTATGGATGTACAATTTTTATACAATTCATGGTTTATGGTTAAAGTATTAACATTTTGTATGGTAGTTTTAATATGAATGTTTATGTTATGTTTCACCCTTTTTATATGATGAATGAATTGTACTTAATAAGTAATAGGAGAAGAAAAAAATAGCCCCTCGTTGCATCGGTAGGTCTCATGAGACAAACTAGTGTCTTGACAGAAGGATACTGTTTTTATTATACATCTTGCCTTAAAAGTTTATAGCTTCTGCTGAATTGTTTACCCTTACTGAGCATCTTAGCTCACGCCTTTTTATGTTTTATTTTCCTAGGATACCAAGAAGTGTATTATGATTGATATAAAGGATTAAACCAGTGAAATAATTGTGTTATAAAAGTATTATCTATGCTGTATTTTATGTTGGAAATTGTAATGTATTGTCCATGTATGTAATCTATTTTCAAAGGCTGATAAACTGATCGGTCCTTCAGGACTTGATTCCTTGTAATCATGCCAATGTATTAAAATAATGCACCGGCTTCAGGATTCTGGGGTTAGGGTGTTACCCCCTACAAAAAATCCCCTATAGTAATAGGGGATCGATTAATAATTAAGTTGATGGTATAGTTATCTGGACATCCTAAAGCAAACACCACTGATCTATTTAACCCTAATAGCCATATACTGTTAGGAATTTTTTCCACCAAGGATATAACCACTTCTATTTCATACATTTTACCCTAGGAAGAAATAATATGGATATCAAAAATAGGCACAGGTGATCCCACTATATCTATCTCCACCTAACTCCTCCACTCAAGCATTGACCCTATAGATAATAGCTTAGAAACTACTGTACTACATTGATTCCTTTTCCACTCAAATTAAATCCATATACGGAAAAAACACACCAATGTATCAAGTGAGGAAACTATATCCTGAGTGGGAAGTCCCAAATCCTACTCCAACCAATTTTTAAAATCCTATATTATAGATATTTAATGTTATGGGGATCCATATCATAATCTCATACATTTCATGTCTCGACGTGGACCCATGTTGGGAACACTAGAGAAATAGGAGACAATATAGCTTAGGTTCTTTATAAAAACCCTATAAGGATGTTTATTTTTTGTTACAAAAACCTAATATACAAGAATATTTCCAATTAATAATATCAACAATGACAGTTCATTTACTACTTTAGCTCCACTTTTAGGAATCCAAATATCCTCAGCCTCTAGAATTTGAATCAGCATGAGAATGAGAGGGTTTTATACTTCATTATTTAGTAGAAATTACTAAACAAATATTAAAATATACAACTCTCACAAGATAAACTATTGGAGTTATGCATAGAAAATATATAGTATGATCCATAAAAAAATATTATTCCTTTGAAGTACCATTATAGTTTTCAAGATATTATATTAGTCACACAATGATTGAAAGATTCTATTTGGTGCTTTAAAGAAATATACCAGCCAACACCATCAATATAAGGGAAGAATCATAGAATAGTAGAGACTATTATTTCCATGATCAAAACATCACCAATATCAGCTCTAATTCCCAAGGTCTCTCAATATCATACTGTTCCTACCCCTAAACAACATCGAAAAAATAGTTCCATTATTAGGATGAGAAGAATGAAAAAGTTCATCTAAAATTCGAGGAACAAATGAAAAATTCATAATCTTTATAGAAATAAAAATTCCCTAGGTT
Source organism: Viscum album (assembly GCA_963277665.1). Classification (NCBI taxonomy): domain Eukaryota; kingdom Viridiplantae; phylum Streptophyta; class Magnoliopsida; order Santalales; family Viscaceae; genus Viscum; species Viscum album. The sequence continues at coordinate 1,221,914,710 of OY728139.1, read as the reverse complement.
CTTCATAGTGGCCTAAGATAAAGACCTTATTAAGCCACCTAATGTTAAGAAACCCAATGAGGTCCATCGGAATGATTGTATAAACAACATCCCTTACCACTGAATGTTGGGGAATAATATCCAAGATTATTTTATGAAGGATATAATATAAAATATGGTTGAATCTAAAAATAAAAATATATTCAAACCCATGAAAAAAGTGCAACTTTTATCCTCTACCTCACTTGAAAGAGAAGAAGAGTGGTTGGAAGTCCCAAACAGATGTGTGTAAAAATTTGATGATTGGATGACTAGGAAATTGGTTTGTTAGGAACATGATATACTCAAGGAACAACTAAACCATCTAGTTGTTATACTAAATAAATATATGATATTATAGATGACATATTTATTCTCACCGAATTCCAAGATTCAATATAACCGATATATATAGAAAAAAGAATAGGAAGAAGAGACCCCATAGGTACCCAAGCCAATCCAAACTCTCGTGGACCTATTACCCCTTCACTGAGAGGATGGAAACCTTCTCACCAAATAGGATTATCATCAGATGAGAAGTCACAATATCGTAAGGTAAATGTAATTCAAATTATAGAACCCTTGAATGACAAAGATGGTTTATATAAACCTGAGTTACCTATCCATAATAGGGGATCTAGTCATAGTGGATTATGATTTCTAGGAAGATAGATTCATAATGAACCCAAATATTTAGGAATCATTTATTCTAAGGATATATATATTATTGAAATATGGATACAATAACTCTAATGAGTTCACCATGAACACCGATATGACCCTAAATTATCAAAGGCTCATTTAGATCTAATCATATTTGAATACCATCTCACAAACATGTAGTTGTCCAATCAACATCGAGGTGTGTTAAGGTCTATTTTTACCTACCCAAAAATAAAAAATTTATCCACCAATTTTAATAAGGGAAAGTAACCACCAATGATGTTAGGTGTTTCCTTAAGACCTCATTCCTCGGAGTATCCACATGTTAGGAAACATCGACCCCTGGTCTAGAATATAATATATTAAAGTGTATGGTCATTATCCCAACCATGTTATCAATCCTAGATACTCTTCACCTGTTGATATATCATAAGAATTCTCTTACATTCCCACAAGAGTTTGAGATTGAGGTTTCCATAGTTGAGACATATCACATAGATAATGGCACCATGAAATTACATTGAATCATTTATTTCATTGAAAAAGATCATGGAACTGCTATATAGGGACACATCATGACCTTATACATTTATATAAAACTTTAAAATATGAATATTCATCAAGCGATAGTTGATAATGGTTTTGGGATAAACCTCATCCAGATCCAAACCCTTTGGAACTTGGGATATAGTGAAGTTAACTAGTCTCAATCAAAACTGATAATTCAATGGTACGATATGGGTGATCAAAGGTCCCCCATAAAGATCAAGTTGAGAACCCAATTTTTAATTCTCATTTATGAATCTGTGTTTATGGCATTCTATGAAGACATAGATTTGAATATCTCTCTAGAAAGATTGTGGATCCATATTCACATGGAAATTCCATTATCATATCATCAATGGTTGAATTACCCCATTAGTAGGAAATTTAGGGTACTGTATGGTGATAGTTCACCCTTTAATCCCTATTAATACTAGTATATAGACTTAGGGTTATATAAAAGTGAGGGGAAGTAGCTGGTATTAAATAATTCCATTCAGATTACTACCCCTAAGTTCCTCGAACTCAAAAACATCAATCCATGGATAAAACTCTGTGAAGTCTATGTGTTTAACATCCAAAGAATTGATGGAAAAAAATATATATTTGGGAACTCATCGAGTCACATGAGTAATATTAGATAAGGAATTAATAACTCCAATAACCTTAATATGATATGATGGTCAAACAGATCCTTCCATTGGATAGCTACCACTAAGGAAGAAAAAGGCAACTACATAGTCCAAGCATATCAATCTAGCCCCTGAGACTCTCTACCATAAATAGGGTTTGAATGATATTAAGACGACACAAATAAGTATGTTTTAACACATGGATCTATTTCCTAGGAAAATAAGAGCATGTCGTTTAGGAACATTCTCTATTTTTTCAAGGTATTGGTTGCATTAGATAAACACAACTATTTGGAAGAACGTCTTAATTATAAAAAAATATACAATGAACCCATACCATCCCATATATATCAAGATGATACCCTCCTTATAATCCTAATTAAAGAGATGAGAAGTAAGATATAAAATATTCTCCTTTAACATTTGGGAAAGGTTTTTCAACCACTATCAATGAAATTAGATAGTTGAATATAGGTATGAAGGAGGATCTAAGGCCTACATTAATTAGTTACCCTATTCTACCCAAGAAAAAATACATGTATATCTTCTTTTTATGAAACATTAAGATGTATTATCATATAAATACATGTAAATTACTAGATTGGATCCCTATGTGGCTACCCATTACTTGTGTTTGTCTGATAACCATCGTGGTCATTAACAATAAGTAATGGGAATGCATCTGAACTATGATTCCAAAGTGGATCCATGGTTAATAAGATAACAAAATACAACTTAATATTATATGTTCAATACCCAAATTGGATCACTTACATTTTCCACATAGGTAAAAATAATGGGAAAATTCGGGTCTTATTTGAATTCATAGATCTTAATTGGAACTTTCCTAAGGGCAATTTCCCAATCCCGATCATGGAATTACTAATCTATGAAATAGTTGGATTATATTACACCTCCTTTATAGATGTTTATTCTTTCTATAGCTAGATCTAGATGGCCCATGAATATGATAAGCCACCACGTTCAGGTCACCCCAACGGTTATACTATTATCAAGTAATTCTCATAGGATTGAAGAATTTTAGAGAAAAATACCAATGTTCCATGCATCACATATTTTATCTATTTCTTGGGAAAACCATGGAGTGATATGTAGATAGTATGGTGGTAAAATCACAACAATAATGTGATCATATTTTTGATCATGAAATAAATTTCAATAAACTATGGAATCACAGATTTTAGATGGCCCCCCAAAAGTGAAGTTTTATGTTAACATTAGGGAAATTACCCAGCTTCATGGTATTCCATCATGTCATTGAAGTTAACCCTAAAATGAACAAGGTGATACTTGATATTCTTCATCCTCAAAATATTAAAGAGTTTAGTGGACTCTAGGGATTTATTTTCTATATCATAAAATTTATAACCAATCTTTTTAGAAAGTGTTTTCCCTTTACAAAGATGATGAAGAAAGGTGTCATCTATCACTAGATTGAAGATTATTAGAAAGCCTTCAATGGTATCAAGTGGTGTATCCCATATCCAAAAGTATTGACCCCACCCAAGGAAGAAAAAGCTATCATCCTTTATATAGACACCATATAATGATCGCTTTGTGACTTCCTTACTTAGAAGAATGATGTAGACAAGGAGAATGGTTTCTATTATCTTAGAAGATAAATTTTTGATGCTGGACTCGATATTATAACATCAAGAAGAGATTCCTTTACCTAATATTTTTAGTTCATAAATCAAAACATTATTTGAAGCACCATGAGGTCAATATAATCTCCCATATTGATTCTATCAAGTATTTCCTTAGTTATATAATGCTAACTAGGAATATATCATGATGGGAAATCATTATATAGTATTTTTATATCTATTTCAATTCACATAAGGTGATCAATAGGAATAAATTAGTGGATTTTATCACAACACACCCAATCCTAGATAAGTGACTACTGGATACTAAAATCCATGGTAAATATGTATTCTTCATAAAAAACTACCAATAATGGGGGATGTACTTTGAGGGTGTCTTTATAATCCTAATAGGTAGAATCATGGAAAATCTAAAACTCAACCGAGTTGGATTGAGGATTGTATTAATTTGTCCAGTAAAATTTGTTCTACCTTATTCCTTTCCACTGTCAGAGGTATGCACCAACAATGGGGGAGATTAACAAGCCTAAATTGTAGACTTAGAGATATACTTATAGATACCAGTGTCCTGACTGAATATCAAGGGTGATTTATAGTTGGTAATCAATCAAATAAATGGTTTATATAAATAAATAAGAGCTAATTCCCTTGTTTGAGTATGTATAAGGGTTGATGGATGAATTATAATCAGATAGAATACTATCTTACATCCCATATCCACATAACACCCAAGAATATTTACTAGCCAATGCATCTTTAGTCTTGGAAAATACATACCAAGAAGAGGAGGTCATTCACATCACACATTGCAAGGTGGTATCACCATTCATCTATAATAATATGGAGGAAATAAATGAAATAAATAAAACCTTAGTTTAATGTGATCCTTTTCCATTATTGATTGGTTCCACAATTAGATAGATATATCCCATAAAATGCTACCTCAAAAATGAGATTCTTCCATCGGTCTGATACAAGAAAGAACATACCTGTCATCAAGAAACAAATTTCATCCTTTATAATGCCCTAAATTTCAATAATGTCCTTTACAAATGAGTTTGTGATGGAGTTCTCCCTCATTACATTGAAATGGAAAAGACTCTCAATGTTATGCAAGTATTTGACACTAGAACCTATGGAACCCACCAGTTTGGAGCAAAGATCTCCCATAAAATTAAGAGGCTTGGATATTTATGTCCATTAATGTTTCAATTCTGAATTGATTTCATTAAGAAATTCCATACATGTTAGATACAAACCAATTTCACCCACAAATCCCTAGAATTATTATACACCAAAAAATAATCTTGTCCATTTTCAATGTGAGAACAAAAAAATATTTAACATTTTCTAAGAGTGGAATATATTTTGACAAAGATACATTTTATGTTGATAAAATGTTTTACCAATAGATATGCCTCTATCATTAAATTTTTGGTAAAAAAACCATCACCAAATATTATTGTGACAGATAAGATATTGAAATTATAATAATACCAACTGATAATATATATTTTGGTCAGAATGTTTAGTAATAGATTCCGATGAAAAATTTATCTATTGATAAAATTATTATTAACTTTCATAACCAAAACCAATAATTAATATCTATATTTAATTTATATTTTAAATAAGATATTAAGTGTGGGTATTTTAATATTTATTAATAAAATTTTATATTATATTTATTAATTTAATTTTTTATTAAATATTTTTTAGATTCAATATATAATAATTATAAAATTAGCTTATATGAAACTTTGAAAAACCAAGGATGTATTTGAAAAAAAAATTCAAACATAATTTAAAATAATGATAAAAATCTATGAAAATACATGAATATCCAAGAAAAATGATTGAAACATGTTTAAGAATATTCAAACTCTAAAATACTTTAGTGAAACTCCAAAAAAATGTATCCACAATTTGTTTAAAAAATCAATTATCATCATTATGGTTCACATTGGAGAAAAGATCAATTCATGAATTTCAAATGATTAGTCATGACATGACCAAAAATATAATGATCAAGTATAGGAGGCTCACTTTGGATTAAATGGTGAACCGATAATCTAAGCAGCATCATCTAGAATGAGAGAAGAGATGTTGTACCAATGATCCAACCTACATCGTAGAGACTATGAACCAAGATCTACACTAACAGTAGGATAAAACTTATGGTATCTAAAAAAATTAATGGATTTTAATGAAGGATATATAGATTTAAATCTTCTATACATATATTATATAATAGATAATGATTTATTATAGATATTACATAGATAACACATATAGATTTCATAGATAACACATATAAATATTATAAAACATATTGATATATTACACACATATTGATGATAAAAATATTGATAAATTGAGTAATTTTTTTAATAAAGTACAAAAAATGAATACAATATATTGAAATAGGGAAAATAGAATTAGGCAGTCCCAAGTGGGAATAACATTCACGTATAGTTCAACTAATTTTTTATAGACAAGAGAAAGCACTAGAATTCACCTTTAATCTTCAAACATTATTAGCCTAGAAACCTTCATGGGATCAGAAATATTCCTATAAAATTCATCTAGGAACCATAATAAGGTCACTCATTGTATTCCAATAGTCATATTTTGATCTTCCTACCAAAATATCCAGTGAAATAATGGACCAGGTGAACCACCAACTTCATCTTAGTCATGAACAAAAATATTAAAATCATGTCACCCAACCTATAGCTTTAGAATTACAAACCTATAACTATATAAATAGTGAATATCAACCACCATTATGGAAATAAAACATAAAAAAATCCCACACCTCATCTTCATATAGGTCCTGTGTATGAACAACTGATAGAACCTCTTGAAAATTCAATCCTCAACTTGGTACATACTAATACAAATATTGATATATTAAATATATTAAAAACATATTAAATAATAGATAATAATCTGTATAAAGATTACATAAGTAATGCATACAAATAATCTTTGAATGAAATATAATGAATTGTAATATATTATTGAATTTTAATGAATGAAATATAATAAATGATACAATGATAATGGACGAATCTAGAAATATATAAATAATGAATGAATTGTAATATTTTATAGATAATTAATGAATGATACCTAGATAATGAATGAATTGTAAACTGTGATTGAATTGTAATATGATACAGACAATGAATGAATTATAATATTTTAATGATAATGAATGAATGATATATTATAATAATGAATGAATTGTGAACTGTTAATGAATTGTAATGGATTAATTTTAATAAATGATACATTGACAATGAATTGTAATCTATAACATTGATTAAACCTATTGTATTGTAATGAATGATATATATACGATCTTTTATAGATAATATTCTATAGTGATTAAAAAGACAATCTTTCAATAAATTATAATGAATGATACACATATTGATATATTACACACATATTATATAATATATAATAATATGGTACACATATTACATAGATAACACATATAGATTTTAGATTATTCATATTTCAAATTTCACGCAAATTATAGATTTCACACCGTATATATATAAAACACACAATTTTTTTATACATATTACATAGTAATTCCAAATTACAAAGGTTAAAAAAATCACACATAGGATCCATATTATCAAGGGAGGTATGTGTGTGTAATAATATCAGATTCAATAATCATATATCATAGAAGATTCTACTACAATCCATGTGTGACTCTACTGTTATGATATATAAGGTAATATAAGTATGATTAGAAAAATATTGTTTGAATAAAAATTACTATAGTCTGTGTGTATGTATGATCAGTCTACTACTAGTCTGTGTGTGATGATAAGGACACATGTTAGTGAATTTACTACAATCTCTGTGAAAAAATTCAATATGACCAGTCTACTAAATTCTGTATGTGAAAATTCTATGTGTAAATATGATCAATCAACTATAATTATTATGATTAGTCCACTAAAGTTGGCGTGAAAAGTATGATCAGTCTTCTTTTATTTCACACAGACTAGTAGTACATTTTCTACTACAATATATGATGTATTTAATGTGTTATAATTATATTATAATTTATATATAGATTAAAACATCCAAAATCTTACACACATCATTAAATAATATATAATAAATTATATAAAAAAATTCATTTATAACCATCTATAAGAAATATTGGTGGTTATTAAATTCAAGTGGAGAAGGATTCATGTGCCCATAGTGCCTAGGGTAGTGTGTATGGCCACTTTTTGAAGAAGTATTCACAAAACTATACCAGTTTATATATAATGATATGTTTGATGATATCATTTGGAACTATTTGACCAAATATAGAAAAAACAGAAATTGTAAAAGTAGAAATCATCATCTATATTTTCCTATATTTCTCAATTGAAAACTACATATAACAATTATAACTTATGATACATTTTTATGATTAATGATCTGTTTTATGACACTACATGAAAAATTATTTTAGAACTTAACGATTTTGATAAGTTAATTTGTGTAAGTATTTCTAGATTTACTATCAAACAATTTTTTCTATCACTTATATAAGGGAATTTATTTATGAATTTAGGTTGTTTTTTTATAAATAGAACTAATATCACAAATTTTCATCATGATCATCCAACATTATAACTACAATAAGTATTTTTTATTAGGTGATGAAACCCTACAAATAGAATATTCACCTTCAAAAGTGTTGAACCCAAATCCAAAAGGAGGATGGGTTCCCTCATCATACACGACTTCTACATGAATGAATTGAATATAATATTTAAAAAACCGATGAATCCATTATTTACTTAGTGTAAGAAAATACATTAACAAAATTATTTTTTATTCTCATAGCTCCACCATTCGCAAAATTTCTATCAGGAAAAGTATTTTTAGTCATGGTAGAATTATAATGCTCTTCCTCTGATAAAGACCTCTTGGATTATCCTATTCTAATATTTATAATATTTATTTATTAAAAAACTCTCACAATGATTGGTATATTTATAAATATCACAAATACAAATCATTGGGGTTTCCTAGTGATCCAATTGGGTAGTAATAACTATCAAAATGGTAGTCAAAAATTTGATCAGAAAATGGTTTCGATTTAGCTATAGAAAATAAAAAATATTTTTTTCCCATAAAGATGTATGTGATTATTAAAAACATTAAATTAACTATAATTTCTATAATAGTTTTAGTTTTATTGTCATTTAGATTAATACTCAACTGAAAATTTCAATATTCTAATCAAAATTAGAAAAAACTGTAATATAAAAAACTAAAAAATATTTATCCACAAAAGATTATTCATATAATAGTATCCACTATATATTTTTCACATATAAGAGCTCTTAAGAAAATTTGAATATTATAATAATGATAATATATATTAGGTGATGAAAATAATTTCCCTTTTCAAGGTTATATTTCCTTAATGTTCATGAGATTATTCAAATTATCTAAAGTTCATTTATTTATGTGAAGCAGATCATATAACGAAAACAATATATTTTAGGAGGAAACCTATGTATAATAGGATAAAACTTATGTTTAATAGTTTTCTCAAGAGTTTCATGAGTATAACATTCCTATAATGGGTGTATAATATCTTAAACAAATAAATTTATTTAGTTTTATTTATTTTTGTGTCACATAATTAACATTTCAATTTTGTTCCTAACCATTATAAATTTTATAAAATACTTATCACAAGAAATCATCTTTACTCCATGAAACCTCAAAAATAACCCAATATGTAAGATCCTGAACATCATGGAGGTATTTTACTATTTAAATTTTGATTTAATTCCCTTAATTTTGGTTAAAGGAATTTTTATCAAGGGTACGAGGAGGCTCAGGGGTGTCTCAAGGGTTCATGACATTAATTAAGGGAAATGTTGGTTCATCCTGTACATGTTTCATGGTTAGAACATAGTTAGTAGTAGTATATGTACACCCAAATCATGCTAGATAGGAGGAGGGGTGCATGGTTAAGTAAATCATGAAAGGAGGAGGCCAAACTTTACGGGATTGGATAGAGGCATTCTTCATGGTTGGCACATAGTTTTTCAAACTATGTGGGCTCCCTAGGTAACCATGCAACTTGGACCCCTCTTGGGTAGAGGCTGGTGCATGGTTTACACATAGTTTGAAAAATAATGCACCACATTAAAAGTGTTTTTACCATTTCTCCCCTATGTGTTTTAAGTGTTCACCATATTTTCTTCCCCATTCTTCTCCCAACATCCCCAGAGACAAACCAAAATGACTAAATCATCCCAAGGTTCAATCTATTTTGTTTATAAGCCATTTGGAGTTCCGTTGTGTGTGGATCAAATCTCTGAGTAAGTCTAATACACCTGTTTTCTCCTTTTTAAAGATTAGGGCTCGTAGATTTGTTCTTCTTATTCAAAATCCCTAAAAACCTCTTTTTCAAAAGAATATTAGGTTAGGGCTTCAAAGGTTGTTTGAATCTGAGTCAAAGGCTGAGGTTAAGATTGTGTTTGTCATCAAAATTATGGTAGGTGGTCTAATAGTTATATCACATAGTATTGAAGTTGATTTGTGTGTGTGTGGTTGTGATATTGGTTCTCTGGTGTTGTTATTTTGATACCTTTAATAGTATTTGGTAAAATGGTTGGCTAAATGATGAATTGAACCCCTCATTATCTCCATGGGGTGCATTGAGGTTGATTAGAATGGTTTAGGGCCACCCATGGGGTGTGCCAACATTCCCGAACATGGAAAATCATAATGTTAAGCATATAAATGACTTATGGGAGGTTTATTATTATCTTTTCTTATTGATTTTCTGTATTTGGTTTGTACATTTATAGACTTTTGGTTATATATTAAAAAGGTATTTTTTGTTCATTATGAACATGTTGATATGTCAGATTGAGTTTAAAATGTATTATTGATAGTTGTGCCTAGACTTTGATAATGGCATAAGGGAATTTTTGGAATAATGTGAAAAGGGTTAAATAGAATAAAGTGAATGTGTCAAATGACTTATGAGGTTGTAATTGAAAGGCATGAATGGGTTAATTAATGTGGATTGATAAATGTGTTAAATGGGTTTATGTATGGAAATTGTTGAATATGTTAATGGGTTAAGGCATGAGAAATGGAAATGGTTTAAATGGGCTATGTAAGGTAAATATTAAATGTGTTAATGGATTAAGTAATAAAGATGATATATGTGTTAAATAAATTGTGAATTGTGAATTTTATGGGTATTGATTATGTATGGTTTGTGATATAGTATATATGGGAAATGGATAAAGAATCATGTGCATATGACTTGGTGGTGTGTGGGATATTTGACTAAGGATCCTCCCACGGATCAGGTTTGAATGAGGCTCTAAACTCAACCCTTAGAATTCATGGGTTAGGGAGTCGGATTGAGGCTGTAGGCCCCTAATGGTTAAATTGGATGAAACTACTTGGGATGAGGATATATGGTAATTGTGATGTAATTTTTAATAAAGGGTTTATCCCTTATGAGATAAGGAACTTGGGTTATACCCTTAGCATAATAATTTATTAGCATAGGCCATTGTGTTGTAAATGAGTTGCCTAACCCATGTAACAAATAATGAAAATGGTTCATGTAAATATTGTTAACTAATGGAACATAGTTTATCTTTTATTTACCTTATTATTATTTTAGTACATTCATACACTATTTTTTTAGACTGGATATTTTGTAGACACCATTGGTGGTGGCTAACAGAGTGGTACTCACACCCTGCTTGGGCCACCATTGGGTACCCAACCAGACTTTATGGTTGCAGGTCAAGATAAGGGAAATGGCCTAGGATAAATGGTTGGTTTGGGTGTGGTATGTTCATGGGAGAGGGATCTAGAAATGGATTCATGATACATTTTGGGATTATTCTATTTTTTCATTTTGGTATTCCTTTTCACTTGGAACAATATGACATGGCATAACATATTTATTTTTGGGTTGTGTAATTGTAACCAGTTTTGGGAAATTGGTTGGTAATGAATGATTATTGTTTGTAGTTTCCTTTATATTTATTTATATGATATTAATTACTCTAATAAATAGGGTGTAGTCTCCCCACACATTCCTTTAGACCCTCCCTACTAGTCGGCAGCCTTTGGCATATGGGGAGTCACACATGAGGTTATGTGGTGACCCATCTCGGGGCACCGATTTAGTGTCTCCTTCGTTGGGGATATTATAAAGTTGTATTAGAGAAATTATTATATGTTTCTTTACTATTTGGTAAAGTTATATGAGATGTTGGGACATGTTGGGCCATTGAAATGAGCTCATCCATGGGAGTATCTATCCCATGTATAGGGGAAAACCCAAGTACCCTGGGTGGGATGATTATTCTTGATGCATTTTTTATGGTTGGATGATATTTCACCATAGGGTTATGCACTAGTTGTGTGGTGTGACTATTTTTTTGATATTTTTTCTAGTGGATATAACGATACGAGTTTGTAAATCCATGAATCATTTTAGGCACTAATGGATATAGGTGACATGCATCATAGTAGGTACACATGGGAAAGACATGTGGTATGTTAGTGATAAAATTATTTTCTTTCCATTAAAAATTGAATGAAATAGTTTCTAATAAAGTGGATGGATACAGGTAAATGGGAAGAATATAATAGGATAGTTAAATAATAGTTCCTAATAAAGAGACATAAATGATTTTAAATCTTGTTATGTTAAGTTTTAAAGATATGAAGTTTCCTAAATGAGAAAGATTTATGTTGTGGTGGTAAAATGGTTAAAAAGAGTTTCTAATGAATTATTTGTGATGTTGTAAGTTGGTTTGACCTATATTGACTGTGGATCATCATAGGGATGGTTGAGGGTACTATTAGATATGAGATCATATCTATTGGGATAATGTATGTGGAGTGGGTTGTTTATGGAAGGTAATGTATTTTCTGTTTTTGGTTTACATAGAATGGAATTTCCTTGAAATGTTTGTTGATGATTTTTTTTTGAAATATGAATTCAAATAAAGTAGGGATTTTTTTTAAATGTTGGGTAAATATAATTATATAAAATGTGAAACCTTGGGATTTCAAAATGGTGTAGTTAATTATAAAATAATGTGTAATGATGGAACTTTTGTGGACACCAGTACTGATTATCCCTTGTTTTTTTCATCTAGAATCTTGCAAGTGTGGTTTTGGAGTGACCTAGTATGAGACCTTAGTTATTAGTTGAGAGGCATTGATGGGTTTCAATGCATTGATGGAGGGGTGTTCCTTGTTGTACTTTCGGTAGGGATGTGACCTTGAGGTTCTAAGATGTCACCTGATAATGTGAATGAGTTAACCTTGTAGGTCCTAGTAGCATGGGTTGTATGTTAGACCTTAAGAATGGGGGTTTTGGTTTGTAGATACCTTAGTGGTGGTTGTGTTTTTATGGGTGTGAAACCTATCATAAATGGTTTTCTGGCACGTTAGACGTGGTGCGTTTTATAACGAGGGTAGGGGTGTCACCCTTGGGTAGAAACTTGTTGAGGTTTGAAGTGTATGTATTATATGGATATCAAATGGACCTTTCTTAACATGAATCTAGTTTATGGAATCAGATTTGTGTGGCCTTTGAGGATGACCCATGAGAGGGGTCGATAGGGATGCTAATACATTGGGTGCATATGGAACATATTGATGTTTTCGACTTTGGTAGTGGCTTGTAGGGAGTGTTTCCTAGGGAGTTTTGTCCTAAAAGGATAAGTGGGAAGTTCAATAATTTGGGTATTCATATTGATATGTGGTTACGTGCTAATAGTTTTTTTGGAAAATCGAGGGTAACCTCAAGGGAGGTTAGTTGATGTTGCAGGTGTGATGGAATAAGAAGCATGGGTGAGTGATTCAGAGGTGGGATTGATGCCTGGTTGGTGCCATATAGTTTTAGTAAAAATAGAATGATTAAGCCTTATATTCTCTATTAAGGGACCACTTGAGCATTAAGTTTTGTTTTAAGGTTGGATTCAAGGGATAAGATCATTACAGTGCCTAAAACAACAACTGATAACATTTTATGTGGGAATTAGGTTGATTTCAGTGAATGATTCAAGTATGGCTGAGGAATGGATGGAAATTTTTAATATGGGAGTGACACCGGGGATGAGGGATGTTCATATGGTTGGTTTGGTTGTGTGAAAGTTTGGGTTATTGGATGATAATGTGGAGAAAAAATCAAGTCTGATGAGGTTGATATACCAAGAGGAATGGTTAGTTGTGTAAGTAGATGTTTGGGTTTGGTGATGTAAAAATCATGAAGTCTAAATTTGGAATGAGTGTGTGCTAATAGGAAAGAGAAAGAACTTGAGAGCTCTAATGAGTTCTATATTTGTGCACATTTTTGCAAGGCATAATGTCATTCAGGATGGGTGAACAAGTGCCTCAAGATAATTACATATTGTTCTCTGTGAAACCAAAGTGGGAAGCATGGTTATGAGAGATACCATTTGTTTTTTATTGTTGTGGTGGACCATTGTGTTTCGATTGTTAACCACTAAGGTTATTCCATAAGAACTTGAGGGGTGTTGTGGTAGTAGTTCCAAATGAAACATTAGTTCACATCTACTTAGCGAAGTATCATAGAGTAGTGGCGAGTCTTGGTTGGCGATCACTCATGAGCAGTGGTGGTTAAGTGTTGATTAGATGTGTGTGGGCTAGAATGATTGAGACTTTCGGTAGGTTAAGTAATCACATAGTATGATGATAAATTAGAGTTTTATGTGTTTTTGTGGTGTTTGTTGATGAATTCTTAGTGCGCTCATAGCTAGTGACGATCATTCCCAATACCAGGACATCATATTAGGTATGCTGAGAGAGACATTGGCTTTATGCCTAGATACCTAAACGTTTTTGGATGGATACATGACATATTGGAGGTTACGATCATGGATCAGGGTATGTGGAACCATATGGTGGAAGTACACTAGCAGTCGGTCACATATGAGGTCCTCGGGACATAACGAATGTTGATGAATGTATTGGGTTTCATTCTTAGGATTCGAGAACAGGTAGTGGTTGATGTTGTTTTAATTGTTTTGGTAGTAGATATAAGGCCATGACCATGTTTTGGGGTTTCATTTTGTGTTTGAAGCGTGATCTGTGGTGGTTGGTTGATCCAAGCATTAGCTTCAAATTTGGGGTGGTTCTAGGAAGAAATATGAGATGCCTTTGTTAGAATAATTGATGGGACTAACAATGGAGGTTTGGTGTTAGAAATTCATCTGAAGTGAGGAATGGACTCACTTATGTGGGTATAGATGAACTTAGAATGTTCTTAGGGGTAAATGAATCTTGGTTATGTGAAGTAGTTCCAAACTAATAGTGAGGCTGGGAATTTTTAGGATGAGTCGACTGGGGATGGATCAACTCAGATAGGAAAAGGAATGAAAGTAGCGGGTTGTGAAATACCATCGGTGGAATTTTTAGAATTATAAGTGAATTTCAAAATGGAAATTGGTTTTGGGGTAGAACTAAGTTGATCTTAGTCGATGTATGAGCAGAGAAGGTGCTTGTATTGGGAACTTTGATTGGTACAATGGAACATGATGATGAATTAGAGAGTAGTGGAAACCATGACAGTGGGGTTTTGTTGGATGTTAGTTGATGACTCTAGTAGGTGCATGAGATAATAGTGGTATTCTTTAAATGAGAAGGTGTCATGGGTAGGTGAAGGTGGTAGTGTGTCTATAGTGGAAAAATGGGTATTTTGAGACAAGCTAGTCAGGAATGGTTCGACACGTTAAGTAATGGGGACATATGTTGAAATTAACCTGAACTCCATCAATGGAATTTCCCTTGTTAAGTTTATTTCATATAGTATAGATCACATAAAATCACTTATAGAAAACAATACAGACATCATAAATGAAGAATTAATTAAATAAGATGTATTTCTAGATGTTGAGGAACCTATACCGATGAAATATTAACTTAACCTTAGGAATAGTAGTATGAACCTTATGAATAGTAACTTGGACTAACGAATAGTAAAATAACCCATGAAAGTATAAATAAAATTTAGGCACCTTATAAATGAGTGTATCATGTAATTATATCATAGTATAAGTAAATGAATATTTTAAAAATTGTTAAATTAAGTGTTGATATTTGTGTAAGTCCTAAATATTAAATTATAGTTTTTTAATTAATAAAATGATTTAAAATAAAATATATTCATATAAAATGTTTTCTTAATTTAAAATTTTGTTGTATTATGATTTTAGGATAATTTTATGAGACCTTATTTTTTTGAAAGTGTTATAAAATCAATTATAGATTTAAAATCTATATTTTCAAGTAAATGATGATTTTAATTAAAAATTAAATTTATAATATTTAGAAAATTATTTTCATAAAACGGAGTTCATTTTTGAATTCTAAAAATCAAAAAATTGTTAGTTTTAATTTTTTGGAGTTTTCTAAAATAGTTGTTTTTTTAGTGAATAGTAAAATACGATAATTTACAATAAATGATAAATACATGACTTTTTGAGTCATAAGTGATGTTTGGATGATGTAAGAACAATTTTTTCAAACTAAAATGTACTTATTACTATATATAGTCACAATAATCAACACTATTGGTTGTCTTGGTCAAAATAACAAAATAATGAATAAAATAATGAGAAATCAGCCCTCTCCTCCACTATAAATACCACCCCTAACCAACCCTTCTCCTCACACCTTAAAATCTTTAAGCCTTGTCAAATTTCTTCGCAATATTCTCCCCAAGACTCTCTCCCACATCTATAAGCTCCTGGTCTTGTAAAATACCAAAATCAATCCCCTTAAGGATTTTCTTAAGGAGAATTATTCAAGAGGTAAAATCCTCTTCCTTTTCCTTCTATTTTTTTTCATGTTCTTTCTTTTATTATTCTCTCCTCACCACCACTATCCAAATGAGAGTGAAAACTTCTATCACAACTACCTCCCCACAAGGTGTACCCCTCCTGAGTCGGCAATGTGAAAAGGGAGATAGTGACCCCTCGAGTCCTGCCTCTTGGAGGCCCCAGGATGGCGACTGGCACTTGGGGTATAGTAAACACACAAATGGGAGGTATTATCCTCTAAGAGAACACATACAAAAGAGAGAGATAATAAAGACACCAACCAAATCCAAGACAAACAACAATATAGAAGAAAATCCCATGTACACATATGTAATGTCATGAAAAACTACTACAACTGAAAGAGGAAAACTACAAGTACCAAAGGAATATAAAAATAGAAACAACCACAAGCCCGGACAACTCCTACAACCCCAAGCTAGTAGAAACCATATTGATCTCCAAACTGCTCCAAGTGACATGAAAAATAGTTTATGTATACATAGGGTGAGTATGACAGTTTACTCAGTAGTATCCTCCCCAAAGCCTCTGATGCAAAAGTAAAGAAAGCATGCTAAAGCACAGGGAACAACAAGTGAAACTAACTCGTCAACTAAATAGGTATACTATGTCCCCAGACTCACCATGACTACTCTCACCAAGTATCAAATACAAAAGTATATAATATAATAAATAATATCAAGGGTACCCCTCTACTACTTAACTACTAGTTTGTTGCTTTTCCCCAACATCGCACATCCAAAGCCATCTCTCTCCAAAAAGGCTTTCCCGTAGACACTTGAGAAAAGACCCACAACATGAACCTCATGAAACAAAACCAACAGGCCCACACAAGCAAAGTAACCAGGTAGTTTCTGGAATCCACTACAGCTCGCACAACATGTATCATACATCAGGCATTATACCTCAATCCATTACAACCCACACACCAAGTAAGGACCATCAAGCCATCACAACCTATACATATTACACCTATAGTAGTCCATAGAAAACTATATCCAGAATATATGTGTGTGAATAACTAAAAGCCATTACAGCCCTCTATAAACATATATGGGGAAAACTAATTAATGTGCCTACTAGTGCAAGTAACTAACAAGAGAAGAGAGTAGGGCCAAAGGGGGTAGTCAACCATCCATCCTCCCACCAGAATGTTGAGAAAAACACCCCCCAAGGCTCAGAATCCTCAGGGTGTCAGTTTCCCTAATTGACAGGGTGGAGTAGTGTATAGAAACACAAAAAGTACAGAATATATTATATATCACAACCAAAATATGGTAAAAACCTAGTCTTAGACTCAACTACAGCTAACTACCATCGGACTCCCGACTGCTACTTCTAAGACTAGGTATCCTATAAGCACACAACCATTTAAAGAGCTTGATTACATTCCTTCATTCCCTTTTTATCAGTTTCACTTTACTTTCATTAATTATTTAAACATTAATTAACTATTAACAGTTTCCACATTATATTTCATTAGCATCATACCCAAAGTCCAATGTTTCTTTAAATTGAGACCTCAACATTGCATCCTTGGAAGCTCCAACCCCATGGGTTAACATCATTTATTCAATCATTTATTAACAACATTATTACTTTCTAATATTCCTAGGCATTCTAGAAAAACATTATAAGCTACTAAAAATAATGGGGCTTAACATGGTGAGTAGATGAACTACCTGTCAAGTCTTTTCCGCCTATAGAAAGAGCGTATACCCATCCTCCCCTGGGAAGCTAAACATGGAAAGCACATGGAATACCCCACACGTCTTTTCCCCTTTTGGAAGGAGGGAAATCAAACCATCTACCTTGAGGAGTGGAGAAAGTAAGTAAGATAAACAACCAACAAGAAATATCAAACATCCAAACATTCACATCCAACCCGTTCCATCATCTATGGTGTCCTCCTCGACACCCACACGCATAAGCCGATGCATCTTGCCACTCTAGGAGTTAACTGCTGCAACAACCAATAAGCCTCCCTACCCCCACATATCACAATAGCCCTATAGGCTCACATTACCACACAAGAATTAGGAAAACAAACATCATATCAATTGGGATCTTGGCCCATAAACAAGGAATCCAACCTTCAAACACAATGAGATCTCACAGCTCCAAGCATAAGGTTCTTGGCCTTTACAAGCAAGAGGGTAACTTAGATACCTATGAGGCATTATATTTTTATCAAAAAACCAGTTCTTTAATCCATCTAGAATTTAACAATTTATTATTTTTAGGTTTCAACTATGGGTAATCTAAATAGAAAGCTATCATAACTATCAAAAATTGATTAAAGATGCTTACTGCATCAATTTGATTCACATCAAATTATAAAAAAAATAAAAAAACCAGATTCATTTACATGCCTCTTTATATTTATCCAAACAATTATCAATTAATTTTTGGATTTACATTATTTAAAAATTTACATCAATAATGAAAAGCTAAACAAATGAATCCTAGATATCACACTATCTATAAAAACAAGAGGCAATAAAATACGATCAATATCAATTTATTTACCCTCTTTAAATATTTATTATGTCAATTCCATTGTTATTCAGTGGGATAAAACATAATAACCCTATATTTGAACATAAAATAAAAGAGAAGAAATAAATCCCTAACTTCAAATAGTTCTTTATGTTCTTTATGCGAGAACGATACACAAAAGGGATTACGATCTACTCCCCCATGACGACTATATCCACCCGAGGATGCCACGACATGACCCCACCATCCAAAAGCCAAGAAAAATCCATTAAAATCATGAAGATCACATGAAATAGCATGGAAAGGAGAAACATGTTGATAAGGATCGAATAAAATAGAAGAACAGAGGTAGATCATACGTTATATCGATGAAGGATCAATAATTGCTGCTTACACCAAAACAGGGGGTACACATGCAGTAGGAAAAAACTTCAAGGGGAAAAGATCCAAGTATTAAGGTTTAATCAAACAAATCCTACAAAAAGGAAGGAAAGGTTTGAGTATCTCACACCAGAGAACAAGATGGTAGATCAAGAGAGGAAGATATCTTATCCCTTTAGAAGATTTAACTGAGCAACAGTTTAAGATATGTTGGATTTTCCATTAAAAGTGAACTATATTAAACCACATGGTTTGACCAAGTAAAGACATACCGATCCTTAAGTAAAAATAATATAGGAGTTATGGGATTTGATTAGGCCTTAAATCCCTTAAAACAAGGCCTTAAATGCATTTTACATCAAAGGAAACATCAAAGGGGAGAAACTGTAGGAAGATGTAAACACTGTACACCAAACATGAAATTTGACAAAGTGTTAGATGAATCACTATTCTGGAAACCTATCTGTTCTGGAAACACTTTAGAACCTCACTGGTTTGGAAACCTCACTAGTCTAGAAACTCTGTAGAAAATCACTGGTCTGGAAACCTCAGTGGTCTGGAAACACTGTTGAACCTCACTCGTCTGGAAACCTCACTAGTCTGGAAACACTATAGAACCTCACTAGTCTAGAAAACTAACTAGTCTAGAAACACTGTAGAATATCACTGGTCTAGAAACCTCACCAGTTTGGAATCACTATAGAACCTCACTAGTCTAGAAACCTCATTGTTCTGAAAACACTATAGAACCTCACTAGTCTAGAAACCTCACCGGTCTGGAAACACAGTAGAACCTCATTGGTCAGGAAACCTCATCAGTCTGGAAACACTATAGAACCTCACTGGTCTAGAAACCTCATTGATCTAGAAACACTATAGAACCTCACTGGTCTTGACACCTTACCAGTCTAGAAACACTGTAGAACCTCATTGGTCTAGAAACACTATTCATGATCTAGAAATTTGGCCAAGGAAAAAGGCTCCTCTTGGAAGGCTACTATTCTGGAAACACTGTTCATGAACTAGAAATTTGGAAAAGGAAAAAAGCTGTTGTTGGAAGGCTGCTATTGGAAAGGCTAAGGTTATGGAAACACTGTTCATGAACTAGAAATTTGGCAAAGTGTTGGGAATAAGTCACCTTAACCTCCCAGAACACCTCTAACACCAGATTGCAGAAAAGTAATAGACCAGAGAGGTCCAGACCATTACATTAGATACCTCTCAAAACATTCTCATCCTCGATAATTCAAAACCATCCTAGAAGAAAAGAGGGGTCCGAACAACCACCCCATAAGATACCTCTAAGGGGAAACCACCTTGAGTTGTTTGAAAGCTGCAACAAAACCTCGACATCTCAGAACACTCCCCCCAAGAGTTATCACATTTAAAAATCTACGCCAACCCAAAGATCACACTATCCTGACACATGGGTCAGGGAGTTCCTTGCTACATGTCAGGATATTATCTTCTTTGGGTGGCACTAACTCTCCTGCACGGGTTTAATCACATCCATATTAATGCATCCTTATTAGGAGTCAGGTCCTCCCATCCCCACACATTCGGACACATCATACGTATACAATGAACAAGGGAACAAACATTCCATATCCAAACAAGTCAAGCATAACATCTCATCAATGTTACAAAAATGAAAGCATCAAAGAAAAACTTAGCATAACAACTTAAAACAGCTCTGGGTGCTCGATGCGCATCTGGGACTCCCGCTCCCAAGTACTCTCCTCAACACCACCATGTCACCCAAGAAATGAACAAAGGGAATAGAATACCTATGAAACACCTTCTACTTGTAGTCCTAGATCTTTACCGGTTTCTCCTCATAGGTCGCATCATCGTCAACATCGATCGCGCTCCAATCGATGATGTGTGAGTCATGATGAAGATAACAATGGAGCTGTGACACATAGAAAACATCATGTATCTGGATCATCTATATGGGAAGTTCTATCTGATACGCCATGGCTCCAACATGATCCAATACCTCAAAAGTCCCAAAAAACTGGGGAGAAATCTTACTCCCACTACCAAACCTTTGCTGCACACGGCGGAGAGTGACATTCATAAAAACATGATCCCCAACATTAAACTCCAAATGTCTACTCCTTTGATCAACATATAATTTTTGAAGATCCTGAGCTGTTTTCATCCTCTCACTAATCACCTGACCCATATCTATTGTATTCTACACTAGTTCAGGTCCAAGAATTTATGACTCTCTGACCCCAGTCTAGCACAATAGAGAATAGAAAGGTCAGTCATAAAAGGCTTTAAACAATTCCATACAAATGGTGGAGTGAAAAATATTATTGTATGAGAACTCCACCAAGGGTAAGTACCTCATCCATGAACCTACAAAATATAGAGCACAAGAGAGTAACATATCTTCAAGGGTCTGGATATTCCGCTTTGTCTGACCATCCGTCTACGGATGAAAAGAAGTTTAGATTATAACTGAAATCATGTTGGAGACCTCTCCACACCCTAGAGGTAAAATGATCATCTCGATCAGAAACAATCGTCCTTGAGACTCTATGGACTCTCACCACCTCCTCCAAATACTGACATGAATAAACTTCCACTATGCTTGACACATTGATTGCAATAAATTGGGATGATTTTGTTAAACGGTATACTACCAACCAAATAGCATCATGTACTCCTGGAGCTTGAGATAAACTAGTAACAAAGTCCGTTGATATGTCCTCCCACTTCCACTGCCAAATATCTAATGGCTGGATTAAACCACCGGGGACACAGTGCTCAGCCTTGAACTTCTGGTAGACCAAAAATCAAGACACAAACTCCTCAACTGCATGCTTCAACCCAGGCCACCAAAACTGACTCCTCAAGGATCGGTACATCCTTGTCACGCCAGGATGCAACGCTAAAGGAGGACTATGGAACTATCGGAGAACCATCAAGCACATCTACAAAGGAACAAATATCATTCCATGATATAACACTCAGTGGTGTTCATCTTCTGACCAACCATCAGGGGCCTCACCATAAACAACTAATTCTTTCTAGACCTCCACCTCTAGATCCCCCAACTAGGACCCTTCCACTTGCTGCACCAAAGATGAATGCATTGCCATCTGAAAAATACAACCTCTATCCCCCAACTTCTCCCATATCAAGATGTAATGCTGAAAGTTCTTCCATTACTCCCCAGGAATCCCCAGATTTATGAACTGCATCACTACATGACTTCCTGCTCAGCACATCAGCTACAACATTCCCATTTCCAGGTGTATAAGATATTTAGAAGTTGTATTCCTATAATAACTTCATCCACCGATGATGTCGCATGTTTAAGTCACACTAGGAGAAAACATACCTCTGGCTCTTATGATTGGTGAAAACCACAAAGCGCTCACCAATGAGGTAATGTCTCCACAACTTCAGAGAAAACACCACAACTTCCAACTCAAGATCATGGGTGGAATAGTTACTTTCATGGGGATGCAACTGATAAGACCCATGTGAAACAACTAATATTTGTTGCATCAAAACACAACCTAACCTTAGATGTGAAGCATTGTAGAAAACATCAAACTGAACTTTCTCTACTGGAAGACAAAGAACTAGAGCACTTACTAACTTCTACTTTAGATACTAAAAAGCTATATGACACTAATAAGTACACATGAACACCTGATCCTTTATAGTCAATGCTGTTAGAGGAGTCACAACCTGAGATAAATAGGCTACGAAACTCTTATAGTATCCTTCATGAACAAGGAAACTTCTCACCTCTACCTCTATCTTGGGGGATGTCTAAGACACAATTGATTCAATCTTCGATGGATCCAAAGATAACCCCTACCGGGACACAAAATTCCCCAAGAAACGGACTTCTTGATCCCAAAAATTACACTTCGACAACTTACCAAATAGTAGATGTTGATGAAGAACTCCCAAAATGGAATATAGATGCTCTGCATGCCCCTCCTTATATGTGGAGTACACAAGGATGTCGTCGATGAAAACCACCATGAACTTATCTAAGAACTCATGAAACATAGTTTTTATCAATTCCATGAACATAGCTAATGCATTCGTCACACTGAGTGATATTACAAAGAACTCATAATGCCCATGAAGATAATAGAAAGAAGTCTTTGGAATATCCTCATCCTTCAAACACATCTGATGATATCCTGAACACAATTCGATCTTTGAGTACCAACTTTAACCCTTAATTTTATTGAATAAATCCTAAATCTGTGAAAGAGGATAGCAATTCTTCACTATCACTTTGTTTAGGCGATGATAATCGATACACAACTGTAATCTGCCATTAGACTTCTTTACAAACAAAACTGGTGCGCCCCACGATGACACACTCATCTAAAATAACCCACATTGTAATAGACCATCAAGCTGTATAGGTAGCTCTAATAACTCATAAGGGGACATCCTATATGGATACATAGAGATGGAAGATGCTCTTGGTTTTATCTCTATCCCAAACTCGATCTCTCGTCGAGGGGGTATTGCTACAACCTATTCTGAAAAAACATCAGGGTACTCTTCTAAGACCCTAATAAATGCCAACTATTAAACTATTATAAACTTAGCATCATCTTAGCCTTCATAGATGATAAGTACGGAACACGTCTTTGACCCATCCGAGGGTCTCTCTCTCCAAAAATTTCCACTAGATATTCATCCGCATTGAATGACATAACCTGCTTCCTGAAGCAATCCACGATAGCCTGCATTGAATACAACCAATCCATGTTGAGTATGACATCATATGGTTCTATCTGCAAACATAGAAAATCTCCCCAAGAGCGGTTCTACCCCAACACTAGTTCACAGTATCTACATAATTCAAATAAGTCATCTCTACCTCCAACTAGCATAGTCAATGCCAAGGGCACTAAAAGCCTCTCTACCTCAAGTCCCAAATCATGGAAAATGGTAGGTGATATGAAGTGGTGTGTCACTCCTGAATCAAACAAAGCATACACAAAAGTAGAAAACAAGCAAAGGGTACCATGAATGACATATGGCTCGCCTGGAACTGGCAACAATAAAGCATGAAGCTGGCCATGGCCTCCTTCACAGCTCTATGACCCTAATGAAGACCACCACCATGGTTGTGCTCTACTCTCTAAGGATGGGGAGCATCATGGGGCTATCCTCTACCTACTCCATCTGATCTCTACTGAGCCAAAGAGGGTGAAACCTGCTACTTCTACCTCGGCTGGAACTACCTCAACGGAGGAACCTGGAGAGAAACATCTGGTGCACGATGACTACTCTGAAAGGTCAGGCACTCTCGCTACTGATGACCTTTCCCTCCATATGAAAAAAAGAACCCGATCCATTGGAATAGGTTTGAGAGCTTCCCCCAGAGAAATGAGATGCTGAGGGCTGGGACATACCCCCGGATGAATGAAAACTCTTCTGTCCTAAAAAACGGGGACCTGAGACCACATCTCCGCTTCATGGGGAATCATGATGACTCCCCTCTTGTGATGATCTGGTTTTGGCCAATGTCCTATCGACGACCTCTTCCTTCTCCAACACCTCAAGATATGTCTTCAGCATAAACGAGGTGACCTGGTACTGGATCTCTTGATGCAAAGCATCCTCGAAATGCCTCACTCTTGCCTCTTCATCTAGAAATAGGTCGAAAGCATATCGTAAAATGTTACCGAAACAAATTCTAAACTCTCAAACACTAGAGCTCCCCTATCAAAGGATAAGAATCTCCCAACGACTGTACGCCTTCATGGTTGAAGAAATAAACTTGACTCTAAACTTGTCTCAGAAATCCTCCCATGAGATCGCCGATTACTCACAATCCTTGAGGAACAAGAACCACCACTACCTCACTGCTCCCTGCATCATCATCACAACCAAAGAAACCCAGTGCTCCTTCCGAGAACAGATCAAACTGAAGACTATCTCGACCTCCTCCAACCAGTCTTCCATAACTTCATTTGAAACAGAGCCCTCGTACTTCTGCAGACTCTAGCACTGAAACTATTGGAGCGTCCTCCTCCATGTGTTGTCGTCGTAAACCTCTACCCTGTGGCGATCTTCTAGAACAACCTGCTGGATATATTCTGTGAGAACCTGATGAAGATGTTAACCTAGAGAAATACTTACAAATTAACCTATAGTTAGAGATCATAAAACTAGAATATGGAAGACTCAACATTAATTAATTATTTTTTTTCTTTTATTCAGTTTCGGTTAACCTATCCCATGGTCTACCCATTCAAAAACAAGGAAAAATAAGAATGATGCATGATCATTTCTTAGGTCTCTACCCTACAACTAGTATCACCTCATTTAGTAGCCATTTTTAACTTAAAGGCCTGTGCATCAGATCATAGGGGGCCCTAAATGCCTATGTATTATCCGGTCTCCAGTGTTTACATCAATTTCTAAACATGATTGACACCATTGCCCTACCAACCCATGAAAACTCACTTGTTCCTAACACTAAACTCCATACTATCCCTCAACGTCCCTTTGATACCACTCTGTCATGACCCCCTCCCCACAAGGTGTACCTCTTCTAGGCCAGGAATGTGAGAAGGGAGATAGTGACCCCCCGAGTCCCACCTCCAATAGGCCCCGAGTTGGAGACTAGCACTGAGGGTATAGTAAACACACAAATGGGAGGCATTACCCTCTAATAGAACACATACGAAAGAGAGAGATAAGATAGACACCAACCAACTCCAACTTAGAAAGAAATATAAAATAAAACCCCAAGTACACATATGTAATGTCATGAAAAACAACTACAACTGAAAGGAGAAAACTACAAGTACCAAAGGAAAGTAAAAACAACAGCAACCACAATCCCAAACAAATTCTACAACCCCATGCTATTAGAAACCAGATTGATCTCCAACCTTATCTAAGTGACCTAAAAACAGTTTATATATACATAGGGTGTAACGACCTGAAATTTTGAATAAATCTTGTTTCCTAATTTTATGTGTTATTTTATTTTGTTTTTTTATACTCAACAAAAATGTTTCATTTGATAACATGAGTATAATTAAAATGAGACCATTGGGTTTTGACTGTTATATGACCATTGGTCAATATGACCCCTGGAAACTAAACGTTTTGATTATTGTCTCTAAATACAAGTAATCTTGGTTAATTATTATAGAAAGAAGATTTGATGGCCTCACCCAGTAGTCTTGGACCGATCGAAGCCCATCTAACAGAACTTGGGAAGGAGGTAGCACCACTGGGCTTTGCTCTGGACCAAACCCAAGCTGAACTTCATCGTGTGAAGCTAGAACGGAATCACCTTTGCGAGAAGTTCAAACTGATAGAAATTACTACTCGTGCAATGTTAGCTGAGCCTCCCTTAGATTCTCTCACATTAGCACACCTTACACTTAGGTCCTATGCTGGTGTGATAAGGGGCTATGTAATGAGACCATAACTACCTTGTGTAATCCTTTGTTTTAAATAAAAATTGGGATTTCTTCTTATGATGAAGTTTATGAATTTTCAAATGACCGGATAAATATAGTATGCATATTTTTGATGAATTTTAGAAAAATGATATTTTAAAAATGTTTATGTAAACCTTAAATAATTAAAAATGTGTAATGATATTCAAAAAATGGTCTTCTTCAATTATGCTTAGTACAAAATTTAGAGTCTAATAAGATCAACTTAATTTTTGATGAATAGTAAATTATGAATAGTGATTTTATGATTAGGATTAGTAATGTGTCCAAATGGATTAGTAATCTCACTTAAAGAAAGTATTAATATAATCTAGGCACCTTGATTAAGTAATGTGATTCAATAAAATGGTTAAATAACGATTTCATAAATTATTATTCAAGTATTAGTTTTTTGAGTGAATAGTGTTTTTTAATTAAAAATTAAATTAAAAATATTTAAAAAAGTATTTTTATAAAATGGATTTCATTTTTGAACTCAGAGCACCGATATTATGTTATGGTAATTTTTGGGGTTTTTTATGAAACAAATGAATTTTCGGTGAATAGTGTATTTATTTAAAAAATAAATTAAAAATATTTAGAAAATTATATTTATAAAATGGAGTTCATTTTTGAAATCAGATCATTGATATTTGGTTAAGGTGAAATTTTGGGATTATTCTGAGAAAGTTGAATTTTCGATGAATAGTGAAAATACAGTTTTTAAGTTACGGGTGTTTAATGACATCATTAAATGATGTATTAAGTATGTAATCAATATGGTCGACTTATGAATAGTAATATAAGGTATGAGGTGTCCCAAGTGGCTAATACCATGGTAAAATACCTTGGGAAAGCCCATGGTTTTGGCAAAACCACTAATGAGGTGTCCCTTGGCCATTAATGCCTTGTCCCCTCACTTTCCCTATAAATACCAAGCCATACTCTCATCCATTCGACTCCCCACTCTTCCCCGATGAAGTTCTGGTCTCATTACCTCCCAAGGAGTCCTCCCAAGGTTCCACCAAGCCCTCAAGGTCCCAACCTTTGAGTTTTAAGAGTTACGTTTTAAGGTAAGGGATCCGACCTCTCTCTTTCTTTTCATGTAATCTCTTTTATGTCATTCCTTTTATAATCCATGTTCTTATGTGAGAGGATGTTCTTATATATTCCTCTTACTTCCCTTTTCATGTTCACATAATGAGAGATCCCCTCTTACTCTCATTATTTCATTTTATGAAGTTTTAAGTGGCGCCGTTAGGCTGCCGAATTTCTAAGGGGTTCTTTCACCCTTCTCGTTTTCATGATCTACTTTCATGTCAAGTATTTCAAGTTCCTTTTTATTATGTTGGGGTATGATCTCTATATCTATCATACTGATCTTTTATTACCATATGATGAGAGACCCCATTTGATCTCTTCGATTCATTATTTTGAAGTTTTAAGTGGCGCCGTTAGGCTGCCGTATTTTTAAGTGGTTCTTCACCCTTCTCGTTTTGAAGTTCTACTTTCATGTCAAGTCTTTCAAGTTCCTTTTTATTATGTTGGGGTATGATCTCTAAATCTATCATACTGATATTTTATGTTCATATGATGAGAGACCCTATTTGATCTCATCAATTCATTTTTGTTGAAGTTTAAGTGGCGCCGTTAGGCTGCCGAATTTCTAAGGGGTTCTTTCACCCTTCTCATTTTCAAGATCTACTTTCATGTCAAGTATTTCAAGTTCCTTTTTATTATTTTGGGGTATGATATCTATATCTATCATACTGATCATTTATTTTCATATTATGAGAGACCCTATTTGATCTCGTCAATCCATTTTTGGAAGTTTTAAGTGACGTCGTTAGGCTACCGAATTCTCATAAGAGAAATCTTATTTTTGTCTTCCTTTCAAGTTCTTCTTTTCATATGGTATATCATTCAAATTTCATTACCATATTCTTAAATACTATATATTATGTTCCCCTACTGTTTTATGTATCATTTTTGAGTGGGTGACCCATGTCCCCTCTTTTTTTAATGTTTTCTAAACCCATGTATCGTAGACGTTATGCTGCATAGTTTTCGTCTCAAAATGCCTCCCTCTTTATCTCAAAATTATTTTATGTTATTAAGTGAATAATCAAAGCTCTTATTTATTCAGGGGTATTCACATATATATCAAAATGTTATATTTTTAAATTCTGGGATTTACATACACGAGACCCACCTTACTTTTCTGTGGGTTTTAAAGTGACATAAAGATCATGTCTTTAAAGCAGTTTTTAAAACGTTATGATTTTGAAATGAAACCCATTTATTTTATGCTATATGGGTTGTTTATGAAATGATTTATGATGATATATGTGGCTCACATGATAATAAAGACATGTCAAGGTTGTGCCCAGATAGCGCTCCAATGCATTGGGTAAAGACTTAATCTCTAGAGATGACTTTTTAGACTGATACCTTGGTGAATAACCTTGGTAATTTTTAATGACACTTTGGGGATGGACCTTGGTGAAACAAAATGATTGTCAATATTAAATGTTGCAGCCACATCTTCAAGTTATGAAAAATGTTATTTTTTATTATGATATGACTCATGATTTATTTCTCATGCCTTAATGTTCTTTTCATGACCTTATTGAAGTATCTCAAGTTCACATGTAAAATGTTTTCTTGTTTCCCTTACCGGGCCTTCTGCTCACCCTTTCTTTTGATGTATGTACCCAGGTTATGAGATGCAGTAATGATCCTAGGATGAACATGAGGAGAAGCCTTTCAAGTGTTTAAGAATAATCTTTTATGTTTTCATGTTTAAAGTTCCTGGTTTCCAAGACACTAAACCTTAAAGATACTTGGTTTTGTAAAATGAAATGAAAGTTTATGTGATAAAAAGGCGGGATGCTATATAGGGTGAGTATGAAAGTATACTCATTAGGATCATCCCCGGAGCCTCTCGTGAAAAAGTAAATAAATCGTGATAAAGTACAATGAATAATAAGTGAAACTAACTCATCACCTTAATAGGTATTCTATGTTCCCAGCCTCACCATGGATACTATCACCAAGTATAAAATACAAGAGTATATAATATAATAAATAATATCAAGGGTAACCCGCTACTACTTCCCCATTGGTTTTTCACTTTGATCCAATGTCGCACATCCTAAGCCATCTCTCTCCAAAAAGGCTTGCCCAAAGACACCTGGGTGAAGCACCAAAACATGCACCACATGCAACAAAACCACCATGTCTAGGAAAGTAAAGTAAACATGTACTTTCTGAGAGCCACCACAAATCGCATAACGTGTATCATATGTCAGTCATTATACCTCAATCCATTACAGCCCACACACCAAGTAAGGACCCTCAAGACATCACAACCTATAAATGTTACACCAAAAGTAGTCCATATAAAACTATATCTAATATATATGTGTGTGAATAACCATAATCCATTACATCCCTCTACACACATATATAGGGAAAACTAACCGTTATGCCTACCAACACATGTAACTACCAAGAGAAGAGAGTGGGGCCAAAGGGGGTAGTCATCCATCCATCCTCCCACCAAAATGTTGGGGAAAACACCCCTAGGGTTCAGAATCAATGGGGTGTCAGTTTCCCTAATTGATGGGGTTGAGTATCTTATAGATACACAAAAGTACAGAATATAATATATATCACAACCACACTATGGGAATAACATAGTCTTAGACTCAACTGCAGATAACGTCTATTGGAATCCAGACTTCCACTTATAATACTAGATATCCTATAATCACACAACCATTTAAAGAGATTAATTACATTCATTCATTCCATTTTTATCAGTTTCACTTTATGTTCATTAATTATTTAATAATTAATTAACTATTTCTACATTATATTTCATTTGCAACACACCCAAAGTCCAATGTTCCTTTAAATTGAGATCTCATCATTTCATCCCAGCAAGATCCAATCCCATGGGTTAACATCATTTATTAAATCATTTATTAACAACATTATTACTTTCCCATATTCCTAGGAATTCTAGAAAAACTTTTTAAGCTACTAAACACAAGGAAGTTCAACACGGTGAGTAGATGAACTACCCATCGATTCTTTTACCCCTATAGCAAGAGCATAGATCTATCCTTTATTAGGAAGCTAAACACAGAAAGCATGTGGCATACCCTGTGCATCTTAACCCCTTTTGGAAGGAGGGTAACAAAACCAGCTGCCTTGAGCAGTAGGGAAAGTAAGGAAGATAAACAACCAACAAGAAACAACAAGAATCCAAAAAATCACATCCAAACCATCCCATCATCATCAGTGTCCTCCCCAACACCCTCATGCATACACTGATGCATCTCACCACTCTAGGAGTCAACTGCTTCTACAAATAAGAGGCCTCCTTGCCCCCACATATCACAAGAGACTTCCTGGATCACATCACAACACAAGTAGTAGGAAAATAAACATCATATCAATTGGGCTCTTGGCCCTTAAAAAAGGAATCCAACTTTCAAACACAATGAGCTCTCACATCTCCAAGCATAAGGCTCTTGGCCTTTACAATCAAGAGGGTAAATCAGAACCCTACAAGGCATTGTATTTTTATCAAAAAACTAGTTCTTTAATCCATCTAGAATTAAATGATTTATTATTTGGGGGTTCTAACTATGGGTAACCTAAATATCAAGCTATCATAGTGATCAAAAATTGATTAAGTATGCTTATTGCATCAATTTTATTAACATCAAATTATAACAAAAACAACAACAAACAGATTCATTTATTTGCCTATTTATATTTTGCCAAACAATTATCAATTAATTTTCGGCTTTACGTTCTTTACCAATTTCCATAAAGAATGAAAATCTAAACAAAGAAAGCATAGATATCACACTATCTAGAAAAACAAGAGGCAATAACATATGATCGATATCAATTTATTTATCCCATTCAAAAGTTTATTATGTCAATTCCATTGTTATCCAGTGGTATAAAACATGTTAACTCTATAGTTTCATGTAAAAGGAAAGAGAATCATCAAATCCCATACCTCAAAAGGTTTATGATTTTCTTTATACGAGAATGATCTACACAATGGATTATGATCTTCTCTTCCTGTGATGACTGTATCCACCCAAGGATGTCGTGGAATGACCACACCATCTGACAGACAAGGAAACTCCATTAGAAGAATGGAGATCACATTACATAGCATGGAAAGGAGAAACCAGAGTAGAAGGATCTAAGAAAACACAATAAAAGAGGTAGATCATACCTTATATTGATAAAGGATTGACACTTGATTTTTACACCAAAATAGGGGGTGCACATGCAACAGGAAGAAAATTCAAGAGGAAATGATATGAGGATTAAGGTTTGATCACACAGATCCTATGGGAATGAAGGAAAGGTTCGATCACATTGCACCATATAATAAGAAGGTAGAACAAGGGAGGATGATATCTCATCCCTTTAGAAGATTTAATGGAGCCGTAGTTTAAGATACACTGGATTTTACATTAAAAGCGAATCACATTAAACCAGATGGTTTGACCAAGTAAAGACATCCCAATACTTAGGAAAAAATAATATAGGAGTTATGGGATTTGATTCAGCCTTAAATCCCTTAAAACAAGGAATTAAATGAATTTTACATCAAAGGAAACGTTAAAGGGGTAAAACTGTAGGAAGTTGGAAACATTATACACCAAACATAAAATTTGATAAAGTGTTGGATGACTCACCATTTTGGAAACCTCACTAGTTTAGAAACACTATAGAACCTCATTGGTCTGGGAAACTCACTAGTCCGGAAACACTGTAGAACCTCACTGGTCTGGAAACCTCACTGGTTTTGAAACACTGTAGAATGTCACTGGTCTAGAAGCCTCACTAGTCTAGAAACACTATAGAACCTCACTAGTCTGGAAACCTAATTGGTCTGGAAACACTGTAAAACCTCATTGGTCTAGAAACCTCACCAGTCTGGAAGCCTCACCAGTCTGGAAACACTGTAGAAACTCCCTGGTCTGGAAACCCCATTTGTCTGGAAACACTATATAACCTCACTGGTCTGGAAACCTCACTAGTATGGAAAAACTGTAGAACCTCACTGGTCTGAAAACCTCCCCAGTCCGGAAACACTGTAGAACCTCACTAGTCTGGAAACACTGTAGAACCTCACTAGTATAGAAACACTATTCATGAACTAGAAATTTGGAAAAGGAAAAAGGCTACTACTGGAAAGGCTGGTGTTTTAGAAATACTATTCACAAACTAGAAACTTGGAAAAGTAAAAAGGTTGTGGTTGGAAGGCTGTTGTTGGAAAGACTTTTGTTATGGAAACATTGTTCATGAACTAGAAATTTGGCAAAGTGTTGGGAATAAGTCACCTTGACCTCCCAAAACACCTCTAACAACAGATTTCAACAAAGTAATGGACAAGAGAGGTCTGAGAAATTTCCACTTCATTATGATTTATATACTATAATTATATTATGTTAATGGAATAATCATCGTAAATATCCTTACTCTCTCTCTTTTATTTTAAAAATGAAATCATTGTTCGGGAGGTGCTGATTTACAACCTTCGTGGATGATACACATTTGTTCCTAAATTTCTTCTTCAAGGATGGTAATGATACAACTTATAATGGTTTAAAAAATATAATATATGTATTAAAACCTTTATTATTTTTTAGAATTAACATATTTACATAATATTAAATGATAAAACCAAATGAGTTCATTAAGATCAATAACAGCCGTAATAATTTTTACAATTATCACTAAATGTCCTATCTAATGATTTAACCTCATACCATATAACCAAATGTTGTATATGACCATTTACCCTTCTGTTTGTTTATCAATATCATATGAATTCAATTCTGGATAATTATACCCATTCCACATGAACTTCCATACTCATATACAAGTATATTGATCATGAAAACCAAGGAAACGAATGCTCCTGAGCAACACAATTGTATCTTATAACTCATCAAAAAGGCCATAAATGAACTTAATAAAATTATAATAAATATAATAAATGAAGGTAAGGTTATGAATTAATTAATTAATGGATTTAATTTTATTATCCATAATGTTAAGGTCCAGTACAGAACACATTCTAACATAAGGTAAGGGTTTTCCCTCGAACCTCCATTTTTCGTTTGAGATTACGCTTTATATCACTTTACCACAATAAAATTATTAATTATTATAATGTAATCCTCATAAATTCTATATAAATTTTTATATATATCAATACCAATCATAATACTTCTTTCTTAGATGGAGAGTTACATGTTTTATAAGGATAATTCTCAATCCTTCCTCATATGCAAGCCCGATTAAAGGGAACGTCTCAATTTCTTACCCATTTTCAAGTACCATCTACAATATGTTTTAAGAAACCATTATTTTTTATAAAATTAATGATTATTTCATGAAAATATATATCTGTTCATTAATTTTTTTTATAAAAAAACTATTATAAATAAAAATGATTGTTTCAAAATAACTATTCTTTTCAAAGTAAAAGGGGTATTTCTATCAATAATTCCTCAATGATTTTATTAGAATATTTTCATCTATTTCAACACCTATATTGAATTGTATAATTTATTGAGATATATATCTTATTATTTTAATCTACCATATGTTATTAAATGTATTATGACCAGTTTGACTATAGATGTGCTATCTTGATACCATTCACCATGCTACACATGTTGGTTAGTAATTATGATTATAGATTGGGGAAAGTTATTTTCATTTCATATGTTCATTTTGTTTATGTTTAGACCCATTTATAGGAGAAATTAATTGGAATTAGAATGTTATGGGTGGGGACCACTATATCCTCTCAGTGCATCGGTAGGTCTCATTAGACAAAATAGAATTGGGTTTTGGCTCATGCCTTACCCTAGTATTTTCAGGCATCTTGGCTGAGGCCTTGATGATATGTTTTATATGTCCATCATTATGCATTACATAATTATGATATTAGAAATTAAATAACCATGTGATATTTGACTAGTAAAATTTTCATGACTAAGTTTCATTATCTTATGATAAGTTATATGGATTTACTTACACAAATTTAATTCCTACCATATTATGATCAAGTTTGGTTTTTAAAGGCATATATTTTTGTTATTCACCATGACTAATGTTTATGCTTATGATAACTTTATCTATATTACTTTACCTTACTAAGAATCTGAGATCACCCCTTTTTTATGTTTTATTTTTCCCTAGGATGTGAAGATGTAATACTTTGATTGACTTTTTAAGATAATCTAGAAGTTATATATTTTTTTAAATGGAATCTCTATATTTTTTTCATTTTATGTAATAATGTAACAATTATATATGTATCTGGTTTTCCAATGCTACTAAACTATTCGGCCCTTTAGTATGTGATTCCTTATAATCTTACCAATGTAATAAAGCATGACACTGACTCATGGATACTATGTTCAGGGTCCTTATAGATGTGTTAAGTTATAATCCACCATTGGTTAATGCTTTATGGAAAGTGAATTTTAAAAATGAAGTTGAACTTGATAGAGGTTAAGTTTTTCTTAGTCCACAAATGGATGATGTAGGTATGCCCTTTCTATGTGGTTTCGATGAAAAAGGATGATGCCAAGGATGGGTGGATTTCTCATGGATGTTTGGGCATGGTGAGTTGGGAAACACATCAAGCATGTCGTGAAAGATGATATGGGGTCTTGGTGATATTTTTCAATGGTGGAGGTTCCAACCACCATGAGATGGTGGGGGTGAGATGAAGTGTCTGGTGGGGAGAACCATAGTGGGAAAGTGGTTGTTTAATGGTATGATCTGTATTTTGGGTTGGATGGACTCAAGTAAGTACCATTCTGGTGTTTTGACCTTGGTAAAAAGAACTGATTCAAATTTTGTCTAGTTGAGTGCTCTAAGTGTTTGGTTGTGTTTTGGAAGTTCATTATGGAATGTGGCCATTGGAACTTGAGTTATGGACTGATTTAGGTCAGGATATGTGGTTGGAAAACTATCTGTTTTATTCAGGTGATGCTGAGATTGGGTCACCGTTAGAGATTTGAAAATATGGTAGGATGGTGCCAAATGATTTGGTCCATGAGTTGCGGAGAGGATTGGGCCGATGGAGCGACGATTGGATATTCTATAATAATATGGTCTTATGTGTGATGTTTTATGGTTTCATTAGTTGGTAAGTGCTACCTTATTTTCCTTATGAGGCTCATGTGGTTGATGTAGAATTAGAGGATTATTAGTTCTTTGAGGAGCATCTGGTTTGTATTATGGATTGCAGTGAGCAAGTTTTGCAAATTAAGGTTATACCATTAGTCTGAGTGTTTGGGAAGCATGGTAAAATTCAGGAAGAAACTTGGGAGAGAGAGATGGATATGCGTTCCTTGTGGCCCGATCTATTTACTTTGAAATCTTAGTGTTTCTTGTGAGTTTGGATTGAAGATGAGACATTATAAGGTGGGGAGGTTGTAAGATCCTGAACTTCATAGAGTGATGTCCATATTTTTTTTAAATATATTAATTCAGGTTAATGGGATGTTTATCAGAGATATGATGAGGCACGAGGGATGTCCTGGGGGTTTGGGACACAAAATAATGGAAACTTTGGGCCATCCTATGTATGTTGCACAGTTGGCACACGATTAGTAGTAACTATGTTCCCAAACCGTGTTTTCGAGGAGGAGGGGGTGTATGGTTAAGTAAACCATAAAAGGGGGGATTCCAAACTATGTGGGATTCAACAAAGGCATTATGTAGGATTGGATCATATTTTCAAACTATGTAGAATCCCTAGGTAACCATACAACTTGGAACCCTCTTTTGTAGAGGCTGGTGCATGGTTGGTGCATGATTTGGAAAACCATGTGAACAAACCACATGCCCCATTAAAAGTGTGTTTTTACCATCCCCCCCCAGGATTTTATGTATTTCACTCGATTTTATTCTCAATTATTCTCCTAGAAGCCCTAGTGATGAACCAAAATGACCAAATCTTCCCAAGGGTCAATCTCCTTCATTTCTAAGCCATTTGGAGTGTCGCTGGGTGCGAATCGAAGCTCTAGGTAAGTATAATGATCCTATTTTCTAATTTTTCTAGATTAGGGCTTGTATATTTGTTATTATTATTTTGAATCCCAAAAAAAAAATATTTTTTCTGATGGATCTTAGTTTGGGGATTCAAATGGCGTTTGAATCCAAGTCAAAGTTTGAGGTTAAGAATGTGTTCATCATCAGAATCAAGGTAGTTGGTCTAAAAGTTATATCCAATTGTCTTGTAGTTGATTTGTGAACATGTATTTGTGTTATTGATTCTATTTTGTTATTATTTTTATGAATTTAACAGGATTTAGTAAAATAGTTGTGTAAATGATAAATTGAACCCCTCATGATCCCCGTGGTATGCATTGAGTCTGATTAGACTAGTTTAGGGCCACCCATGGGGTGCTCTAAAATTCCCAAACAATGAAAATCGTAATGTTAAGAATATAATTGGATTGTGTTAAATTATATCCCATGATGAACATATTGATATTTCATCTTGAGTTTAAATGAGATTATTTATATTTATTCCTAGAATTTGATAATGGAATAAGTGATTTTTTGGCATAATGTGAAGAGTTTGTTGGCATTGAAATACATGCCCCGAGATAAGTTAAGAAAGGCCATGGAATATAGAGATAAAATACTAGATAAATGGACCAAATATAATCAAAGGGGTTTTCCACATGAAGCTCTTTTGCAGAGCTATTGGGCCTCAATAAGTGATGTGGTAGTTTATGGAAGGATCTATGAGTCTGAAGAGCCCCACGAATTCCATGAATGAAGTTGATAGAAGGCTCCGTGAGTTTGATGAGCCCTACCACTGTCGAGAAGGAAGTTGATGGAAGGATCCATGAGTCCAAAAATCCCCATGACTGATGTGGAGGAAGTTTACAGAAGGTTATGTGTGTCCGATGAGCCCCACGACTCTTCTCAGAGATCATGTTTTCTTCACAATACACTTCCAAGCACAGCGAAACCCCTTTTCATATAAATAATCGGCTTTCACTTAAAAACCATTGTTACCTAGACTTTCACATTCTAAGCTCCCATTTCATGGAGCACCTTGATCATCACAAACTCCACCACAAATGGATCACCCAAGTAACTAGATCATTGTGAAACCCACTTTCCCTTGTTTCTATTTACCCTTGCCTATGGTTGGGATGACCTTCACAAAGTCATATTCCCTTCATGGAGGTAGGAGGCCATTTAGGGTACTCAAGGCTTTATGAAGCATTAAGCCTTTATGAAGCTCTCTTTCCTTAAGCTAGTGATTCATTCCAAGGATGGTTCACCTAGCTCTGTGAAGCCCCTAACATCTAAAAAGCACCATAGGTTCATGAATCACCTCTCAGTGAGATCTCCTGCTTTGCGAGACCTTTTTCAGTACGACCCTCTAGGATTGTACGTAGTGATTTCTCAGTCCTTCATGTGGTTCCCCTTGTTGTGTTTCCCTACCTAGTGATTTTTATCATAGGTACACTAATGTATATTACTTTTTTTGTATAGCTACTCTAACCTAGACCCAAATATTGACCACTACTCTAACTCACTCACATCCGGAATTGCTGGTGACTTCCCTCCCCTAGGTGTGGGTGGTTATCAATTATGTAAGTCTAAGGGGTGAGGAGTGAGTTCTCCCTATCCATGTTGAATAATGTTAAACTTCCAAGCTCCATCATCCTTAACACATGGCATTAAACTATAGCCTCCCCCCATGCAATGCACATGGGGTGCCCTGCCTTAGGCATTTTCTATACACACTCATCTCTAAAGGAGTGAGATATTCCTCACATGGAATGAGATCCTTCTTATATAGAACTACATCTTCCCACAGGGAAGGAAAACCATCCAGATGTAATCCCCATGCCTTTCTTGTAGGATGTAACACTCTTACTCCTTGAATCCTCCAGGTATAAATACAAGAAAGGTGATGGTCTCAACACCCCACCCCCTCCCATTGATCTTTGTCACCATGGGAAACTCCTATGTGTAAGCCCCACTCTATCCCTCACTAATGCATCTTTTATGACACAATCTTCTAGTCTACTACTACCTCTTTTTTCTCACATAAAGTATGAATCACGTGGTATTAGAGGTTAGTGGTGACCATGAAATCCTTCTTCCAGGCATCCATCCTGATGTAATCCCCATCTTCCACATTCATGGGATGCTAACCATGAGTAAGCCCCGAATTACTGAACTACATGGGTTTTTATCCATATCTTCTAAATAGGGTATGTAGGAATCCTATAAGAGGTTAAATCCATACCATTGGTAAAAATTTCTTCCCTCCTACTAGGGGTGCACCTCACGAATCTCAGAATACACCATCATCCAGTCCCATCATGGTATTTACCTTGAGACACTACATCTTGGGAGGATCATGCCCCACCTAGAGGTCACATCTCCTTCAGGTTCATATGGACAAATTTAATGCCTAATCTCCACACCACATGCTTGGGCCACCTATTCAGGTGTAATTTCCATTTCCCCTATCAGAACTACATGGAATTTGATCCCTGTATTCTAAATATGCTATGTAGGAAGCCTATATGAAGTTCAAGCCCAATGTCCTAAACATTACATCCATTCCATCAGTACTTCCTCCATGTCCATCCTAATTCTTACTCGGGCCGCCAAATCTTGGTGAGATCATGACATCCACATCACCACTTCTTTTTGTAGCACTCAGGTAGTTAACCATGCGTAATCCCCACACAATCCAACCAAGAGAAATCCTCTTACGATGGACCATATTAGTTTATAACCCCACTACATTCAACAAAATATGTGGGTTTTGATCCCTATCTTTTAAATAGTGGACATATGAATCCTCCACAAGGTTCAATCCTAACCAATGATAAACCTTTCTATTACCCCTCATTCGGGTCCACATTCTTTGATCCACCCTCAGTGGTGTCCAGATCACCATTCATTGTGTGAAACCTTAGCTTTATGGGACACACCACTTTAAAGTCCATCCTCATGGGGAATTATGATACTTCCATATGGTAAACCTTCTAGGTTCTCCCTCCTAGAGATGTACCCATTTGATCCATCTTCACAAGTGTTATGATCAGTCCATTTCATCTCTGTAATACATTAAACTCACAACCCTTTATCCACATAAGATGTTAAACTCACAACACACCTCATTTTAAACATGGGACTCCTGAGAAAAACCTAATACATGCCTCTAGAATAAGATACCCCATGATTGATGTGGGATGCCTCGGGTTTATGTTCCCTTGAAAAGACCTATTGTGAGAAAGAATATAGGTGTTCCAATGTTCCAACATCCAGAAATACCAATGATTCCCAACATGACTACTTCCCAGACTGAAGGTTGCTGCCCTGAAATGACCCTTTGGAATTTATAGAAGGAATCAACATAATTAATTGGAATCCATAAAGAGATGTCTCTCGGAAAGAGTTTCACTAACAACATCTTAATCAATTAGGGTGACCCGGACTGGGTGACGAATTATGAAGAGGAATCCACGGAAAGGGGTGTCGACATACCATCATCCCATTTCTATTAAAGAGAATACATATCTATAGAAGTGATGAAATCTTACTGCCTTTGGAATGTGAGAATGTGGGGAAACAAATGAGATACTAGTGTGCAGTTACACATGCGAGGTGGATGTGCCCTGACGGAAAGCATCATAAAGAAAAAATGGTGAACCCAGCGTAAATTATTCTCCTTAATTTGGTATTAGTAGTTCTTGAGACATTAATAAAAAATTGTGTCACTAGATCTAGTTAATATTCACCAGGTCCCTCTAAGAAAATAGTGGGCTTGGCATGGAACTCACCAGAAATTGGGACAATTTGTTGTTGGGAATTTTGGTATGCGTCATCACCTGCATGGATCTCTCTATCCAATCGTGGATGACCGAACGACATTGTGGAATTGGGAACTACTTTCCTATTATTTTTAAATATGGTTGAATCTTCCTTATTTTCAAGAAATAAGAAACATGAAATCAATTGCCCTTTGCTTTCCAACAAAGGGGAAGGAGGAATAAAAATGTGATAATATCGCATAATTCCACTTCCACTACGACTTTATCCACAAACACAACTATTGGGATCCCATACCACATCTCGCCCTAGATAACATTTAAAGAAGTGTGACCGATGATCTCATACAATGGTTTGAGTAGGAGGTGGTCATTCCCATAAGGGACATGGAATTCTAGAACCTGGAGGCTTCTACACCTCATTGTCACCGCCACCCCTAAGGGCTGCACAGAGATCCACTACTCCCCTATTCAAATTACAACCTTTTCAGGAGCCTCTCCCAGATAATTCCTATGATTACCTCCCTTATGTCGCTGAGTTAAAGGATATACGAGTTAGCCTGACTATGAATACCATCCGAGTACTGCTAAGAAGGGATCCCACCAGCCCACATCAATGCCACTAATCACCGGTTCATTAGGATGAAGAACAGGTGGTCTATGAACAGGTGGTCTATGCCTCTATTCCTCCAGGCCCAATCTGGATGACCCGACTCCAATGTCAGGTACATGATCAGGAAGACACACTCTAGGGGAATCATCTTCCATGGATTTAGTGGCCCATGACAACCTGGTGTATTCTTCCAGGTCCCCATTACTATAGATTAGGGATCCACCTATGCCTGATCTGGATCGAGACCTCAGCCACCCCACAGATAGGCTGGGTTGACTCTTTTTTTTGCCGACATGATCAAAAATTGTCATCGGCTGACCAGTAATGATGATATCTAGTAAGGAGGCCCTCCCTGTACTATCAAAAACTAGAGTGGAGTTCCTCCCCAGTTTCACACCTATCATGGAGGTCCTCCCCATGTCTCTAGCATCAATCCAAGCAGTGGTCCTCCCCATCTTGTTGTCATATAGTAGAGAGGTCCTTTTCGTGCATATTATCCTAGTTATGGAGGTCCTCCCCAAGTATCGAATCATCAATGTGAAGTTCCTCCCTGCGCCATTCTTAGATCAAGTAAAGGTCCTCCCCCAACAATATAAACCATAGAGAAGGTACTCATCTCTATGTCACCCATTAACATGGAGGTCCTCCCCATATTCTCATCAGCTCTAGTGAAGGTCCTCCATACTCCATAAACCACCAAAACGGAGGTCCTCCCTGCTCTATCAATAGAAAACAAGGAGTTCCTCCCCATGTCCAGTTCGATCAGTATAAAATCCCTCCTCCTGCTACCACTTCCAACCAGCACAGAGGTCCTCCCCATGCTGCATTCAACTGACATGGAGGTCCTTCCCATGTTCTCACTAGCTCTAGTGGAGGTTCTCCCCACTCAGGCACTCCCAACCATATTGTTCCCCCCTACATGTTTAGAAACTAGTATGAAGGTCCTCCCCATACTCAAGATCAACAACATGGAGGTACTCCCCATGTTCCATTTGAAATATGTATATGTTCTCCTCGCACCTCAGCTAACCAAAGAGTAGGCCCTCCCCACTATGATGAACACCAATACTAAGGTCCTCCTTTTGTCTCAACAAAATCAAGAGGAGGTCCTCCATTCTCTAGCAAAAATCCACATAGAGTTCCTCTCCATG
Source organism: Viscum album (assembly GCA_963277665.1). NCBI lineage: Eukaryota > Viridiplantae > Streptophyta > Magnoliopsida > Santalales > Viscaceae > Viscum > Viscum album. Next base: position 1,221,872,340 of record OY728139.1, on the reverse strand, counting down.
CCAAATAATTACCCTCCCCTAAAGAACCATCCTGAGACAGAAGTGAGAACCATCACTACTAAAGGAATAACTTTGATAAGTAGTATATCATTATCAATCCATCCCATTTCTCATATTATAAAGCCTAATGTGACTTAATGATGGAGTCTTCATGTCGATCCCCTATATCTAAGTCTAGGGAAGGAACCTGACATGTAATTTTTTTCATCCCAGAAGGTGAGATGCACTATATTCCTGAGTCTCTTTGTATGTATATGTAAGTGGAGGAAAACTTAGATCCCATCTGGAGTCACTCCATACAACCCTCTCTATCATCAATAGTTTCATTTTATCTGGACATGAGATCACATAGGGTTATTCTGGGGCATGGTAGATGATGAGAACCCACCATAATCACCATCGATATACACTTCCTTCACACATGAAGTAGTGATAAATACTTTGTACTATAGGGACATGGTAATGTCGCTGATATTGCCTTAGAGATATGACCCCGTGAGTGGTGGCTAGTTAGCTCACATAGAATTCTCTTAATTTTCCATTCCATCACCATAACGGTCCTCATAAGTTCCATTTCTAGTTCCTCATCCATTTCTGATCAAATAGTGGAGAAACCAAGAGTCAGATCTTTCTTCTGAGTGGAGAAGCCTATGGGACACCCTTACCACATATCAGTTGTCTGAGATGTTCTGGATGAATGCTACTCCAGACTTTGATTTCCCATAATCCCTCACCTAGGACTAAATCATGTGCTTCCACCAGACAATTTGGGAAATTCATTTCATTATTATTAACCATCATTTGGCTTATCCAAGAAGCTTGTAGAATTATGATGACATAATCTAGTAGTTTCACATGGTTGATTTCGAAATGATTCCCATGGATCAACACCCTGCATCACCCGATTATCACTAGAACCTTCAGCAATGATGCGTTTACAGCTTCACTGTGCTCTGCATAATTACTAAAGAGGAGCGACCACATGTTCAAATCCATGGATGGGGGTAGTATACTACCCTCCATTTCAGTCCCATCATGCAATAATAGAATCTACCCAGTGATATTGAGGATATGCATCTAGGCATCATAAAAGTTAACATGGTTTTCCCCTATATAAACCCGAATGGGGGAATTGGTGTAGTTTATAAAGAAGAGGACCTTCCCCCTGGAAAAAAAAACACCCAGAAGACCTCACAGGTGTTCACACTCATTAGTAAAATGGTTTCTTGGCCTTGGAAACCCCTTTGCATCATTACCCATCATTTGAAACACCAACAAGGATAAAGGTCATGCTGGGGCTTCCAAGCCACATGACCCATCCAATGCAGCTTAAGAGACATAGGTTGATATTGCTACAAATACCTTGATACAATAGCTCACATATCAAAGGAGGTTCATTAACGAGCTTCTCACTGAGAACCTTGTAGAATGACATCAGGACTATGGTGATCCCTGATACAATACTACCCCTCCTCCGTTGGGGCAACATGGATAACTACAAAGTCCTTCTCAGAAAATTAACTCCTATCAATCTCAAAAATTCCATGAAACCTGACAGGGTAGAGGCTGGAGTATATAGAAAACAACCATGGTATGAATCTCCGAATCCGCCTGAGTTGTGTGAGAACCATAATTGAGACCCATCTCAGGTCATTCATCCTACAACTCCACATATCATTCCACTGCCCGATCCACCAGTCGTTCCATGAGCCGTTGATCCTACCTATCGTGCTAAAGAGCCTACCAATGCACTGGTGGTCAGGAATCCTAAATAAGACAAGGATCCCCATCCGAATGATGTGATAGATTCTCTCACTGCTCACCTTGAGGCCCTTGAGGCACAGTAAGTGGAACTTACACCTAATGGAAATTTGTATATAGCATGGGTGGATGACATGAAAGCACCCCCAAATTTTTGGAATCCTACCTTCTCCCACTTTAACAAGATGAGTGACCCACTTCAAGATCTAGCCCACTTTATTTCAATGTGTGGAACCATGCTGGGAAATCTATCATAGAAGGATGCTGATAAGATTCAGTGTTTTTTACATACATTGGAAGGGCCTATGTTTGTCTAATACAACCAGTAGCCTATTGGGTATATTGATGTTTGGGAAGATATTCATAGATATTTTCTTTATCAACTCAGCTCCACCTTGCAAAATACAAGTATTGCTGATATCTTCAAGTGAAAAAAATGACTAGATGAGTGAGTCACTGACTTTGTAACTAGGTGGATGGTCCTCACATATTTGATCAACATTATACCGACTTAAGAATAGATACTAATGATGTGCGTAGGGAATATAAAGACTGAATTGGTTTCCTCCCTCACCACTCAAAATCCACTAGGTGGATTCTAGTATTTCTCTAATAGGGATCATCAATTAGAGGAAGCCTTGTAGTAGGCAAAGAAGGCATACCAGTTGCCTCCCCCATCTCATGCAAGAAGAGACACTAAGACATAGACTACTACTATCATACAAGTAGAGACCCCCTGGCCACTAAAATTCTTACCGGTAGAGAATTATCCATAGAATCACAAAAAAAAACATCCTCAGTCACAACCTCAAGTTTAGTATCACCCGCTGCAAAATCAACATACACTACCCCATCAACAACAACCACATAGGTGAGATAATCAGGCTCAAGTATTTCTGTCATGCTCTAACCCCTCGTCAGGGCCTGGGTCCCAAAGTTCCTTTCCTAAACAATAGAAATTGGGCATACTCATTAGATGAAGCTTAGGTTCTTGGTTATTTCCAAAGTGCTTTGGATCAAGGGACTATGAAGTTTCCAGAATACAGTAAACCCTAGGAGTTTGATCTCACTGATCACCCCGACTACTATAATTAACAAAAAATTTGTGGACATAACAACCAGTGATGATTTTTGTTCAAGGATTGGCTGGAAATAATGTAGTCAGATTGGGTCCTGTCCCAACATAGGTGTCATGTATCTCTATAGTTTCTGACAATGACATCGAAGGTGAATGATAATAGTTCTCTATCCATGGGTCTCAGAAGTATGATGATTAGCCAACATGTAGAGCAATATCTCATTCCCATGGTATCATTCATCCCTATTTGAATTTTTTAGAGCCTTCGGAAGGTTCCCCATGTACTACATCTACCGCTTCCAAATTCGATTCACATCCTTATAATTCTTAGAAGAGCAGGCACCAAGGACATTAGGGAAAGTAGAGTCCCCCACTAACGACAAAACCATCTCACACTCTCAATAATTTCATACCCCCATAGATGGAAATTTCTCCTAGAATTCACCAAGTATTGTAGGATTCCTTAGAAGATTACCAGGAGTATGCCTCATTAAATTCCATCAAACTGATGAACCATACATGGTTCCTAATGATGAGGAGTGCCAAGAAGGTCCTCCCAATGTTCACAGTCGACACCATTATCGACTGGGTCATGGATATGTAAATCATCTGAATAATTATTCTAGTGCTTCTAGACATGCCATGAACACTACTGAGACTAGATAGTAATCTCATCATAGAGCTCAACATGCACATTCCTCTCATCTTTCCTCACCAGATTCACTACCACTACCATTTGTTCTACTCAACTAGGCAGAGCCTCTGTGATCTAATCCGGATCAGCTGTGAATAGATGTGGCTAGACCTTAGTCATCTGATAGTAATCTGATAGTAATTTGGAATAGTTTATCTAGTGAGCAATGGGACATCCCCAACACCAGTCGAAATATATCTATCCAGCCAACAATACCTGTTATACCTCATACCACTAGAAATGATTGACTAGCACATAAATATGACGAGATTAAGCATCTTTCCAAAATTAATACAAAGATATCGATTCTTTAGGACCTGTTTCTATCATAGGAGATGCGCGAAGCCCTCATAGAGGCCTTGAAAATACCCCTATAGTTTGAAATAGAGGTAGCTGTTGTAGATGCCTTCCATGATGAGGAAGTAGAGAAAGCAGAATTAAAATACATCATCTCATTCTAATGAGAATATGAATGATACCCCGTATGGGGATATATCTTTCCATTGTACATCACTGACTAGTACAATGGTGTGTAAATTCGACTTTTTCTCATAGAAATTGGTTCTAGGATCAATCTCATCCTGACTAGGATGCTCCATAATCTAGGGCTGACTAAAGAAGATATGAGCCCCTCTAACATAAAGATTAAAGGTTAGGATAAGACTGATCAGGGGACACATGGTAATATTTTTCTGATGACCCAGTTTGGTGGCCTAGTTGCGAGCACTAAATTCATGGTCATCTCACAGGATACCACCTACAATGCACTGATGGGAAGACCTTGACACCATTTGTATACATCAGTTACCTCTTCATACGACCAATGTATTAAGTACTCCCTCAATGGTTGAGTGGGAATGATCTAAGGTGATGCATCTCCCACTACTAAAAAACTAGGCTTTAGCAGTTCCAGAATTTAGAATCACTAGAAAAATGCATTGATAAATTCCATCTTTATCAGCGAAAAAATAAGCACTAATAAAGGTGGACCTTTATCAGCAAAAAATGAAAGAACTGATAAAGGATACTATTTATCAACACCCTTTTTTATCACTCATAAAAGGTCTCCTATATCAGTGCTTTATTTTAGGGCTGATAAATATTACCTTTTATTAGTGCTTTATTTTTATCACTGATAATGATGTTTTCTATTAGCACTTTTAGAGAGATGATAAATATCGAGATTTATTTGTACTTTTTAGCACATATAAATATCACTTTTATCAGTGCTTATCAATTTAACCATGATAAAAGGAATCTTAATCAGTGCTTTTATAGAAGAATTGTTGAAAGTGTCCATGATCTATTTTAAAAAAACCTAACCCATACCCAGTCATCATGATTTTGAAGCTCTCACAGTGCTCCTATGTTGCCGGCGTGACTCCAATACGATCCATCAAATGAATAAAGAATAGAATCCAAGGTATTTTTTTCTACTTTTCCTATATCATTGTTTAATCTTTTAGGTTCCACATTTTCCATTTTTGAACTGTTATAAACCATACACCTCATCTCCTCACCACTACTAGTGCAAATACTCTAGAGGGATATCAGATGCCCCAACATTCCTTTTAAGGTAATCTATAATATCTTCCCCAAAAGTGTTCAGGCCTCCAAAATTACCACACTGCTGGTAATCCTTTCTATGTTCCGTGTATCCTCCATGTTCCCATGGATTAAAATAAAACTATTATGACCATTTTCTTCCATTACTAGGAAGAAGAACCCCAGTTCATTTGATATCTTCATTGTTGTGAACATCTACAATATGAATTTTGTAACACAAACCGCTAACATCATGTTCAGTAAAAATGTGTTCTTGTAAGAATGATACAAAAAGTGAGTGTATGCAATAGAAAGTTTCAGATCATTTTTAAGGAGGTTACTTACAATATCAATATACTTGAAGCCTTTATTATTAGAAACCATTACCGCAAATGAGTGCCAACTAGAGAGTATCTTCTTTTAAGAACAACAAGAAATGGAATCATGTGTTTCATTGGGTAAAGAAAACTATTTTGATATAGACTTGAATTCTTGATTCCAATCGACAAACCATGAAATGTTAGTTGTCAATTTAGCTATACATAGATAAATTTCACCCCCTTCCCTGAGGAGCTTCATTTATTGTGAAAAGTGAAATTTTAAAATTAATATCTATATAATTACTCAACAAAATGTTCCCTATATCGGTATTCTTAAAATTAAAACTCCAATTTACCTCAAGAAAGTCTAGAATATCCAAATAAAAACTTTTAGACAAACCATGTGGAATGTTTGAACTTCTGATGCACTTAGTATATGAGTCACCACTAACAAATTGAATTCATAAATAATTAAGCACACTATCGAATTCCTTCTTATCAAAAGTGGATTCTAAAAATTTAATTACTTCTGTCGAAAGACTAGGTATATATATTCAATGCTTATGGTCTTTGCTTAGGATATTCCACTAAGAAGGAATCAATCTACCTAGTTTATAAGGCTTATGGAAAAACCTTTATCCCTGTTCAGTTGACATGAAATAACATCCTTCTTCTGTAGCATAGCTTTAGTCAACCCAATGAAGAACCAACGGTCATATATTTAGCATCAATATTATTTCTCATAACAAAGTCGGTTTCACTTGAAATAGAAATATTAGTCCAAGTACCATTGTCTCTTAGGTCCTCCTTGTGCTCCCTAACTGATAATCAGGTGGTCATTGAGTGAAAGATCAGGACCTCCAAATGAATATATGGGTTGAATATATTAGGTTTCAAAGGGAGGAACAATGATGTTATCAAAAGGGTAGATTACGATCCATAAACAACAATAAATTTTGATGAAATGGAAGCATATTCAACCCATTTTATGAATAATATACCCAATATTTCTAGGAGGGCATGGATCATCAATGAATCATATCTGATATCCATTACTACAAATGTAGGGTATTGATGAGATGAGGAATATACTTTTGAAACCAATTCCTAAAGAGGGTAAAATCCAAAAATGAAAAAATATCCTTGAGATCAACTTATCTAAGATCCAAACAAGAAACTACATAAAGAACAAATAGAATATATTTTCACACCTTTCTCATCAATATTACAATGGTTTATATTTCCTTTTAAGTGGAACTTCCAATGTTTTATATTGAATCAATGTTTTTTTTGGAGAAAACCCCTTCTCTTTGTTGAAAAAGAGAAGAGTAGAGTAAGATCTTATGCCCGCTATGTCTCAAGATGTCACCACGTACTCAATGGATGTGGAAACCCCTTCTGGGCACTCGTTATCTTTTGTGTTTTATAAATAACACACAAACCCTATAAATGAGGAAGTGAAGATATTTTTAATATAGTTAAACTGAAAAATATTGATTGATTGATGAAGATCATTCCTCAACAGATTTAATACCTTTTCCCCAATATAAAACTTATCTTTTCTTATCTTCTGAATATAGTCCCCCAATAAGTCTTCTCTGTCAACACCAAACATTCTATAATCCTCTATTTCCACCAATTATTTCTAGATCAATACTCCATAGAACCATATAAAGGCTTGAAATAATGAGATAGTGAAGGGAAAAAAGATTTAAAATAAACAACTGTAATGCAGCCCAAAGCGTCATCTAGTTCGTGTGTAATTTCAGCTAACGAGAATATGTTAAAAAAATTAATTTATTTAAATTGATGTTTCTATAGAGGTAATGATGAATTAATTTAATATTTACCCACTTAATTTATTCATAATAATTTGAACAAAATTTTATGATAGTAATTGGTTGATTCTTTTTTTATAATGTTTTTTGGGATAAAATTTAGAATTTTTAATAGGTTTTATTTTATTACAAAAATGGGATATGATTTTTAATAGGTTTTTTAACAATAATATAGTATTTTATTATGGTATATGTGTTATAAACTTAATTTCATTTAAATTATGTATTGGGAATTGTTTTTATTGATATCTGGTGTGTATTTGGTCTATTTTTGGTGTTGTGGTGTGCTGTAACAGCATACTACATTGGTGATACAGTGTACTGTTACAACACACTACAAAATCTCCATTATTAGAACTTTTAAAATCAATGATAAAAAAACATTTATTATCAGTTATAAAAGTACTGATAAAGTATTCTTTTAGTAATGCTAAAAAAAGTGTGGATAAATGTAGCCTTTATCAGTGTTATTTTTGTGCTGATAAAAGTCTTGGGCTTTTAATTTTGCTAATGTAGTTAGTAATTTGCTAGCATTGATAAAGGCTATTTATAGCTTTGTTAAAGAGTAGTTTTTAGTAATATCCTTTAATTATTTTAAAACCCACTGTCTAGATGTCGACTATTATAAGAGTAAGGATAAGAGAGTTCAAACCAATGAGGTTTATCACACTACTGCTATGACTAACCCATGGATAGATTTAGATTATGCCTTCATTTTTCCAACTCACCGGTTGGACGCCTCATCCCCAGATTTGGGGAATTGCTTCATCATTTCCAAAATGAGGGGAAAACACATTCCTAGGTATAAATAACATCATAAGATAACCTCATACTTCTACATGGGTTAGGATTGGGTAATACTAGAACCCCATACCCCAGTCAGGTATCAAGATGTTTTCCCTATGGATACAACTATTCTCCAAAATTACTTGTTCCACTGAGTTGGGTTGAATTTGGACAACTTTACTTACCACCAATACTTTCACATCATCAAGCGTGGGCCCCTCAATTGAATTCCTGATGGTATCAGATCGACAAACTTTGTTTCCATGGTTTCAATAGTACAGGATTCTCATAGTGAGGATTCCACATCCTTCCAAGTGAGCACTACTGTTCCCCTAGAATCTATTGGATAAGATGAATCATATCCCCAGAATGATTACTCTATCTCATATGGTGAAGAAAACCTAGAATTTTCTCCAATCGCATTCGTAGAGGGTGTCACCACCACCTTCAATGAGTTGGTACAGGTAAACCTTGGAACTGAGGTAGAATTGAGCCCGACACTGGTTAGTGCACCTATGCCTATAGAGGAACATTAGAAGTATGTGGATTTCCTAAAGTCAAATTTGGATGTATTTTCTTGGAGATATGATGAGATTTGAGGAATAGAACCTCAAGTCTTCACCCACCTCTTTGGTCTCCTGGAAATTCATCGCGGGTTCAAATAGCCTCCCTGGTAGATGAACCCCTCTCACAGTGCCATGGTCGAGGCCGAAGTTGATAAAATCATAAAATAAAATTTCATCAAGGATGTCCAATACCCCTGATGGTTAGACTACATTGTTCCTATATAAAAGAAGAACAAAAAAATTAGAGTCTACATCAGTTTCTGGGATCTCAACCATCATTATCCAAATGATGATTTTCAACTTCCTATAACAAGTTTATTGATCTATTCTACCATTGGCTTCCAAGATCCCTCCTTCTTGGAAGGGTATTTCAGGTATAATCAAATCCACTTATACCACAAATATGAAGATTCCCCTGCCTTTAGGTCACCATAAGGGACCTTTTGATATTGGGTAATGCCCTCTGATTTGAAGAATGTAGGGGACACCTATCCGCATGATATTCATCACACATTCAAACTGATCCTTGGGACACTAGTGGAATGCTATGTGAACAGTTTAGTGGTTACATTCTTCTAGATTCTAGACCATATCATAGATCTTGAGAAAGTGTTCACCTTCCACCACTCCCTCCATCTGAAAGTGAACCCCTTGAAGAATGATTTCGAGGTTAACTATGGGAAGTTTCTTGGCTTCCACGTTAGATAAAAAGGCATTTAGATTGACCTGGAGAAGATCAAGGACATCATTCAAATGCCACCTACAAGAAATGTTCAGAAGCTCCAAGTCAGCCAAGTACACTTAGCCTATATAAACCAATTTATCATGAATCTAGAAAGGAAGTGTAAGCAATTCTCCATACTCATGAATAAAGGTATCATCTACTAATGGGATGAAGAGTGCCAATTGTTTTAGGAAATTAAGAAGTATCTGATACAAACTTTGGTTCTGATTCCACCCTCATACAAGAATCCAATGGTCCTTTATGTCACTATCCTTGAATGATCCCTTGGTGACCTGCTCACATATAAGAACAATGAAGGGATAAATAATAGTTTGTATATTTACAGCTACATGATCCTTGATAATGATTCTAGGTACTATTCCATTGATAAGAGTTTCCTCACACTAGTTTTTATAGTGAATATGTTGTAACATTATCTGGAGCATCACGAGATATAGCTGGTGTCCCATGTGAATCTGATAAAGTATATTATGAACCACCCTATATTGACTGGTCATATGGATCACTGGGAAGTGATCCTTCAGCAGTTCAACATTTGATTCATCCCACAATAGGACATCAAAGGTCTGACCCTGGTAGAATTTATACCCACCCATCTGGCCCTTGAAGAGCAGTCACTAGATCTGGAATTTCCATATGAGGCCATCTTCTCAGTGGATTATACTATTCCATGTTGAAATATGCAATTATATGGTGCCTTCCAGAGTCTAACTGGTAGAAGGATCAATAATCCCAGGCTCAATAGAGTAGGTATGAGAATCATCTTCATCATGCCTAGATAGTCCATCTTTACCTATTCATTCATTCTATCAGAAGGATACACCAACAATGAGGCAGAGTATCAGGATTTGATAACTGGTCTCGAGCTGGCCCATGAGATTGATGTTCCCTATCTACAAGTGAAGTGAGAATCTGAGTTATTCATCAAGAAGATCAATAGTGACTACGTTTTCATGAATGTGGAGATCATGACCCTATTAGAATGCACTCTCCATTTTATTTCCCAGTTCCCTTATCATACAGAGGTCACTCATGTTCCCCAATCATAGAATAGTCAACCCAATTCTTTGTCCAACGTAGTTGTATCCCTTGCCGAGCCTAACCGGAATGATCTATTTATCCACGTGGCACATAAATGGGTCATTTCTCCTTTCAACCCATATGATGACAAAAACTTGAAGGTAAACTATATTACCACTAGTACTTGCACATTAGGACATCTAGGACCCCTTCTTTAGATCAATAAATCTTTTTTTGGATAACGCCTTTCAACGAGTACGTCCAACATGACAATCTCCCATCAGATAGAGATGAATGTGAGCGAATCTGTCGGTATGCAGTATAGTTCACCCTCCAGAGTTTTCCTATCCTTGAGAAGACTCTCTAAAAATGTGTTTTTGATGGGATTACACTATACTTCATTCAAGGAGACAAGATTCCCCATGTTATACAGAAAGTACATGGGGGTTCTTATGGATCTCATCAGGTAAGGTTGAAACTCTCTCACCATATTCAAAGGTTTGGTTACTTTTGGTTCACCATGGTCCATGACTGTATTGAGTTATCCATGTTCTTCCATGCATGTAAAATCTATGAAAACTTTTTTCATCGACCGCTCGATCCCCTCCATACTACAAATTACTCTTGGCCCTTTGTAGTTTGGGGACTCAACGCCATGGGACCATATCCACAAGAAATAGCTCACTAGTGTAGGTTCATTCTAATCATGATATATTTCTTTTCCAAGTGGGTAGAGGAAATTCTAATCAAGGAATTAAAGGCCCTTTCTATCATTGAGTTTGTGAGATCCCACATAATCCATCGATTTGGAGTCCCTCATGCTATTCTCACTGAAAATGACACCAAATATTTGGTAGATGAGTTGAATAAATTGTACGCCAAGTAAAACATCCAGTCCAGCCACACTTATAACTATCATGTGCACGAAAATGAATAGATCGAGGAATTGGATAAGACCATAACCAAAATACTAATGAAGATGGTTGGTCCAAACAAGAATAGTTTGTAGGGCAAGCTCCTCAACTCTATATGGGATTATCAGATGACAAATCATAATTCTACCCATGTGACCCCATATTCCCTAGTGTTTTGAGAAGAGGTAGTACTGCTTATCAAGATTCAGTTACCATAACTTCACATAGCCATCTATGACCAACAAATGTCATAATAGATAACATAAGTTCGTTTGGATGAATGGAGGTCCTCAATTAAAACATGCACCATGCCTTGCACAATCTTGAGAGGCACTAGAATAAGATAGTTTGATATTTCAGTAATAAAGTTAATCTCCACTCCTTCCTTCATGGTGAAACAGTTCTGGATATGAGGATTCCAATGATACACTACTAAAAAAAAGGGCATTAGCAACCGCCATTGGCGGTCGCTAAAGGCCTATAGAGACCGCCTAGCGACCGCCAATGGCGTTCGCATCAGCCTTGTCGCTGTAGGCCAATAGTGACCGCCATTGGTGGTCGCTATAGGTGGCCAAAATGCCGGCCTTAAGCGACCGCCTGGCGGTCACTATAGGCTGCCGGGCATGAACCATTAGAGACTGCAATTAGCAGTCGCTAATGCTGGCCGGACAACAGCATATAGCGACCGCCAATGGCAGTCGCTAATGCTGCCCGGCAGGCAGTCTATAGCGACCGCCTTTGGCGGTCGCTAAACTGGGAATTTTTTTTAAAAAAAATTCATACCGAAATAAATAAATAAATAAATTTATATTTATTAAATAATATATATATATATATTAATGAAAATATTTATATATATAATATTAAATAAAATATTTTTCATTTTTTTAATGAAATGTACGAATTGTGTTTTTTTTCTTCACGGTGCAAAATCAGAGATAAAACAAGTTAACAATCATAAAAAATGGAAAAAAATTTCAAACAGCATAAACATCAAAATCATCATAAATGATAAACGTGCTTCAACGATCCGAGCAGGTCCATCTATTTCAATCTTCTGCTTCAAAACCTACAATAAGACAAAAAACAAAACAAACGTAAATTGAACATAATTATTCAGTTATTATATACATATAATAAAATTAAATCTGACATCAAATCATGGTGATATAATAATTTAAAACCCTGAATTTAAGAAATGATATCATTTCAGGTCATTCGGAGCACGTTTGCTCAGAATTCGACCGTCTCACGCCGTTTTTGGTGTTTTATGACACCGGAAACGCGTTTATGGTCACCGCGGTCAAATGACACCTCTGATTGACATTATATCTACCCGAAAATTTCACAAATCACCAAATGGCTGTTCTCGTACGGTTTCATGGCATTCCGAGGTCATTCGGGTGGTTTTGACCCCCCAACGCGCCGTTTTAGCGCGCATGGAGCTGCTGAAAACAACGCAGTCAGCTGTACCGCGCGCACCACATGTCCGATGGGAGCGCTGTCTCCTCCTAAACATCAAGAATAATATTCATAATGTTTTTGTGTGGTTTCAGGTCATTCGGAGCACGTTTGCTCCGAATTCGACCATATCACGCCGTTTTTGGTGTTTTATGACACCAGAAACGCGTTTCCGGTCACCGCGGTCAAACGACACCTTAGATTGATGTGATGTCTGCCCTACCATTTTAAAAATAAAATAAAGGCTGTTTTCTTACGGTTTCATGGCATTTCGAGGTCGTTCGGGTGGTTTTGAACCCCCAACGCGCCGGTTTAGCGTGCGCAGAGCTGCTGAAAACGACGCATTCGGCCGTACCGCGCGCACCGAAAGTCTGATGGGTGCGTCGTCTCCTCATACACATCACGAATAATATTCCTAATGTTTTCGTGTGTTTTCTGGTCATTCAGAGCACATTTTCTCTGAATTCGACCGTCTCACGCCGTTTTTGGTGTTTTATAACACCAGAAACGCGTTTCCGGTCACCGCGGTCAAACGACACCTCCGATTGATGTGCCGTCTGCCCGAACATTTCAAAAATCACACAACGTCTGTTGTTGTACGGTTTCATGGCATCCCGAGGTCGTTCGGGTGGTTTTGAACCCCCCACGCGCCGTTTTAGCGCGCGCGGAGCTGCTGAAAACGACGCAGTCGGCCGTACCGCATGCACCGCACGTCCGATGGGCGCGCCGTCTCCTCCTACACGTCACGAATACTATTCCTAATGTTTTCGTGTGGTTTCATGTCATTCGGAGCATGTTTTCTCCGAATTCAATCGTCTCACGCCGTTTTTGGTGTTAAATGACACTAGAAACGCGTTTCCGGTCACCGCGGTCAAACGACAGCTCCGATTGACGTGCTGTCTACCCAAAAATTTCAAAAATCACACAACGGCTGTTGTCGTACAGTTTCATGGAATTCCGAGGTTGTTCGGGTGGTTTTGACCCCCCAACGCGCCGGTTTAGCGCGCGCGGAGCTACTAAAAATGACGCATTTAGCCGAACCGCGTGCACCGCAAGTCCTATGGGCACGCCGTCTCCTCCTACACGTCACAAATAATATTATTAATGTTTTTGTGTGGTTTCAGGTCATTCGGAGCACGTTTGCTCCGAATTCGACCGTCTCACGCCGTTTTTGGTGTTTTATGACACCAGAAACGCATTTCCGGTCACCGCGGTCAAACGACAGCTCCGATTGACATGTCGTCTGCCCGTCCATTTCACAACTCACACAACAGCTGTTTTCTTATGGTTTCATGGCATTCTGAGGTCGTTCGGGTGGTTTTGAACCCCCCACGCGCCGTTTTAGCGCGCGCGGAGCTGCTGAAAATGACGCAGTGGGCCGTACCGCGCGCATCGCACATCTGATGGGCACTCCATCTCCTCCTACACATCAAGAATAATATTCCTAATGTTTTTGTGTGGTTTCAGGTCATTCGGAGCACGTTTGCTCCGAATTTGACCGTCTCACGCCGTTTTTGGTGTTTTATGACACCCGAAACGCCTTTCCGGTCACCTTGGTCAAAAAACAACTCCGATTGACGTACCGTCTTCTCGACCAGATCAAAATTCACTCACCCTTTGATGTCGTCTTATTTCAGGACATTCGGACCTCGTTCGGCCCGTTTGGACCCCCCCACGTACGTTTATCAAGTGCACGCAACACTTAAAGAATGCATAATGAGCCCTACCATGCAGACCGCACATCCGATTGACATTCCGTCTATGCTTACACGTCACGAATAATAATTAGATTGTTTTCCTATGATTTCAGGTCAATCCGATGTCATCCGCTATGACTTTGACCGTTAGACGCCCGTTTTGGCCGTTTATGACACCAGAACGGCGTTCCCAGTCACCACGATCACACGACACGTCCAATTGACATTCCATCTACTCGAACACATCACAATTCACTCACCCTTTGATGTCGTCTGATTTCAGGCCATTCGGACCTCGTTCGGACCGTTTGGACCCCCCCACGCGCGTTTATCAAGCGCGTGCAACACTTAAAGAATGTATAATGAGACCTACCGCGCAGACCACATGTCCGATTGATGTACCGTCTATGCGTACACGTCAAGAATAATAATTAGATTGCTTTCCTATGATTTTAGGTCAATCCGATGTCGCCTGCTATGAATTTGACTGTTAGATGCCCGTTTTGGCCGTTTATGACACCAGAACGGCGTTCCTAGTCACCACGGGCACACGGCTCGTCCTATTGACGTGTCATCTGCTCGAACACATAAAAATTCACTCACCCTTTGATGTTGTCTGATTTTAGGCCATTCGGACCTAGTTCGGCCCATTTGGACCCCCCACGCGCGTTTATCAAGCGCACGCAACACTTAAAGAGTGCATAATGAGCCCTACCGCGCAGACCGCACGTTCGATTTATGTGACGTCTGCGCGTACATGTCACGAATAATAATTAGATTGTTTTACAGTGATTTCAGGTCAATCTGATGTCATCCGCTATGACTTTGACCGTTAGACGCCTGTTTTGGCCGTTTATGACACCAGAACGGCGTTCCCGGTCACCGCGGGAACACGGCACGTCCGATTGACATGCCATCTGCTCGACCACATCACAATTCACTCACCCTTTGATGTCGTCTGATTTAAGGCCATTCAGACCTCGTTCGGCCCATTTGGACCCCCCCACGTGCGTTTATCAAGCGCGCGCAACACTTAAAGAATGCATAATGTGCCCTACCGCGCAGACCGCACGTCCGATTGACGTTCCGTCTGTGCGTACACATCACAAATAATAATTAGATTGTTTTTTTGTGATTTCAGGTCAATCCGATGTCGCCCGCCATGACTTTGATCGTTAGATGCCCGTTTTGGACATTTATGACACCAGAACGGCGTTCCCGGTCACTGCAGGCACACGACACGTCCGATTGACGTTCTGTATGCCCGAACACATCACAATTCACTCACCCTTTGATTTCGTCTTATTTCAGGCCATTTGGACCTCGTTCGGCCCGTTTGGACCCCCCACGCGCGTTTATCAAGAGCACACAACACTTAAAGAATGCATAATGATCCCTACCACGACGACCGCACGTCCGATTGACGTGCCGTCTATGCGTACACGTCACGGATAATAATTAGATTGTTTTCCTGTGATTTCAGGTCAATCCGATGTTGTCCGCTATGACTTTGACCGTTAGACGCCCGTTTTGGCCGTTTGTGACACCTGAACGGCGATCCCGGTCCCCGCGGGCACACGGAACATCCGATTGATGTGCCGTCTACTCGACCACATCACAATTCGCTCACCCTTTGATGTCGTCTGATTTCAGGCCATTCGGACCTTGTTCGGCCCGTTTGGACCCCCCACGTGCATTTATCAAGCGCGCACAACACTTAAAGAATGCATAATGAGCCCTACCGTGCAGACCGTACGTCCTATTGACGTGCCGTCTACGTGTACACGTCAAGAATAATAATTATATTGTTTTCCTGTGATTTCAGGTCAATCTGATGTCGTCCTCTATGACTTTGACTGTTAGACGCCCGTTTTGGCCGTTTATGACACTAGAACGGCGTTCCCAGTCACCGCGGGCACACGGCACGTCCGATTGACGTGCCGTCTGCTCGACCACATCAAAATTCACTCACCCTTTGATGTCGTCTGATTTCAGGCCATTCGGACCTCATTCGGCCCATTTGGACCCCCCACGCGCGTTTATTAAGTGCGTGCAACACTTAAAGAATGCATAATGAGCCCTACCCCGCAGACCGCACGTCCGATTGACGTGCCGTCTGCGCGTACACGTCACGAATAATAATTAGATTGTTGTCCGGAGTGCGGGGAAGGCTTTCCGGGGTGAAGGAGGGATGTCTGGGGTGCGGCAGGCTGTCCAGAGTGTGGGAGGGCTGTCCGGGGTGCGGGGGGGGGGGGGGGGGGGGGCTGTCCGGGGTGCGGGAAGGACTGTACGGAGTGTGAGGGGCCTGTCCGGGGTGCGGGAGGGCTGTCTGGGGTGCGGGGAGGGCTGTTCGGAGTGCCGGGAAGGCTGTCCGGAGTGCAAGAGGGCTGTTCGGGGTGCGGGAGGGCTGTCTGGAGTGTGGGAGAGCTGTCCGGGGTGCAGAGGGGGGGGGGGGGGGTGGGGGGCTGTCCGGGGTGCGGGAAGGACTGTACGGAGTGCGGGGGGCATGTCCGGGGTGCGGGAGGGATGTCCGGAGTGCGAGGTGGGCTATCCGGGGTGCGGGGAGGGCTGTCCAGGGTGCGGGAGGGCTGTCCGAAGTGCGGGGAGGGCTGTCCGGAGTGCGGGGAAGGCTATCCGGGGTGCGGGGGGGCTGTCCGAGATGCAGGGAGGGCTGTCCGGAGTGCGGGGAGGGCTGTCCGAGTTAGGCCGGGGACTACAAATAATGAACTCATCTCATTCATAAAAAACAAGTTTAATGATTTATATTAAGAATCATGTATTTTTTCAAAAATATTACAGAAAATGCAATTCTAAACATTGAAAATTAAATGAACAAAAAATATCCAAATAAATAATCAGTTTCATGGTTACTTCTCAATTCGTGCACACAAACATTGCATGAGGCCAAAACACACATGATACCCCCAAATCACAAAAAAACTCACTAGAAACCCAACATAAATATCAATAACAACCCTACCATTAAAAGCAGAAACACACCTCGTGAATATGATACGTCATGCGTGGTCATCACTGACCTCCATCCGGTGGGCCAGGGGCCTACAACAAATAAATATTTTGAATATTTTTATAACAAAAATAATTTAAATTAAATAAATAAATACAGTATAAACCAGCGTCTTGTGATCCCCTGCACCATCACCTAAACACACATATTCCCGCAGTGCTCTAACCTCAGCAGCCAATTGCGCATTTGCCTCATCGGAAGACCGCAGCCGTGCCTCGAAATCTGACAGCTGCTGTGTCATATGAGCAACAGTAGGACCGACAACCACAGTGAATGACACTACAGAACGAGGAATCCCTATTCCATAGGTCAAACTATATCCATGTCCATCCTGACCAATGATGCGATGAAAGATCTCATCCCTTCGCATGGGAACCTGTCGCTGGTCCTCTGGCAGATGTTCTAATTCAACTTCAAATTGATCAAGTGGAATATTTAAATATATATACCTATATTAATATAAAAACTTCATGTAAGTATTGGTAATGAGTACAAGAACTTACTATCAATGCTGCAGCCTCTGGATCATTGCGATCACGAGTCCTCATCCACACCGACATTTTATCAGTTGATGCACCTTAATCCCGCAACTATATATGAATAGAATATAAAAACAAAACCGTATTAATTAAAAAAATTAAAAAATGAATAATAAATACCTCATGTCGGATCTGAGACACGTGACGAGTCCCGAGCCTGTGAGGTGGTCCCTGCAACGCTCGATTCTCAGAATGGCATGTAGACACCTCCTACATTCAATTCATTCAAATATCAAAAAAATCACACATCCTTGAAAATATATATACCAAAATAAATATACAAACCGCAACACCCTCAGTAGACCAATATGCAACTAATTCACGCCACTGGGCTGGGAGGACACCTCTCGGGACTTTTTCTAGAATGTCTGGGGCACCCACATTTGGTACCCAGTGGTCCCTCTTGACTTTGCCTTTATAGTATTTCCACATCTTACGACATTTACTCATACACACTGGTCGAAACTCATCAGGACATACCTTTCATTAAGCATGAAAATCGACCGTTTCTCCTTCAACAACCACTCTGACCCAATAAATATCTTCTTCACATTGAACTACGGTATGTTGATCAAGTTGTTGGGAAACAAAAGGAACAGTCTCGGGTTCATCTTGTTCAAATACAAACACTCCTCGCCGAGACATTTTGACAACAACTTGGCAACTTGGATTCGAAGGAAAAGTAACAAAGAATACTTGTTCCGCTTGTGATGTCAAAATGAAAGGTTCATTATCAACTCGTTCATTTCTGTATAACATATAGTTAAAATTCACCAATGAAAACTGATATTGATCGACTTTACATCCATGCACTGGATCAACCCAATCACACTTTAACAATATTTTCTTCAACCCGTGTGTGTATACAACTTCAATGATGTATATCATTTGACCATAGTAATAACCAGAATCGACAAATGGACAATCGATGCCACTGTTTTGTGTTGCTCGTTTGTTGTCAACATCTTTAATGCGAAATTGAAAACAATTAGCATCTATAGATTTATAACGACGAGCCGTTATAGATGGACCCTCAGTCAGTTGGATAAATTCTTCAGTTAGAATGGGGTACCCTAACTCCATCAGCTTATGAACCTACATATTTCATAGAATTCATTAATGATATATGAAGAAAGAAATTAGTATAATACTTCAATCATAATGAAAATAAATTTATACTTACATAATCCTTGAACCAATCATGAAATGACGCATAATGAGACTGTTGAATTTGCAACTCAGTCGCATGATACATATCTTCTTTTATCTCATTAATGTGTTTTCTGCAAATGATAACGCAATGCTTAAATGATCAACTTATGCAAACAAAACATGTAAAAGTTAAACAATAAAAGTGATAAGATACTTACTGTATTAATGGTGCAACTGATGGAGTATTGAACAAGATATATCGATGCGCTTGTATCCACTCGATGTTGTCCATATCATATGTGGTTCCTTCTCCAACTGGACCATACTGAATCCGAGATGGCTTATCTAATTTTGTTTCAACATCCGTAAGATATTCTGCACAAAAAGTAGTACACTCATCCATCAAATAACCATTGGATATTGATGCCTCCGGATGAGCTATGTTGCATACAAATTGTTTCAATGTACTCAAATACCACTCAATAGGATACATCCACCTGAATTGCACTGGACCAGAAGCCATTACTTCTTCATTTAGGTGCACTATCAAGTGAACCATAACATTGAAAAATGAGGGGGAAATAGTTTCTCAAAGTGACAAAGCGTAAGTACAATTCGGTCAAGTAAACTTTTTAAATCACTCATTTTTTGATTTCTTAAACAAAGCTGTCTAAAGAAATTACTCATCTCAATCAACAGCTGAAAAACATTGGGGGATAAACAATCACAAATGGCGATTGGAATCAACTGCTAAAGTAGTATGTGATTTTCATGACTTTTCAACCCTTGCAATGTCTTTCTCGTCAGATTAAAACACTTTGAAATATTAGAAGAGTAACCATCAGGCACCTTGAGCATCTTCAAAATGGAAAGAAATGTCTCTTTCTCCTTTGTAGTCATCGTATACTGTGCAGCAGGAATATATGCCTTGTTTCCCTCAGCTAACTATAAATGCAACTGTTTCCTTAAAACCATTTCTTCCAAATCACGGCGTGCATTAACATGGTCCTTTGATTTCCCACTGACACTTAAAATGGTACACAATATGTTATCACAAACATTTTTTTCAATGTGCATGGAATCCAAATTATGCCTCAGCATGTTAGTTTTCTAATACGAAAGACTATAAAAAATACTTTTCTTTTCTCAATTGTGACTGCGCTGCCTACCCGCAGCTCGAATATTACGTACCAGAGGAGCCACCAAATCCTGAATTTCATATACCGTGCGGATGTTTTCTTCCTCAATCTGCGATAACATTTCGACTCCTGTCATGATCTTTGCTGCTGGGCTGAACTCTCTAGAACTATCAAATGTCACTCTGTCCTTTCTGAACCTGTGCTGAGGGGGGAGAAAACATCTGTGACCCATGTATGCCCATTTTTTGGAATGCTTAATCCATACATATTTTTTACTTTTGTTGCAACAAGGGCAAGAAAATTCCTCTATCGTACTCCAACCTGATAAATTTGCATAAGCTGGGAAGTCATTGATTGTCCATAATAAAGCAGCCTACAGTTTGTACATTTCATTCGTTTCAAAGTCATAAGTCATCAAACCATCGCCCCAAAATTCATTCAACTCATCAATCAATGGCTGAAGGTAAACATAAATCTTATCCCCTAGACTTTTAGGTCCATCAATAAGAGTGGAAAGTAATATAAATTGTTGCTTCATACAAAGCCACGGAGGAAGATTATACGGAACCAACACCACAGGCCATGTGCTATGAGTTGCACCAACCATAGACTTGAATGGATTGAAACCATCTACTGCCAATCCCAATCGTACATTACGAACATCTTTGGAAAATTCGAGATGTCTCTTATCAAAATCCTTCCATGCATGAGATTCTGCTGGGTGGGTTAACATATCACTTTCATGAACTCTTTATTCATGCCATATCATTAAATTAGAAACTTTAGATGAAATAAAAAATCTTTTCAACCTTGGTTTAAGGGGAAAGTAACGCATTTGCTTTACAGCAATCAGTTTCCCCTGTATCACAATCTGACATTGATGAGTCTGATTTCTCCTGTTCTCTTTCCACATGGAAGCACCACAAACCGTACAAATATCCAGATGGGCAGTTTCCTTTCTAAACAACATACAGTTGTTTGCACATGCATCTATGGTCTCATATGTAAAACCTAAGTTCTATGTCAACTTACAAGCATGGTAATACGACTCGGGAATCTTAGCGTCGATAGGAAGAACCTTTTTCAATAACACCAACAACATGTTGAATGATATGTCTGACCAATGATTCAAAGTCTTCAAATGCAAAAACTCCACGATAAACGACAATTTATTGAAAGAAGTAAATCCAGGATATAATTCTGTTTTTGCATCATCAATTTCTTCATAAAACCTCCTCAAATCACGATCTGCACCAGAACAAAGATTTATCTCACTGGTCTCAAGATTCTAGATGTCAATGCCTTCAGGATCCAACCCACGTACCATTTCAGTAAGCATTTCATGCATTGGATCATTAATCCTTGCATCAACATCCATCTGAACTGTATCCGTATTTTCAAAACGAACATATTATTCTCCATGACAAGTCCAACTCTTATAATTTCTCAGAAATCCATTAAATAATAGGTTCTCCCTCATAGTATCTCATGTGAATTGATATCTATTAGCACATTTTCTACATGGAAAACTAATATAGTCAGTTTCAAATCCTCTGGTGAAGTCAATAAACTGCATAATGCCATTGAAATACTCTCTAGACGTTCGATTTGGAAGATCAATCCAACTCTTATCCATAATAAGATCCCTATAACAAACATTTACACAAGACTTATTACATTTTCATTTTTCATATCAAATATATTTAAAATAAATACTAATTAATTGTTTGTGAACCATTTATAAAATAATAATGTAAGTGAAAGACCTTGTCATACCTGATTGTGCTACAAACCTGTAAGGGAGGGGAGCCGAAGGCGGTGCCGCGAGGGAGAGGAGAGGCAGCGGTGGGGATCCGGAGTCGGAGCTGGTGCGGCGAGGGAGGGGACGGTGAAGGAGGGGACGGGTGGCGGTGGTGCGGCGAGGGAGGGGACGAAGACGAAGGGGACGGGGGTTGGCGGGGTGTGTGTGTGGGGGGGGGGTGTTTGGGGTGCTGGGGGGGAGGGACGAGGGGGCGGAGGGACGAGGGCGGAGGTCGGAGGGGCTGGAGGCCGAAGGCCAGAGGGCGACCGGAGGGCTGCAGGGCTGCCGGAGGTGAGTGGAGGGAGGCCCGAGTGCAGAGGGAGGCCACAGGGCGACCACAAGGTGGAGGGCGACCGGAGCCGGAGGGCGGAGGGCGGCCGGAGGAGGGTGGGGCCAGCGGAGGGTGGAGTGTGGCTGGAGGGCAGCCGAAGGGCGGCCGAAGGGCTGCCGGGCTGTCGGAGGCGGGAGGCCCGAGGGAAGAGGGAGGCCGTAGGGTGGCTGAAAGGTGGAGGGCGGCCAGATCCAGAGGGCGGAGGGCGCCCGGAGGGCGGCCGACGGAGGGCGGGGCCGGCGGAGGGCGGGGCTGGCGGAGGGCTGGGCTGGTGGAGGGCGGCCGGCTGGAGGGCGGGGCGGCAGTGGGTGGGGCGACGGGGAGGGCGCGAAGATGGGGAGGGCGTGGGCGACAGGGGGCGCGACGACGAGGAGGGCACGACGATGGGGAGGGCGCGACGACGGGGAGGGCGCGGCGACGGGGAGGGCGTAGGCGATGGGGAGGGCGTGGCGACGGGGAGGGCGCGACGACGGGGAGGGCGCGAGCGACAGGGATGGGGGAAGGGGGGGGGGGGGCTTCACAAGGAGGGAGGGGGAGAGGGGGCGCTAAAGACCCTTTTTTAGGGAATTATAGCGACCGCCATTGGCGGTCTCTATAGGTTAAGGGGCTCAAAATCCCATTTTTCTAGTAGTGATACCTAGTACGAAGCCACAAAATTTGGAGCCAAAATGGAAAGGACCTTACATTATTCAAAAGGTTTACCCCAACGATGCATACTGTTGGATCACTAGGGATGTAGATCACATCACTCCTCCAAACAATGATAATTTCTTCAAGAAATACTTTGTATAGGTAAAAAATCATCCTTGCAACATTATGTTAAACTGTGCTATTAACTCCTCACCACATGATGTTAAACTACATGGGATCACATCCCTACAACATGATGTTAAACTGTGCTGTGACATACTCACTGGATGATGTTAAACTGCACGAGATCCCATCCCAGAAACATGATGTTAAAATGGGCTGTGATGTCCTCACCACATGACATTAAAACACATGGGATCCCATCCCTACAAGACGATGTTAAACTGTTCTATGATGTCCTCACCGCATGATGTTAAACTGTACGGGATTCCATCCCTACAACACAACATTAAACTATGTCGTGACATCCTCACCGCATGATGTTAAACTACAGATGATCTTATACCTACAGTACAATGTTAAACTATTCTAATAATTCTTCACTATATGACATTAAACTACATGGGACCCTGTCCCTACAACATAATGTTAAACTTTGGTGTGATGTCCTTACCACATAATGTTAAACTACATTCCTGGCAACATGATGTTAAACTATGCTGCAACATCCTCACCGCATGATGTTAAATTATGATAATATGTCCTCACTTCATGATTTCAAACTACACGGTATTCCATCCCGCGTGATGTTAAACTGCTACCCCATTGAGCTATAAGACGTAACACTGACCAACACCATCTTCCTAGTTGCATGAAAATAAACTGCACAACATTGATGGTCTGACCTACATGACCTTAAAAATAAAATTAACTTTTTACTTAATGTCTCACAATAAACTTCATGGAACTCAATAATTATGCGTGGATTGATTCCCATCCTTATGGGATATGTAGCAATACCCAATCATTTTTTCTTTAGGTCTGTCCGCAGGTTCATCAACCTTTCAGGGATGTGTTGTGTGGCATTGGGCCTCTTAGGCCTCATTCACATTGGGTTTATCACTCATCCAAACTACACATGTCAATCCAAAACACCCATATAATAGGTACAAAATCTATGGCCTTAAACTAGGAGTTGATGGTCTGAATTCTAGGAACTTAAACTAAGAACCTGTTTCATCTCGACTACACAACGTTAAACTGAACAGTTTTGATGGTCATACCTATATAACCTTAAAAGGAAAATTCCCTTCATCCTTAAAAAATGGCGTTAAAAATCAAAAAAATCAAGAACTACATGCGTCTTGATTCCCATCTTTATGGGATAAGTAGTGACGCCCGTACATTTTTTCTTGGGGTCTATCCCTAGGTTCTTGAACCTTTTTTGGCCCTAAAATCTCCTATAGTTTAAACTCTATGACCATAAACTGGGAGTTCAAGTTCAAGAATTAGGACTCTAAATTTTTTTCTTATCCCCTTATGAATATGTGGTATGGAAATGGTCCTCCATGTTCCTCATTCATCTCAGGTTTATAACCTCACCATGCTATGAATATCTATTGGAGAAGCCTACAGTACAAGCATTATGACTTTAAACTATGTATAAGTTCTTATAAGGAGTGTGTGATGCAGTGTGGGAATCCTTGGTCCTCGTTCATGCTTCATGACACCACACCAAATATTTGTTCTTTAGAAGTCTCATCCTTATAGTCCAAATTCTATGACCTTAAACTTATATCCTTTGGTACAAGTAATATAACCTTAAACTATTTGTAATATTAGGGTCTTTTACCCTGAGTCTAGCCACATCCTCCCACTAATATGCTCTGACATGAGAGGATGTGAGACATGGAGTGTTGTATTCTGTATGGACATTCCTTCAATCCATTTCCTTGCTTCACATATCTTCTTATTTTGAACTCCATCATCTTCCAAGTCTGAAGGGACCCCCTAACAACATGGTGCCTATCCACATAGCTCACCTTCCATCCTGAGCCAACGCCCTAGAAGACTTTGGAAATTTTTTTGAGATAGGTCATGAATTTTGAACATGGTAAGCAATCAAACCTCATTTTTCTTTTACCATATTAGGTAACACAATATAAATTTTGTGTTATAAAAAATGGTCAACATTTATCCTCTATCGTCATGACACCCTCATTGTGTTACATATATTGAGCATTGTGATTCAAATTTTACCTTTCCCCATGATCTAGTGGATTTCTAACACACATGGTGTTGCCCCTCCATGTGTCTACGTGTGTCAATAACAAATGTTAGTATCATTGGTACCTTCTCATTTTATGTTTCCTGAACCTTTCTATTAACTTCCATGTGTTTAAAAAATAATGACATTATTCCCTATTTACCACATTGATTATGACTCACATGGGTTTGGGTGTTTTGGTAGGGTTTTATAACTACATAAGTGAGATGTATGACTCCATAAGTTCGAATTATATAAACCTAAATTAAGAACCACATAGTTCAATATTCATGACTCTAAACTGTATAACACCATCATGATGTTTTCTCATAAGAGGGAATCACTTCCAACATTGGTCTTCTACCTTTCTATAGTCAAGAAATATGTATGGATTGATTCTTATCCTTATAGGATACATAGAAACTCCCAAATATCTCATCCTTTGTCCCATCCAAAAATTCAACCCTTTGGAACCTTAAACTTAGTCCTCCCTTGGGCGTGTATGGTGTGGTGTGGGTCTCCTTGGTCCCCATTCATGTAGGGTTATTTTTCTACACTATACAACCCCTATATAATACCTCGCCTACCAGTGTCCTCACTGCATGATGTTAAACTGCACGGACTGGTCCTATCATATGATCTTATACTACAGAATCATTGTTCTATCCGCACGATAGAAAATAGAACAACATTATAGTGTTCTTGCCTAAGAGGAAATCACCCTTGGCACTTGTCATCTACCATGCCACCTGTCAAGAGCTACATGTGGCTTGATTTCTATACTTATGGGATACATAGTAATGTTGAGGAATTCTGTCTTTGGGCCTAGCCATAAATTTACTTCCCCTTACTTCCTTCACACTTAGGCCTCATCTATGGCACACGATCCTCCTTCACCCACTCATGTTGAATGTTACTTACATCCATGACATACTGATGTCATTATGAATAATCTTAAAAGTCTCATTGATAAATGTGGTGCAACATTGGGCCGCTTTGGCCTCATTCATGTTGGATTTGTATTACATTGCACTAAACATACCCATTTTAGACACCCTCCCCTTTGGTCCAAACTCCATGACTATAAACTAAGATCCAACATCCTCAAAACATGACTTTAAACTATGAACCTACCTTGAGAAAGTTCAGGATGCCCCATGGTAATTATGGGATGCTTTATATTCCTCATCAGAGAGGTTTTCTTCTAGAAATGGTCTTATACCATGATATGTTCTAGAAATATGCCTGACTTGATTCCCATTTTATGAGATATGTTGTGAAACCTATATTCTTTGTCTTCGGCCCCTTCCATATGTCTTCCCTAGAAACATATGGTGAAACATGTCCTTCCTTGGTCCTCATTCATGTCAGGTTATAACATCCACATCATATGCATTCCTTTGGTGGTACCCCCCTTCACATTCTCATCACATGATGATAATCTGAATTAAACTCAATGTCCTAGACACATGATGATAAAATGTGTGAAAACCACCATTCTTATCACATGGATCTAAATTGCATAAAATTCTAAAACTATGTCTGGATTGATTCCCATTTTTATGGGATACGTAGTGACATGAGAACATTTTGTATTTGGGTCCATCCATAGGTTCATTAACCTTTTTCCCTTTCTCATTATCCTCTAAATTTAGAATTAGTCCACTACCATGTCATATACAAGAGTCTCATTAGGATATCTCTATCCTTAAGAAAGGTTTTGAATCTTTTTACATGATATTCCCCATTAACATGCTCAAATTCACTGTGGTGTAGAACCTAAAGTGTTGGATTCTACATGGACATTTCGTCATTCCATCTCCATTATTCATGTTTCCCTTTATTTGGGTCACCATAATCTTCCATGTCTGAAGGGAACCCCTAATGGTATGGTTACTTACCACACAACTCACCTACCATCCTGGGCTAATGCCCCAAAAGACTTTGGATGACATTTTGAGATAGGTCCCACATTTCGAACATGGCCAGCTATCGACCCCCATTTGTCTATCCCCATCACAGGTATAATGATATGGATGATTTTTTTGTTGAACATGGTCAGAAGTTATCATCCATTATCATGAAATCCTCATCGTGTCCTAGATATCCAGCACTGCGATTCATATTTTACACCCCGTTGCTTGAGGTTTCGATGAGTATATTTTCCTCGACGAGTTTTAGGAAATTATTCTTATTTAAATTAAATTAAAGTATTATTTTAAAATTTTTATAATTAATTAATTTGTGTGTTATGTATTGATATAGGGCCTCATGTTGATGGAAAATGGCCAGTTGGACTTGACCGAGCTTGGTTGAAAGTTATTGATCTACTTCAAAGGAAATAACTCTGAATAAGGTAGGTGTTCCCTATGTATTGATCTTTTATTTATGCATCTTATTTATGTATCATATGATATGTGGTCTCAAAACTAAAGGTGATTGAACTTTTTAAATTAAATAATGTTTTTAAATAAAAATTAATTCCTATGTATGTAATGGAACAAAATGTCAAGGGTCATGAAGGATCCTTGAGGAATGGTTTAGTGTTTTTTCCACCGATGGTCGTGTCATTGATTTTAAAAAATATATTCCTTAATATATATATATATATATATATATATATATATATATATAAAATTAAAACTAGTTTGATGCATTAACCTCCAATGGTCAAGGGATTGACGATAAACTTGTGATATGAGATACATGGACCCTCAGGGGTAGATTCCTTAGAGACATTAATCTAGATGATTAGAGAGTGGGGCATGTGTTCCTCCCACACTAGCATGTGAGTACCCCAATGTGTAGACCCTGAGTAGATTTATGATAGGTCGGGTGAGTATTTTGATCAAAGATGATCTTGGGAAGGGAGAAGGGAATTTCACAATCTCTCAAAAGTAATTATAGTATGAATTTTCCTATGAGGATAATGAGGATGTAATATGACTATGAGGAGGTTTTGGGACACAAAGATATCTATGTAAAACTAGGGGATAAGCATTGGATCAAGGAGAAAATATAGGGTGTCCAAGTTATGATGATACCTAGGGTTCCTAAGTGAGTTATCCAATTATATGTTGTCCCTTTAGAAGGTTTTTATAGGACATTGGGAATTATAGATTTCAATTATCACCATAGAAGTTGAAACTGTTGGTTTATGCCATAGATGGATACCACAATAGGTATAGATCATGCCTTGAGAGGTCGGAATTGGTTATGTATGATGGGTTGGGTGAGTTTCCAACCCATGTTGTTATTATAGAAACATTACCCAGAATATGTTGAAACCCAAATGATATATATGAGATTACTAAGATTACCTCCTAGGATCTGGTGATGCGCAAAATTTTATGAGATGCCTATTGATTCCTAGGATCTACAGTTAAAATGGATGATTACATTGGATACCTAGGGAGCCTAGGATCTGGTGGATATACTGGTTGATGATTTCTAAGATTTATATTTATTCTTACAATATATTCATTGAATATGATGACATTGTTAGAGATTCTTAATGATTCTTAGGATTTGGTTGTTTCACCTGATGATGTTTTGTGTGTTTTCTAATAATTCCTAGGAACTGGAACTTCTGTATAATGTTGTATGAAATTCCAAGGAAGTTCCTATGATCTTTAAGGGGTAAATAATACTTTGAAATTTCTAAAATAATTTATAATATATAATGTTTCACCTCATGGAGGAAGACTTATGGTATTCTTTGGTAAGATATTTATCCCCTAAATGATTATGTGATGTACTCAGAGACACTCTAACACCATAATAAGTAGGGATAATCAATTCAAGGTGTCACCATTGAACTCAAGAATCAAAAATGGATATTTATTTATTATTTTGGACTATATTTTTTTATTCAGTTGAGTAAATCATAGGTGCATAATCTATATTTACTATTTATGTTAGGGACCCCATTAGTGGTTCCCTACTGAGTTATACTCACACCCTTCTCGGTTGGACATGGTACTTGGGTACTTCCAATGACTTCACTATTATTAGGCTTAGGTAGGGTAGATTCATACTGTTACATGATCAAGTAGGATATCATAGATTGTATTGGAGGCTAGGATGAGAAGGCTTTAAGAAGGAAGTGTATACTCAATGTATTTTTATTACTTCATACATATTTTACATGTGATAAGGATGGTGGATAATCATTTTATATATTCTAGAATAACCATTTGTTTATATAATATTATGCTTCAACATTTCATTTCATATAGCATGTTATGGTTCATTGCTTCTACATAATCTGATTATTTTTGATGAATGATGTTTGGATATTTTCTATTATGTTTCATTATAATATGAGTTTATATTATCCCCATTGTAACACCCTTGACCCACACTACTAGTCAAAAAGCTTTAGTGTATGTGAAGGTGTGACTAAGGTCAAATATCCTCACTAATCTAGACATTTATTAATGGATGCGAGTTGAGGAGTGTTACCGAGTGGTATTTGAGTTTTTTTATTTTGTATTACTATTTAGGGGGATATTAGATAAGATATATAATATTATGTTATAACTTTTTATGGATGTTGTATTGGTGAATTTAAATCACATTTCTATTGGTAAGTGTTGATTTTATGGGTCCCTGGAATGATTTTATTGGTTTTCAATGTTATAGTTGACATATTTCTTTCAAGATTATGTGATATCTGAGATGATTATTTATAGTTTCTTATATTGAAATATTGGTAAGAGGTTAGTGTAAATTAATAATATTTATTACATAGGTCACACACGACATTCATATGTTTAAGATTGATTGATATCACTAAAGATCAAGGTTTTACTGTTTATAGTGTCAATAATAACTTATATAGTGTTTTACTACATAAACTATTAGTGGAATTATACCCAGCTAAATAAATATATTTTCATATGAGTACAATCCATGTGGATCTTACAGAGAGATTATCCTTGATAATGACTGGGTATTACCTATATCAAGGGATGTATAATGATCCTTAGTAGGTTGTTATAGTGAATTAATGCCATGTTACTAGTGCCGAGGGGAAACAGGTCCAGTTACATAAAGTGTTAACAAAAACCTATATGACGTTTTATCATATTGATTCTTGGTGTAATTCTACATAACCAAAACATGACTAAAAATTAATTTTCAATTTTCAAACACTTTTAAGGGAATGTGAGAACCCAAACAGTATAAACATCAAGTACCATATGATATGGTCAAACCATTAAAATCTAATTTCATCCTATTCAACACACTATCCTGAAATAATTTCCAATGAAAGTTTCTTACCTCAGTATCTAGATCATCCTTGATGAGATCTTCGAACCAATCAGCCATTTTGTCCCACGTTTGAATGTACTCTTACATATTCATTTTTCCTACATTAAAACTTCTTACCAGTATAAGATCTTGCTTGTTAATCCATTTCATCTTCTCTTTATTGGTATCCAATAGAAGAACTGTCTCAGACATCCTATCAGCATCCTTCTATGAGGCATTAATCTTAAGTGAATCTTCCAACAAAACCTTCTATGAGTGCATAATAAGATCCCAGGTTTGGAACTCTTTGGATGTCTCCTGCTATTGGACATTTTCACCTATAAGATCATCCCGATTATAGATTCTATTAGAGTAGGCGTGATCAAATACCATCAGTGCCTATTGAGACCCATTTGTATCTCCCATCATACCACCTTTCATATTTGGTAGAAAGGAATTATCGTTTCCACCTTTGGGTTTGAGTTTTTACTTAATAATGAAGCTGCCATAATCCTTATTGTCTTTCCATCCCTTCCACCTCCTCAGATTATGAGGCCCTCTTCTAAAACTCCCCTCCACTTTAACATCTGAACCTGGGCAGGCAGTCTCATTTCATGGCATGAACTTCCTAGGGTCAATAAAATTAGTAGTAACCTCAACATACCCTATTAGTGCTTTCCGTGAGTTGAACCATCCACAAAAACCTTTCTAGTATGTAACTGGATAGCCACATCCGGAATAGAGTCGGGGATAATAACCCCTGACTTCTGTAACCCCTCCATGGTACTGGTTCTATTTCCAGAACAACCAATCTCAAAATATGAAGAGGGACCTAAAACCCCAGGACCCCCCAAACCCAGTTTGGTCTGTACAACTAGAAATTCTAGGTCATGTTTCAATTTACTAAAAACATCCCCATCTTTTGGGTTGGTCTACCTTAGATGAACATATTTTTGAGTAGGATCCATTGGTTCCATGTAACCATCAACTGCCCTCATCCCATCATTATCCAAAAGCACCTGAACATCAACCTGAATTTTCCTCCCCTTTTTCATTTTCTACAATCGGTTACCATGTCTACAAGCTACTTCTAGGTGACCAAGATGCTTGCAGGAAGAGTATAAATCAACCCACTTTTCGAAGAGAACCAATTGTCTATATCGAAACTCTTCTTGAACCGAAATACACACATAGTTAACAGGTAATCATTAATTTTCAACCTTGACACAAATTCTTGGGGAGATCATATGGAATAACACCTGAGTTTGACTATAAAATCATAAATACTGAACCACAAGGTTCCCAAGCATATGAATAATTGAAGGATTTTGGAATGGAAGGAGAAGACAAGGAAAACATACCAAAATGGCCATTGTAGGTGAGTCACAGTTCATGTGTAAATTAAAGGACCGCCTGAATAGGAAGAAACCAAATCCCTTGGGGGGCACTGGACCAATATAATATTAGATTTTTTTGGAAGAAAAGTGAATCATAATAGGATTATTTTATAGTAGGCTGAAAAATTTCACGATTTCAAAAACCCCACGATTCAAAAAAAAATCTATCAAACAAATCCACCAAAGGATGGAGATGTTTAAAAAAAGTGACCAATGTCATATTGAGGAGGGCCGATGCATCCATGAACTCCAATGTCGATAGAGGAAGCTGTGAAAGGACTTCAAATAAATTAGGGACTTTAGGGAAGAGAGGGATTAGAGGGAAATCTAGGAAAAAATCAGTGTTAGAAAATTGGGAGAAGAAGCATGGGTGGACCTCTCTAGGGGTGAAGAAGTTCCCTCCCCCTTCAGTGGGGGAAGAATCGGTGTATAGTCCATCGTCACCAAGGTCATGGATGGTGGCAGTCAAAATAAGAGAGATGAGATAATAACACAATGAAAGATTCTAGGTACTACTGAAAGACACGATTAATTCATAACCAAACCTTTCAAGTATGGTATACTTGACACAAATATTCATAGGTTGATGCTATTTTTTACTAATATAAGATATCTTATCCCTCAAGGGTGTAATTCTATATATAGATTCTCTATGAGGTTCTGTTCCCTATTAGATTGATGAATTTTTATGTGATGACTAATGTGTGTATATATATATATATATATGTGAGGAACATAGAGTGGGTGTTTTGGAACATGAGTTTCCTTTTGATATTTGATACATGAGTAGGTATATTTCCCCATGAGTTATGTTCTACTTGAGATATGATCATCGGATAGGTGGGAGAGCCTAGTTCCACTGAGGTGAAACACAAGATACTAGTGAGTCAAGTACAATGTTGATATGAGTGTGTTATATGAGGGTAAATGGAGAGAGGGTTTATCTAGAACTTTTTAATTACTTAGATAAGATAATAACGAATAGATGTTTTAGGTTATGAAATTAGAGCATTAGAGGTACTACCAAGTATTTGGTATAGGAATGGAGATTACCTATGCATTATATATGAGGATATCTCTCCTTGATACTATGAATTATGTTTGAAAGTAAAAATAAGGATTAGTAGGATTCTTGGACATGGTGATTTTGGGTGAGGTTTCCACTATATTTTTTGATTATGATCCTAGATGGTCATATCTAGGAAGGATGTAGTGTAGGTGGACGCTAAGGTTTTGGAATGATACCTGAGTGGTGGGTTATTTTGTGATAATATTTGGAATGATAAATGATAAAACACTATTTTGTTGAATATTTTATTGATAATAAATGATATAATTTCCTCACATTGTGTTAAATATGTTTATTTATAAAATATTAGGGATTTGATCATTCATTTGAAAATTTGGTGAAAATTCCAGTTTTACCCTTTATAGTGCACTGTAGTATTTCGAAGATATATATTTTTATATTTATTATTGTAATTTTAAATTTTGTAACAGTGTTTATAACTTAATTGTCTACAACTTCTATTCAGGACCCTAGAGATAAATAGTGCATTTAGTTGTTGAAAATGGGACATGAAGTCAAAGTTGGGCTGGACTCAGCAGAATGGACATGGGTTCTATATTTGGGCCATATATTCTCCATCCGGGCTTGGATTTAGCCCAAATTTCGAGGAAATCTCAGGGGCATGATTTTTCACA
This sequence comes from Viscum album, assembly GCA_963277665.1. Taxonomy (NCBI): domain Eukaryota; kingdom Viridiplantae; phylum Streptophyta; class Magnoliopsida; order Santalales; family Viscaceae; genus Viscum; species Viscum album. The sequence goes on along the minus strand of OY728139.1, from coordinate 1,221,838,711 downwards.
AATCATCCTTCTAGAATTCTGGCCAATGCACGCTTTTTGGAGGTCAAATGTGAAGTGAAATGCGCATTAAAATATTTGACCGAGATTTCCCATTCACACTTGAAACCTCTTTAAACCTAGCCTCCACTCCACTCTATAAATTAGTGTTTTTCTCATTTGGAGGGGTTGGGACATGCATTATGAGATTATAGGCACATGAGAATTTGTTTTACCCAAATTCTCCAACCATTGTAAGAGGTGTAGCTCTTGAAGCAAGGATCCCCTCATCGAAGACTCCTTCTCTTCTTCATTTTGTAATGTTTTCATTTGTGTAATAAACTTCTTTGATCTTATTTTATTCCTAATCATTTCTTCTATTTTGTTTAAATTTCTTATTCTATTAATCTTCCTAATTGGGTTGTAATTCTTGAGTAGAAGCGTTATTGGGTTATACGCATTATAAACCTTTTCACATGCAAAACGCTTCTACGATGATTACGCCACCCATGGAAGAGTAGTCTTTTAGTAATCGATCTATCTTCTAACCTCTTCATTTAATTATTTTGAATCATTGAACTACTATAATTCACTTAATATGATCCATGAATTGTGTTTTTAAATTGTAAGAAACTAAGAAAGAAATTAAACAATTAACACAAAAACACGCGAGGTCAAGATTTTGTGTAAATTGTGAGAGCACGATATTAATCGGTAATACAAGACCATACAGGATAAATTTGTAGAGTTCAAATATAATCCCTAAATAGAATTCATCCTCATTTCAATAATGGATATGTGCCTTAATTTACCACTGACCATAATCTATCCTTAGAACATCAATCAAAGTAGGGTGCTGCGATTACATGTTCCGAAGATAACCTAGGGTTTAATTAACTTCATCTTTGTGGTAAGGTTAATTCTCATAGGGTTCAGGGGTTAACAAGTTAAGGGGTAATAGTTAAGTGGATGTTAATTTAAATGATAATGATAAATAATTTATTGAATAGGTAGAGTTAGATCGATTACGCCTTTTAAAATATTTTCTAAAAAAAAACATCTTCTTGTTGTGTCTTTTTAATCAAACTTCATTTCAAAATTAAAAAAAAATGAAATCTTCTTCCAGCAAAATTCTTCAAGTTTTATAAACTATAAACAACCACCCCATCCTTTAAAGTATTATTTTTATTCTATTTTATTTTATTTCTAGAATACCTCTGAAAAGTTGTCTTAATTCACTTCCTCTTTTGAGAGACGACCTTGGTCAGCCACTCTAATACACCTAAGTACCCCAAAATCACATTAATCATTTGAGGGCACCCACGACAGCACACTTTAAAATTGGTGCCATTTCTGGGGAGGCAAGTAATTATTTCAACCAATTATAGGGATTTATTTTATTTTACATTTTATTCTCTTCCTCTCTTCTTTCTTCCTTCTTTACCCAATCTGATTTATTTCTTCTTCTTCTTCTTTTATTTTCTTCTACTTATTTTTTGGCCATCAACTCAAAATTATAAATTTTATTTTACTATGGTCCAATTTCCATGTTTTCATCTGTCATTGAATTATGACATGAACTAATCCTGAGGATCTCTTAGATCTTGACCCTGAGATTGAACGTAGCCTTCAGGAACGAATCATACATTCTTAGTCTACGGGAAGTTTCAACATTCAACCAGTTGGAGAATTACTCCAATATCAGAAAATTGAAATTAGAAGAAATTCAAATTCAACCATAAAACAAGAACCAATGGCTGAAAATAATGGAAATGAACTTAATAGAACCATTCGAGAATTGGCTGCACCTGATATTAACTATCAACCAAATTGTATTGCATACCCAAATCTCGAATCGGACATTGAACTAAAATCTGGGTTAATTCACTTACTTAAAAAGTTTCATGGCCTCTCTGGTGAGGATCCCAATAAAAATATGAAAGAATTTAATGTGGTTTTCTCAACCCTAAAACCTAGAGATGTCTCTGAAGATCAAATCAAATAAAAGCATTCCCATTTTCACTTGATGGAGCTACAAAGGATTGGATGTACTCTTTACAACCTGAAGATTTAACATGTTGGAATGATTTGAAACGTCTTTTTTTGCAGAGATTTTTTCCAGTATCAAGGACCAATTCCATTTGTAAAAAGATATCTGGGATCAAGCAAGCACAAGGGGAGTCAATGTATGGGTATTGGGAGAGATTCAAGAAGTTGTGTGCAAGCTACCCACATCACCAAATTAGTGAGCAATTACTCATCCAGTACTTCTATGAAGGACTCACACCTATGGAGAGAAGCATGGTAGATGCTGTGGCTAGAGGAGAATTGGTGGACAAGACACTAGTAGCTTCACATGCATTGATTGACAAGATGGCCCAAAACTCCCAACAATTTGGCGATAGAGGTACACCACATGTCAGGGGAGTACATCGGGTATGTTATTCTCATCTTGAAAGTCATTTGATTGATACCAAGTTGGAAGAATTGACAACTATCGTGAGACAGATTGCTTTGGATCAAGATACATCCCAACCCCCTCCTTCAAGGCCTTGTGGTATTTGCACTGAGACAAGCCACCCAACTGACTGTTGCCCCCAACTACAAGAAACAGAATATTGTGCAACAGTATTCCCTGGGAGAACATATCAACAACAAAAACCACACCCCCAAAAGAAGTATGACTCCTTTTCAACAACATTAAACCAAGGGTGGAAGGACCAATCAGACATGAGGTATGGCTCTGGGCAACAACAAAGTCCCCCTTTTCAACCAAACTTCCAACAGCCTCCATCTTACCAACAGGGTTTCCAACACCCCCACAAGAGATTCGAAGCTCAAACATCAACAAGTCAACAACAAGGGAATCTCCAACACAAGGTAGACTCTAACACTGATGATATTTTGAAACAAATTGTTCTTAATCAACAGAATGAGAAGAAGAGTCAAGGTTCGAAGTTGAGGGAGTTGAAGACTCAAATGAGCCAGATTTCCACCACCCTCCATGAACTTGTGAGTTAGAATTCTGGAAATCTACCTTCCCAACCCACTCCAAATACAAAGGGGAATGTCAGTGCCATCACATTGAGAAGTGGGAAGAAAATTAACGATACATCTGTACCTACCATTCCACTGAGATTCACCTCAACTCCAAATAAGCCGCATTCTGTACCAACTGATGAGCAATCCAAGGAGAAAGATAAAGGTAAGAAAAAGATTGATGATGTTCCTCCTAAAACCCTTCCTTTTCCAAACATGGTTGTTCAAACCAATAATATGGCTGAAGAAGAAATGCGAAAGGAGGTTTTGGACACATTCAAGCGTGTGGAGATCAACATTCCTCTACTTGAATCCATTAAGAAAATCACAAGGTATGCGAAATTCATAAAAGAACTTTGTACCAATCGAAGAGGGCTTAAGGGAAATGAGAGGATAAACCTTGGAAGGAATGTCTCAGTACTCATTACACCAACTCTAGTAATGCCAACAAAGTGCAAGGATCCCGGGACATTCACCATCCCATGTACTATAGGGGAGATGCACTTCTCTGATGCTCTTTGTGATTTAGGAGATTCAATAAATGTGATGCCTCACTCTGTATTCTCTTATTTACAGGTTGGTGAGTTGAAGCCGATGAGAGTAGTGGTGCAGTTGGCGAATAGATCTACGACATATCCAGCAGGAGTTCTTGAGGATGTAGTTGTCCGGGTAAGAGACATGATCTTTCTAGCGGATTTCTACGTGCTTAACATGGAGGATGATCAGGTAAGTTATCATGCCCCCATTATTTTAGGTAGGCCCTTCCTCAAAACTGCAAAACCTATCATAAATGTCAATGAGGGTACAGTTTCCATGGAATTTGGGGATGAAGTTGTGATATTTAATGTTATGTATTCCATGAAGTACCCCTCAGAGGATCATTCTGCATTTGTTATCTCCCATTTTGAACCACCAAGTAAAAACCCCATGGAATTTTATTGTCTTATTCTTAGCAAGACTATGAGTATTGGTTCTGATTTAACGTCTAAGAGAACTTCCACACCTATTTCTAAGGAACAATACTCTCTAAGATTTGATTTTGAAATGGAATAATATTCTGATATTGATCATGTGAACTCTAATTATAACATGGATGTTGAGTATGCTGATGGATTTGATGCATTATTTTCTGATTTTGATGATGTATATTCTGATACTGATGCTCTTTGTGCACATATTTCAGTTCCTTATATGACCCCATCCATACACCACCCCCCTACACTTGATCTCAAACCATTTCCACCAAATCCCAAATACTCATACGTGTTAAGTGGTGACAAATTACCTGTTATCATTGCTAACAATCTCCCTTTTGAACATGGAGAAAAACTTTTGAATATTTTGAGGGAGAACATCAGGGAAATCAGGTGGACCTTGGCTAACATATCAGGTATTAACCCCTCTATTTGCATGCATAGGATTATTTTGGAGGATGGGGCTAAACCGGTGAGGCAACCACAAAGGATACTCAATCCAACCCTTCTAAAGGTTGTTAAAAAAGAGGTTGAAAAATTGCTCGAGGCAGGTATAATCTATCCCATTTCAAATTCTCAGTGGGTAAGTCCTATTCAGGTTTTGCCAAAGAAAAGTGGTGTTACTGTTGTTAAAAATGAGAAAGATGAGTTAGTTCCAATGAGGGTACAAAAAAATTGGCGTGTGTGTATTGATTATAGGAAACTAAATCATTCCACTCGCAAAGACCATTTCCCCTTCCCATTTATTGATTAGATGCTTGAGAGACTAGCTGGGAAGACACACTATTGTTTCTTGGATGGAGTTTCTGGCTATTTTCAGGTTCCCATTGCAGCAGAGGACCAGGAGAAGACGATATTCACATGCCCATTCGGTACCTTTGCTTACCTAAGGATGCCATTTGAACTTTGCAATTCCCTAGGTACCTTCTAGAGATGCATGGTGATTATTTTCTCAGATTTCATTGAGACCTGCATGGAGGTATTTATGGATGATTTTACAGTTTATGGATCCTCATTTGATGAATGTCTCTCTAGTTTGGGTGATGTGTTGCATTGTTTTATTGAGAAGAATCTGGTCTTAAATTTTGAAAAATGTCATTTCATGGTCGAAAAGGGAATTTTATTAGGTCATATAGTCTCACAACATGGCATTGAAGTTGATAAATCTAAGGTAGACATTATTTCATCCCTCCCATATCCTACATGTGTGTGTGATGTTCGATCATTCCTTGGATAGGCTGGATTTTATTGATTCTTCATCAGAGATTTTAGTAAGATCGCTCTACCCTTATCTCGATTGCTTCAAAAAGATATTGACTTCAATTTTGATGATTCTTGTAGGACTTCCTTTGATGAGCTAAAGAAGTGTCTGACCACTCCACTAGTCATACAACCCCCATGGTGGGAGATTCCTTTTGAGCTTATGTGTGACGCATCCAACTTCGCGGTTGGAGCAATCTTATCTCAGAGGGTGGAGGGATGTTCACATGTGATCGCCTATGCATCAAGGACACTGGATTCAGCCCAATAAAACTACACAACCACGAAAAAAGGGTTTCTTGCTGTCATATTTTCTTTAGATAAATTCCATTCATATTTATTGGGCTCTAAAGTAGTTGTTTTTTTTGACCATGAAGCTCTGAGGTACCTCTTGAAGAAGCTATATGCAAAGCCCAGGCTGATTTTATGGATGCTCCTTCTTCAAGAATTTGATAATGAGATAAAAGAAAAAAGGGGTCAGAAAACTTGGTGGCAGACCACATGAGTTGGATTAATCACACACTAGAGGATGACACCATGGACTAGGTACCACTTCAAGACACTTTCCCTGATGAGCATCTCTATTCCATCTCAGGTACACATCCTTGGTATGCAGATTTAGTTAATTACCTTGTTGCCTATGAAATACCTGAAAATTTAAAGAAACATCAAGTCCAAAAATTTAAAAGTGAGTCTAGGTTTTATGTGTGGGATGATCCTTACCTCTTGTGCATGTGTAGTGACCAAGTCATTAGGAGGTGTGTTCCCGGTCATGAGTTTGAGTCTGTTTTGCATTTCTGTCATACACTTGCTTGTGGTGGACACTTTGGACCCCAACATACTTTTAGAAAAGTCTTAGACTCTGTATTATATTTTCCTAGCTTATTCCATGATTCCCATGTGTTTTGTAAATCATTCTCTCATTGCCAACACACTGGAAACATTTCAAGAAGACATGAGATGCCCCAACAACCCATTTTATTCAATGAGATTTTTAATGTTTGGGGAATTGATTTTATGAGACCTTTTCCTAGTTCATTTGGTTTCTTGTATATCCTTGTTACAGTAGATTATGTGAGTAAATGGGTCGAGGCTAAGGCCTCCAGGACTGACGATTCTCATGTTGTAGTGGATTTTTTCAAGACTCAAATTTTCTGCAGGTTTGGAGTACCAAAGGCCATCATCAGTGACCAAGGGACACACTTCTTTAATCAGAATTTTTCTTCCCTCCTGCGAAAGTATGAGGTGACACACAAAAAATCAACACCATACCACCCCCAAACAAATGGATAGGCTGAGGTTTCAAATCGTGAGTTGAAACAAATTTTGGAGAAAACCGTGCAGCCAAATAGGAAGTATTAGAGTAAGCACTTGGTTGATGCATTGTGGGATTATAGGACATCATACAAGACACCCATTGGTATGTCCCCATTTCAGATTGTTTTTGGGAAATCATGTCATCTCCCAGTGGAAGTCGGGCATCAGTTAAATTGGGCTATAAAGAAATGCAACATGGATTTGTCCCACGATGGAATTCAAAGGAAGTTTCAAATTCAAGAGCTTGAGGAGATTCGACTGTCATCATATGATAACTCAAGGCTCTAAAAGGAAAGATCAAAAGCAGCTCATGAAAAAATTATCCTACAAAGGGAGTTTCATGTTGGAGAGAAAGTCCTTCTCTATAGTTCACGATTGAAGCTGATGCCTGGTAAGTTGCGTTCCAGATAGTTAGGTCCTTTTGTTGTGACTAATGTTTTTCTTTATGGTGAAGTGGAGATCACAAAAGAGGACACAAGAATGAGCTTTATAGTCAATGGGCAATGTTTTAAGAGATACATTGAGGGACTTCCTTCTAATGCAGTGGATTTTATCACACTGCATGACCCCATCATCACTTGAGCACATTAGGCTGTTCCTAACCCTTTCACTTTTATATTATTTTTCCTATTTAAAAATTATTTATTTCATGTCCATATATCAACTCATGGGTTCAAATTGATGAAAATGAAATATTTTAAGTGTGGGGGAGGGAACCTTTTAGTTTATTAATTTCAATTTTTTTCCTGTTTAAAAAAACAAAAAAAATTGTGTGTTTTTCAAATTTTGTGTGTTTATTTTTCAATTTTTTTTGTGTTTTTGATATTTTTGAGCTGAAATGATTCTCATCATAATATTGAAATGCATATAAATGAGTGAAACAATTTATCCCATGAAACTAAGATTAAATGAATTCTGAAAATGACTTTGTTTCAAGTTCAAATATTTAGTAATTTCATGAAAAGTACACTGAATTTTGAATCCCATGCCACATCTCACTATCTTTATATTTGAAATCACTTTCTTGTGTGGCCTCTGAACCATTATTTTCATATTCTTTACACTCACATCACTTCATGAGAGAACCATGTTGTACATCTCATTCCCCTCGTTGTTTGATTTTCATGATCACAATCACCTTATTATTTGTCTAACCTTGTTTTTAAGTGTTGTGGATGATAGGCAAGAGATTGCCAAAGGAATGGCCCAAGAAAGCATCTCAAGTGGACTGAAATTCAGTCCACCGGCCAACCGGTGTGATAGCACCGGCCAGCCGGTGGACCTGGCAGAGGCATTGCCCACTGCCAGGTTCCACCGGTCAGCCGGTGGCTCTGTCACCGGCCAGCCGGTGGCACCCAGATCAAACAGTGTGAGCTACTGTCTTGCCACCGGCCAGCCGGTGGAGCCTGGACCAGAATTCTCCTCCTCTGCCAAGGCACCGGCCAGCCGGTGGCCCTGTACCGGCCAGCCGGTAGCCCAGTCAAACTAGCCGTTGGCTTTGACCAGTCAACCCTCTTTTGGCCTCCAACGGCTCCGAAGACTTCTCTAACGGCTCCGAAGGCCCCCAATGGGTTCCATGCCTATAAATAAAGGCCAAGGAAGCCCCGGACACCCACTGGATCATATACCAAGCGCCCGGACATATTGGTGCACATTTGGCAAACCTCCGGCGCTCCACCTTCAAGGATCCTCAAGTGCTCCAACCAATTTCCAATCCAAGGAGCACCTCAAGAATCTTGGGAGAGCACGCTACATCAACTCCATCATCCAATTGGCGCCCAAGTCTTCCTCCAATACGGTTTTTCTTGTTTATTTATTTTGAGCTTAAATTTGGGTTTGTGCCTACAAACCCCAAACTCTTTCTTCATCCCCCTTTCTTTTGGGTTTCACACCACCACTAAGGTGTGAAGAGGTTTCTTCAAGCCTTTCCTTTTAAAAGGCTTGAGTTTTCGGTGAGCTAGCCTTCACCCGTTAAAAAGGCTAGTGGGTTCTTGCTATTCCATTGAAAGCAAGTGGGTTCTTGCTCAACCAATAAAAGCAAGCTGTAATAGGTCCTAGTGCTACCTCAAAGACTAGTGGGTTTCTTGATAAAACCATTGAAAAGCAAGCGGTAGGAATCTCTCAACGGTTGAGTTGGGAGCGGAGACGTAGGCCGGGTTTTGGCCGAACTCCGTTAACAATTTCTTGTGTGATTGCCTCTTTATTTCCGCTGCACTTTGATATTTGTCTTTAATTTGTCAATCATTTTTTAAAAGGCAATTCCCCCCCCCTCTTGCCATCATCCCCGTTTTTCTCCGACCTATCAATTGGTATCAGAGGGAAATTTGAGTAATACCCTAACCCGGTTTCAAATTTAAGATCTATTAAGATGGCATCAACCTCTTTCGCCCCCGAGGGCCTCTCATTGGGTCGGGCTCCATTTTTTGATGGGACCGACTATAATTATTGGAAAACCCGCATGACCACTTTTTTAAGAAGTATAGGATATCCCATTTACAAAATAGTCATGCAAGGTTACACTTTGTCTACCCCCGACGAATCCAAATGGACCCAAGCCGACATTAGAAATTTTGAGCTTGATGGCAAAGCCATGAATGCTCTTCATTGCGGCCTTGACCGAAATGAGTTCAATCGAGTTTCCACATGCACCTCCGCACATGAAATCTGGAAACTTTTGGAGGTTACCCATGAGGGGACCAACAAAGTAAAGGATACTCGATTGGACATGTACCGTCAGGATTTTGAGTCTTTTTCTATGCATCCAAATGAATCTATTTCTGAAATGTTTACTAGATTTACTGATGTGTGCAATGGGAGAAAGTCCCTTGGTGATGATGTTTCAGCTGAAACAATGGTCCAAAAGATTCTATGGGTCCTACCGAGCACACGGGCACCAAAGGTGACGGCTATCCAAGAAGCTAAGGATGTAAAGAACATGCCAGTCAAAGAGCTCATCGGATCTCTCATGACTTATGAGATCACGATGAGGAGGCAAGCTCAAAAGGAGGGCACACCAATCAAGACACCAAAGAACATCGCCCTCAAGGTACAAAAAGAAGTAAGCTCCTCCTCCTCATCATCATCTTCATCTTCTTCATCATCAAGCGGCGACTCGGAAATGGAGAATCTCGCCCGCCAAATGCACAAATTTATGAAGAAGCACAAGAAAAAGAAGAAATCCCGCAAGCACCGAAAGCAAGAACCCACCGCAAAATCCGAGCCCAAGGTGAAATGCTACGGGTGCGGCGAAAAGGGCCATTACAAGCCCGATTGCCCACTCAACACAAAACGGGCCACGCAAAAGGAAAAAGGAAAGAAAAAGGTCCTCAAGGCGACATGGAGTGACACCTCATCATCCTCCTCCTCCTCCTCCTCAAGCGACCAAGGTACAAAATGCCTAATGGCATTCCATGAGGTAACTTCTTCCGATTCCTCATCCTCTTGTTCTTCAAATTCAAATTCTTTAAATCATCTTTCTTATGAGGATCTCCAATACGCTAGAGATCGATTGGAGGAAGGTTTTCATGAACTTTCTTCAAAATTCGTTGCTTTAAAAAAGAATTTCAAAAAACTCTCTTCCGAAAAAGAACAACTTCTTAAAGAGAAGGAAGAGTTGACCCTTAAAATCCAAAATTTTCCAAATGTTGATTCCATGGAATCAACCATCAAAGACCTAAGGGAGACCCTAGCAAAGTTCACCCAAGGGGAACAAAATTTGAACAATTTGCTTGGTTCCCAACGTATATCTAGAACCACCCAAGGGCTAGGATATACCAATATAGCTTCCTCCTCCCATGCTCCCACTGTTTTTGTAAGGGGGAGCTCTAGTTTTAAATTTTGCAATTATTGTAAGAAACCCGGGCACATGATATATGAATGTAATTGCAAAAACGCCCGGTATGGTAGGCCCAAATCGATTTTTTATTCGGATGAATTCTTTAGGAGAAGACCCGCTACAAGGCAAGTGTGGATTGAAAAATCCCTCTTAGCGAGTCTCTCCGGGCCTAAAATTGTCTCTTTTCAAAATCCCTCTCCCCGGTGATTTATTGTTTTTATTTAGGGGGAGTTAGGTTTGTTTAAGCTTTTTTGTTTTATTCAAAATTTTCATTTCAAACTTTTATTCAAAATTTTTCAATTTCAATACTTTCAATTCCAACACTTGGTATCGAATTTTTCATTTCAATATTCAATTCAATTTTTGATTCAAAACTTTCAATTCAAACTGTTTTTCAATTTTTGATTTCAAAACTTTCAATTCAAAATTTTTGATTCAAAACTTTCAATTCAAACTGTTATTCAAATCTTCATTTCAATTCCAAAATTTCAATTGATTTTCAAATCTCAAATCTTGTTTTTCAAACCCTATCCCTCAATCAAGTTTTATGCCCCACGCTATTTTGATAATCACAAAGGGGGAGAAATTTCTTGATTGATTGGGGGAGAATCTTTTCTCTCATGCTTAGTATTTATTTTCAATTTATCATTTAAAATCATGCCTTTCATTTATGTTTTTACTTTAATTGTTTTGGTGATTGTGATCATCAAAATAGGGGGAGATTGTTGTACATCTCGTTCCCCTCGTTGTTTGATTTTCATGATCACAATCACCTTATTATTTGTCTAACCTTGTTTTTAAGTGTTGTGGATGATAGGCAAGAGATTGCCAAAGGAATGGCCCAAGAAAGCATCTCAAGTGGACTGAAATTCAGTCCACCGGCCAACCGGTGTTATAGCACCGGCCAGCTGGTGGACCTGGCAGAGGCATTGCCCACTGCCAGGTTCCACCGGTCAGCCGGTGGCTCTGTCACCGGCCAGCCGGTGGCACCCAGATCAAACAGTGTGAGCTACTGTCTTGCCACCGGCCAGCCGGTGGCTCTGGCACCGGTCAGCCGGTGGAGCCTGGACCAGAATTCTCCTCCTCTGCCAAGGCACCGGCCAGCCGGTGGCCCTGTACCGGCCAGCCGGTAGCCCAGTCAAACTAGCCGTTGGCTTTGACCAGTCAACCCTCTTTTGGCCTCCAACGGCTCCGAAGACTTCTCCAACGGCTCCGAAGGCCCCCAATGGGTTCCATGCCTATAAATAAAGGCCAAGGAAGCCCCGGACACCCACCAGATCATATACCAAGCGCCCGGACATATTGTTGCACATTTGGCAAACCTCCGGCACTCCACCTTCAAGGATCCTCAAGTGCTCCAACCAATTTCCAATCCAAGGAGCACCTCAAGAAGCTTGGGAGAGCACGCTACATCAACTCCATCATCCAATTGGCGCCCAAGTCTTCCTCCAATACAGTTTTTCTTGTTTATTTATTTTGAGCTTAAATTTGGGTTTGTGCCTACAAACCCCAAACTCTTTCTTCATCCCCCTTTCTTTTGGGTTTCACACCACCACTAAGGTGTGAAGAGGTTTCTTCAAGCCTTTCCTTTTAAAAGGCTTGAGTTTTCGGTGAGCTAGCCTTCACTCGTTAAAAAGGCTAGTGGGTTCTTGCTATTCCATTGAAAGCAAGTGGGTTCTTGCTCAACCAATAAAAGCAAGCTGTAATAGGTCCTAGTGCTACCTCAAAGCCTAGTGGGTTTCTTGCTAAAACCATTGAAAAGCAAGCGGTAGGAATCTTTCAACGGTTGAGTTGGGAGCGGAGACGTAGGCCGGGTTTTGGCCGAACTCCGTTAACAATTTCTTGTGTGATTGCCTCTTTATTTCCGCTGCACTTTGATATTTGTTTTTAATTTGTCAATAATTTTTTAAAAGGCAATTCCCCCCCCTCTTGCCATCATCCCCGTTTTTCTCCGACCTATCAAACCAAACCATGCTTGATTTAACCAGAATTTGATCTATTCCTGTCCAAACTTGAGGGTTTGAGGTACTTATGTTTAAATGATTGAGGCATTTGTTTGGTATTAAATCCCCTATTTTAAAGAATCCTTTTTTATAATGGCCTAACTTGAACATTTAATACCTGTAGCCCTTAGAAGTCATGTACATCCTGTTAGGTTAGCCACATTACAAGCCAATTTTCCCTATCCAACCAACTCTTGAAGTGAAATTGCATAATCTAGTTGAGCTTAAGTTTGGGGGAATTTATCTTGTGTTGTGCTACCAAATTCTGTGATACTTTGGGTGGAAAATTAAATTTTGAAGAGATGTGTTTGTGGCTGATGAAAATCATTATATTGAAATCTGTGACTTTTCTGGAGCTTTCATGACAAGTGAAGCTGTGCCTTTTCTAGAGCTTCTAATTGAGGTGGAAAGCTGTGCCCATCTGGAGCTTTCAAGAAAATCATGTTTGAGAAGATTGAAATTTCTGATGCTGAAATGATGAATTGTGTAAAATTTCCCTGACTTTTCATGATTATGGATCTGAATTGATACTATGGGGATTGAGGAGAATACCATATTTAAGTAAAAATTAGATTAATGCAATTTTTCTTCAAAAAGAGTCAATCCCTCCTCGTTCAGCCTCAGAGTTTTTCACCTCTTAATCCTACCAACCAAAAGCCACAGATCAACCCTGAAAGGTCCTAATGATAAACATATGTCCTTGACTCACATCGGGTAGAGATATAGGAACTTATCAAGCCTATGGTGACACTTTTATGAGTTTGTATGAGAAAGACATTGCAATTTGTTTTTGACATTTGTGTGAAAAGAGAAAATTCAAGCGAGGTAAGTGTTTTGTGCATGGAAGGATAAATAAAGTGGAAATATATTGAATGATATAAATGAAGAACTTGAATTAATGGTTTTTTATGAGGCACAATATCTTTTGTTTCTTGGTGTGTAAATTTTTGATCTCAAGGATATGTGTTTTAAAATTGGTTTTGATTTGATATTGATGTTTACTTGACATGAGGTTTTTCCCAGGAGTGCAAAAGGGTAAGTGTGGGGGAGTTGATAAAACACTATTTTGTTTAATAATTTATTGATAATAAATGATATATTTTCCTCACATTGTGTTAAATATGTTTATTTATAAAATATTTTGGATTTTATCATTCATTTGAAAATTTGGTAAAAATTCAAGTTTTACCTATTATAGTGCACTGTAGTATTTCGAAGATAAATTTTTTTTATATTTATTATTTGAATTTGAAATTTTTAACCGTGTTCCTAACTTAATTGTATACAACTTTTATTCAGGACAATAGAGATAAAGAGTGTATTTAGTTGTTGAAAATGGGCCATTAAGTCAAAGTTGGGCTGGACTCAGCTGAATGGACATGGGTTCTGTATTTGGGCCATATATTCTCCATCTGGGCTTGTATTGAGCCCAAATTTTGAGGAACTCTTGGGGATATGATTTAGCACAAATCATACTTCTTGAAGGCTAGAAAATTCACGCGTTTTGGAGGTAAAAGGGGAGGTTCAATTGGAATTAAAATATTTGGCCGAGATTTCCCATTCACACTTGAAACCTCTTTAAACCTAGCCTCCCCTCCACTCTATAAATTAGTTTTTTTCTCATTTGGAGGGGTTGGGACGTGCATTAGGAGATTGGAGGTAGAGGAGAATTTGTTTCACCCAAATTCTCCAACCATTATAAGAGGGGTAGCTCTTGAAGAAAGGATCCCCTCATCGAAGCCTCCTTCTCTTCTTCATTTTGTAATGGTTTCATTTGTGTAATAAACTTCTTTGATCTTATTTTATTCCCCATACTTTCTTATATTTTGTTTAAATTTCTTCTTATCTTAATCTTCCTAATTGGTCTGGAATTATTGAGTAGAAGAGTTATTGGGTTATACCCATTATAAACCTTGGGACATGAAAAACGCTTCTACGATTATTACGCCACCCATGGAAGAGTAGTCTTTTAGTAATAAATTTATCTTCTACTCTATTAATTTAATTATTTTGAATCATTGAGATACTGTAATTCACTTAATATGATCCATTAATTGTGTTTTTAAATTGTAAGAAACTAATTAAGCAATTTAACAATTAACACAAAAACACGCGAGGTCGGGATTTTGTGTAAATTGTGAGAGTGCGATCTTAATCAGTAATACATGACCATACGAGATAAATTTGTAGAGTTAAAATATAATACCTAAAAAAAATTCAACCTAATTTCCATAATGTATATGTGACTTAATTTACCACTGACCATAAGCTATATGTAGAACATCAATCAAAGTAGGGTGCTGCGATTACATGTTCTGAAGATAACCTAGGGTTTAATTAACTTCATCTTTGTGGAAAGGTTAATTCTCGTAGGGTTCGGGGGTTAACAAGTTAAGGGGTAATAATTAAGTGGGTTTTAGTTTAAATGATAATTATAAATAATTTATTGAAGTGGTAGAGTTATATCGATTACACCTTTTAAAATATTTTCTAAAAAAACATCTTCTTGTTGTGTCTTTTTAATCAAACTTCATTTCAAAATTAAAAACAAAAAAATGAAAGCTTCTTCCAGAAAACTTCTTCAAGTTTTATAAACTATAAACAACCACCCCCATCCTTTCAGGTAGTTTTTTTATTATCTTTTATTTTATTTCTAGAATACCTCTAAAAATTTGTTTTAATTCACTTCCTCCTTTGAGAGATGACCTTGGTCAGCCAGTCTACTACACCTAAGTACCCCAAAATCACATTAATCATTTAAGGGCGCCCACGACAGCGAACTTTAAATAAATATACCTTAATGTTTTTTAAAATAGCACATATTTTCTTCTAATTAGATGATATTATCGTACTGTGAGAATAGTTAGTGATTTATGTGTGTGATCCTAAATCCGATAATATGATACTCTTTGGAGTGTGAGTTGGGTTGTGCAATCAAGTGGTCCCAGAATGTACACCCATTGGGTTAAGATGTGATCAAGATATATGGTGTATAAGAACATATGATTAGGTTATTTAGTGTATTAATCTAACTAAGAATATGATATTTGATGTCAATTGGGTTTTCAAGAAATATCCTAATGTGCGAGGGTGAGTACACACTGGTTATTCATGGTGAATATTTTTTATGGATCTGTGAGTGATTGTGTGTGAGATGATATCTGATGGATTCTATGAAACCATTTTGTGAATGATTCATTAAATGTATTTATGAAATGGGTAATTTACTTCAATAGTGAGAGGAGGTATCATAGATTAATCCGAGTATTGTGGCGTGGTCTACTCAAGTGTATGAATTGAAATGAATTATTAGAAATGAATATTTTTAGAATATATTGAGGTTGTGATTGAGGAGAATAATATGGAAAACCTTATGGTAGGGAGTTAACTATAGTCTATTAGAGGGTGTGACACTCATTGTAGATGGAAATTTTGGTGGTTACTGAAGACGATGTTCCCGGTGAGTCAAGAATGGGTATTGGTTGATGTTTTTCATTGGTGATTGGGTATGTGTAGGATGGATGATTTCGGTCATCACATGTGGTAATGGATAGAACAAGATGTAATGTTCATCTATTGGTTTAGTATAATAATTATAAGGAAATCCTTATGTTGGGGAACAAATTATCTGCCATTTATGTATGAACACATGTTGGTAGGATCATGGATTTGGTTATAATGATCATTATATTGTCAAGGTGGAATTTGAATATTAGTTGAAAGCATTGGATATGACATTTAAATGATTCCATGCATTAGCATTGGTTGTGAGATAGTTTTTTATGTGATCCGATGGTGTGATGGATCAATGGTGTTCTAGTGATTTATGTGAGAGAAAGAAGACCAATGTAGGTAGTTGGTGATCCAACTATGGAATTACAGTGAGATTATTAAGATAGTTTTTGTGTATGGTTCAACTCACGACAAGATGTACACATGGTATGTTGAGGTTACTACTAATTGTATTTACCCTAGGATGTTCATGCAAAATATTAAGATGGGAAACCAGTTTGAAGGTATTTACTAAAGGATTAGTTTAGAGACCATAAGCATTGACACCAAGTGAGGATTCTTATGAAGGTCAAGGTTTCTCGAGGGTAGAGACATGAAATGTGACCTCCTGCCCAGGTTCAGATGTAAGTGTGGAGGGGAGTTTTGGAAGAGGGCCTCATAATTCGAGGAGGGAGAAGGGATAGAAAGATAATAAAGATTATGGTATATTTATTCGTAAGTAAAAAATAAAACTCAAAGGTGGAAAGGATAATTAGTTTCTACCAAAACCAATGGAGACTAGATCTACAAAGAAAAAGAGACCCAAGGAGAAGATCTTTGAACTTAATAGTGCATAGGAGGAGGTAAAATGTGAAGGAAATTTTCCAGTCAATGAAAATATGATAGGTTGTATGATGGGAGATACTAATGGGTCTCAATAGGCACTAATGGTGGTTGATCGTGCCTACTCTGAGAGTATCTTTGATCTGTATGATCTTTTGGGGAAAAATGTCCAATAGCAGGAGACATCCAAAGAGGTCCCAACCTGGGATCTTATTATGCACTCAGAGGAGGTTATATTGGAAGATTCAATTAAGATTAATGCCTCATAAAAGGATGCTGATAGGAGGACCGACTAGTGTATTATGAGGAATTGGATGTGGTGAGATGAAAACCTCACAGTGTATATCATTATACCATTGAAAATGTATTTTTTGTGGGTGATTTTTAATAGTAGAGAGTATCAGGGTTTAGAATCATACCTTATAAGTTGATCCTTTTATTGGATCGAAAAATAACCCTAGATTTTGATTCAAAAATGTGACCATAATTTCTCATGAAAGATGGGTTCTAGTAAGCAATGCTATAGTGTTTTGGTGATTCTGATAAGTGATAAATTGTTTTTTGGGGAAAAGTGTTCCTTATGTTTCAACTTACACAGTGGATGATAATTCCGTATTTTGGGGGAAAACATGGTGAGTTAGAAATGGATTGATGACTAAGGATGGTCAATATCAATAGTTGAAGGACCAACATAACTTCTTGGGGATGAGAAATACTATGTTGGGGAGGTTTTCAAGGCCTATGTGTGCATAGGTTGTAAAATTTAGGATAAATTTGAAATTTTACCTTTAGAGAAGGGTTAATTTTATGAATTATGATTCATATTTTAATTATAAGTATTTTGAAATCCATATAATATGTTTTTGGATGCAGATTAAGGCCCATGATATGTTTTTGGTTCTTTAGTGAATGTTAGAGTAGGGTCTAGGTGACCAAGATGCTGAATTTTAATAGCTTTAGTAAGTTACACCATGATCTATAGATTACATTGTGATGAGGATTTATACACTACTAGAGTTTCATGTCGAGTCTAGTCATTTTTTGAGAAAGTTATTCGTGGAATAATGAGTTTTTTGAAATTTTGGAGATGTAAGGACACATATATATTGCTCACACCATGGATGGAGGTGTCATGCTAGGATGATTAATATTATGAAGAGTATAAGGACATATATGTAGGGATTTCATAACTAGTTGAGATATCAATCTATGTTGGTAAAAATTAGAGAGATATACCCTCTTCCTAGTGGTATTGATCCATGAGAGGCATATGGAATAAGATGTTTTATTATGAAGGACAAGAGGTATTAGGTTGTTTCTCTACCCGAGGGGTGGTTATCTAGTGACCCTTGTGGTAATGCCATGATAAGTTCCTGAGGGTTTTCTTAGGTGTGTGAAATTACATCTTTTTTATCATTAGGGTCCTCATATTTTTAGTTGATAAAGGAGTCAAGGAGTTATATTTTGGATGGATCCCCCCTATATTCTTCTCCCATCAATACACTGTAAGGGAATGGATTTGGGGGCGTTTTAGTAGTGATTCAAGGTATACAAATACATTTATTCTACATTTTTTCCTTCTATCCATTTTCGATTATTTAACAATTATTTTTATCTTAGGGTTTGGAGATGATTCAATCAGATCATGGTGGAATCAGGATGATATAATGAGGATTTTTATTGGAGTGGCTATATGGTGTCCAAGAAGAACAAATTCACGACGTTGCATATAGATTCAATGAAGTTATGTCCCCTGATTGGTTTAATTAGAGTTTATGAATAAATTGGATTAAATTTACCATTGAATCTACACCTCGTTGTAAGAAGTTTCTATGAGTAGATGTATCTCCATGAGTTTTAGGTGGTTAAGACTATATAAATTAAATTTAATAATTAATTAAATATTGTTATCATTAATTAATTTGTGTGTTATGGATTGAGGTGATGCTTTAGGTTTATGAACACTATCCATTTTTTACTTGGATGAGCTTGGTGTAGAGTTTCCTAGATTGTTTAAAGGGTAGAACTCTGAGTAAGGTAGTTTTTTCTAAGGCATTTACCTACGGTTTATGAATTTTTATTTATGTGGCATGTGATATGAGGTTTCACAATAGGGGGTGATTTCCTTTTTTAATTTGAACAATTTTTTTAATTAATAATTAATCCCCATCGATTTAATGGACAAAGTGTTGTGGGAAATAATAAACCATTTAGCACTTGCTTAGTACTCCCACTGCTAGCGGTGGAGGCCTTGATTACCAAAAATTTATGCCTTGAGATATACAGATCTTTGACAATATTTTTATGCCTCTTCCAAATATGGAAAAGGGTTTAATTATAATCCTGATCTATAAGATATATAGATCCATAGGGGTATTATTTAAAGGAAGTGAATGCAAGTTTTATCTCTAGTATAGGATCCCTTAGAAACATCCTTTTAGAGGAGGGTTCTAAATTGAGATGATTGGCATGGGTAAGATATGATGGAATCATGAGATGCCTTATATCCATTAAGCTAGTTTATTATAGAGTTGGATGAGTTCTCCTTTTTCAGTAGTATATAAGTACATGGATGGGTAAACCATGGGTATATTTTTGATGGGTTGGGTGAGTGGACTAACCTAGGATGATCTTGGGTAGAGAGATGAGAATTTTTCCATCTCCTCAGAGTAATGCTAGTCTGACATTTCCAATGAGGCCATGATATTACTATGATAAGGATGAGGGATTTAATTCCCTCTAAGTGATTGGAATGACCTGAGAGATGATATTTAGATCAAGGATCCAATGTAGAGTTTATGGGTTATGATGATACATAATAGACCTTAGTGGGTTCTCCAGTGATATGTTGTCCCTTAAGAGGATTGGTATAGATAGTGATAATTATATATTTTGGGTGTCAACATAGACCATGAGATTAGTGTTTTAATACAAACATGTTTGTAGTTATGGTGATAAGTTTTTCACTAGAGAGTCTGACCATGGTTATGTGTAATGGTCCAGACATGTGACCATACCTTGTTCTTATTAGTGTGACATTATCGAGTGCATGCTAGCACAAAAATTATATATATTTGATACCTCACTTTACCTAATTAGATTTTGGGATTCCTAGTATTTTATGATATTCCTACTGATTATGAGGATTTGGGAGTTGAATTTGATTACTACATGGGATGCGTAGGGTTCCTAGGATCTAGTGGATATGATTTGTAATGATTGGTGAGATACCTTGTGATTCCTAGGATCTATTCATTACACCTGGTGATGTTTAGAGAGATTCCTAGTTATTCATATGATTTTTTCATTATACCTGATGATGTTACGAGAGATACCTAATTATTTATGATCTTTTTTTGCACCTAATAATGTTTTATGAGATTCTTAGTGATTACTAGTATCTAAAAACTAGGCTTGATTTTGTAAGAGCTACATATTATGATCTTAGATTTGGTGGTTGTACTTGATAATATGAGTTGATTAGAATGATTTTTAGGATCTAGTTTCTACAACTCATAGAGGAACACTCATGGTATTCCAAGGTAGAACATATATCCCCCTAATAATTATGCGATGTTCTCAAAGGAACTCTATCACTATCCAAGGAGGGCATAGTATATTTAGGGCATCACTTTAAAACTCAAGAATCCAGAATGTATATTTATTTAATCTTCCGAAATGTATTTATTTATCCATTTGAGCATTTCATATGTTCATATAGTATATTAACTAGTTATATTACAGACCCCATTAGTGTTAATCCATTGAGTTTTACTCACACTCGGCTTTGGATTCCATGATACTTGGGTACCCAAGAAGAATTTACTATTATTAGGTTTAGGTAGGGTAGAGTCCAAAATTTTCATTATTTATTAGGATAACTAAGATCATATTGAAAACTATTTTTAATAGGATCAACATTTTTAATAGGGTGTAATTATTTTTTATTAAGTTATTAATATTTTATATGTCATTCTCTTGGTGGGTGATTAGTTGATATATTATGGTTTGATTGTGTGTCTGTATGACTATATAATTCCACATTTGATTTGATATAGCATGTAATTTTTTATTTCTTCCCTGTACACCCACTTTTTATGACGAATAATCTTTGGTTGTTTTTTCACAAGGTCTCACTCTAATATAAGGTTATAACCTCCCCATAGTGACACAATATACCCTTGATCTATTCAGAAGCATCTAGAAGGGAGGTGAACCTAAGGCCATATAGCCTCACTAGTTTTGGACAATGATCATTGGTCATTATCTAGGGAGAATTATAGGGTAAGATGCGCAGTGGACTAGTGAAAATACCCCTAAGTGGGAGGTGGATGAGGTATTTTCTATATTTTACCAAATTATAATTTTTTCTTTAAACTTTTATCACCAATTTGTATTTGAGACACTATATCCAATTAATATTAATGGATATATTCCTTTTAACTTGATATATCACATGACATGCAACAATATAAATAAATTAAATATGAAACATGGTATTTATAAGGTTCTTCCCCTCTTGGGAAACATAGTCCTTATGTTAATTTAAATTTCCAACGAACAAATTATCCACTATAATATTATCATTATGAAACCAAGAACACTATATTATATAGGTGCATGATCACTATATTAAATAAGTGATTTATGTATCATATAACTATATTTTTTTATACTGGCATCCCACCAGTTTGTCTATATATCTTGCTACTACTCTTGAATTATATTATAAGACTCTCTAGGGACGTATCTATATCTAGAAATACTAATCTAATTCCATATATATAGAGACTTTACCTACAAATTGGACTTCATGAAATTTATGCAACTTGTTTTCTATAATATATTGGCTTTAAAACTCTTCTTTTAGAAACTAATTACTTTGGTTTCTCACTTCTCAATAACTGAAAGTCTCAAATAACAAATTATAAGTAACTTTCACAAAATAACCAGTCACTCCTAAACTTCTCTTTCTTATTTCACTTATTTGTATCACTCATCTGATCTCAGTATAATGACTAAATTATTCTCCATAAGTTAACTTCAATACCCATTTGATCTAACACCTTATCACATGCTCATATTCTCATGGTTCCTATACTTATGGAGTTATTAAATATTTAAAATAGTTTATCAACTCTTGGATTCTCAAAATCTCAATAATAATTTCACTCGTACACTATATTGACCCATGATATCCTATTATATTTCTCTCAAAAATAATTTCCTCATAGTAAATTATAATAGTTCCCTTACATTACCACTATAATTCATTTCTCATTTTCCTTTCTTGAAAAACAAATTTTCTAGATTCTTCCATTTTCTTCAAGTTCTACTGAAGTCTTTATTTTCTTCTCTTCATCTCAAAAATAAATATCTCGTTATTCCTCACTGAAACTACTTGATATCAATTTTTTCCTCAATCTATAAGAAATAAAAATATATTTTACATTACTCTAGAGAAATATCAAGCTCATAAAAATCATCCAATAAAATCTATATCAACCATTTTCCATAGTTTTATGGAAAACCAGATCACATTTCTATTAATGGATTGACTCATTTCCTATATATAGTTGACTCAAATAATATCATTGTAGAATAATTAAATTAATATTCAAATTAAAAAAAAACTTGAATCATCTTGATTCATATTAGGATTAAATAAAAACTCGATCTCATATACAAAACACTTCATATTATCTTGATCATCTGCATATTTTTTTTTTCTGATTTCCAATTTTGATAAATATAGATGAAAAAAATTAGGATTAATTTATCTATAAAAAATTAATCATGCAATTGGATTCAATTTTAATCATATTGGATCACATATTTTAGAGGCATCATGATGTTCAGATAATTTTTTAACCATTCCAACATTAAAAAAACTCACTTTCTCCTTAATTCTTGAATTTCTCAGTTGAAGCAATGCATATAATTGTAGTATTTTTCTCTAAAAGTTTTAAATTTTTTAATTAGAATTTAATATCACTTTAGACCAATTAAAAACATGTATCACATGTATTTTGTGATTTTTTAATCATTCAAAAAAACTCATGAATCATCTAATTAATATTTCATCTTTAGATATTAAATTCAAAATATCCTTATTCATACGTTTATAAAATTCTCTATTTTTCACTTAGTATCAAATTGATTGAACACTTAGGTAGATAAAAAAAATGAACTGGATTGACTACATGACCAACGTATTGACCACATGAATAACTTATGTTTTCCACATTACCGATTTAATGATCATGAGGTAGTGGATCAACCACATGAATAAAGTACTTACCCGGGAGATTTATTATTCATTCAGTGGATTAAACACCTGTTGAAACTTAAAATAACCATTTTTTATGGATAAAAAAATGGATTAATGGAATGAAAACATCAAAATGTAACCGCATAGTAAGTGGTTCAATTTAAAGATTCCATACATAGCTAAATTCTATATTATATAGTCCAAGTTTTCAACTTCTTTAATTAAGCTCAGTTCTTCTTCAAAATGCCTTGAGTTATTTTCAATCACTTTTAAACACACCAAAACACCTTTGTATATTTATTAGGCTTCCTTAAACTATTTATAATTTATCCAAAGTACTTATAAAACATCTAAATACTTAATTTCCAACCTACAAATTAGCCTTTATAAAATATTATCCAAGTGTTGTTTATCATTACAAGTAGCATCCTTCAAGATAAACAAACACAAGGGTGGTGTTATATAATGTCATGGATCTTAAAAAAATCCAATCAGTTATCCATATTACATTTATTATTAAAACTCTTCAATCTATTCACTATAGATAACATTTATTCTAATCCAAACTATTCTAGATAGTGCTGGAACTCCTTCAGCACTTGTTATGTTCATCCATGAATTTAAACTCATTCAATTAATTGATTCTTATGAAGATACACTAAGAATATATACATACTAATATTCCAAGATAGATGAGATCACTTAATTCCATTTCAAACATGTGATAATCCATTTAAATTTATAATACAATCAAATTTAATCCTTCTTTATGCAAACCATATAGGTTTCAACTTCTTCATGTATGAGGTGGATAATAATTTCATTACCCATGTTCTTAAAGAATACATTGAATTATACTTTTCACATTGACAAAAAATAAAATATAAGAATCCCAAAATCCATATGGGTACTTCAATACCACCTATGGATTTATTTTCAATATCACATTAACTCCTCAAGTCAATGTTTCTCTTCTCCCCCTAATTGAAAACAAATTAAAAGGAGGGAAAACATTTATCCCCCTTAATGTATTGGATAATCAAAGTAAAAGTATTTCTCTCCCCCTTTTAACAAGAAAATTCTTCTCCACTTTGACTTTATACTATCTTTTGAGAAGTAAATCACACTAGAAATCATATAAATGAGACATTTGTTAATCACTCTAAGTTTATGTGGTAAATCACAGTGTACAAACAAAAGTTCATAACCTAGACACCAAAGGTTTACATTCAAACTTCTATATGTGATATCAATTTATAATTTCATTTTATAGAGATTATACAATATATTTTTAAAAAGTTTCATATACTATCCCTCATATTCACAAAATACATAAATATTATTCAAATGATAGTAAGTTACTTCATAATTTTGTTAGAAAAAACCCCCTTAGAGATTACAATTATAAAAAATAATAATAGGTATAGGAGAGTGAGTATCATAACTAAAACACCTAATTTTTTTGGTGATTTTTAGATTCACGATTCATATATAAATGAAACATATCTGATAGGATTTCCCCTTTTTATTGCTCCCCTCATGGAATGATATCCATTCAACTTCACATTCAATTAAAAACATTTATGTATAATCAAGATTTATGGGAATATGGTGGAACTCCCAAAAATTATAATCCTTTTAAATAAGGAAAAGATAGATTTATTGAACTAAAAAATCCTTTGATTGAAGGTATGAAATATCTTTCCTCTTCATATAATAATTCTCTTTAACTTTCTAGATATGAGCTACTATTGATAGAATGTTATTCTTATATTTTTTAATATATTTCATATATGGAATGAGATTATTTACCTTATAAATAAGAGAAGTTTGATTATTTTAATCTTGATCTAATATTCTATACTCTTACAACTATTCAGGCTATAGGATTAGTATATCATTAGTCTTAGGTACTTCCTTTTTGTGTGTGTGGATTTCTTCTTCATAGAACTATTTTTTAATCTTGAGACCATTGGTTCTTTTCCATTAGATTACATGAAATCTTATTATTGAGGAAATGATGGAATACATCTAACAAAACTATGACCTACATTGTTAAACCTTCAATACATACCTACATCAACTTTTAATCCACACTTTTAGGCATCATTTCAACCACTTCACAAGGAGTGTCAAATACCATACCAATGTAACTATCTCTTTTCTGAATTGATTACATTTTAATTTTCATATTTCTCCCTATATTATTTCATTTCATGGATATTTTAAAATGATCCATGATGTGGAATATGTCCCCATCATAGAATTATATATTTTCTTTAGGCTGAACACACTGATATCCTTTCTTCATTATCTTCTTGGGTGTTCTCTTCTTCACTTATTTAGAACCCTAGGTATACATGATTTTTTATTTACCTAATTCGTAGACTATGGTGAATATTTACTACCTTTAATATATTAATGATACCAAGTAGGGTTTTAATAGAACTCATAAAAATAATGACCACCAATATTTTATACCTCATTGAAACTTCCCAGTGATTCAAATCTATTCTGCATTGAAAAATTTCTCCTTTTCTATGATATCTTCTTTACTAAAATAGGTTTATTCTATATTTATGATTTCTCCCCATTAAAATAGGTTTTATATTATTTTCAAATGTTTAAATGTAATATCAATAATTAGTATCCCTATGCCTAAATCTACATCAGCAAAAACTCCTTTTTATAAAACTTTTCTTTTTCATTTTGGGTCCAGTTCTTCCAAATTGACACCCATGTTGTTTTTTGGATTGAACCATTATTTTTTAGGATCCTTTTGGGGGGAATTGTTTAAAGAAGTACATATATAAACTTCACTTATTGGTAATTTTTTTATCATTTTTAACTATCCAAAACTATAAAAAATATCTTTTTTTCTACATTTATAGAAAAATAGTTTTCATGTTAATTGAATGAATTGGATTATAGGATACCTATTTCTTTATACTTATGAAAGAGGCTACAAAAAATGATACAAAAACTTATTTCCACCATTTAGAGTATTTCTTGAAGTTATAATCTCATAAAATGTTTTATTGGTAGAAATAGTTTTCTTAAATTTCTTGGAAGCTCATGGTTTTTATTTTTCTAGATTCTTTCAGTTGATTTTCAGCTCTTGAAATTTCAATTTGAGATTTTTCGTCTCATATTCATTATTTTTCAAACTATCTCCTAATAAATATTTAATTTTTTTTAATTTTAACCTCAAGCATATTTCCTTTCTCTAGTATAGAGTTATCTATCTCCTTTGATTTTCCTTAACATTCATGGAGACCTGATCAAATTTCTACAATGCATGTAATAACTATTTAAAAAAATCTATAAATAATTATTTCTCATATAAATAACTTATAAATAATTCATCATATTCATATAATCATTCAATAAATAGTGAGTAAGTTTAGTCTTTTACTTTTACTCTCCTTGTGAGAGTGATGTAGTAACACATTTTTTATAATACTTCTTCCATTATATCTAATTATACTTCCAAATATGAATTTTCATTAATAATTCCCTTGATTAATCTGAATAAATATGTTACTAACTCCACAAAGACAATATTTATATAATAATTGACCTAATTATAGCGATATATGGATAATTCGGTGGAAACACTATCACATCTTGAGATATATTCACTATAAGAATAATTTCCAATATATTTTAAAAATAAATGATTACCATTATGATTTACTTTAGATAATGGTGTTTTATTTTCCTTCATTGATATTTTTCATAGCTTCCTTACCTCTTTCTTATTCTTTTTTCTTAGGGTCATGTTTCAGACCTCAAAGTCTATCTTGACAGGGATGGAAACTAGATTATCTATCTGAGGCTCTTATTTAGATATTTGAAATATGCACTTCATATATGCTTGTGTAGACAACTAGGTAAGAAAGTTTCATCACAAATAAGAGGGAACCAAATTCTATAACTGTAGTTATAATGAACTCTAGATTAAATTTAAGGGGAACCTATTATCTAATACTAATTGATATTCCTAGTGGACCAGGGTTTACAAACCTGAGAGTGGGTAAATAAGGTGTTTTCTAAATTTTATTAAATTACAATTCATTATTTAAACTTTTATCATGAATTTGGAATTAAAACTCTATAACCTCTCCAAATATATAGATGTATTCCTTTTAACCTAACATATAAAAAAACATGTAATAATAGAAAGAAAATAAATAAGGAACACAATATTTATAGGGTACAAACTCTCACGAGAGGCCTACACCTTTCCATATTTGGAATGAATAAGGCACAAATTCTATAATATAATATTATCATCCCAAAATCAAGAAAACCATATTTCATAGGTTTAGTATAACTATATAAAAAAAGTGATATATATATAATATATCTATATTTCTTTATAAAATAATCCCATAAGTTTCTCATCATCTCTTGCTTCTCCTATTAAAGTAGGTCACATGACTATCCATGGACATATCTATATTTAGAATTATTGATCTCCATCCTCACATAAAAATATTTAACTGAAAACTGATCATTAATAAATCTATAAAACATGGTTTTTATAATAGAAGAACATTAGAGATATTATTGAAGAAACTAGTCACCTACATTTCTCACTTCTCAATAACTAGAAGGCTCAAGAAAGAAATGATATGTAACTTTCAAAACATAATCAGTCTTTATACAATTTCTCTTTATTCTTCTCACCGATTTAGATCACTCATATAATATTAGTATGCTAGCTAAATTATTATTCTTAATTAAACTTTGATAGCCTGATGATCTAAATCCTCAAAATATGCTCATATTCTCTTATTTATTTTACCTTTAGAGTTATTCAATATTTTTCACAATTTACTGGATCTAGGATTATACAAATTTCAATCCTAAATTCTCTCAGTATCTTTTTCATTTTATATATAATTCTCCCTGAATTATCATTTTCTATTGTGGAATAATGAATATTCTGAAATAATTCATCACCCATGATCCTCATTTAACATCTCTAGCTTTTTCGTATGTGCGATCCCCCACGATCACATATTCTATTTTTATCAAAAACACTTTTTACCTAGAAAATTACAAGAGTTATCTTACTTTATCATTCTCATTTCTTTTCGTATTTTCTTCTCAACCAAAATTAGATATTGTAGAGTCTTCAAGATTCTTCAAGTTATCCTCAAGTATTTATTTTCCCCACTTCATATCCAAATACTCATCTCATTATTTATCATTAAAATTTCTTGATATCATTATCTTCCTCCTGCTCTAATAGCATGCACTATCACCTCAAAACATCTACCAAAATCCTAATCGACTATTTCCAGAGATGTATGAAAACTCACACATCCTTTATACTCATTTCTTGACTCAGTCCACGCTACTTCAGTTCATATACATGTCTTAACTCATATCACTTCATCTTAAGATTGAATTGAAACTCTGTGATATTTAGAATACTTATGACCAGTTTGAATCTCTATATTTTTCCTCATTTATAGTTTTTATAAATCTAGAATAAAAAATATAGGCAAGGAATGTGCAAGACCTGACTAGTCCTGACCCCCAAAATATATAGAAGAATAGAAAGTAAGAAAGGGAGGATGGGGTCAAGTGACCCATGCCAAAGTCCGAAACCCCACACACCCAAGTCCAAAAGACCCAAAAGACAAAAGGAAAGACAACTACAGACCAAATTCACCATCTCTATATGGATCTACATTATCACCATAGCCAGAGGAAGCATCCAAATCCACCGAATCCCATTCAGAAGATTCATATTGCTTGAGGAAGGCTACATAATACTTCCTGAGTTCCATATTCGGCTTCACTTTGCCAGCCCGATCTTCCATACCATGGGCATTTCCTTCACCTTTAATAGACATGGAGGAGGCTCTGGTAGCCATTGGCCTAGGAAGGGAGGAGTAATCCCTCCTTTCCCTCCATTTCACTTGAGGTACATTCATCTCCACCCTCTTTATTTGAACCACATCACCAGCACTCATTGTCTTGGCCTTTATGTGAGCTAGAGTAGTAGGCACAACCATGTCTCCCTACCTGCCAAATTTAGGGACAGACTATGGCTTTCTATTCTGATTGCAGCCAGAGGAACAAGGAAGACCCACCATCGCATGCTCTCTCCTGATCCTAGCCAAGCTGGCATGCATAAGGTCACCGCGATCCCCAAAAAATTTTCCTAACGTTATGTGTTCATCATTATCATCCCTAAGAAATACCACCGGTTGCAGGTCTGGATTTTGGAAGATCTATTTTAGATGATGCTCTATAAGGATTTCTAAACAGTCCAACATAATCTATTCAGATAGCTCAACACAGGGGGTATCTTCTCAAACAGAACAAGAACGAAGCTTGGATCAGGCTTCTCAATACTCCTCCAATCAACATTAAGGCTATCAGACTACTGCTCGGGCTGAGGGGCATAACTCAGACCCACTCCAGGCACAACTACAACATTTAACACTTACTTCGGTGAATGCATAGTGGGTTGGGGGTGTTCCACATCTAGGAGGTCATCAATATCAATCATAGCCTCCACATCCTGTAGTTCCTGACCCACCAGATCCCCTTTCTCAATTTCCACATATTCCAAAGGATCCAAGCCCGTGAATTGATTAGAGGTTAAAACCAACTCATGTCCACAAAGTTTTCCATGAAAAAATGCGGGAGGGCTTGAAGAACTCTCCCTCTTCACCCCATGGAAAGTTGAACTTGATATCATACTCTCGTCCCTGATAGGATCTACCTATAAGACCATGACCCCTACTTCACCAGGAGTGTCATCGCCCACAGAAGGAGGGGCATCACCCCAAGTCCCAAGTCTCCCTTCAGTCGCTTAAAAATGTCCTTTACCAAGGTTTGACTCTCAGCACCCTACCGGGGGGGGGGTGATCCCCCTTTCTCCTCCCTGGAATCCCTCCCAACCTTCAACAGAGAGTCCCGAAGACCATATTTCCTCACCTCCAGCTCCACTGTTGAGCCCAACTTTGGAGAGATAACCTCATGGCCATGCCCAACCACCACACTATCACTACATCGACAATCCCTTTTTACATGGCCAAGAGTAAAGTAGGAGACACAATATCTCACCCATGATTTAAACACCACCGTCTGCTTCCACCAGAGCTCTTCACTAATTTCAATCCAAACAAAGTTGACTGTCTCCTTCGAGACATCAATTTCAACATAGACCCTCCGAGAAACTGGATGACAGAGGGCCCTGTTTCTATTATCCACACATAGAAACCTTCCAACCAAGTTTCCCAGCATAGTAATAGTGGACAAGTTTTTAAAGGGTAGGGGGAGCACAGGAAACCTTACCCAAATTTCCATCAATGTGGAGTCACGATTCATATGAAAATCAAAGTTCCACCGGTAGAGGGAAAAGTGAGAAGCATCACACCTACAAGGAGCTGTTGACCAGGCTCGAATAAGATCCTCATCTAATGAGAACCGAATCAAAATGTTATTGAAGTTGACCAAGCCAATAGTTGCATAGTCCCAGAGATCCCAATGCTCGAACAAAAATCTATCAAAAACATCAACCGAGGGGATCCAGTTCAAAAACTTGGCTACCAGGGTCAGATTATGGAGGGCAGAGGCCTTGTTGAACTCCACTATCGATAGTGGAAGCTTCAAAAAATCTTCATGAAAATCCTACACCTTAGGGAAAAGTTCAATCCATGGTAAATCTAGAAGGGAGTCAGGATCCAAGAACGGTAAGAATCTGTCTTTAATAGGGGGTAGAGATGCCCCCCCTTGTAGAGGGGGGAGGCCAGGGCGCAGCCATCAGGGGCATCTTCAAGCCAGCAATGAAGCGGCAAGGACTCCATCGCGTTAGCGGAGTGGAGTATCCATACTCTTCTAGAATAAAACATTTAGGGTTATTTCATTTATTATAAATTCATATTTCACTTTATTCACTTTAGACCAGATTGGATCATAGATATTATAAACATCATGTTGTTTGAATCATGTTGGAATAGTTAACACATCAATATAATTCAATTTCTTCTTAATTCTATAATTTCTCAGTTGATGTATATAATTATAATCTATTTCTAAAAAAGTTGATATTATTTAGTCACCCTAGATGACCAGATTAAACTAATTCAAATCATGTATCACGTTTATTTTTTGATATTTAATCATTAAAAAACAACCCTTAAATAAACTCATTAAAATTAAATTTTTAGATGTTAAATATAAAATTCTCATTGTTTTTTGATCTATAACATTATCTATTTTCACTAAGTGATAGATAAACCATACACCTATATAGACAAGAGAGCATGAACTGGATGAAATGAATGACCAAACTATCAACTGTATAAAGAACTTGGATTGACTTCATGACAAATATAAAAATTGTGAGGTTTTGGATCAACAAATATAACTAAAGTAATTACCATAGTGATCGAATGTGTAGTTATTGGATCAACCACATGTTGAAACATCAATTAAACTTGATTTTGTGGATCAAACATAAGAAAATAATATAACATAGTCATTGGATTGATTGTAAGATTCTAGACTCTCCCAAATTTTGTACTATGTAGTCCAAGTTTTCAACTTCTTCAATTAATACTAGGTCTTCTTTAAACTACCTAAAATCATTCTCAATCACTTTTAAATATTTCCGAACACCCTAAATATTTTTTGATACTTCATCAAGGTTTTCATAACTATTCCAAAGTACTTATACATCCTAATTTCACTTCATTTATATATTCTAACTAAACCTTTATTAAATATCATTCTGGTGTTTTTTTTCATTACAAGAATCACCCTTTAGGATAAGAAAACACCAATATGGTCTTATCCTAATTCATGAGTCTTCAAGAATTGAAATCAGTAACAATTTTACACTGATTATAACTACTCTTCAATATTTTCAATATAACCAATATTTCCTAGAATCCAAACTGTTGTATATTTTTCCAGAACTCCACCTTTAGCATTTTTCATGCTCATACTTGAAGTTTATCACATTCAATAATCTAATTCATAGAGTTAAACACTTAAAACCTATCCAAACAGATGTTCCAAGGTAGCTGATATCTCTTACTTCCTCTGTTTACCTATAATACCCTGTTTTCATTTCCAATGTTAGTATATTCAATCCTTTTTAACCTAAACCATATGGGTAACAACTTATTCATGTATTAGGTGGATACTAATTCCATCACCCATGTTATCAAAGAATAAATTTAATTCCACTTTTAAAATTAAAATGAATACAATAAAAATTTCACACGATCTTTAAGGGTAATTCATAAGGGTCCACCTCATTTACCTTGGGTTATCTCTAATGGATTTTCAATAGGATTAAACCATTTAGTTTTACTTTTCACATGGATTATATTTTTATATAAGAACCATATAGGAAATATATGTGGATTGATTTATATTACTCCAAGAGATGTAGTGATTCTGGGATCTCTTATCTCAAGCCCATATGTATATTCTATCACCATCAAAACCATACTCTGTCAAGGAATCTACAGCCTCACCCATTTATGTTGGGTTTTCACAATGGTTTCATCATTAATAACAAGTTATTTCATCTTTTTCAAATGATTAAGATATATGAAAGACCCACAAAATAAATTTCATTATCATAAAGCCATAAAATTCAGAACATTTGAGTCTCTATTTCATGATGTTAAACTATATGACATATTCTCCACCCTATAATACCTTGAAATTTCTTAGAATAGTTTTTTCTACATGACCTATTTTTTAATACATGAGATCCATATCCATTTAAGGGTTTTTGATATATGGTTTCGGTATATAAACATGTACTAGGATAAAATTACTCATTCTTAATAATTATTTTTTCGGGTTTTTCCTTCCCATATTTACATTGGATTTATTACCCTGGATATACACTGGGGCACTATCCTAGGTACGACTTTGAAGCCTCTTCTAGTTTTGGTTCTTCACGTGAATAAACCCCCTATATAATAACTATGTGTGGATTGATTCCTATTGTCATGGGATATATAGATATATTAGATCCTTATATATATCTGACCCATTCATAAATCTTTATCAATTTACACTCCCTTTTTAACATTTCATAACAACTTACTCAAATGAATATTTAGATTAGAGTGTTACAATTAGCTCTATAATATCTTCTTCCTTATACCACACTTCCTTCCTTAAAAGTTTGGCTCAATATAAACCTTTTATAGCAACTAGAAATTACTGAATTCTGTTATTAAAGGAAATAATTTCTTTGTAATGACATAAATGTTTCCATATCTAACTTGTAATCCAGAGGAATGTTTTCATCCTAAGGAGAAGGTACTTTGACCCCATGTGCCCAAAAAAATATTATTTTGGAACCTATCATTCGAATATTGGTCAGTGGTTATCCAAAACATACTAATTCCAAAATCCAATACCTTAGGTTATGATTAACATTTCATTCACTGCATATCAAATAGGTGTTAGATTATATCTAGCTCTTGAGTCCCATTTGGGTTATCAAACCCTCTCACCTTTTGTTTATACACTAAAACCCTAAACTATATAAAACTTAATTGAGGATGTTTATATTGATGGAGGCCCTGCCTCATTCATATCAGGTTATAATTTCCTCTATATATGAAACATAACCACAACCTTTATGTGTTGATCAAATCTATAAGAACATAAAACCCAACGAATCATGGTCCATGTATTACAAACCTAAATTTCATTCACCTAGCCTCAAGGAAATATGCTCTAGTACTAGTAGAAAAACACATTTTAACATTTTTTTCATTTTAATGTTGATTTTCTATTCTATTTAAATTTATCTAAAGTTGTATGTTTTTTTAACATTGGTTATATAAAATTATGTTAAAATTATTATATCAGATACTTGTAATATTGGTTATTTTGACAACCGATGCTAAAAGAATAATTTTAATACTTTAAATTTCAGGAATCATGATAACCATATTAAAATCATATTTATCATGTAGTTTATTATTTTAACTGACATTAAAAACATGAAAAAAGACATGTCATTTTAGTTTATTTCAAAGGATTTTATTTGAATGGTTATGTGAAGGAGATCAAAGAAGAATGATGTTATGTTGTCACAACCCCTAGATCGTAACACAAATCCATCTTCCACTAAGGATAATGTGTTGGTTTCTGAGGAATAATTTTAGTTACCTTCAAAAGGGAAGGGGATGATGGTGGATTCATCACCGTTGAGAGCCAAAAGTAGTCCTTCTAATATTCGGGATATCTCTACATCCCTGATGGGTGGTCCCTCCACTGCTCGTGTCATCTTTTCTAAGGAGTGTACACCTAAGGATGGTTATGAAGTTACTCCCACGTTCTTAGTTGGGATTGGAAAAGATTCTCCCCTATATATTGCAGGATATCCTATTTTCACTAACCCATCAAATATATTAATGAATGATAGTCTTGGTGCAGGTTTGAAATGTGATGGGATTGTTGAGACTTTCAACACTGAGGCTCCTTCACAAGTTGATTTACATTAGGAGATCCAGAGGATCTTGAGCTCTTCTAGGATATCTGGGAAGTGGGGTGACATCTCGGAGGAAGAAGGGATTGGCCCAACTTTGTTTAAAGATGCACTCATTTCTGGAAAAGGAGAAGTTGACTTCACTCCTACCCCTAGAAGAGAAGGCTGAGGAAGGACTACTCAAATACACCTCACACTGTGTGTACTCGCTTTTCTAAGCTATCAGGTAAGTTTAATTCTGATTTTCTTAACATCCTCAATCACGGTAAGTCCCACTCTGAATGGGAAAATGCTAATGATTCTGATTATGGGAATGGGATGTCTTATTATGATTTTTAACATTGTGTTTTGACGGATGAGGGAAAGTCCCTTTATTTGAACCCACCTGTCTTCTATGTACTTTTTTCCTTTATTTAATAAGTGGTCAGAATCATCACTTCTAGATGGACTTGTTGGTTACTGGTTATGGAGCTAAAATAGACCTATAAATAAAAAGTTATGGCCATTGAAAGTTTCAATTTTAAAAAATACTTCAAACAAAATATTATATAGTTAGAATAAAAAAAGATTTACAAGAACTAAAAATTATATAAACTAGATGAGAAAAATAAAAAAAAATATTGCTTTGACATAATTTTTTTTCTTCTATAAACATCTGTCAAATATGTTTTTATCTTATTGAATTTAATTTTATTTTGAGTGAATAAATCATGTGATATCCTCACTTGTGGTTGGGAAGGTTATTATATGGTTCTTAAATTCTATATGCATGTTTTGTATTCTCACCTTGATAGGAAAAAATCAACATTTTTAAAATATAAAAATTAATTAAAATGTATATGGATTAAGAAAACTTATAATTAAATAGTGAAATGACGAGAGAGAAAATGATAATTACCATGGTGGAGTCATTGTATGAAGAAGCAATTAAATAAAAATGTAGTTTGAATATGAATAGATCGAAAGTGTAGGAAAATAGGGAAATAAAATTTATATATGATAGTTGAAAATGTTTTCTCATAGTGTTACAAATTTAAGCGGGAACATAAAAATTGAGATCATGCTATGGAAAACTTGAAATTACGCTTTTTAGCACTGTGATATTTCACTTTTAATACTGGTTATACCACTAACCAATATTAAACATACCCTTTATTATATTGATTACATATCCAAACAATGTTCAGAAAACTATAAAAAATATATTTATAATGTTGGTTTTAAA
This sequence comes from Viscum album, assembly GCA_963277665.1. Taxonomy (NCBI): domain Eukaryota; kingdom Viridiplantae; phylum Streptophyta; class Magnoliopsida; order Santalales; family Viscaceae; genus Viscum; species Viscum album. The sequence goes on along the minus strand of OY728139.1, from coordinate 1,221,802,979 downwards.
AAAGTTGGCATTCATTTTTTTCTAAAATATATTTCAAGTTGTCTAAATAAAAAAACTTTTAAAATATTTTTAAAACATTTTTAATCTAGTTTTTTATAAACATCAAACATTAAAACATAGAAACAGTAAATACTAGTGGTAGTTTATTTCTAATTATTTGATTAAACTAATCCTATAGCTAAAATGGACTTACAAATCAAAAGATACGACCATTAGAAGATGAAATTATCTTAGAGAATTCAAAATTATGAGCACCATAATATTTTTTTCCGTATGTCCATTTTAGATCAATGAACCGTCAAATAGAATCCTAAAAAATAAAATATCACCTCCTGTTTAATTTTTCCAGATTTTTAACATCAGTAATTTTGAAAAAACGACATTAAAATATTCCAGATGTGGCTGGTTTAAAGTTGGTTCATTAAGAACCGACATTAAAAGTGGAAATTTAACATATTTTTGTTTTCAAAAAACCAATGTTAAAAGTATTCTATGAGAACTTTTATCATCAATATTTTGTTTAAATAATGTTTCTAATTAATCTATAATAACTTTTAACATTAGTTCATTAGTAATTTATGTCAAAAATCAATTTAATAACCAACATTAAAAATTTCACATTAAAGAACATTTATCTATTATTGTAGTACTGGGATCTCATTCAGGATGGGATTTCATCATCTTTGTTTCTATATATACTACCACATAATTTATTCAAATCTATTTAACCTTATAAAATCCCCATTGGCCTAACTTCTAATAACTTAAACTACCAATGGGAAGAGACATAATATTCTCTAGTTTGAAAAACCTCTATGGGAATCCTAGGAAAGATTTTATTCTCTACTATCATGGAATTAACCTTACATATCCTAGGAAAAATTTGACTATTTGAATAAAGAAAAAGGTACACAACTTATCACATTGAAAACCTATAAAGAGTGAAATAAGAAAAAGATTATTTCCTTCCTGGTAAGACTTTTCCTATCCAAAACATGTAAAAAATTAAGTTGAAGTTGAAAAGAAATAAATATTATAGGGGAAACCATATTAACCTAGTAAAATTCAATCTATTATTGATAGTTCTCTCAACCTTGGAAATATTTAGAGAACCCCTCTATCTCTCAATCATTTATTCATATTATTTGTGGAAAATGTATGAAAGTATTATTTTAGGGTAACTGAGTCCTTTTGAATAGGGGATACTCATTTTGGAATCCCCCTTAATGCTTTTTTATGATAATTTATTCAAATCTCCCATATTTGTATATATTAACCTGAGATTATGGTGATGGTATAGGTTTAGATGTCTTTAGATCGCCTATATTCATATAAGATAAAAAGTTCAAAAGGAATTCATCCGAATAGACTAACCCTAGCTTACTGTGATGGTATATATACTTCCACATCCACGCCACCTATAATATTCTAGGAGCATATGTTCAAGAGTAATTTATCCAAAATAGTTAACCTTGGACTACAATGATTATATATATTCAATAATATTTGAACTATATATATCATTCATAGAGTACAATCTTAGGAGGAAACCAAATCTCACAGTCCTTTGTCTCATTAAATCACCCCAACTTACAATGATGGTTTATGTGCTGCCATATTTAGCTCACATATATCCATCCAAGAGTATATGTTTAAAATATGATAGATTGACTCATAAAAATCTCCACCGAATCCTGTATTTTAAATTTATGATTTACTTGATCCATTCATATAAAATGTTTAAGAATATCTAGTTATGTTGATATTATCCTTTTTTAGTATCACATATTATCAATAACTGATAATCAAAACAATAGAAAAAATCAAGGAATTGAAAATGATTCAACCCAAAAATCTTTTTTATTAACTAATAAAACAAAGATAGAAGCATCTATAATTTAGTGAATCACTCTTTAATTATATAAAAAGGGTAGAATAAATTGGAATACCAATACAAGGTTCCCTTTATAGACTCTCAAGTTGCATCATTTCCCATTATGAGTCACTAATGTACTAACATAGCTCAAATAATATTGTATATTATACCTCTAAATTTGGTTAAAGTTCCCATTCCATTACAATAAATTATATCCATTCCTTTTTTATTACTCCACAAGTTTTTGTTGATCCTATTCCATATTATTGGAAGTTTCCACAACTAAGGTAAGTCAACACACTAGGTAATTTTCTTCCATTACTTGAAATTACAGTGCCACTTCCACCACCACATATTGAAAATCATCATGAAGTGTTATGGTCCTGAGGATTTTGTTTCATTCAATAGGTTTGGTGGCTGGAATCTTCAACAAGAGAACCATCACTTTATTTTGATAACCAACCACATCCTTTACACTAGCATGTAATATGCTATAATCAAATCCTACATATCCCATTACAACCAACATGTGTTAAAGGTGATGTAGCTGACCTCTAATATCACTGTGTACAGTTTCATAAAACATCCTCAAAATGTTTCTCTATACCCAAATACTGTATCCTCTATTAGAGTGATGCATAATTTAGGCCAAATTCTGAGCCTATCATATGGTTTGATATATAGTATAGAACTAAGTCACTTAGGGAGGGTAAAATATTAATATCCCCTGAGTAATTTGGTACCAAACTAGTTGACACCCCTATGAATTGTGCTGACCAATGCATCGAAGTAGTGACACATTAAGCTACCATAAAATATGATGGGGATATTGAAATAATAATTTAGAATATGTTAACTATCATAATGAAGATAATACTATACAATAATATGTGTGAACACCTACCTTCATTTTCAAGAGTGCTAACCTCCTCAATCATTTCCAACCCCTTAAACAATGAAATGGGAGGGTCTCCAAATGGTTTTATATCCTCTAGTAAATCCACAAGATTAAAATGTGATTCTATAATAAGCATGTTATGAAATAAACTATAGATATATACACATGGAAACCAATTCCAATTTTTATAACCATGAAATAAATTGAAAACCTCGGGATAACTCACGTTCTTTCTATAATATAGTAAATGCAATGAACCTCGATTCAGGTTTATTAACTAGGTCTTAAACATCTATAAAATAATTCACTAACCATAAATTAGCTGATATATTTATCGATACATTCATTTTTAGTTTGAAATATGGAATTTTTTGGTTTCTAGTATTTTCCACTTCCATCGAAGTTTCTTTCAGGTGTGAAAAACATACAATGATTATCTTGGTTTCTGAATATTCTAACGGGTTAGTTTGGAATCATAAATTAATCATTGGAAATAAATATATAGACTTATAATTTACCTATAAATACCATATAGAGTTGGATCTCCACTAACCATTCCTAATACTACTTATGGATCTCCTTGGAAGATAAATCCATGAGTAGAAATACCAATAATGACATTGGGAAGACCCCCAAAGGATCAAAAGACACTTGTTATAACTATAATTTTTGAGTAGGAGAAATTTTTTCTTTGACCCTATAACTAGAGTATTCAATCATACTGATCATCATTCCTATAAAAAAATATTCTATAGATGTGATGGGTGATTGGGCCCCTTCAGATCCCTGGAGGCATAGGGAATGAATTAATGATGTCCCAAATGAAAACATATTATTTTTGTATAGGAGAAAATTTTACAACTTCATAGGGAGAACTATGGATATATTTTTCTTCATCATTGGGATACCATTATTATAAATTTAACTCACCTTTACCTCTTTCTTAATCATCATTCACGTCACTACTAAGCACATGATGCATTATTATATGAACCCAAATTGAATAGATAGTTCCACTTTTATGTGACTAAATATTTACTTTGAGTTCTTCAATACAAGATTCCAATTCTCTAATTTATCTATCATAGGGTATGATAAAGATGGTGTTCACTTGCATGAAATATTTCGAAAAAACTTCCTATAACTATAATACATACTATATCTCCTTCATAGATGAGGTACTCCTTCAATAATCGTAATACATCCTAGGTCTAAGGAATATAGTGTCATCTCAGATGGGTAGTGAAAGAGACACAATATTATTGAGGAAAAGTGTCAAGGTTCCACACTAATTTCCTATCCATATGAGACAGATGAGGTGTTCTTAGTAAAAAATATTTTATGAGGTATTCCCACATCCATTAGAAACTCATGTTCTTCTCGAAATTCAATTACTGATGAAACCTTGACCTCAGTTTACATGTTTAGGACCCTAGAACACCTCCAAGAGGTTTAGGGTGAATCATGGTATCAAATTTTTATTTCAATGAGATGGATATAGTCTTCACATTTGTAGAAACTTGTTTAGCATATCTAATGTAATCATTGAAATATTAAACACCCATATACAAAAATATAAATGAAATATAATAGTTTTTCTTAGTTCACTACTAAGGGATAGTCCAAAGTGAATACACTAATAGTGTGTCAGTCATACCTAAATACAATATGCTTAACTAGATATTATGGATTAAAAAATATCAAACATGGCCAGTCTATGCCCGGATCACTACCCATATAATACTTTTAGTAATATCACACTACCTCCCTCATATCACCTCTATCAAATCCCCCTTGATCATTACCTTAGGTGTTGTATTACTTAGTTTATTGACTTGAAGGTTGACTCAATAGATTGGGAATACAAGTCTTTTACATTATTAGTAAGAGAATATTTATGCACCATAGTCTTGAATTGATTCACTTTAATGCACTATTCTCTTAAAACATATGTTCAAAACCCATTGTTCCTGTAAGTACCTTGTTCAAAACCCCCCATTAGTGAAATCCCATTTTTTTTGTTTCAAAGATGTTTTAACTTTAATGAACCTATATACTTTCACGAATATCAATACCTTCACATAAATCTAAAGTTTCTCAAAACTCATAGTCTTTATAAAACTCTTTGTCTTCATGAAAATAACTTTTCTAAAAAACATCTTAGCCATTATTTTCATGATGCATCTTCTTATGAAGAGTCTCTTATTTAGGAATAATTACCTTCTCATAAGACCTTCACAAAATCAGAGTAACTTACCATTTTTACAAATTCTCAACATATATTAAATGATGGGAGACCTCCTATTTATAGACATCATTTCTTCATCAATATTTCAGTCTCAACACATCCTTTTCACAAACATATTCATTAATTTTAATGGATATTAATTACTTCAGGAAACTTCAATGAATTTTTTCCATTCATGAATCTTCTCGTATTATCATAGATTAACATCTTTACATCATACCTCATCTATTATTTGTGAAACATACTTCACAAACCTTCAAACCTTTATGATATCATATTCCATCTCGAAGCTCCACATATTTGAATAACTTTAATATTAATAAAATCCATTCCTTTTCCATATTTTTAAAGTGTCTATTTTTGAAATCTATCTTTCATGATGATCATCCCATCCTTCAGATTTTGAGATCCAAAAATTTGGAAAAATCTAGGAAATGATGCCACCTATAACATAATATCACTTGAACTGAAATCTTCTTGATCAAACAAATATAGATTAGAAAAAAATACAAAATACAATCTATATCCTACTGTGAAAAACCTTGGTTCCAATAATCCTCCCTTAGGGTTTTTTGGATAGATGTATAAAAATTCTATAAAGCACCGGTCTTGAACAAAAAAATAATAGGCATGAGTTATCTCTTTCAACACTATAAGTATACATGATAAAATCTCATTGTATAATATTAGAGTGGAAAAATATAATTTCATAACTCGAGAGACCACCTACCTATCCTACAAACCCCAATTCATTGAATTTCATTTTCCCCCTTTGAAAATAAACTAAAGAAACTATATTAGGACCTTAGAATGAAAAGAAAACATCCCTCTAGACCATATCTCCCCCATAGACCTTCATCACATCTATAAAAATATTAAAACCATTAACAAAAAATGGGGAGAGGGGATAAACCATAACCTCCTCATGTAATGGGTGGTGGTTGGACACTGAGGTTCAATCGATTTTTCTCAAAGGTTGGTGCTGCCAAAGACTTATTCAGAATGTTAACCACTTGATCATTAGTCCCATAATTCTCAATTTTAATCAAACCTTGTTTAAAATTTTCTTTGATGATGTGATATATGTCCTCAATGTGTTTGGTATGAGGGTGTTGAATCATATTTTTTGTAAGATCAATCACACTCTTATTGTCATGGTGAATCTCCTTCTGCTGTTTCACCTCATCACCAATATATTAAGTCGTTGTTTCATCCACAATATATGAGTGAATTTATTTTTCAAAGAGATATATTATTCTTTATCCATACTAAGAGAAGTGATTTGTTTTTTACTACTCAACCGTCCCACACATTTGATTCTAATAAATAATTCACCACCATTTATTGAATTTTGATCCACCACATCTCTAGACCATCCAAAATTATAAAATATCAACAATTTATTATCTATTCCTACTGAAATGTATATGAAAAATTTTAGATTACCTTGAATATATATCATGATTCTTTTAACTACTTCAAAATTCTCTTCCTTTGGATTATTTTGTAAGTGATAGATTAAGCATGTTACATAGATGATACCTATCCATGTTGCTGTCATGTATAATAAGCTTCCCATAATACTGTAGTACAAGGTGGGATCCATATATTTTCCATTCTCATTATTTCCATTTTTTCCCAACCTCAATCAGATTCAACATCGGTTTGGAGTCATGAATATTTAATTTCTTCTGATTCTCTCTTGCATACTTTGCCTGAGAAATGAAGGTGTAATCCTTATTTTTTATCACCTCCAACCCCACAAAGAATTTGAGTTCACCAATCATGTAAATTTAAAATTATGATTTCATGTGATTAGAAAATTCTTCAATTAATCCATGTCTGCTTCTACTAAATATAATATTATACACATACACAATCACCAAAAATTTATCTCTTTAAGAATTATTCACAAAGAAATTATGTTAAAAACAAAATATTTTAAAATTTTATCTTCTTTAGATAACTATATAGTCGAGAACACTATGATTTTTGTTCTAGTTTTATACCATAAAGAGCCTTATTTAATCTAAAAACCATTTTTCGTCATTTCCCATTAGAAATACCTTGGGTTTTCAATGTATAATTCATGTTCAAGAACACAATTTAAGAATTCCATTTTGAAGTTCATCTAGTAAAATTTGTACCCTCATAGAATTTTTGTGGCTTGGAGGATCCTAATCAACTCTATCCAAGCTAATAGAGAAACCTTTTCTTCAAAATCAATGTTTTCATGTGTGAATATTTTTTACACACCAAGTGTTCCTTGTTTCTGATAAAATTTCTTAACCCATTGAATTTGTTTTTAAATACCCACTTTATCCAATCACATTATGATTTTATGGTCTCTTAAAAAGATCCCAATTCCATTTTTCCATTCTGATCTAGTTATTCATTCATATTCTTAACCCATGATTCATTATTTGTTTCTTCTACAAAAGAAGTTTGTTAAAAAATTGATAAGATGGAAAAATCTACTTCACTTTTCATTATCCTCGTCTTTTTTAAGTGTGATATAATCCCTAATAATGTGGGATTGAAAAACGTATTCTCTTTTATTTCTCTTATGAGGTTCTGGTAGAGTTTCTTTAGCAATGGTTTCATCTTCTAAATATACTTCTAAATCATTATCATTTTTAGATCCCTGAATGCTGGGAAATATTTACACAATTGTTTTATTTTAATATTTCCCTTTTACAATTTATTCTTCATCTTCGATCATATACAAAAAATATATTCTTGAGTTATTCATATTTTTATTCTCAATGATCTTGACATAATTTCTCTCCACAATATTTATAATTTGATTATTGTAGAACTTTTATTCTTTACTCTTCAACGAGTATCCAAGGAATATCCCCTCCTCTGCAACATCCCAATTAATTCCTGGATTTACTTATTTTTTTGGATGAATAATTTACTTCCAAAAATAAGAAAATAATTTAGTGAGGTATTCCTTCGATGCCATATCTCATATGGTGTCCTATACTCTCCTATATATAGCACTTTTAGATTTTGAGTGAACAATGTAACTTGAACAAACTCTTTCTAGTAATTAAGAGAAACCCAATTCTCAATCAGAATAGTTTTGACTATATTATTTACCAATCAATTTCTTTATTCAACAACCCCTTTTGGTTAGGTATTATCATTGAAGAAACCTTATTCGTGATCCCATGTTTTTTGAGATAATTTTCTAATTAAATGGATGTGAATTATATTCCATTATCGGATCATAATATCTTTATTATCTTCATATTTTATAGGTTCCATATTTTCCAAAATATCCATCATGGAATCATCAATATCAAATTTAAACATTGGTTCAACATCCTCCAAAAAGTCATTATTATCTTGTTCCTCTATGAAAACGAAGCTCTCTCTATTTAATTTATTTACTAATTTTAAGTCTCCATTATGAGGTAACCTCGTACAAGGTCTCTTCATGATTTATGCTTCACATTATACAACATTAATTATATTTTTTTATTGAGATAAATTGTGACCTACTTTAACACACTAAAAAATCCAAAAAATATTGCCTTTAAATCTACCTTTTCCTCTCTTGAATTATTTTGGAAAAAGTGAAATAATTTCATCGTCCAAATCAACTCCATCAATACTAACATTGGAAATTAAATTTTTTCCCATGGATTAGAATTTCATTTATTTGATTACTCAAATTTTTGAAGCTTTTAGTTTGAATCTCATTTCATAAGCCACTAAACTACTTAGAAGACCATCCAGTGAAATCTTAGATATATCTCTTTACTCAAGGAATGAAAATTTTGGATTATATAGATGTGTGAGCCTTCATAGTATTTCAGATTATATATCCTAAAACTTCATTAACGTGATTAAAAAAACTATCTATATTTTCATCCGGATGCATTTTTAGATCATCCAATGGATTGTGAAAAACATGAAGTTTAGTCTCATTAAATTTTTTATCACCTTATTATATAATTTCCAATTTCTCCAACATATAATTGGATATAGTGAAACTAATCACCTTCAAATATATTTGATTAGATAGTGCTTATATAAGAGAATTTTGAGAATTGGAATCTATATAGCACATTTTTCTATATGTTTCATTCATAGAATGACCCTCCACATCATAAAACTAAATTACTTGAACTATTGAAAAGATAAAATACATCCAAAGATATACTATATGAGATCTCATTATATTATTCCAAATACAAATGTGGACTCTATAAAAATGATAACTACCCTAACATTCACAGAATTATTCCTAAAAAACAACAGAGGATAAATTTAAAACATATAACCTAGCTTTGATACCACTTTTAGGACCCTAGAACACCCTAATACGGGAGGGGAAAATCAGGGTGTCATATGTTTTCTTTCAATGAGACAAATCTTTTCCCCACATTGGTAGGAACTTTTTCACACTATCTGATGGAATCATGAAAATATTAAGCACCCATATACAAAAATAAAAACACAACACATTTGTTTTACTTGGTAACTATTAAGGGATAGTACAAGGAGAATACAACACTAGTGTTTTATTCATTCCTAGATTCACTAAAATTCATTAGATATTATGGATTCCAAAAGATCATACATGGAAACTCTATAATAGGATCACTTCCATTTAAATAATTTTAGGGATATCACACTACCTCCCTCAGATCGCTTCCATCAACTCCCGCTTGATTACTGCCTTGGGTGAAATATTACATAGTTTATTGACTAAAGGTCACCTTAATAGATTGGGAATATAATTCTTTGATCATAACTATCATAATACTATTCTTGCACTATAGTCATAAATTGATGCACTTGAATAAACTATTAACTCAAACGAGATGTTTAAATCCTATTGTTCACATAAGTAACTTTCACGAAACTCCCTCCTTAATGAAACCAATTTTATTCGAATATTTTTTATCTTTTTTGAACGTACATACTTTTGTGAAGATCCCAACCTTCATGAAGCTCCCATCATTCATGGAAATCCAAAGTATCAAGAAACTCTTAGTCTTCCTAAAAATAAATTTTATTAAATGTATTAGTGTTAATTAGTTCTTAGCCATTAATTTAATGATACTTCTACTCATTAAGAGTTCTGAATTTGAAAATAAGTACCTTCTCATAAGACCTTTTTCAAAATCAGAGAAACTCACCTTTTTTTTGAATTCTCAACATATTTCAAATGATGAGTGGCCATCTATTTGTGGACATTAACTCTTCATGAAGGTTTCAATATCACTATGTCCTTTTCATGAACCTCTTTATTAATTTTCAAAAAGATCATTTTCTTTAATAAAATTAAGTGAAATGTTTCCATTCATGAATCTTCTTATAGTCATGTAGACCACCATCTTCCCATAATGCCTCAACCATTCTTCGTGAATTTGTTTCATAAAAATTAAAAACTATAAAAAAATAGATTTGTTTTTGAAGATTAGAATCTTTTTTGAACTTAAATCTATGTTAAATCTATGCATTTTCTGTATTTTAAAAGTGTCAGTCTTGGAAATACATCTTTCATGAAGCTCATACCTTCCTTCAGATTTTGAGATATAAAAACATAGAAAACATAGATAAATGATTCAAAATTCAACACTGAAGACACCAAAAAAACATGATCACTTTTCTTTCTAACTCCTTCATCATTATAGTTTGGATTGAGAACAAATAATACAATCCATTTCCAACAGTGAAAACCCATGGTTCTATAACTAGGTTAGACAATTTCATTAAGATGTATGATCAAATCTTGGATACAACATAGTTATTATACAACCTGATGAATATATTGATTAGTGAAAGGGTAAATTTAACACATATTTACTTCTATGTGAGTATTAACTAGAAGTTTCATGAAAATATGGGAAGAAGTTTGTCTTATTCACTTCTTGGAGGAGGTTTAAACTTATTACAAACATAGTAGAACTGTACCTAAAATTTACAGGGCGCATACCCCACATAGATGGTCTCCCCATCAATATTTTCCACCAATGTACCATTTCTCAAGGATATTGAGTATGATTAAATGTGATTATTCACTATATAAAGGGATTAAACTAAAAATATAGTATTATTTGGTCATTGATAAGATTGTAATCCACCATATGGTCTTTGATCCAACCCCATAATATATGCAAGTCCCTAATTAGTATAAATAGGGTCTTCAACGTACAAATATATCTAAAAAACCGATAATGTATAGAGAACATAATCACCACAAAATATATCCACCTATTACTTTCTAGTTGAGATGCTATCATGAAATTATTGACTCTGACCCTAGTGTGTGAATTACACATAGGGTAGAGATATCTACTATTGAGAATAGATATAAAATACATCTATAGAACCATTCGATTGAACCCAGGGGTGACTCTATACACCACTTGGTATAATATCCTTCCTCTAATATCATATATGTTGGGTAGATTTTACCCCTTCATGTTTGTGGTCTTTCGTTACTTGACATGATTAAAATATCAGGCCAAATACTAAATGGGGAATTAATTTGAGCTTGAATATCTTCACCCATGACATTCTTCACCAGCCAATAAATCTATCTTGTGAGGGGGGTGTCCTCTCTACATCATCCTATATATATGATAGAAGAATATATTCATTGTATATCTACGCTATAATCTAAGCCCCACTAAACATGTTCGCTTTCCAGAGGCTTATCCCAATCTCTATGTTCATTAAGTTGAATATCTTTATGTTAGAGATTTTTATATTGATCATTTCAAAGATATCATTAAAGGTTTGTTAGTATATTCAATGTGATACATATAATACTTCATATTAGCCTACAATCTTGATATCCTCCATGAACTCCACACATCTCTTTCCCACCCAAATAGGTCAGCCTCTATCCTTGTGAGAGATGCCATTGAGGTAAAGATCCTAGCTCAAAATCCACCAAAATATATGGTTAGTAGTTTATATATTCAACATGGATGAGTAGATATAAAACTAGGTCTATGACATGTGTCTTCCTAATTATAGGTTTAGAGGGGTGTACTTAAGAACATAGGCTTCAACATTATTAACCACCATGACGAAGAATATTGATACAAAAGAGTTGGCTTAGGCTAGTTCAAAATGAAAATTAATCCAGTTTATTTATTGATTTTTTGGTCATGAAATAGTAATATGTATATAATTCAGTAGCCTAAATCAATATATAGTAAGCATCTCTAATAGTCTACAGGTTGAAAGGTTTTCTGCCATTACCATAGAGAGTAATAAGTGTCTTGGGCAGACACGATGGTGTTGAATGAATTCAACAATATCAATCATATATGTTTTCCTCATGGTGGAATCCTAGGATTCTTGTTCAAGATTCATATTTATAAAGGAATAATAAATTTAAATTTAAAAAATATTCATATTATTGAAAAGGAAAAAATAGGAAAGTAAGCATTTTCAAGGAATAATTATGAAAACAATATGCCACATAAAATCTATGTGAATGGGTATACTTTTTATAAGTTATTAATGAAGGTAAAATGTTCAAAAAACTTTAATAAAACTACTAGAATAATTTCATTAATGGTTTGTTTATTCCATGAGGAGCTTAATTTGTAGGATGATTCATTTACAATTTAAAAAATGGTGTCTGAACTATGAGAAATAAGAATCTTCGATAGATCATAAACTAGAAAATGACCCCTAATTAACCTATATATAGGGGTGGGGAACCTTATATGCACAAAAACATTTATACAGGTTTAGTGTTCTTTTAGAGTTGAATTCTCCTTATTCGAATAAGATAAAATTATGACGGGGTTATCTCTTGATATCTGAGGATGACAATAATCACATTAAAGAAGACTAAAAGGATAAGAAATATGGAAATGGAAAATTTACTATGAAAGAGTCATCCCCATAATGAAAATACCATCATTTTTGGTCACATAAATTCATTCATTTAGGAATTCATGATAGGAATCCTTCACGACTGGGTGATCTCTTCACAACTGAGGATTTTTTTGTGGCACCATTCCATAAATCCATCATGGATTCATACTATCTTCATTGATATGAATCATTTTATTGTATATTTTTTATATTCCTCCATATCTACCTTACATTGCTATGATGGGGAATCATTTCAATGAAATGAGGCAGTGATACTTTATGGCCATAGAACTCTTGGTTAACGTGAACTTATTATGTTACTACATATACTTGGAGGGGAATTATGAACTACCACACAAAAAATATTAGAACACAATTCTATAAATTGATGATATAAATATTGGATATCACAAAATTCATAGAATGATTTTACTCTAATGTAAAAAAATGGGATAAATTGTTTTTCTTACAGAGAACTTCTTTATCACAATCCTTCAAAGAAACCCCATTTAGGAAACTCATATAGTTTAAGATAGATAAATAGAGAAAGGTAACCATAAAAAATGGATTCATGAGGATTATCCTTTCAAATAGAAACCTCATGGGGATGCATGAATAAATTCCTTCATGAAGTAATTTGGTGAGAATCCTTCATAGAATGTATCTCATGTAAAGTCCTTCATGAACAATGTAATGCCCCGACCCCAGTTACCTAGAGTCGGTGCATTATTATGTAACATTTAAATGCTCACAAGGAAATAATGTATCGAAAGACTGATCAGTTTAGTATTATTGGAGACAAGATTCATACATAAGTTTAATGTTACAACTTGAAAAGAAATACAACACTAATTTACTCCATTAGAAACATCCAAGACTCTTAGATTAAGACTAAAAGTTAATCATAATTAACTTATTAACATATTGGGAAAAATAAAACATATAAATGGGTGAGCTCAGATGCTCAGTAAGGATAATAATATAGCAGAAACTTTCATAAATAAGCATAAACATTTAAGGTAATGCATAAGACTAAAACAAAAGCCTTTTAAACTTGAACTTCAGAATAGTATGCCGAAGATAAAATAAAAATAATTCCATTTAATTACTCACATGGATATTCTACTAGTTGAATAATCACATGCAATATCAATAGCCACTTTCATAATGATGGAATGCATAATTCCAGACTTTCATAACCACATAGTCAAGGGATTATGCCAAGACTACAAATAATATTTTTTCAAGGCCTTGTGCCAAATCACTAGTTTGTATCATGAGACCTACTGATGCATTGAGGAGCTATAGCAGGCTCCACCCATCACTTACTAAGTCCAATTCATTCCTCATACGAAAAAGTTTAAACATAACATACAAATTTGTATTAAAACTAGTATACGAAATTTCAATACTTTAACCATAAACCATGAATGGTATAAAAATAAGACATCCATAGTCAAACATATCACAAAACATTCAATACAATATGGAATATTTGTATCATAATAAATCAACCTCGATCAAGAATAATATCTTGTAAATGATGTTGACATAGTCGAAAATAATCAGTAAAAATATTTGAGAGAAATATCCCTTTTTCATGAAATCATTTAAAAGTCACATAATTTATAAAGGAATTTATTTAAAAGATAGTTTTGAATCAGATTGTCCTATAACAATTTGAAACTTTTGAAAGGAATTAACATTTTAAAACATTCATGTCCATATAAATAAATCCTTAAAACCATTTTGAAAACATGGACATTAATGAGAATGGATTAAAAGAATAAATATTTAAAACATTTAAAATGATGTTTTAGTAAAATATTCTCTGAAAAATAATACATTTGAAAACTCTTTTATGAAACATGTATATGGATAATAAATATGTCCCAGTAGATAATTACGTAAAAACAACCTCGGATAATGAAGAGATTATAGAATTAACCCTTACCAATTTGGTAACTTATGAAACATACACCCCATGAAAGAAGTATCATACAATTAAGATGTAAATACACATAAATTAAAGTGTATTACACAAATAATACAATTATGGGAAGTACATACACCACACAAAAGGAAATAGTGTCAATATAACATCAATCTCACGGGAATAATGAGTGAGATGAAAACCCGTTACCTTGCACTTTTCTTTGGTCGATGGTACATTTAACCTCCTGTATAATGACCATTTTATGCTATTATATTATAAAAAAACCATATTCATATTTATTATATCTTACATGATTCATTTATGATTTTATACTACCCATTTAATATTTATTTCCATGTTAAATTTACATCTGGGGTAATTATCAGTTTCTTTATCGAACATATTTTAACTAGTTATTCTTGATCGTATCATTTAGATAATGATTTAAATACTTCCAGAATATAAAACATGATTTATATATCATATATATTTAGAATATAAATATGTATAATAGATAGATATATGAAATGGAAAACACCGTTTATGGAGATGGTAGGCCGTACGTATGCATAAATGCTGTTTCTATTTTCATATCGTATTGAATAGAAGTAAGTGAATGAGATGAATGTGTATATATATATATATATTTCCAGTAGCATTATTATTCCATATATTACATACTTATTAAAAATATATATTTTTATAATCATCGTTGAATGGTGAATGTGGAAATGAATCTCATCGCGTTTGTGGAGACGGTAATCCGTACATACGCACGAGCCACAATATCATTATCTTGATTTAAAAATGTATGTAAATATATGGTATATCATATATATAGAATAATTAACATGTTAAATTTATTATTTAAATCAATTATACATCATTATTATACCCATCCAAATAATAGTGTATTTGAATAACAACTACACCACGATGTGGAGACAGCAAGTCGTACGTACGCACATATGGTGACATGCCATTCATAGGATAGATAGAATAATGAATATGGTTGTACCATATTTATATTAATATCCCAGTATATAGAATATACTGGATTTATTAATTTAGAATGGAAACAATAAAGAAATAGGAAGTGGAAGAAGATAAGAACTTGAAAGAGGGTGGTGAAATTATTACCTCTTCTTTGGGTTCTTCCTTTTGATTTGATAAAGAGGGATCGTTAGGATGGATTTCTGACTAAAGTAATGACTATAGAATGAATTAAGGGATGTTGGAGGGGTATTTTGGCAGGGGTTGTACGAGATAAAGGCTTGAGAAGTGTGAGAAATGGGTAGGAAGTGAGTGCTTTTTATAAGGGAGAGGAGGGGCTCTTTAGGAAAGTTTGAAACAATTATATTATTATAACCTAATCTTCGGTTTCAAAAGGTCAACTATTCGTTAATAAAAATGTTAAGATGAATCATGGTTGAAATAAAATATTCCAATAAGAATTGGACAAGTTTTGGATATTGTTTTAATATTTATAATCTTATTTATTTAAATCATTTATTAATGAGGTAAATATTACATCATTATTGTGTCATAAATAATTTAATTTATTTGATGTAAAAAAATTATAAAAAAAATACCATGATGTAGGAAATACTTTTATGTTTCCAAAGAATATTTATAGTCGAAAAGATAACTTGTATAACCCCATGTTTAAATTTATTTACTAAAAGCTATTTGTTTTTGTCATTTTTGTCTTTACTCTAAATTAATTAATATAAAATGTCATTATTACTCCCATATGGCTCCATGGGGTCTGAAATTCAACCCAAGGATTCCCATGGTCGGATAGGTATCATCCAATAGGATTAGGACACATGTTAGGGTAATTAAAATTATTATAATATTATATTTTATCCTTATTTATTATATTTTCCCTTTAATCATGGTAAATAAAATATTTAATGAAGTAAATATTTAAAATGTCTAAAAATAAAGGTTACCTATTTACATAGTTTTGACCTACTGATTCTAAATATAGAATCCATTTTCCAAATTCAAATCAAATAAGTGGCATAAATTAATTTAAAATTAATTCCCGCTGTCAAAACAAAAAGCGTGTTTTTTAAGAAATAATAACTATCAAAAGATTGTCACTTTTTTATATACAGTTTAAATATAAAATTACATCTAATGTCCAAAATTAGATTAAATGGTAAAAATATAATCTAATTATACTTTAAAACCACTCAAAATTATAATTTAACACTATAAATAACTTTGATAAAAAAGTTGTTTTTAATTAAAATTTATTATTTTTCACTATTCATCAAAATATGAAAGTTATCAGAAAAATTCCAAAAATTTATCCAAACTAAATTTTTATGTTCTGATTATAAATAATTATTTAATTTCATTAAAACTTATATATAAAAGTGTCAAATATTGGTTTTAGAAAGTGTTCTCTATTAAAAGGTGGTAAAATTGCATTTTTTTGGAAAAATACTTCTTTTATCTAAAAAAATAAATATGTTCTTATATTATGTCTAAGAAACACATAATATGGATTCTAAAATTTTATATATTATATAAAATTCAAAATTCAGTTAATACTACTCATAGCCAATTTTTGAAAGGCTAGTTTAGTAAGTCGTGTTTCGCTCGAACTCGGTCTTGCATGTAGCACAAGTTATTGAATTATTTTGAAGAAATGATGTACTATAAAATCATGGGGTGTTACATTATACCCTCCTTAAATAAATTGCATCCTTGCAATTTGAAATTTTTCTTTGAAAATAAAATGTTGAAAATAGAAAATACCTTTGTGGAAAACCCACATTGGAAATAGGGTTAATAAAATTTAGACTTAATATGAGGAAAGAGAAATGAAATGTTCACCACTAAATTATGATCTTGAATAGGATAACATTGGTGGAAATTATAGACATATAATTGGAGGAAAATATAAATATTTATAGGGAGTGATTGAGGTCATCAATCACAAACAAGTGTATAGTTGAAGGCCTCAAAGCCATCGATCTATGATGATTTAAAATATCATCAGTTTAATAAAACACATGGTATTAGGATAACACATTTTTGGTTTTAATATCCCTTCCATAAAGTTTAAGAATTAATTTCTTCACAGAATAAGAGAAATATATATATATATATATATATATATTTGACAAGTAGAGTTTCATCCTTCAACTAATTTCTACCACAAACTCATCTTTAACTCCAAGAGATAATAGAACTCAAAAATATTATATTTATCCTAATCGTATAAGGTTTTAAATATTAAAACATACCATTTAAATGAAGAAAAATATTTTTTAATAACCAGGGACTTCCTATAGGCTTGTGATAGGTAATAAAGGCCTATCACACTATGGTTGTGGCTTCGATTCCTGCAGCATTTTCCGACACGACAGGTTATCACCTAACTTGCAGGTTATCCTTTTCCTAAAACTATAGTATTATAATATATTCCAAAAATAATCATATGAAATGTTTTAACCTTAAAAAATACTATCCAAATTTCAACTTAATCCATTCCAACTTTTATAGTTATCCAAAATACCTCTGTCCAGAGTCTCTCTAAAAGGTCTCTAAATTCCAAAATCAATTGTAACATCAGATTCCTCATACAAAGTAAAGATTATCTTATTTTCACATACTAAAAATATGATTACCTTTATCATATTAAAACCTTTAATGAAAACAAAAAGTACTACAGTACAATCCTTATATATATCACATTATTCTTATAATCAGGATGTAATTTTTGAGTCCAAAAACACAAATACATTAATTATTCCACTTCAACTATCGTAATAGCATAAACTCGGCCTTGATCCCTTGGCATTTTCTGAGGTAAGTTTCCTTGGAGCTTAGTAAATTCATTTGCATAATTCCCCCTTTCTCTACAGTTATATAATTCAACATTGACAACAACTTTCTTTCCCTTACAATCATGAGCTTGGTTGCCTTTTTCACCACACTTGTAACATACTCCCATTACTTTTAACCAACTACCAGGGTGTTTCTTCCCACAATTATCAAATAATGGAAAATCCTCCTTTTCCTTTTTCCCTTTATCTATCTCTTGCTCCACTATTCCCTTCTTCCCTTGCTTTACTTTATTAGCATATGACTTAGAGAATTCATTTTTTGTCTTGATAGCACGTGAGACAATATCTTCTTATGATGAGAAGGATTGCGATACTAATACTCAATGGAGAAATGGTTTAAAACCATCAAAGAAATGATCAATATTACATCTTGGTTTATGTATATAATCTGCTACATGCCACACTAACCTTGTAAAGTTAGCTTCATACTTTGAGACATTCTCATCCTCTTTTTGCCTCTGACTCAAAAATTGTCTTTCCATATCTACTCGATGGTCATGAGGAAAGTATTTTTCTAAGAAAATATCTTTAAACTACCTCCATTCAATATTTGATACTTCATCATCTTCCTTTGTGTTTTGAATAAATGACCACCATTGATCAGCATCTCCATTGAGGCGGTAAACTGCCATGAAATTTTTTCCCTTTCGCCACTCCACAAGGCATGAAATATTTTCTCTAAGGAATTTATCCATTTATCAGCTACTATTAGATTTTTACTCCCATTGAATATTGGTGGTTTTTTCCTCATGAACCGATCAAACATTGATCCTCCACGCTGCGGATCAGGGTGCTCCAGTCGGGTAATGTTATTATTCATAACCTGAGTGAGTTGTCCCAATATAGTGTTAAGGTGATCAACACCGGTTGTATCGCCGGCTCCATTATAATTATCTTGAGTAGGAGGGAAATACCTACATGGAGTGCATGCATTGATATAGTTTCCATTCCATCCACTAGGTTCCATTTCTAAATAATGGCATATACTAGATTATTTTATGAATCGAAATACATAATTACAAACATGTAAAAATCTTAACATAAATTGAAAAATTTATGGATATAATACATAATCACTAAAAAAATGTTTTTTAGGAACTATATACTCATAAACCCTTCATAATGGATTGTAAAGAAAATGATAATTATCCTAAGCCTATCCCCTAGGAGTGTCGTAACCAAGAGTGCCGAAAGTCCCATTGTCGTGCACCAGTTCCCATTTGAGTCTAGCTCAAAGCGGTGTTTTCTGGTTTTACCCCTAGGTACATCTGTGCCAGAGCCACCTCTACCTACTTGTATCCAGATATGGATGTATTTCTTGGAAAACTGACAAAATCTCAACAATACCAAAATTCTAGGAAGTTCTTCTATACTAATCCTCAAAGTCTATCTTACGGTAATGTGATTTAATCAGAGTTTATTTAAATCTAGTTTCCAAGGTTTGTACTAAACTTCTCTGATACCAACTATAATGCCTCGACCCTAGTTATATAGAGTCGGTGCATTATTATGTAACATTGGCATGACCACAAGGAAATAATGTCCTGAAAGACCGACCAGTTTAGTATTATTGGAAACAAGATTCATACATAATTTTAACTTTAAAACTTGAAAATAAAAACAACACTAATTTATTCCATTAGAAACATCCAAGCCTCCTAGATTAAGACTTCAATTCAATCATAATTAACTTCTTCGCATCCTAGAAAAAATGAAACATAGAAAGAGGTGATCTCAGATGCTCAGTAAGGATAACAATATAGGAGAAACATTTATAAATAAGCATAAAAATTTAAGGAAATACATCAGACTAAAAAAAGCCTTTTAAACTTGAACTTCAGTATAGTATGGAAAAGATAAAATGAAAATAATTCCATTTAATTACTCACATGGTTATTCTACTAGTTGAATAATCACATCCAATATCAATAGCCACTTTAATAATAATGGAATGCATAATGCCAGACTTTCATAACCACATAGTCAAGGCCTTGTACCAAGACTACAAATAAGATTTTATCAAGGCCTCATTAGAAGACACTAGTTTGTCTCATGAGACATACCGATGCATCTAGAAGCTATAGCGGTCTCCACCCTTCACTTACTAAGTCCAATGTATTCCACATATGAAAAGTTTTAAACATAACATAAACATTCGTATTAAAACTAGCATACAAACTATCAATAATTTAACCATAAACCATGAATGGTATAAAAATAATACATCCACATTCAAACATATCACAAAACCTTCAATAAAATATGGAATATTTGTATCATAATAAATCAACCTCAATCAAGAATAATATCCCATAAAGGATGTTGTCAGAGTTAAAAATGATCAGTAAAAATATTTGAGAGATCCTTTTTCATGAAATCATTTAAAAGTCACATAATTTATAAAGGAAGTAATTTAAAAGATAGTTTTTAATCAAAGTGTCCCATAACACTTTGAAACTTTTGATAGGAATTAACATTTTAAAATATTATTGTCCATATAAATAAATCCTTAAAACCATTTTGAAAACATGGACATTAATGAGAAAGGATTAGAAGAATAAATCTTTAAAACATTAAAAATGATGTTTTATTAAAATATTACCTTAAAAATAATACCTTTAAAAACTATTTTATGAAACATGTACATGGATAATAAATATTTCCCAGTAGATACTTACGTAAAAACAACCCTGGATAATAAAGAGATTGTAGAATTAACCCTTACCAATTTGGTAACTTACGAAACATATACACCAAGAAAAAAGTATCATAAAATGAATATGTAAATACACATAAATTAAAGTTTATTACACAAATAATACAATTATGTGCAGTACATACACTGCAAAAAAGGAAATCGTATCAATATACCATGAATCTCACATGAATAATGAGTGAGATGAAAACCCCTTACCTTGCAATTTTCTTTGGTCGAGGGTATGTTTAGCATCTTGTATAATGATTATTTTATGTTATTATATTATAACAGAACCATATTCATATTTATTTTATGATACATTATTCATTTACAATTTTATACTACCCATTTAATATTGATTTCTATGTTAAATTAACATTTCGGGTAATAATCGCTTTCTTTATCGTATGTATTTTAACTTGTTATTCTTGATCATATCATTTAAATGATTTAAATACTTCAAAAATATAAAAAATTATTAATATATCATATATATTTAGAATATAAATATGTATAATAGATAGATATATGAAATGGAAAACACCGTTTATGGAGACGGTAGGACGTACGTATGCATAAACATTGTTTCTGTTTTCATATCGTATTGAATGAAAGTAAGTGAATGAGATGAATGTAAATACATATATATATATATATATATATATATTTACAGTAGCATTATTATGTCATATAGTAAATACTTATTAATAATATATATTTTTATAATCATCGTTGAATGGTGAATGTGGAAGTTAATCTCATCGCGTTCATGGAGATGGTAATCCATACGTACGCACGAGTGACAATGTCATTATTTTGATTTAAAAACGTATATAAATAGATAGTATATCATATATAAAGAATCATTAATATGTTAAATTTATTATTTAAATCAATTATACATCATTATTATACCCATCCAAATAATAGTGTATTTGAATAACAACTACACCACGACGTGGAGATGACAAGCCATACATACGCACATATGGTGAAATGTCATTCATAGGATGAATATAATAATGAATATGGTTGTACCATATTTGTAATAACATCATAGTATATAGAATATATTGAATTTATTATTTTAGAATGGAAACAACAAAGAAATAGGAAGTGGAAGAAGAAAAGAACTTGAAAGAGGGTGGTGAAATTGTTACCTCTTTTTCGGGTTCTTCCTTTTGATTTGATCAAAAGGGCACCTTAGGTTGGATTTATGACTAAAATATGGCCTCTAGAATGAATTGAGGGATGTTGGGAGGATATTTTTTAATGGGTTGTACGAGAAAAATGCTTGAGAAGTTTGAGAAATGAGTAAGAAGTGAGTACTTTTTATAAGGGAGAGGAGGGGCTCTTTAGGAAAGTTTGAAAAAATTATTTTATTATAACCTAATCATCGGTTTCAAAAGGTCAAATATTCGTTAATAACAAAGTTAAGATGACTCATGGTTTAAATAAAATAGTCCAATAATAATTGGATAGGTTTTATATATTGTTTTAATATTTATAATCTTATTTATTTAAATCATTTATTAAAGAGGTAAATATTGCATCATTATTGTGTCATAAATAATTTAATTTATTTGATGTCCAAAAATTATAAAAAAACTTCCATGATGTAGGAAGTCGTTTTAGATTTCCAAATAATATTTATAGATGAAATGATAAATTTTATAACCTCATCTAAATTTTTTTTACTAAAAGATATTTGCTAATGTCATTTTTGTCTTTACTTTAAATTAATTAATATAAAATGTCATTATTACTCCCATGTGGCTCCATGGGGTCCCAAATTCAGCCAAAGGATTACCATGGTTGGATATGTATCATCCAATAGGATTAGGACAATGTTAGGGTAATTTAACATTATTATAATATTATATTTTACCCTTATTTATTATATTTACCCTTAAATCATGGTAAATAAAATATTTACTGAAGTAAATATTTAAAATGTCTAAAAATTAAAGTTACCTATTTAAACAATTTGGACCTACTGATTCCAAATATGGAATCCATTTTTCCAAATTCAAAATACAGAAGTGGAAGAAATTAATTTAAAATTAATTCCCGCTGTCAAAACAAAAAGCATGTTTTTAAGAAATAATAACTATCAATAGATTGACACTTTTTTATGTACAATTTAAATGTGAAATTACATCTAATGACCAAAATTAGATTAAATGGTAAAAATATAATCTAATTATACTTTAAAACCACTCAAAATTATAATTTAACACTATAAATTATTTTGATTAAAAAAGTTGTTTTTAATTAAAATTTAGTACTTTTCACTATTCATCAAAATATGAAAGTTATCAGAAAAATTCCAAAAATTTATCCAAACTAAATTTTTATGTCTTTACCATTAAACATAATTTAATTTTGTTAAATTATATATATAAAAGTGTCAAATATTGGTTTTAAAAATGGTTCACCATTAAAAGGCGGTAAAATTGCATTTTGTTGAAAAATACTTCTTTTATCTAAAAAATGAATATGTTCTTATATTATGTCTAAGAAATAAATAATATGGATTCTAAAATTTTATATATTATATAAAATTAAAAATTCAGTTAATACTATTCAGAACTGATTTTTGAACGACTAGTTTAGTAAGTCATGTTACGCTCAAACTCGGTCTTGCGTGTAGCACAAGTTATTGAATTACTTTGAAGAAACAACTTATTAGGAAATCATGGGGTGTTACAAACAACCTTTAAACATTAAATTAATATAACCATACATTCCCATGTAAAAAATGAAATTTTATACAAAATTTGGGTTTGTTGAATTATATATATATATTCCTACTCACTATGCCCCATAGCTATGAAATATTAGATCTATGATTGATCATTTCATGAAGGAACTCTATTAAGGGTAATTAGGAATTCATTATAACTCTTTTCTTACTCAGGTCATCTACTTAGGCTGAACAGATTTAAATGTCCACATTGCCTTCCTTTTTCTAAGTTCAAAGCCCTATAAATCCCATTCTATCAAGGTACCATCCACAACTTCCTTAGATACATGGTTGGTATATGTACATTAGTGTGTGTCCCATCATTAATTTATTTCATTGATAATGGATCTTCCTATGTTTTTATTTTTAAATAATAGTGTCCTTAAGGTGCATAAAATAATTTATTACTTTTAAAACAAGGGTCCAAATCAATTGGTGATTGATGAAACCTCATCTGAATAAAGATGATAATTTTTGGATTTCTCCATGATGGATTCCATAACCTTTAAGTATCTAGTGTTGTTTCTTTTTTTCCAATCAATGATCCAGAAAACCCCATTTGGGTCTCTTATTTAGTGTAATCCCTAACTCTTCCCCATTGTTCTGTATTTCAAATGATTCCAATCTTTATTACATTCTTGATTATAAATGGATAAGAGGTGGAAATATACATAGTCCTATTACTATATTTGAGAACTAATTATATCCTCTTTGAAAACATCACCTCTTTGGTCAACTCAATGATCCATCACTAAATGAGCCTCTGATCTAGTTAAAACCATAACTCTTTATTACTAGTCCATATCCCTCTTGAGTTTAGTAATCATTTCCCAATTATTGATGGAGAAGAGTTGGATACACATTTGGGCCTATTATATGGTGTAAGCTCTAATAATATCCTCATTGACAACCTCATCTCTTTAGTCCACTAAATGATTAACCCATAAATTTTATTACAATATTGTGTAATCCATAAATTGTATCTTCACCTAAGTCATCTTATTGTTTGAATAAAAATGATCCACCTACTGGGTGTAAGATTTGTCCCATCACCATTGGTCCATATTACCCATTAATACTATCCTTAATTGGACATATACCTTATGGATCCCAACTGAAATTGTCCATGTTCCCCATGAAACCCAACCTCATTTGGCTATATTTCTCCTTAGTCAAGTCTTCCTCCCTCATATATATGTCCCACACCAAAATTTTTTCCCCTTTCATATAGTAGTCATAACTGCATGACTTTAAACTGCATTGGGAAAGTTAATTATACTTGATCTGAAACATCTAAAAATAGGTCATAGATGCATGAACATTAAATTCTTCAATTTTTATTGGATGTAAAACTTTAAAAGGCACCACAATATACCTTTTTACATGAATTTAAAGAGAATGACAAGCCACATTAAGTGGAATTGAGCTATATGGGTCATGATTCTCTTTATAGGGATATATCAGAATCAAATTTCATGGTCCCAATATCAGCTACCCAAAACCTATCACCTCTCAGGATGATGTTAATCTCTAGAGTTCCTTTTTTAGCTTTAAAATATATTATAAAAATAATTATATTTTGAACCTTTGATATATATGGATGTTTACAATGAAGCATGTCGATGATCGATCACTTGCACGTAGGTAACCCATCTCATTACATATATTGAGAATGATTCATGAATATGTATTGTATCTATAAGAGTGTATCAAACTAGGAATCAAAATCCTTATTTAAGGAGACAACATTATCCTCGCAAACATTATACAAAGTAAATTTTTTCTGGTATGTCCTGGTAACCACCTTCCTTTAGAAAGTAGGTTTTCATTAACTTAAATTCCTTGGGTGTGGGGGTCATTGGAAATAGTATCCTTTATAAACCTTCATATACCATTCAATGGGATACATACATCTATAATGTATAAGATAACATAGTTGCATCTATATAACTAAGTGATCCTTCAATTGAACCATTATATCAAATAATAATGGTGGGAAAATCATCAACAATTCACTTAATATGACAAAAATTTCATTTTCCATAGTTGACAACTTTTACAGGTCAATAACATTATTTCATATAACTTTGAAAAATAATAAATTCCTCGTTATTATGTATCATAAATATTTTGGTAGAATTCGATATAAATCCATATACATTAAATATTGCATCAAAACATGACAGAAATGTGATTTTTATCCCTTTAAATTAAAATTAGTCATCAACATGATATTATTGATATTTGATGAATATCCTATGAAATATTTACACTATTCAGGAATTTTCAGAAATAAAATCAATCTTTTATATAAGTAATATAAGATGATGGAGGAAAAAAAGACTATATTTCACTCTTAAATAAAACAAACTCTTCCATTATCCTCATATTAGTCACGTACAACATATCCTTAATGACATATTTTGTTTTTCTAGGTACATTTAGTAATGTGAACATGAAACTATCACATAAATTGTCTTTTATATGCATAACATCAATAAATTTTTTGACATATAATAAATTTCAATATGTTAATTAAAAAAATATTGATATCCTTTTCCAACCTATTTTTATAATTTTTTTGAAAATTGTTTACTAAAAATGGTGATAATATCCTTTACTTCCTCAAATTGTTGACCACCTTTTAATGGATAAAGTGTTGTACCTTTATTAGAATGCCCATTGAATGAAATTTTCAAAGATTGATATTAATAACATAAGGGTAAAAATATGTTATATACAAGAAGCACTATATTCAAGTACTATTTCAACCTCAGTGATTGTGCACCTTATTCAAAAATGGGAGACTATAACATTCCTTTAATGTTATATCTTGACAAGTTTCAATAAACATGAAAGTCATTTATCATACCAAATAACACGGTTCCCAACATGTATTCATCATTTATATGAGCATAATACAATGTAATACATAAACCTCACATCAATTTTTTATTTCTGATCAATTGATAAAAAAAATTAATATTATTATCAATTTGGTTGGTCTTGATATAAGTATAGTTAACATAATGTACTTTCACTATATACATAACCACCATGGAAAGTTATAATTTACCATCAGAACCACCCATTCAAAATGAGTGATGATTTTTTGGCTACAAGGATCCATTCTGTCTATAGATAGTGAAAGACAAAGGTTTGTTAATTTTACCCAAATTCAAGATACCCATGATCAATTCTATTCCATTAAAAAGATACCACTGAGTAATGATGTTTCCCATATTGAATTCTTGTATATACCTGCTGCATCAATATTTTTGTAGTATCCTCATTTCTATATATCCATATGATACTTGGAATAATTGGAAATTACTGTAAAACTTTTGAAGGACTTGATTAATATTTCTTATATATATTCATACCACACACATGGAAATTTTAAGTGATTCATGGTCCTTGAAATACAATATATTATCATTTGAAATGGAATTTATTATTTTTGATATCATACCCATTTAAAATTACATTAATTTTGAATCACTTATTTATAAAATAATCTCATTATCTTATCCTAAGAAATCATTCAAAGGAACAAGTAGTTTTGTAAAGTTAGTTTCACTCCATCCATTTCTAGTTTTCAAATTATATAGCTTTGAGATTGCTAAAATTGTTTCATATTTATTATAATCAGCATAAAATAGCATCTTTTTATAACTCTTTAGCTTCTCAGACAGATTTTTAAAAATTTTAAGGTGATATTAAACTTCTGTTTCCATTTTCTCAATATGATATCCATAATTATTTATAGTTTTACACATACTAAATGATCTAAAAACTATAGGGTTATATCAACCACTAACTACATTTAGTTATTCCCCTGTTTAGATGAACATTTATAACTTTGATATATTATATGAAAAATAAATTGGTTTTACAACTCTTAGAGATAATTTTTTCTTGAATAAAAAAAATAAAAATATAGACAAATGACTTGAGGTGGTTCATTTTCATGCTCTGTTTCAAACTTGATGAACTCTTTAACCCTATCATCATAGTCTTTTGTTCTATAATTTAAATTTATCCATTTTGGATTTGTTTTTATCATATCTGGTTAAAAAATATTTATATTTAATATTAAATGATTAAATATAAGGATGGTACGCGCATTGAGAATAATTTTTTACCTGCATAAATTCTATAAACTGTAACTTTAAAAAATATAATTATGAATTTTAATACTTACACAAGAGAAATATTTTGTATATCCTACTTGATTTTTATAAAAGTTTAATGGTATTTCAATAGATTTTTTTAAAATATTTTAATCCTTAATGCTAAAGGTTTTAAATAGAATTTTACATAAACCTATGTGATGGTTTTTGATTTTTCATGACCCGTCCTAGTGGGGCCCGTGATGTGACTCCCCAAGCCTGCCTCCAATAGGCCATGGGATAGTTACTAGCACCGAGGAGGGATATTTCTACATGGGAGGCATTGCCTAAGAACCTGTACACACAAACACACATCTCCAAGCCCAAAAATTCTGAAATTTAAAAACCACTAAGGCACAAAATGCATGCATACAACTAAACCCAACCAACAGAGTACAGTGGAAGGTAAAGTACTAAAAGTAAACTGGGCCAGAATACAAGCCCACAAAAAAAAATAATAGTCTGAAAACTGAAAAGTAAAAACTGTAAACACAAAAAGGTACTGGGACTGCTACTCATAGCCGAAGGAACACCTTGGCCTGTAGGGAACTCAGAAAGCTTGGTCCTGCCCTGGTACGCCATTTACTATGTCAAAAGGATTCTCGTCTACACAAGAAATGACACATGCGGGAAAAACCCGCGCAAGGGTGAGTATAACAATACTCAGTAGAGGACCCCAAAAAACACAAATCAAGTGCACAAGAGAAAGGCACAGTCAACTATACACAATATATTTCTACTGAAAATATAATAGGAGATCAAAATCTAGATTTACTCAAAACTCAGACCCGCAGTCTAGAGACATATCACACAACCGCATACCCCCTGCTAGAGATTCAGTTCGAAGATTTCCACGAAGTACTCGTTCCGGGAGAACACACTCCACGAGTCTAGTAGCTCTGATGACATCCTTCCAAGAAGTACTATTTATCAGGAAACATCACAAGAGGTAGTTACACTCATTATGGGAGACACACTCCTGAGTGAGAAGATCACGATATATAGAAGCACTAATTATAGGAGACACACTCCTAAGCGGGAGAGATCATGATACATAGATGAGGATCAATGACATGGCCATGACGAATACCACGACTCATCCAGATTCACTAGCTAGGTGATTCAACAGCGAGGTAGAGGATCAACTATTGGTAGAGTTGGTCACGTCGATGCCCGACTCTACCTAGGGTTAAGAATGGATAGAGGATCTCGCTCAGGGCCTCTCGGAGGGATGCTGACTCTATCACAGAAAGTCCTACTGAAGGGATCATATATATGTAGAAGTAAATGATTCCTGAACTTTAGGGGAATGAGAATAAGGGGAACTAACCCAAATGAAAGATGTCCAATATATGGTGAACAAGAAGACCATGCCATTTTGTAAAAAGTACAGGTCGTGTAGAAAAGTTACACACCGTGTTGTCTGACCCCGGGTACTGCCCGTGTCCGATAGCCCATGTCGTAAGGCTGGTCATGTAAAAAAGAGATTACATAGAATGTAATATGGTGTACACTCCATGCCCGAGTGACTAGGGTTGGATCTGTGTAAGCTAGCCATGTTCCCATACACGGTCATCAACCCGTGTCCACCAACCCGTGTAATCAGTACATTGGGTGACCCGCATTACTGGCCTGACATGGCTGTGTGATGGAGTACATGGCCGTGTACTCCATCCTGTGTCCTTGTATCCTTGGGATACATGCTGAGTCCTGTGTAGCCACCTCTACCAAGCCGCATAGAAAGTAAACACAGTGTTGTCTGAAGCCGTGTAGTCCATCCCGTGTTTGTGAACATCCCAAAATACACACTGAGTTTCAGGGAAAGTCCAACACGCCATATGACCAGGGTCACACATTGTGTGATTCTCTCCGACCCCCGAAACCCTAGCCACCACTAGTACTACACGGCGTGTTCTTTGAAAGTACACGTCGTGTATTCTAGAAATTTCCAGAATCGACGCTCCTCGCCGGCACGCCTCCCGTGATGTCCCATTCGTCGATATGGCCATCCGATCACCATGAAACTCTCAGGTTTTGGTCGCCCTGACACCACAAAATTCCATTGTTTTGGGACCTCCAATCAGCTCTGAAAATGTGCAACGATCCACCTGCACAGAGAATGCTTGAAGAACGTCCCTTCCCGATCCAGTCCAATTCATCGTCCGCCATCATCGTCACACCTCTGCAAGGTCGTTGTGGTGTCTAATCCTCAATTTGGGATTGTTGCATCACAAAATGGATGTGCAATGATCCATTTTTTGTCTCCCGATGAAGAATACATAGAACACACAGAGAAAAGAAAGGGGAAGAAATCCAATAAACAAATCGAGGAATGAACCTCTACCATTGTTCGTCACAGCGTTGATCTGCTCTAGTTAGTATGATTAAACGGGTCATAATCAAACAACAACAATTCAACATGGATCAATTGCATGAATCACCCCAATAAATCCCTCCCATAAGAACATACGAATCCACAGATCAACTTGTTCATGGTTGATCCGCATTCATCGTTTAAATCAAAAGTGGGGAAACGAAATTTAAATAAAAAACCCCTACCTCACGAAGGGATCGATCGCTGATGAAGGTGTCACACTTCTGTCATCATCGAGATCCTTCAACTTTGTTGGCACAACGATTCGCAGCTTTGATCCATCGTCGCTCGTTGCTGAGGGTTTTCTCCAGATTTTCCACTTAATCCTTGCCAATGAGTGACATTAAATTATCCCAATAAAAAGGGAAACATGTTTGGAATTCAAAAATATGCTTTTGTATTAATGACTCCAGCTTTCCATTCTTGAGTCATTATGATGTGGCATTCTTAAGGAAACAGTTGCCCCATCGCCGGGCTGCAGCAGATGTTTCCATAAAATAATCTTTTCCATTTATTTTATTTTATTTTACTGAAAAGTCCAAAAATTAGATTTTTTTCTCTCTACCCGTGCTGGTCAAGGTTATACCCATTATTAGGTAAAGTCGTCATCCCAGACAAAACAGTTCCCTCAGATTTTTAATCCAGACATCCATTGGGAAACTGCCACAATTGTACACAAGTGCCGACTCACTTAACTTAAAAAAAGTTCGAACCACCATTCTGGGATCACTGGGCCTTGGATTGATGTGTCTTCTCTGCGCCTGGTCTTGTAATAATTCCATATAATATTTAAAAATAATACACATAAAAACTAATACATTACAATCTCCCCACCTTGGGGATTTGCATCCCCGAAAATCCAAAACAAGACTACTCAAAAAGATGTGGGTACTGGGCATGGATTTGTGCCTCCCACTCCCACATGCTCTCTTGAATATTCCCGTGCTACAAACGAATGCGCACCAAGGGAATCAGTTTCCCATGAAGGATCCTTTCTTACCGATCCTTGATCTCCACCCGGTACTCAACAAAGGTCACTCCATCCTCAATGTCCAGCTCACCCCAATCGATGATGTGCAATAGGTCTTGCACATACCTCCTCAACTGCGACACGTGGAAGACATCATGTACTTGATGCAACTATGGTGGTAGATCTAGGCAGTACGCTACCTCGCCAACTTTACACTGTATTTGGAAAGGTCCGATAAACCTTGGATATAGCTTGCCGCCCCGGCCAAATCCCCATAACCCTCATCGAGATGTGACCTGAAGAAACACGTGGTTTCCATCCTCATACTATAGGGGTCTCCATCGTCTATCAGCATAAGACTTCTTCCGGCTCTGTGCAGTCATCATCCACTTCCAAATGATCTACACCTTCTCGGTGGTAGCTCACACCAACTCTGGACCCATGAGTGTTGACTCTCCGGGGTCGGTCCAGCAAAGCGGTGACCGGCAGGGTCTCCAATACAAAGCCTCAAATGACGCCATAAAAATGGTGTAGTGGTAGCTGTTAATATACGCAAACTCTAGTAGTGGTAGATGGTCCCCCAACTGCGACCAAATTCCAAGATACAGGCCCGCAACACATCCTTCAGAACCTGAATGGTCGTCTCTGTCTGAACATTTGTCTGGGGATGAAACACTGTGCTCAAGCATAGCTGAGTACCATAGGCCTCCTATAATCCCTTCCAAAACAGGGATGTAAAGTGGGCATCTCGGTTTGAGACTATCATCGAGGGGACCCCATGAAGCGGAACTATCTCCTACACGTAGTAGCATCCCACTCTCTAAGGAACTCTGTTCCCTGATAGTTAGGAAGTGGGTCGACTTGGTGAGTCAGTCAATGATCACCCAGATGGAATCATGCCCATTGGATGTATATGGTAATCTTATCATGAAGTCCATCGATATTCCATCCCACTTCCACTTTGTAACATCTAGGGGTGAGTTAATCCCGCTGGAACCTGGAGCTCAGCCTTCACCTTCTGGAATGTGAGGCATCGGGAAATGAACTCTGCTACTGCCTTTTTCATGCCTGACCACCAGAACTATCGTCGAAGATCTTGGTACATCTTTTCCACTCCAGGATGTACCACCAAGGGGGATGTATGAAACTCCCTCATGATCTCCTCCAGTAATGCTACTGGCACAACAATGCATTCCTTGAAAAGAAGTATGTGCTCCCCACCTTGTGAATATCCATCAGGAGCATGTCCTGTAGACAACTGAGCATGTAAAGACTCACAGTCGACATCTCCTAGTTGCACCTCCCAAACTCACTGTAAGAGTGGAGGGGCAACAACCATCCATGATAGGTAAGTTGTATCCTCTCTGACCTTAAAGGATAACTACAACGTGGATAACTGATCTGTCGCCTCACTCAACAGCTTCGAGCTCGACCTTCTACTAAGAGCATCCGCCACCTTGTTCCCCTTCCCAGGAGTATAGATGATCTCAAAATCATAGTCCTGTAGGAACTCTATCTAATGCCTCTACCTCAGATTTAGATCCTTATGCTAAAATATGTACTTGAGGCTTTTGTGGTTAGAGTAGATGATGAACCGATCGCCCATAAGGTAGTGTCACCACATCATCAATGCGAAGACTACCTGATCCAACTCGAGATCATGGGTTGCATAGTTATGATCATGTGGCCTAAGTTGGCGTGAACCATAATCAATCACTACCTGCCTTTACATCAGGTCGCAGCCAAGCCCGATCCCTGATGCATCGTAGAAAACTACGTACTCGAAACCCTCCTCTAGTAATCTCAAGATTGAGGTGCTCGTCAAACTCTGTCTCAACTACTTGAAAGCCTACTGGCGCTTCTTCGTCCACAAGAAGGGTTGCCCCTTCTTGGTCAAGGATATAATCGGTGCTGATATTTGGAAGAAATTAGGAATGAATCTCCGGTAATATCTTGCCAACCCAAGGAAGCAACACACCTCCGTCACGCTCTAAGGTGGCTCCCATGCTAACACAACCTCCACCTTGGCTGGGTCTACAATTACTCCATCTGTTGAAATGACATGTCCCAGAAAGTGGACCTCCTAAATCTAGAATTGGCACTTTGAGAGCTTCCCATAACTCTGGTGCTCCTGAAGTATGTCTAGAACCATCAATAGGTGTCTCGCGTGCTCCTCCTCTGACGCCGAGTACACAAGTATGTCGTCGATGAAGACCACTACGAACCGGTCCAAGTACGGTTGGAATATACGGTTCATCAGTCCCATGAACACTTCATGGAAATTTTTCACACCAAAAGGAATCACCAAGTACTCATAGTGATCATAGCGGAATCTGAAAGCCATCTTTAGTATATCCTCATCCCGCACTAGTAACTGGTGATAACCTGATCAAATGTTAACCTTCGTGAACCACCGTTCCTCTCTCACCTAGTCTAAGATGTCATCAATTCTAGGCAGTGGATATTTATTCTTCACCATCACCTAGTTCAAGTGCTGGTAATCCACCCACAACCTCAAACTCCCATCTGACTTCTTGGAAAACAAGACTGGGGATACCCAGGGTGAAACGCTAGGTCTTACGAAACCCTTGCTCCGAAAATCCTCCAACTGCACCCTCAGCTCTTGAAGTTCTGCGGGAGCCATATGATATGCTGATGAAGAAATCTATGTCGTCCTATGGTGTCAGTCGATGCAGAAGTCGATTTCTCAGTGGGGAGGTAATCCTGGAACATCTTTGGGAAAGACGTCCTCGTACTCTACCACTACTGCTGGGAACTGAGATCTCACAAAATATACTACTCCGAGGGTAAGGCTATCCATATCATGGGTGATCGGCTGCACCCCCTCTGCATGAGCCCATTCTGTGCTGCCTAGGTCTCCTTTTCTCTGACAAAGGAAAAACTCATTCCATCATGGTGGACACACCGCACTCTTCGCCTAAAACAGTCAATCTGGGAATAGTCCGAAGATAACCAATCCATGCAAAGAATGACGTCTTAAGGCCTCGACGCTACCACCAAGTGGTTCCAACCGAAACTCTCACCTCCAAGGGTAAGATCAAAATCTCTAAAAAGGTGTGTGATCATCATGTCTCCTCTTGCAGGTGTTTCAAAGTGTATGGATCGAGTCAACGGTTCTACCAGAATCTCAAGGCTTCGCACAAGACAAACGGTGATGAAGGAATGACTAGAACCTGTGTCTATAAGTACAGAAGCTAAGGTAGATAAGACACAGATCGTACCTCGTATCATCCATGGAGTCCCTAGTTCGTATGCGTCGACCGCATGCAGCTGTCCCTACCCCTGTCTCCCAGCTCCTTGAGCCTATTGCAGACCTCCTGGAGGTGGTGATGGAAGTAGATCAAAGTGTATACCACCACCTGTATCTCTCTCTATTCCTCTGCCATGTCCGCCACCTGGCGGGTCTGTCTACTCCATTCTTTGCCTCTGCCTTGGTGGTCCATCCAACAGTTCCCTGTCAGTAGATCAATGGGTCGAACAATCTCTAGAGAGATGTCCCATACCATTTCACGCATAACACCGCTTCTCCCTAGGCTGATTGGATCCGGCCTGAGAGCCCTGGACTATCGATCCCCTGTCCTGGGTCCTCCTTTGACGTCTCTCACTTCTTGATCCCTGCGTCCAACGTCATCTCTCTACTGTAGAGGTATACACACATGTTTTCTTGCTGCTGACTATCGTCGGTTGTCTCTGTTCTTCCAAGAAGCTCTTGACCACCAAAGTCCGCTCGAGCACTCCAGCATAAGTCGGAATTCATAGAGGCAAAACACTAGCTCAGATGTCTCGTCGTAGACCTCACTCTAAGGTCCGATCTCTGAAGTACTGATCCTCGATCGTATCCATCAAGTACCTGACAAGGTTAGTGAACCTCGATGAATAGTCAGCTTCTATCAAACTTCCCTGAGGAAGCTGAAGAAGCTCCGGGATGCGTATGGCTCTCAGTGTAACCAGAGAGAAATCCTCCCTAAAGAGTCGCTCGAACTCTATACATGAAAGAGTCTCCTCGTCGCGAGCTGGTGTGGTCAGACTCCACCATCATCCCGCCGAACCCTGAATAAGGCTCGCCCCTAGGATCACAATCTGGTCTGCTGGTGTCCTCACTAGATGGAAAACTCTGGTCAACACCATGAGCCAGTCTATAGCCGCTTGAGGGTCAGGCTCACCTTGGAACCTGGGGGGTCTCTATCTATGGAACTCATGGAGCGCGCTCAGCCTACGCTCCTTATCGGTCGGTACTGCGGGTACCACATGCTGCTCCACTGGTGGTAGTATTGCCAGTGCACCACTTGGTGGCAACTCCAGGGGAACTGGTCCCTGTATTGAAGCCTCGTAACTGAGGGGGTCATCCTCGTGATTGTGCTGCTGCATTCTAGCTGGTATGCATCGTAGAGGCATCCTGTAAGAAAAAAAGATGTACCATGGTCAATGAGTATATCTGGATAGCTGACAAAAATGATATGGAAAACAAAACCCATTCCTATATGATTCTTGTACCATTATTTTATTTCCCCTCAACCATTGTTTTGGTGTACCAAGTCAAAAAGTAGGTTATTAGAGTCCTAGTGTATGGATACATCGGCCACCACACCAACACTGGAGTCACTGTCCTGAAAGCCGAGATTGAAACACTGAACACTATTTCTCCAAACCAATCTCACATATTCTTGGTCCTAAGGTTGAACCGACCACCTTTGATACCACACTGTCACGACCTATCCCAGTGGGGCCCGCGTTGTGACTCCCCAAGCCCTCCTCCAATAGGCCAGGGGCTGGTGACTATCACCGAGTAGACATATTACTACATTGGAGGCATTTCCTAAGAACCTGTACACACACACACATCTCCGAGCCCACAAATGCTGAAATGTAAAAAACACTAAGGAAAAAATTCATGCATACAACTAAACCCAACCAACAGAGTACGACAGAAAGTAAAGTACTGAACGTAAACTGGGCCAGAATACAAGCCCACCAAAAAAAAAAGAGTCCGAAAATTGCTATGTCCAACCTGTAAACACAATGAGGTACTGGGACTGATGCTCATAGCTGAAGGATTGCCTTAGCCTGTAGGGAACTTTGAAAGCACGGTCTTGTCCTGGTCCACCCTGGACTTTGTCAAAAGGCTGCTCGTCTTCACAAGACACGACACGTGCGGGCCAAGCCTGTGAGGGGGTGAGTATAACAATACTCAGTAGAGGAGCCCGAAAAACAAAAAATAAGTGCAAAAGGGAAAGGCACAGTCAGCTCTACACAATATATGTCTACTGAACATATAATAGGAGATCACAATCTAGATATACTCAAAACCCAGACCCGTAGTCTAGAGACAAGTCACACAACCGCATACCCCCCGCTAGGGATTTAGCTCGAAGATTTCCATGAAGTACTCATTCCGGGAGAACACACTCCACGCGTCTGGTAGCTCTGATGACGTCCATTCGATAAGTACTATTCTTTGAGAAACATCACGAGAGGTAGTTACACTCATTATGGGAGACACACTCCTGAGTGGGAAGATCATGATAGATAGAAGCACTCATAATGGGAGACACACTCCTGAGTGGGAAAGATCATGATACACAGATGATGATCACTACTAGGGCCATGGAAGATACCACAACTCATCCAGATTCACCATCTAGGTGATTCACTAGCTAGGTAGAGGATCAAAGCCCGATAGAGTTGGTCACATCAATGCCTGAGTCTACCTAGGGTCAGGAATGGATATAGGATCTCTCTATGGGCCTCTCGGAGGGATGCCCACTCTATCGCATAAAGTCTTGTTAAAGGTATCATAATCCTGTAGAAGGAAATGATTCCTGAAATTCAGGGGAACGAGAAGAAGGGGCACTAACCCAAATTAAAGATGTCTAAGATACGGTGAACCAGAGGACAATTCCATTTTCAAAAATGTACACGGTGTGTAGAAATGTTACACGCCGTATATTCTGACCGTAGGTACTGCCCGTGTCCAACGACCCGTGTCGTAAGGCTGGTTGTTTAGAAAAGTTAGTACACGACATGTTGTATGTTGAACACACTGTTTCTGAGTGACCCGGGTTGGCTCCGTGTATGCTGGTCATGTTCCTATACACGGTCATCAACTCGTGTACACCAACCCATGTAATCAGTACATGGGGTGACCCGCGCTACTGGCCTTGCTTGGCCGGGTGATGGAATACACGGTCGTGTACTCTATTCTGTGTCCGTGTATCCTTGGGATACACACTGAGTCCCGTGTATCCACCTTTGCCAAGCCGCGTAGAGAGTACACACCATGTTGTCTGAAGCCATGTAGTCCATTCCGTGTCCGTGTACTTCCCAAAATACACGCCGAGCTTTGGGGAAAGTCAAACATGCTATGTGAACAAGGTCACATGCTGTATTATTTCTCTCTGACCCCCAAAACCCTAGCTGCTGCGAGTACTACACGACATGTTCTTCGGAAGTATACGCAGTGTATTCTGGAAATTTCAAGAATC
Organism: Viscum album; assembly: GCA_963277665.1. Classification (NCBI taxonomy): domain Eukaryota; kingdom Viridiplantae; phylum Streptophyta; class Magnoliopsida; order Santalales; family Viscaceae; genus Viscum; species Viscum album. The sequence goes on along the minus strand of OY728139.1, from coordinate 1,221,764,832 downwards.
AACGCTCCTCGCTGGCACGCCTCCCGTGATGTACCGTTTGTCAATCCGATCATCTGATATCCATGAAACTCCCAGGTTTTGGTCGCCCCAACACCAGGAAGCTGATTCCATTGTTTTCAGACCTCCAATCGGCTCTGCAAATGTGTAACAATCCACCCGTGTAAAGAATTCTCGAAGAACGACCCTTCCCGATCCGATCTGATTCATCGTCTGCCATCGTCGTCGCACCTCTGCAAGGCCGTTTTGGTGTTGAATCCTAAATTTGGGATTGTTGCATCACAAAATAGATGTGCAAAGTTCCATTGTTCATCACCCCATGAAGAACACGAAGAACACATGGAGAAAAGAAAGGGGAAGAAATCCAATGAACAAATCGAGGAATGAACCTCCTCCGTCGTTCGTCACAGTGTTGATCCACACCCATTAGTAGGATTAAACAGGTCATAATCAAACAAAAACAATTCAACATTGATCAATTCCCCTAATCAACCCAATAAATCCCTTCTGTAAGAACGTACGAATCCACAGATCAGCTTGTTCGTGGTTGATCCGCGTTCATTGTTTAAGTAAAAAGTGGGGAAAAGAAATTTAAATAAAAAACCCCTACCTCATTAAGGGATAGATCGCTGATGAAGGTGTCGCATTGCCATTGTCATCGATATCCTTAAACTTTGTTAGTGCAACGATTCACATCTTCGATCCATCGTCGCTCGTCGCCAAGGGTTTTCTCCAGAGTTTCCTCTCAATCCTTTCCAATGAGCAATATTCGATTATCCTAATAAAAAGGGAAATGTGTTTGGCATTCAAAAATACACTGCGGTATTAATGAGTCCAGATTTCCATTCTTAAGTCATTATGACGTGGCATTATTATGGAAACAATTGCCCAGTCGCCGAGCTGCAGTGGATGTTTCCATAAAATAAACTTTTCTATTTATTTTATTTTATTTTCATGAAAACATATGAAAATTAAATTTTTTTCCCTCGACCCGTGCTGGCCGAGGTTAGACCTGTTCTTAGGTAAAGTCATTGTCCTGAACGCAATGGTGCCCTCAATTTTTTAATTCGGGCATCCATTTAAAAACTGCAGCAACCACGCACAAGTGCTGACTCATTTAACTTAAAAAAAGTTCGAACCACCATTCTGGGATCACCGGGCCTCGAAATGATGGGTCATCTCTACACCTAGTCTCCTAATAATTCCATATAATATTTAAAAATAATACATGGAAAAACTGAGACATTAAATATTTACAATTTATTTCTTTAAAATCCCGATTTAATATCTTATGAAATGTTGATTTATGGTAATGTTTTTATTGTTTATGAAATTTTTAATCTGAATAAGTAAATTCTAGCATGTTATAATGGTTTATTTTTATTTATTGGTTATTATATACTTATATGTTATTATGTGGGATTTAAAATTTTAAATTACTTTTATCCACGAATAACTTATTTACATTTTATATTTTATTATTGTTTCTTGTGTAAGGTCCATTAATCACCTTTTCTTATTTTAGAATTCAATATTGTAGGAAATCAGCATGTGGTCTTGTTTTATTTGATTTCATTATTATACCATTTGTTTATTATCATGCTTAGGAATTATATAAAGTCTAAAATGGTTTTAAAATACATAAAGTGATGTTTTTCACACATTTGGGTTATTTCCCTTGACTTTTTTCATTATGTAAGACAAATGTTTACATATTTTAGGTATTGGGTCATGAAGCATAATTAATATTTGATTCATATTTATTGTGTGTTATCTCTAGTCCTTTTAGTAATCCTTAAGTTAGTTTATAAAGATAGAATTTTAATGGCATTAATATTCCTTATTTAAGAATATATTTTTATACTTTATTATGCATTACAATATAGGATGTTTCATTACGCTAAAACCTGAATGAATTATAAGTCAATTAAAAATACTTAACCTTGGTTAAAAAAATCATCCACAATGATATAATGATTGCACTTTACCAAATGAAAATAAATTATCTAGTTCTTGAATCTATTAGTTTTAATTAATAGGGTCGTTTTCCTAAATAAAACTTAAAACCTTAGAAATAATAATTTTGTTAATTCTCATAAATATTTGGAGATGGAATTTGTTTAAAATAAAGACATAAAAATTTATTATTCTTCTTAGTGATGTCACAAACTTTATAGGGACCTAGGATTATGAAACATAGATATTACATCTTTTTTGATGAATATTCAATACATCACACAAAAAAAAACCTAAGTACCATAATAGTTTAGCATCTTTCGAGACTAGGTACACCATATTATAATTTGGTGAAATATCTTCAATATATTCCATAAAGATACTAACCTTTAGTAATCTTCACAAAAAACCCCTACTTTTAACATTTCATCATAACCTAGGGAAAGGAAAGATAATAAATACTGAGTTTAGATGATTAGTAAGGGTAAACTTAGGAGATATATAAGCATAACATGAACATAAGGGTATTGGATCTTAAACATAACATTTGAAAACCATACCCTACATGTCAAAGATCATAATATTGAGTCATGTTATAAATTATGGTAGTTCATAAGACATAAATCATAAAGGAATCAAATAACATGATCCATGAGATCATAAAATTATCATAAGAAATAAAACTATTTCATACACATCAGCTTATACCGTTATGAACATGTATAAATAAAAATAGGTTCACACATTAAGATGAAGATATGATCTTAGGTCCTTACATAAGCTTATGGTCATGCAAGTAGGTCCCTGCATAACATTATAGACCTGAAATTAAAGTGTATAAATAACACTATGAACATGTAATTCGGTTCATAGATAAAATTGTGAACATGTAATTATATTTATGCATAACATTATGAACATGTAATCAAGTTCATGCATAACATTGTGAATATGTAATAAGGTTCGTGGATAACATTGTGAACATGAAATAAAGTTCACACACAACATTTTTAACCTGTAATAAGGTTCACACACAACATATTTACTCTTGAGTTATCCATCTTTACCTATTTCATTGGAAGGAGATATTGGTCACACCCATCACATAATAAAAATCATATATATGTATAACAAAAAATCATAAAACCTTCAACATATCATAATCCATGAAATGAAATGGATTTCATAAAATTTACATAATTTCCCAATATTTAGAAAAGATACAATTTTCATAATCATTTCATTATTTCATCATATCACAAACCGTGGAAAAAGAACCAGGTTTCATAATAATTTTCTCATAGTATAACACATAGAAGAGAAAGAGGTTTCATAAACATATTTTCACAATAAACCATTCAGATAAATAATAAGTATGGTATCCTTGGTTCATATCCTAATAAAAACAAAATTTATAAGAAATGATGTCTTCTTAGATAGAGAATAATTATTAATGATCACACTTGGAACATTTCTTGGGGAAAATAACTTTTCTTTGAAAATGATTTTTTAAAACAAAAAAATTATAATTTTTTTCAAAATATTTTTTTTAAAATAACTTTACAAAATAATGATGTAATATTTAAAAAAATGTGTGGTCATTATGTTGGAAAATTTTTCACATGTTGTATACGACAAAATAAAGATTCTTTTCACATGTTCTGTAAAATCCAAAAAGAAAACAATATCGAAAATGACATGAATATTTTTTTAAAAACAATTTTTAAAAATTAAAACACGGTTAAACATATATTTAATGAATCATTTTAATAATTTAAAAAACATATTCGAAATTATTTTTAGAAAACATGATTTTGGAAGAAAAATGTTTTTTTGACTAAAGTTGAAAATAAAGTTAGTTTTTATTAAAAAAAAGTTCTCAATTATTTTATGTAAAAAAGAGTAGAAAAATGGTACTATTACTTGGAAATATCATTAATAATAATAGGATAAGAAAATTCAGGATAAATATTGAGAGGTAGATCATAGTATTTGAACATTGTTTACTTAAACATAAATAATGCTGACAAACGATGAGATTGAATCATAAAACCCTTACCACTTTGATAAAATTTGAAATATACTAACTCTGAATGTTAGATCCTAAAATGGATATTTAATTTAAATAATTTTTAGTATATAATAAAACCCTTACAACTTTTATAAGTTTTATTGTAATTTTAACTCTTATTTTCTTAGTTTAACCCCCGATAAACCCATTTTTACTTTAACCACAATAATTAATTTTTACGGTTTAGCTATTCATTTTGGTAAAAAATTATGTTGAACCTATTTGATAATAAAAATTATTCTAATTAAAAATATAGAATCCATTTTTCTAATGTAAAATCATATAATTGGAAATTGTTAATTCAAAATGAATCCCATAGACATGATGATAAAGTAGGGTTTTCAAAGAGAAAATGTTCAAAAGTTTATAATGTTTTTATATCAAAATTCAATATGAAATTGATTATAAAGAGATAAATTGGATTAATGGATATATAATTGAACTAATTTTAATTTAAAAACAATTTTAAATATAATTTAACTTTATAATTAATTTAAACAAAAACACAGTTTTCAATTAAAATTCATTTTTTACTATTCATCAAAAAATGAATATTTTCTGAAAATTACCAAAAAGTATTCCTAATGTAATTTTTTCACCCCAATTTAACAAATTATTTTTTTTTGAAAATAAATTTTATAAAAGTTTTAATTCTTTTTGTAAATATAAGGTTGCAAAAAGGCAACAAAACTACTTTTTAGAAAAATACAGTTTGAAGTATAAAATTTGATTTATTCTTATTTATTGTCTAGAAAACACAAAAGATGAATGATAAAAAATTGATTTAACATATAATATATATATTTCATTAAAATATTTGATTAAAAGTGGCTTTTTAATTTGTTAAGGTAATTTTTTTTGTTTGTATAAAAATAGTTTTTCACAAAAATATTTCCTTTATTTACAAATAGTTTTTATTTTCATTTTTAATTAATTTGTAAAAAAATAATTAATTTTTTATATATGTGTGAAAACTATATATTTTTATAATTTTGTTAATTCTATTCATACCCACCATTCCAACAGCTCGGTTATAACTACCATATTGTAAAATTTAAATAATATGGCACATTTTGTTTCAACCCAATGTTGTGTGTAATGAAAGACAAAATCAGTGTTGAAGGTAATGAAAAGTAAACATGGTGTTTCATGAAATAAAGGATAAAAGAAATATTAAATTTATTTGAAAAACATATTTCAAAAAATCTCATGGTGTTACATTCTACCCCCATTAAAATGAATTCACCCTAGAAATCTAAGGATACTTTTGCCTCATTAAATACTCAGGTTCCCATGTAGCATCCTCAACCTTGTTGTTTTTTTCACAAATCTTTAACCAGATGAGTGGTCCTTTTTCATAGTTCATTATCTATATGATCCATATTATCAACCGTTTGTACCTTATAAGAACGATCAAGCTCTAGCAATAGGAAATTTGAATTCATTTTATGTGTAGGATCGGATTTGTACTTACTCAAGAGAGGTACATGGAACACATCATGAACTTGATAGAAGTTCTATGGAAGTATAAAATTATAATCCACTGTCATAATATGATGAAATATTTCAGAGATACCAATATCCCTAGGGCTTAGTTTCCCCTTCTATTTTCCATGTGAAATTCATAAAAAGACCTTCTAACTAACTTAAAATTATAGATTACATCGATTATTATCTGCATAAAATTTATATCAAATTTGTTTTGTCCATATGTGATGATGAATGGATCTAAACTTCTCTTCGGTCTTATCATCTTTCTGAAGTCCCAATTTTTTTCCTTCTGAAACCTCATTCTAGTAAATTTTATTAATACACTTATTTCCATATAGGTATTCACAAGGTGCCATCTAAATGTTTAATTGAAAGATATTATTGACAGAAACATCAACATGATGAAGATTTTTATCCCAAACACCTTTTGAATCTAGAGAACAAGATCTTAGAATATCCTCTAGGGTTTTAATTATACCCAAAAAATGATTATCTATCCAAGGATAATACTAATTGAGGAAACTCAAATTTGTATCGCGATTTTTATAAACACTTCACCAAAACTTCAAGGTAAAATCCATTTCCCCATAATATACAATTTAGTATAGTACCCCATACATCCTTACCACATCCTTAAAGTATATTATTGAGGGAGTGTCTATAGAGAAATATTCTCTTGTAGAAATGAACTGTGTTTAATTCATAAGGTGATAATCTACAATTCATAATTACTTTAACATCAAAGATAAGATAATCTATAAAGGATACCGGTACCTCTATTCATATTTCCCCAAAGTGTAAAGGCATTCCTCCTCAAATTATTTTTTCACTAAAACATATACAAAACCAATGGGTTGTATTGCAATAAATGTCTCTTAAAATATCCTTAATATTGATAAACTCCCATCACATAAAACCTAAAAATGAATTTCAATAAATTTAAACTTATGATAAACCTTAAACTCATAAACCCATGATGGTATCCATAAGGCTTAAGTTAATATTACATGGAGAAAAATACACTTAAAAATGTTAATTCACCATTTTTTCCTTATATAAGTGCTTATCTTATACCAAAAAATTTTCATTAGAATCTTGGGTTCATCCTTATACTGATAGAATATCAAATGTGATTTGATAATTCTAGAATCCATTTTAATGGAGATAATCAAATTAAATTTCCCTAAATTATGAATAATAAGATTTTTATAATGCTCAATTGAACATGAAATTCCAAAATAAGGTGGGTAGGATAAGTGTTTCCTAATTTTCATGATTCACTTCATCCATTATGATTACATAAGATTTCCTTTTGTCCTTTTTTCCTTAGAGGTTTTCATGTATTATCATTCACATTAGTCCTTGGATTGGGGAATTGATTCACATAATCCAAAGAATCCATAAACTCAAAACACTAATGTTTGGGTGGCGATGTTTTTGAGATCTCTCCCCATTAATATCATTTAATTTACTCTTCACACTACTTCTACATTATTTTTCTTAATGGCTAGGCTTCCCACACTTTAAATACCTTCTTTTTCCCATCAGGCACTCACCTGAGTGATCCTTACCACAGTTTGGGAAAGACATAGTTTAAAATTTTTTCTTCCCTCTATGGAACATATCATTGTAATTTTTAAGGAACCCAATATTCCTTTTCTTATCACCAGAACCAAGAGGGTTTCAGGATTCTATTTCCACTTTTATTTCACATATAACAATTTCTTTGTGCAATCGAAATTTCTTTATGGATAATGGACTTTGTAGATTTGGTTTTGAGACTCTGAAGAATTAATCAACTATACTTTTAGTATGAATGATAATACTAGAATAGTACGTTGATTATCTTGGAAAATTTTCTTCGTTAATACCAAATGATACATCATACATCTACTTAACCTCAAGGAATTCCTTCTCCATATTTTATAAAGAATATAAGGAAAGTAATTATTGAAAAACTAAGATTTTAAACTTATCCAACTACATGGAGTCAATTTCTTACCATTGCATCATATTCCTAGTAAGAGTAAACCATTGATTTGGATCACCTTTTAAATATAAGTCATCAAAAATGACTTTTTTCATGCTTTAAAAATTGGGGAATAGAAAATATATTTTTATTGGTACTAATACATCTCTCATAAACTAGTGGACCATGGAAACACTAAATGAAGGTGGGAATTGCCTTAAAAAGGTATCAACAGAACATTACTCCCTCCTTTTCTCACTTGTAAGTTCCACATGAGTCATAGCTTGAGAAAGTTTTGTGAGCATGGAAATGACATTTTATTTTCAAATCCCATTAGATTCAACATCTCATGAGTGTAATCATTTAATTTTCTATTATATTCAATATTAACATAGTTAATTTTTTTTATATCCACTGTATAAAACGAAAAATCACAGTGTAGGAAACAATAATCATAGTTTAAAACACATAATCATGATAAATCACTTATAGGGTGTCTAAATCATAACACATTATTTTTAATTTATGGAACCTTCAGTTTATCCGAGGTCATTCATAGTCATCATCTATTTAAATTCATCATGATGGTTTGTAAATAGTTTGTGAATTTCCAAATAATATACTTGAGGAGTGTCAAACTATGTATGGAACAAGGCCCACTATCATGCACTAGGTGATGATAATGTCCATATCAATACACCCTTTTTATAGTTATTACCATTGGTTACCTTTGTGCTAGATCCACATATGCTTATAGTTTCCAGATAGAGATGTAATTTCTTGGAAAACACTAGCTCTATCCTTTACCAACATTCTAAGAAATTTTCCTATACATTGACTCATCCTTAAACGTATCCTTAGATAAAACCCTACACTTAACCTTTTTAAATATCCCTAGGGTTATCACAATAATTGTTTCATCCTAGCTTCCAGAGGTTAGGTAAAACATTTCTCTGGTACCAACTATAGGAACCCATGCTTATCAAACATAGATATTACATATTTTTAGATGAATATTCAATACATTACAAGAACAAAAACATAAGGACTATAATAGTTTAGTGTCTTTGGAGTCTGGGTACACCATCTTCTAATTTGGTGAAATATATTCAACATCTTCCATAAATATCTTCTCCTTTAGTACACTTCACAAAAATACTATACTTAAAACCCTTATTTATAATCTAGGGAAAGGAAACATAGGAAAGGGTGAGATCAAGTGATCAATGAAAAAAACAAGGGAGATACGTAAGCATAACATGAACATAAGTGTATGATAACATGATCATAACATTTGAAAAACAAAAACAACATATAAAATATTATATTTTAGATTCATGGAATAAATATTATAAGTTCATAAGACATGAATCATAATGGAATAAAATAACATGGTCCATTAGATCATAACAATGGAATACGACAAAAAATTATGGCATACAAATGAGCTTATAACATTATAAACATGTATAAATAGAAATAGGTTCACTCAATAAGATATGGATATAAAATTAGGTCCTTACATAAAATTCAGGACATGAAACTATGTCCACACATAACATTATGGACATGAAATATTGGTCCCCACATAACGCTATGAACTTTTTATCATGTTCACACATAACATTGTGAACACATAAAAAAATTCACACATAACATTGTGAACATGTAAACAGGTTCATACATAACATTGTGAACATGTAATTTGGTTGGTGAATAACTTTGTGAACATATAATTCATTTCAACAATAATGTTTTGAACATGTAATTAGGTTCATACATAACATTTTGTACATGTAATTAGCTTCATGCGTAATATATTCAGTCACGAGTTATCTATCTTTACATAATTCACTAGAGGGAGATCTAGTTCCCACCTGTCTCATAATTAAAATCTTACATTTGTGTGCGACAAGTGCATAAAACATTCATCATATCATAAAAAATAAATTGAGATGGGTTTCATAAAATTTTCTTCATATCATAAACTATGTAAAATAGACAAGTTTTATAATCATTTTATCATTTTATCACAGCATAACATGTGGAAAAAGAAGCGGTCTTCATAAAAAAATTACTATGGTAAAACCCGAGGATGATAAATGGGTTACATAAAAACCTTATCATGATAAATCATTTAGATAAATAATAATAATGGTATCTTTGGTTCATATCATCAATTAAGAATAAGGTAAAAAATGTATGTCATCTTGGATGGAGAATTAATTTGAAATATAACTTGAAACATTTCTTGAGAAAAATAGATTACATTTGAAAATAAATTTCTAAAAATAAAAATTCACACAAAATTCTGGAAACCCTTTTATTTGAAAATAACATTGAAAACTTATAAAGGAGTCTTTAAAATATTGTAAGGTCATGATTTCAAAAAATTATGTACATTTTGTACATGTTAAAACAATGTTTTTTTTCACATTTTGGTAAAATCTAAACGGAAATTGTCTGCAAAATGACATGAAGATTCATTTCAAAAAAAAAAAATTAAAAATAAAAAATGTGTAAAACTTTATTTAAAAAAAAATTTTAATAATGTTAAAAACATTTTTGAAAATATTTTTTGAAAACAAGGTTTTGGAAGAAAATCGGTTTTCGGCCAAATTGAGAAATAATGTCGGATTTTTTAAAAACATTTTATCGATTATTTTAATTAATAAATATTAGAAAAAATGTACTATTTATTATAAATATCATGAATAAACATATGAAAAGAAAATTAATGATATATTTTGAGAGTTAAGTCATAATATTTCTACATTGGAGTCTTAATCACAAACAATTCTAATAAATGAGGAGATTCTAACATAAAACCATTACCACTTTTGTAAAACATGAATCATAATACCAAAGAAAGATAAATCCTAAAATAGTTATTTAATCCCCAAAAATTTTAGGAGAATAATTATAAAATACATTCCTGTGAAGTATATACACCACATAAAATAAATATGTAGTTAGTATGGCTTGTGTCTCAAAACAAAATAATGGTGTGATAAAAATCCATTACCACTTTAGTAATATTTTCAATCATAATACCCAATAAATAATAACCTAAAATGAAACTTTATATATCATTAACATAAGTATATTCATGATATAACATGTTAAAGGTCTGATAGATACCCTAAACAAAGGAAACACATGGTGAATTTTCATATGCCTTCTAGAAATAAAATAGAGACCATAAATCCCTTAACACATGAATCTTGAATTCCTTCATACACAATATAACCTACTATATAATAAATATATTTTTTATAAATATATTCCAAAGTCATACAAATAGTTATAATATCATATATGACCCCCTTACAATTTTTCAACACCCATTTTTTTTAATAATTTCTTCATAAAATTACTATTTATTTGTGTTAACTATTTTTGTTTTATCATGAGAGTGTTGGTTCAATAGTTCTTGTTATTATACTTTTATAATTTCTTAAAAATATACAAAATGTTAAATTTTACATTAATATCATATACGTTACGTATATAAATATTTATATTAATTCACAAAATTTAGATATAAAAAGATGAAATGCACCGTTCATGGAGACGGTAGGTCGTACGTACGCATGAACATTGTTTACATGTTTAGATAAATAGAAGTAAAGAAGTGTAAATAATTATTAACCTTTAAAGAACCATCATGATTTCATGTATATCACATAAATTCAATAAAATAATCTTTATTAATTTCCATGTAAATCATTTGTGAGAATGAATCACATTGATTTTCAAGATGATAGTCCACCGTACACACGAGTGACATTAGTATATCCCCCGTGTAATAGAAATTAAGAATCATAAAAGTGATATTACATTTAAAGAAGTGAAATTATTTTAATAATACCATATAAATATACTAAATTCATTATTACACCTAACCATGATAGGTGGTGATGTAAAACAAATTATTTTGATTTGCAAGGAGAAACTCTGTTGTACACACGATCAATGGTTTCATTTCACATTTGATGGAAGGGGATATGAATATTGGTTATTTAATCAAAATAATGACATATAATTATATAGTATATACTCATGTTATTATATTATTAGTATTAATACATAATTAAATTTGGAAAAAGAAGAAAGAAAAAAGGATCTTAGTGAAGAAAATCACCTTCTCTCGTAAGCACCTCCTTTAGATCTCTTATTAAGAACCCTAGTGTTTGTGTTTTGGGAGGATAATTAGATATATAACATGGATAAGGATTTTGGGGATTTATTTTGTTATGTTTTGGCCAAAATATACAAATTTAGAGGTGTGAAGAAGTATAGATTGGTTAAATCCTTTTATAAGCGGGGGAAAGGAACCCTCTTGGAAACTATTTAGTAATTTCCCAAAAGAATCCAAAATAAAAAGGTCATTCTCCGGAAAAATATTCCACATAAATATATATATTTAAAATTTCTGAAGGATAATATTTAAATATGGTAAATATTAATTTAAAAAGTGTTATATTCATTTATACCTTTTTCTTCTTAGTTTATCCCCCAGTAAACCTATTTTCACCGTTACCGTTGTAATTGATTATTTCTGTTTCCACAATTTATTTTGTTCAAAAATTATGTTGAACTTATTAGATAATATAAATTATTATGATTAGAAATATGGAATCCATCTTAAAAAAATTCAATTCACAAAAGTGAAAAATTATAATTTAAAACTAATAAAGTAGACACGATGAGAAAATGGGTCTTTTAAACAGAAAAAGTTTAAAAGTTTAAAATGTTTTTATATCAAAATTAAGAATGAAGATTATTCCAATTAAGAAAATCAGATTAAAATACAAACACACACACACACATATTTATAATTTAAATAATTTTAATTTTAAAAAAATTTAAAATACAATTTAACTTCATAAATAATTTAAATGAAAAGCCAGTTTTCAACTAAAATTTAGAATTTTTCACTATTCATAAAAAAATTAAAATTGTCAAAAAATTCCAAATAATTCACCTTAATATAATGTTTAAATTATTAATTAAAAAATTAATTGTTTTTAAAAATAAAATTTCAAAATTGTTTGAAAACGTATTTTTAAAATAGGCATGAAAAACGGGGACAAAATTGTTTTTTAGAAAAATAATGATTTTAAGATTAAAATTGGACTTATTCTTATATATTACCTAGAAAATAAATATAATGATTTTTAAATAGTTTATTGAATATATAATATATATATTTAATTAAAATCTTTCACCAAAAGTGGTTTGTTTAAATTATTATGGTAAAATGTGCTTTTTTTCATAAAAAACGTTTTTCAAAAAAAGTTTACCTTTATTTTTAAATAGTATTAATTTTTATTTTTAATTAATTGGTCAGAAAATAATTAATTTTATATAGATGTGTAAACCATATACTTTCATTATTTAGTTAATTCTATTTATACCCTCCATTACAATATCTTGGTGATAACTATTATATAATAATATTTTAGTAATATGACACATTTTTTTTAAACTCAAGGTTGCATGTAACGCAATAAAAACTCAGTGTTTCACATAACAAATTCTGAATTAAGTGTTCCATGTAATGAAAAATATCTAAAAAATTAAATTTATTTGAAAAAAATGTTTCACAAAATCTTTGGTTTTTACAACCTTGGGAAATTTCAGTCTTTGAAATGTTTTATTTAAAAAAAATTTTACACCTTGTACAAAATGGATTTCGTTTTTATAGTATGGATATTAAGTGTAAAGATTTACTCTCTTGAAATATGGGAAACATGGGTAGACCCTTCATTGATAGGTAAAATTTTATTTACTAAATATTTTTTTCTTTTCTAATTTTGGTTTAAAATTTTGAAAACATATTTGGATAAAGAACTTTTAATTTTATACTTATATGTAATAAATTATATTTTCCCTATATATTATCCATTTTTTGATCATTAAGAGTATGCACTAGATATAATCTATATCATATATAATTTCTTACTTGGTTTACTATTAGTATGAAAACATTATCAAGAAAAATCCCAATATGCCTACTTAAGAATATTACAAATGGTTCAAACATGAATTAAAATTTTTGAATCTATATGATAATCAAACCAATATATAACCATAAAAAATTATTAAATTAGTTTCAAATATACACTTCCATGAAAAAGATAGAAAGAAAACACATCTTTAAAAACCAAAAGAGTTATAAATAAACAAAATCAAACTAATATTGAACCTAAATTCATTATTTCAAAACTGAAGGAATTTTATATGAAAATAAATAACTTTTTAATTAAAATAAAAAAATGAAGCATAAACACAAAAATATAAACTTCCACTCATCAAATATTATTAAACATAAATAATAATTATTGTTTAAAATTATGCATTGTGAAAATTATTTATTTTTTAAAATAAACTAAAACCAAATATCAAATTAATATTTTAAAACCATTCTCATTTAAATACTCTCACACAACAAACACAAAACCAACTCCAATTTTCAATCCTTTCAAAATAAGTGACAAGTTTTTGTGTAGAAATTAAATTTTTAATAGTTTTATTTGAAAAAGTTTACCTAAAAAACAACTAACATAAAATTTCTATTATAAATTCATATTTACCGCATCACATGACTCATTTCTGGGAACACATGAAGCAAAAATATCCAAAAATCTTAAATTTATAAATAATTATCATAGGGGGGATGCGATAGATTTTTCAATATTTTTACATGATGAAAAATCAAAAAAGTCACCAAGAAACATATCATGATTAGAGAAAATTGCATAACATTGATTTTAAAAGTGGAATAGTTTACATAATGATGTGACATGGGAGTGGTAGAGTACAAATTTTGGAGTAGATTTAAAGATAATTCTGACTAGTAGTGTGGTTACAGTTTATTTATAATGACCATTAGGGATTTATCAATGCCTAGTAAAAAGCTCTGAAAAATAGGCTTTTATCAGTGGTAAAATCGTTAGTGATAATAATATAATATTTTATCAAGGGTAATTTTAGAGCTGATAAAGATGATATTTATCCATACTAAGTTTATTACATATAAAAGATTCATATAAAATGGGTACTTTATGACACGTAGAGTTACCATCTTTATCAGTGCTAATATTAGCACTAATATAGGTAGATTTATCAATTTTAAGGTTAGTGATGATAAAATCCCGATACATAAGAGTCATTATATTGATAAATAAGGCCTACTACGTGATATATAATTGTTATTAATTATAATTAAATATAATAATATTTATATAATTGAATAAATATTATTTAAAATATATCATTCAGTCCTATATTTATTTTATATTCAGATAATCGCTCTTCATAAATGTGTTGATAAGGATTCCTTTACATGTCCCAAAGTACCAGATCTAGAAAAACCTTAGAATTACATAACCCAAAGGCCAAGTGTCATAAAGACGAAACTACTATAGCTCTTACTATGAATCTTCTCTCCATCCCCACTATCTCACAACATCTACAATGCTTCTATTACCTACACCAACTTGATGTGTTCTCTATGTACCAGTTCACTAATGCTAGTGTTCAGTTGCACGAGTGTAACAACCTCTATGGACACCCCACTTAAAACTCACCAGATCGCCACCACACACATGAAACTTGAGTTGCTACATGGATCTAAGGCCTTATAGACTAAAGGATGTTGACAGTTCAGAGGCCCTATGGCCCAAAGGCTCAATTGATTTAGCCCTAAAGCCCCTTCAAGATGAATAATAGTTCCACTATAATACTCTACTATAGTACCGACTACAGTACTCACAGTACTATAGTGCCACCCACACTGATATGGTGGTACCCACACTGCTACAATGTTACAATACTTCTATAGAATCTACAAGAATTTTCTCCCACCTGGTTTTGACCCCGGGATTCACATAGAATTAATGGGTGACTTTACCACTAAGGTAAGCCCCCAACTAAAAATATTGTTTGAAATATATCACTAATTATATAAACGAATTATTATAATCTAAAATAATTTTATATATACATTAAAAATATCAATCCCAAAGATAAAAAATAATACAACAATATCTAAAACATGTATATATTATTTATTTATTTATTATTGGTAGAGGGAATTATAAGAAAATAAAATACACACCCCCTAGGAACCCAATAGGTCAGG
Organism: Viscum album; assembly: GCA_963277665.1. Taxonomy (NCBI): domain Eukaryota; kingdom Viridiplantae; phylum Streptophyta; class Magnoliopsida; order Santalales; family Viscaceae; genus Viscum; species Viscum album. Next base: position 1,221,749,199 of record OY728139.1, on the reverse strand, counting down.
CCTCATCCCTCTCCTTTATCATTAGACAACAACCATTAGTCCAATTTATTATATAGTTAATACCCTGATGGTCGAGTGGCATTATATGCCAATACATAGTCATATTTCCAACCCGAAGGGCCCACAAGGCCCAAACACATAGCCTTTAAAGGCCCATGACCTGAATGCCTCTATTTCCTTCCAACCTTCCATTGATAGGTAAAACAAAAAAAATTAATTTTTCCCTCAGTGTGTCACCGCTCTGAAGCCAGCTCCACCATTGTCCACTAATGACTGGTGCCACATGCCCGTCATCCATCCCATCGAATACTGAACCGCCGACTGTCACCACCCCGCATCATCGACAGAAGACCATCCCAGCAGTCGCATATAGTTATATTATTATGAAAAAATTATAGACGTTTATATTGTATTATTTGTTTTTAAAATGTAACAAATTAATAATTATAAGTAGAAATATTATTATTTATATAAATGAAAAAATATTTATTAAAATATATCAATAATTATATAAATTAAAGTTTCATTTTTTAATTACTGATATATAAATGTGATAATATTTTTTTCAAATATAAATATGTTTGTGTGTGTTCATGTATGAATAACCTAAGAACATGTGTTTGTGTGTGTAATAAGTGAACTCAAGAAATTCCTGTGTATATCTTGTTATATTTAATGTATATAATATTAATTTTGCGGTAAATTCTATATAAAATAAACTAAAATTAAATAATCATATATAAAACTTCATATCTTATTTAATATTTTTATTTATATATTAATAATTACTAATAATATAAATATATATTATATTATTATTATTATATATAAAAATTAGTCACATAGAAATATATGTGTATGTGGGTGTTTGAAGAACCCAAAGACATGTTTGTGTGTATGTACTTGGTGAAATCAAAACATACGTGCGTATATCAAACTATATACAATGCATATAACATAAAATTTAGGGTAATTTCTATATAAATTAATATAAATTTAGTTACTATTATATAAACATTCTTATATTAATAATTTTTTATATAAATACTAATAATTACTAATTATATAATAATAATATTAAACATAAAAATATTAATAATTATAAATTTTATTTAAATATTATAAATTATAATTTAAAAAATACCATTAACTATATAAATGAGGAAATATTTTACACTAAATAAAAATTTATCGTTATATTTATAAATATTATTACTATATTGTATTAAAATAAAAAATATTTTCAATACATTTGTATTAATAAAAATTAATATTTAATTTACAATGAATTATTTTTTTTGGAAAATGATATTCATTATTTTTTATATTTAAATCATAATTTTTTTAAATGAAAATCATAAATTACATATACAAATAAATATATTTATTATTAATTTTTCAATAGGTTGAGGGTCAAACCCCCTTTATTGAACATAAAAAAGTTAACCTCTTCAAAAATTGGTTAAAGAGGGAACCCATTACAAGATGAAGAGAAATAGAATCATTTAAATGTATATATAATTCTATAATATAGATATATATATAATTATATGAAAAATTGATTAAATTACATTTTAATAACCTTAATTATTGTTATTATAAATTACGACATATAAATTATAAAAATATTTATAAAATTTAAATATGAAAAATTCATATATAATTAATTTTCCATAAATAAAGATAATTTTTTAATTCATTTAATTTAATTAGAGATATTATTTTAATTTTTTTTAAATTTATATTGATAATTATATGTATTCAAACTATATATATAAATAATATAATATACATATATATTAATTTCTAGACCCAAATATTTGTGATTGTGTGTGTATATATATAAATAAATAAATTAATAAATAGATAAATATACTATAATGAGATATGTGAAATTGAAAAACAATCTTTAGGTCAATATATATATATATATATCATATATACTCTTTAATAAACTATCTTATATGATAAATTTTTTATCAAAGTTGTGATTAGTGCTGATAAATGTTAACTTTTTCTGTGCTAAAACAAACATTGACATTGTAAGACCCATAGGATCTATGGTTCCACAATAACTTGATCATGATTATTTGAGCTCCAAGTTAGTGGGGGATGGCCTGAAAGTCTAGAAATAAGCAAACATTATATATCCCCAAAATTTCTGTGAGAAGATGAAATATTCTTGTGATAAGTTTGGAAAGGAATCAATTGAAGAATAAAATAGATCCTAGAACATCTAAATTGAGTTGAAAATATAAGAGGATGATAAAGTTAGGAAGGTATGATTTCCCTAGGGCCTTAATAGAGATTGAAAGAAATGGTTCGACACAAAACTTGATGTCATTTTTCTATAACTAGATACTTATCTTATAACTATTTATGATTTCATTGTGGTTTCATAATTCCATATCCTCAAAGATTAAAGATGAAATTCAGATTCATCCTGACATTGACATTAGTGATTTTTATAGAAATACAAGTCTATCTATTCGAGCACCTAATTTAGTGACATTTGTTCTTAAAAGTGTGATATCATTGGATTTTTTTGTATCAATGATTGTTTTATTCTATTTTACATTGGATTTTATTTCTCTATGGTTTTCCATTAAACCCCTAAAAGTTGTTTTTTTAGAAAATCCACCCAATTGATTAAAGGATAAAACAAGCTCGGATAAATGTTGAATATTATCAATGATCAATAAAGAAATGATAAATGTCATCTTTTATTAGTGCTCATATTTATAATTGATAAAAGTAAATATTTATCTATCCCTACTAAAATCAATGATAAAATTGAGTACTTTATTTCATTTTTTATTTATTTTTATTTTCCAATATTTGTATTAATTAACTGAAACAAATTATTTTTAATTAAATAAATCCTTAGTTTATGTGTTTATTGGAGGTATGTTTATTTTCTTAAGACACAAGTAAACTTTTAGGAAATATTTTCTATAGGGTTCATAATGAATATATGAAATTTGGATAAAAGTTTAATAAATTTAATGATAGACACGAATAGCACTTGTTGGGTTGTAATTAATTTTATACACAAAACTATTTTTTTTATAAAGGTTATTGGGTAAAATCATCAAAGCATGGTACAAAAAATTAGTGAGATTTGTGGGAGTTAAATTATTCAATGTGGGGGGTTGTGATACAAATAATTTAGAAAATACAATAATTTTTTAGAATTGATTTAATGAAATTATGAAATAAAATGGTGTGAGATTTGGTCTAAAGAAACAATAAAAAAATGTCATTGGGATAAATTGGTTGATTGAATTTTATTAAGAACATAAAAATAAAAATGAATTGGAGATGGTTTCTCTAAATATAAAAAAATAATTAATTATTCTATATGAGGTACACTACATATTAAATTCAACTAATTGAAAATTAATTAATTTATTGACCACACTTCTACTAGAAGCTCCAATATTACCAGAAATGTTATTTCACCATCAATCATATCAATTATCCATGCAATATCTATTTGAAACTAAATTAATGTAATTCAACTCTATAAAATAAAAATGATAAATAAAGGTTATCCATTGAGTCATAATCCATCAAAATCAATCCTTATTCATAATGGACTTTACCTATCCATTAGGAATTAAATAGGAATATTTGGATGGAAAATAATTAAGGATGGAGTTTATTTTAAAAAAATTTAAACTTATAAAATAAAAAAATTAAAATGGAACATAAAATTAAGATAATGACTTAATATTTATATAAAACCTTAGAATGGGCCATTCATAACAAAAATAGATCCAATGACAACATAAGACATCAACCATTATTCCCCATATGCTAGATTATGTCAGATAGTATTGATAAAACATAACCATGTTTGGGGATACGATACTCTATGTATAACAAAATAACATATCATATAAATAATAAAAGTATTATATAAGATTAGTGAAGTGTTATATGTTACATACACAAAATAAATATCCAAAATAATTTTTTTAAACGGGAAACCACCACAAGTGATGAACACAATGATACAATGGAAATTACAAATAAACCACTAGCTCATGAACTCTAACCTACAACCACAAGCCAAACCCTAACCCACCCTCACCACCCTAGATGAACAGAGGGGGAAATATTTAAAATATATATACCTTAACAATGTAAGGAAAAATGATCCCTTATTGATCGTAAATATATACGTTAGAAGGATCACCCATTTTTATGATCCGGTATAAAAGTAATTTTTTAAAAAATAAAAGACACATGATTCTTCACTTAGATTATCTCTCAAAACCAATATCTAAAACATAATCATGCTATTACATGTCAATATTATGTAAAATCTATGACTAGTCTTGTAATAAAGATATAATCTTTTCATGTCCATGTAAGTTCGCATGCATGGTTTGACCATAAAACTTAGCCGGGATCTTCCAGCTGTATTCCTTAAACATTCCAAAATATCTAAATTAGTATTTATATAATAAATAAATTAATTAAAAAATAAATAATGTATTGACATATAAAATTTAAACAATCTAGTTGGGTAATCATGTGATAACCATACCACCACAAAATCCAACCTCACTTTCTTAGGCCATTATTGGTGTATCATATATATCATCTATTAGTGGAGATATATAATATGAATGGTTTTGCTGTCATGTATCCAATCTAAACATGGTAAAAATCATAGGATTTCATATGGAATCCTGGTCTCATTTATGTTCTAACTATTGGAATATAGAAAGATCATTTGGTTAAGGCATAACATAGCTATAACCCTATATAAGAATCTCATCTAATGATGGTGTAACGTATAAAAATCAATACAAATAAAATGAATTAGTAAAAGGAGTATCATATCCAAAACCATGTATATCCGAACCTATGCATCCTCTCACACATCTATGTTCTACCAAATATTCTAAAGACATTGATCACTTAGAAAACTTAAGATGAATGGTTACACCATTAAACCACTATGATAAAGCCAATAATCCAAAACAATAATCCTAATAGCTTATTAATGGTTTACAATGCCAATTCCTACCAATCAATCCCATTTTTAGGTTTTTAGAGTGTATCCAACATACCAAATTCACATTCTACATAATCTAGAATGTTACACTCTAACTTGAATCACTACACAATGTATTTATTATTTGGGATCCCTTCCCCCTTATCACTAAATATAATCCCAATCCATTCATAATATACTTTAATAAATGAGTCCCTTTAGAGTTTTTTTGAAGTGTAATTTTTAATAATTTCCCTTAACGACATAGACACTGGTCATTTCTAGAATCACGAAAAAATATTCTGAATACTTGATTTTATCCTAAAAGGATAAAACCTATCCTATTACACCATTGTAACCCCCTTAGTCCTACTATGTTATCTCTAACCTGAACTACTAAGAACACACATGAAATCACATGTATACATAATGCATTGTTATATAATTAGGGGCCACCTATCTCATTACCAGGGTTCCCTTTCCGCAATCAATGCTCTCACAACCTTTCTCTAAGCCCATATTACACCCCAATATATTCTTTATATCCTATATCACCCCAAAATCCTCTATTAATTAATTACATAATTTTATAATTGAATTAAAAAATTAATCCAAAGAGGTATAATACTAGTAAACTGACCAAGTGAAATTTCAATACCAAAACATCATGCGATGTTCATTATATGACTTGTACATGATCCAAAACCATGCCATGAGAAAAATACCTAATTTAATATTTCATCATGACCATTAGTTTCACTATATTTCACCGGAACCTTAACTAAAATAAAAAATCCATCTACTTATAGAGAAATGTAATGTAACCATGGATGTTTATCCTTATTCATATTCTTCTTAAATCCAAATATGAAAGCCTATTAATTTTATTTGGTTTTATCCTTTTCCCAATAAAATATGAAATAAATACCAAAATAAAACATCATTATATCAAGGGATAGAGAGAGGAAAAATAAAGGAGGGAGATATAGGGGAGAATCCATCCACAAAAATATCCTTATAAATGCATCCAAAACCAACAATAAGGATATGGATTCAAGGGAGGAAAATATAAGGTAGTTTCTACTAAATGGAAAAACCCCATTCCCCTATTATTTTTAATTTAGAGGGTTTGGAACAAATAATTATGGATGTTCCCCATTTAAAAAATGGATACATGGATTTCCAAGTACACAATGGGCTTATACTGGGTTCCTATTGCCCCATAGATCACCATATATTATAACTTTAGTTCTATGGTGGGTATTCTAGAGGCCTCTTTCCCCTTTTTTCTTTCACCAAGTACTCAATGACCCTATAACTATTACGTAGTGTCATACTACTGCTTAAATTTCAATAAAAAGGCATCCTGAACCCTTTCTCCTCTCATTATTTAATTCCTACAACTCCTGAAACCTTGTATAATAAGCCTATATTTAGTACCTAATCCTAGGAAAACCAATCCAAAACCTCAAAATAAAACTCCAATGGTATCTATCCATAAAAAATTTAATTTTTTCCAAATTCATCCACTTATAATGATGAATTTCATTACAGATTACCCACTATGAACCCTTTTGTCTTCAATAAATGTATACAATGATCTTTAGATTATAAATTCTTCCTTTTTGAATATGATTCCATATCTTATTTAAGATTCTAGATTGTATAGGGTTCTACTGCTTCCACCCCTGATCTAAAAAACAATATTGTTACTATAAACACCCGGTCTAATCCTTCAAACTCATCCATCATCATTTAAACAAAATATATAACTCTAATTCCACCTCATCATATCCAATTTCATGTGAAAAGTTCTGGTTGGGATACTATTTCATTAACTACATTTGGAATCTGTGTTGCCTCCTCACTATGGTTCTAAATTCTTCCTCAGATCCATAATTCCTCCACTAGGGTGACATTTATAAATCACTAATGAATCTAACAATGAATTAAATATCATATCAAAGTTTAATATTATGAAAAACCCTTTAATTAATTATCCCATCACCTTAATATAATTTCAAAGTATTGATTCATTCCAACACATGAGTTATACTCAACCACTTCATCAAACCACATCTAACATCAACTACTAAGAATATTGACTTTATTAACTAATTACATATTAGATAACCATAGGGATCATTGAATCACTATTTTATTCGTTTACAAAATCCTTTGAACAGTATTGTATACTCATTGGAAAACTTTTGAGTGAGTCTAATAATTTTGATGTGGTTTTAAAAAATTTCGTGAATTTTATAAAAATTTGTTCCAAATTTGTAAGATTAAACTAGAATTATCATTTTATACATATGAGTAAACATGATATTTTGGAGTTATGAAATAATAGTCTTAATATTTAAAAGGATATATTTGAGAAATATAGATATTATACAATATTAACTTAGATTTTTCAAAGGCTATGTACGTTTTTAGAAGGTGAGATAAGATAAAGCACATATTTATGATTAAGATAAATTTTAACTTGGATATATAAGAGTAACTTCATGGTTTTAAAGGAAACATAGTATTAATAGAGATATCATGTAATATTATTATAAAATTCATGTCATATCTTACTTGAAATTGCAAGGTCTATGTAAGAGTAATTTTTCCTTGCATAAGAATAGTATTAGAAAGTATATGTGTTCACTAAATCTATGTAACATTAATTAAATTATACATAAGTGACATCTATTTATAAATGTTTAATTTTTTAATTTAATTCAATGAATATAAATTAGGAATTAAATAAGAGTTAAATTAGTTCTAATATAATGATATATTTTGAAAAATTATTTTAAATTTTTGAAGAAATGCTTTGTTTCTATATTTTGAGTTATATGCTATATTATTACCAGATGAAATTTTGACTATTAGTGACATTAGATTATGATAATGAATATTTTAGAAGTTTTTAAACACTAATTTTTTTGAAACTATCCTCATGATCAGGCCGATGATTTAAATTGGAATAATGAACTGATGATTATGTGATAATGAATTTTTAATTGAGAAATACTAACATGATATTACTATAAAATATTTTTTATCCATAGAAGTTATTTTTAAAATGATGATCACATTAATATTAAATATCATGGTTTTTTGGGGTAGATATATCTATGGAAACTGAAGAATTATAGATATCATTGATGATTTTTCATTTTAGTTTTAATATCATTGTAAACATTGGGGATACTATATAAATAAATTATTTGCAGACATCAATTGTTGGGAAATAGTTTTGAGTTTTTTATTGGTATCATCATAATTTATATTTGTATTTTCATATTAGTGAAGCAAGTACCACTAATTTAATTAAACAGAACAAGGATGTAGTCACTCATATTGGTGGTAAAACCTTGTAAAAATATAATGTGTTTTTTGTTTTTATTTATTTTATAAATAAGGGTAAGGATAATTTTTTTACAATTATATTGTCTTGAATTTAAAAAGTTATTGTGGTTAATTTAATATGAATATTTAAAAAATCGTTACAATGATTCAACCTACCCTTCTCAGTGTTACACAAAAGATCGCCTAGGTTCCTCAATTTACATTAGAGACAAGATAATTCTAAAAGATTTATTCAGGGATGCATATTTTACATTGTATCAACATTCTATTAATAGGATAATCACCCAAAATTTTAATGAAAAAACCATAATGGAAATAAGAAAATAAAAACTCCTTATTTTCTATGTCTTGGACATCAGGTTACTCAAACAACTACTATTGGATTTACACCAATAAAAAATATGATTTTTTTATCATAAAAGTGTATAAAATAAATCTTGAGTTTGATGTAAAGGAAATGAATACTATTTTAATCTCTATATATAACATCGAGTTGACCAAGTTAATGTTATTGAACTATACTAAATATATTTTTATAAGCTTTAAAATATTTAGGAAGTGAATATATATGGAAAATAAGACAATTTTCATATTTAGAGGAATATGTTTGAATTTGAGAAGATGGATGATGATGAAGTTTTTAATAATTTTTTTATAAGTGTTAATGAAATTTTGGGAAACTTTAAAATATTTTGATAAATATTAGAGGATTTTAATATCTTAAAAATATGATAATGGTTATTCTTGATATATTTGATGCTAAAATGTCTTTATATAAGCATAGAGTTTCAAAAAAACTTTATCCTAATGAGATAAGAAATACACATATTTCATATGGATGAGAAATCTATTATTTTAAATAATGAGATCAAAGAAGGGAAAGAAATTACTTTCAAGGTAATGAAGAAACATAAAATCAAGTAGAAAAAAGATAGGTTCACTAATGAATCCAAAGATGAAGACTAATATAAAAGGACCATGTCTCCCATTTCAAATAATTACAAAAAAGAGAGAGGAAACCACTTAGGAAAGAAGATCATAAAATGATTTAATTGTGGTGTAATAGGATATTTTATATTTTATTATCCAAATAAGAATAATAGTGATACATGAGGTAAATAGAAAGAGGATGTTGAAGAATAAATAGAACAAAGATAAAAAAACATGTATATGTTATGAATAGATTTTAATAAAGTAATATAATATTTTTTTGATTAAATATGAAGATGAAATATCTTTACAAAGATATGAGGTACATGATAAAGAAATTTCTTAAAAATAAAAAACCTTTGTGTATCATATTTACAAACATAAATAAATTTTAAAAACTTATTAGTAGTATGAATATATGTAAACTAAAAATATGGTTAAATATGATATTGAGGCTTTTGTTGATAAAAAAATAGGATTGAGGAATAAATAGGATTTTTAAAGAATAAGTTTAAGAATAAAAATGAATGTGAAGTCAATTTACTTATAAATGAATTTCATTTCATAAAAAAGGATAATCGATCAAGGTAAAAATTTTATTACATGAAAAGATATTGAATGATTATGATGAAATATGTTTTTATCAATAAAATGTTCTTAATAATTATTAATAAAAATTTATTATGATAAAAATATCATGATAAATTTCAGATAATATTACAATAATGATTTTTATGTAATGGCTAAAAAATCACAACCAACTAAGGTTATTGTCCCAAAAAATGGTATAATATCCTCTTATAAATTTCTATATTTTTAGAAATTATTTACACATTCATTATAGGTTATAAAAAAACTATGGAAATGTTTGGATTGAGAAAAATCAAGAAAGACACATTATTAATGTTGTTGGTAATCTAAGAAGGAATATTTCCCTAAGTAAGAGGAAAAAGAATCTTGATTTATTTATGGATAAGAATAAAACTATTCTAGATATAAATAATATTTTCATAAAAGAATAGGATTTAAAGGCTATTTTTTCAGTTTTAGAGTTTATGGGTATATATGTATTATCTTTTTCTATGACATGTTTTTAATTAGAATAAAAAACATGAATTAAGGGGAAGTGTACTAAGAAATAAATGGAACAATAAAAAATACTTCTAAGCTATTAATGATAAAAATTAAAATCTAAATACTCAAAATATGTGTGATTTTTTGAATAAGTGAGTGGAAGACATTTCTATGATTTCCACTATCTAGAAGAATGTGTAGTGATACTTCCAAATCAAATATAACAATATGGTAGAGTTTGTAATGTTCATAGAAGAATAAAATCTAAGAAATCATTTATTATTAAAGATTCATTAAAATAAAGTGGAAAGGACAAGAAATGTATTATTGACAGTGTTTTTTAATCTCACATGAATTGATATAAAAATATTTTTAATAATATTGAAATTCATGATGAATGTTTAATGACTTTTTTAAATGAAATCTAACTAAAAATAAAGGGAGTAGGAATTGATAAGCTTAAAGATCAAAATTTAAGTTTAAGTATTTTCATTATTTTGTGGAGATAAATTTAATATTTTATGTTTTATTTAACTGTGTGATGATTTAAATGAAGTTATTTTTATGAATAAAATTTTAATTATAAAAAATACAAATTAAGTAATAGTTTATACCAAGGGATGAGAAAAAACTGGAAATATATTTCAAAATGGATATAAATGTGATTCATTCCATTTCAATGAAAAATATTAAAATAAGATATCTAATGGAAGTATTGGTTTACTTTTCCAAATAAATGCTATAGAAATTTTTTTAGTAAAGAATATGTGAGAGATTTTCCCAATAAAAACAGTGAAATAAAAATTATTTTGAGACTTTTAAAAAGGTAAAATCCTATATGGATGAAATAAGAGAGTGAAAAAGTAGTCCATAAAAAAATATAAACTCATTAATTATGATTTAATTTGGTCAATTATTTATCATTTAACCACGTTTTATCGTTATTTAATTAAATTTGTTGATTATTTTCTTAGCATGAGTTGTTTTTTTTGTGAATCATAAATTTTTGGTTGTAGCAAATATTTAAAAACTTTAAAAGATGTGTTGACATATGAATAGGATTGGTTTTTAGAAAACTGAGAATATATAATATAAGATATTACAATATAAATAAAATTGACCCACATATATACAATAATAGTATTTAAATTCACTTCATTAAAATAGAGTTACTAACAAAATGAATAAATGTTTGGGAGGAATTGGATGAAATATGCTATTTGAATTTAAACATTAAAAATTAATTTATAGGGAATTAGTTTCAATAGTTATAGACATTAAAAATATATGATTTATGAGTATTATATCAAATATTACTTCTTATTAATTGTGGTATAAGAATAAACCATTAGTGAAGTAGTGTAAAGTGTTGGGTAGTTTGTGATTGATGAAATAAACAGAATCCAAACATAGTAAAATTTAATGAGAGAGTTGAATAATAATTTTTTTATTTGTCATTTTTCAAATTTCAAATGAAAAAATGATATAACAATAAGATATATAAGATGATAAACTATTATTATGGGAAAATAATTGAAAATAAACCCAATTCTAGGGAGCTGTATAATGAAATTATTGAAAATTATATTGAAGACAACACACAAAATTTAGAAAATATGAGTTAAATAGAAGAAGTTAGTGATGAATCAAATAATTTTGATGTTAATCCAGATTATAAAAGTGATGTAAGTGTTTCTAAAAATAGAAAAAAATTATAAAAGTTTTCAAAAAAGATAAATACCATTTGGAATCAAAAGGATCTATTATAGAAATGAAGAATATTAACATTTTATAATTAAAGAAATCTTGTTTGAAAAGTTAAGACACACTTTTATACTAAATCTATTTAACATAAGGAGTGGGTAAATTCTATAAATTAAGGTCTATATAAGTTTTTAAGGAATTTTACTTGGGATATTTTTCCGATAAGAAATGGAATGAAAATCACTAGAACTAAATGTGTTTTCAGAAACTAGATCAATGATAATGGTGAGATTGCATGAAATTAAGCCAAATTGGTGTGAAAAGGATACTCTTAACTTTAAGGGGTATATTCTAATGTGAAAATTTCACCTATTATAATAATTGTGGAAATCATAATATTCTTAGTCATTTCAATAAATAATTAACAAAAAGTTTATCCAATGGATGTGAAATATATTTTCTTTTATAGAAATCTTGTGGAAGAACTGCTTATTGAGAATCCTAAAAGATATATCTTTAAAAATAATGGAATAAATGTTTACATGTTGATGAAATAGTTTTATGTTTTAAAACAGACCCTTATAAATTGTTATTTAAGTGTTATAGATGTTTAATAGAGATAAACCTCAACAATGGAAAGTTTGACAATAATATATTTGTGATGGAAATAATCACATGTACTATCCTTAATATTGTATATATTGATGAAATAATTTTTAACGGTGAAAAAGAGTATTATTATGAATAGTTTGAAAAAAATTAACATGACTTTTGAAATTTCAATACTTAGAGAGATGAAATTGTTTCGGGGATAACAAGTAATGAAGGAATAAAAATTTATTTTCCAATCTCAAAAATAAATATTCCAAGGAATTATTGATGTAAAAAACTTAAAAATAATGAAAATTAATTAGAATTTTTTTTTAAAATCATATCTCTAAATATAATTAAAATATTATTAAAAAATTAAATTAATAAAAAATAAATATAATTTTAAAAAAATTAAAATATTAGAACTAATTAAAAAAATTAATAATAATTAAAAATTATATATTTTAAAATAATTATAAAATTATTTAAAAAAAACAATTATATAAATTATAATTAATTAAAAAAGGTTAATTTATTTAAAAATAATTTTTAAATTGACAAATATTTAAAAATCATTTTAAAAAATAAAAAAAATAAAAAAAATAAAATAATAAAACATACGTAAAAGTAATTCATCATTTCAAATATGATATGTTTGTCATATAAAAATACAAAACAGTTATAAAATATCAGAAATCATCAATTTTCATTAGCTAGAGGAAGACCACCCGGAGGACTAGGGGGAGGATCACTAGAAGGACCGAGGGAACTCCATGCCGACGTCATAGACAAGTCGCCACATATACTCCAACATATTTTCATCTCCCACACGCTACTAACAATTCTACTCCTCCCTATCTTTCTACATCTACTTTATCATTGTATCCTGATCTCTCAACCTCTCCTCATAAAGTGCAGCGGACGACATCATCGATGACAACTCTCCACGAGCTCCCTTCGTGCTCATGGATGCCATCATAGAAGTACCATAATAACGCATAGGTGTTAGTCGAGAACCAATTACAATCACCCACCCTTTCTTGACACCCTAAAAAGTCACCTATATCTATGCCCCCTCAAGATTGAGAAGCCACAGTATCATACATTTCATTTAAATATAATGAAAAATTAGAATAAAAATAAAATTAATATCCATGATTTTTTTTAAAAACATTATTAATAAAAATATGAAGTTGTTGGTCCACTATAACTTATCTTGTACAGGGATCAATATAAATCTTATTATACACTTCAAAATCCATAATATATGGGTCAGTAGCAGCTTGTATAATATAAAAAACATGTTATATTTAAAGTATATAAATATATATACATCAATAAATAATATCACTTACCATATTTCGTCGATGTATGCCAAATATACGACTTCCAACCCTCTGTATGACCTCTTGCCTCCCCCATATCTAAAGTACAGAGGAATAAATCCTCATAAAAGTCTCTCCTAGCCAGAATGATCACAATCCATCCCATACATGAGTTGAGATATTTTTAGGTCAATGGGTGACACAAGACTTGTCAAAAATAGAAGCATAAGGTTTACCTATAACACCATTTCTAAGGTTTTGTAGAAACTAAAATAAGTTCTCACATATAAAAATATCCCATGCCTCTCGAATAAGACCTCTCTGGCTATTAAGAATTGAAGTAAATAAATTCTTCAAGATAATTGAAAAAATATGTTAGTAATTAAATAAATTTTAAAGTATATATTATTTAATAACGTACAATCCAGTGGTCGAACATATGGTGAAACACAACGATAGGAACTAGATCTTATGACACCCTTAGCTTGGAAAACTAATATCTTATCATCTTATTAGCTTTCCCAACAACTAAATGTAAAAAATTGTGCAAATAAAAACAAATAATCATAATGTTATTTCCAAAATTAATATAAAAAGTTATTGTAAAATAAATAGTGTAAAGAAATAAACCTACCTTCGTAATTGAGGATCAAAATCAAAAGATGGTCATCTGTCTAGAATAGGATCTAGAACCATCAATCAACCAAGACAGCACCCCCTCCTAATAGAAGAATCAGCTCGAGGCTTTGATGAATTTGGCTCATCATCAGCAAGTCCGACATTAGTGAGAGAACAAAATAGATCATCAGGATTATCTCCATCCATCTAAAACAAATATTATTACATGTAATAAATCATTAATATAGATATGAAATATAGAAAACTAATAAATACCAGAATATAATAATCTTACTTATAAAAAAACATTAATATAAATATCAGATATAAAAAACTAATAAATATCAGAATATAATAATTACCTATAACTAAATATTTAATATAATACACCAATTTTCATCTTATTCATAATTTTTATTAAGATCAATGTCTTCATCCTCATCTTTAGTATCGTCATCTTTCATATGACTTTCTATTCTATCATCCCTTATTACTTCATCAACATTATCTATATCATCAGTCCTTAACTGAGGGGTTTCATCATCAATATTTATATCTCATCGAGTAAGAGGTATATTTTAGGATGTTTCTTGAAAGAGTTCTATATGTTTCACTTCCACAGAACCATTATTTTCAATAAATTTATTATCATGTGATTTCATTTTTATCACAATTCTAAAGCCCTTCAAATCTCTCAAAATAGCATAATAATTTGCATAATAAACTTGATATGTTTGATGCTCCAACAATAATGGTTCATTTGATGGAAGAAGACTGTTATATTTAATGTCAATGAATCCATGTAGTGGATGAATTCACAACCCTCTATCAGTATCAATCTAATGACATTTAAACATTGTTACATAATTTGGTCCCATATATATAACTCAACTATTTCTTCTAGCATACCAAAATAGTCAACACCACCTTCCTTATGATGGTATCCTTTTAAACAAAAACCACTATCCACTGATTTCTTTGAGTCACCATATATGCATGTATGAAATAAAAATACATTAACCACATAACTATTATAATATTTTCCCAATTTTGATGGAGGGTTTTTTAGCACACATAATTGAATATCAATTTTATTTTCATGTTTGGTTTCTTGTAAATAATAAAAATTAATAATAATAGATATCATTGAAAAATTGATTTCTTATTCTATCAAAAGCAAGATAACTTACAAGTCTTTGAAATCAATATGAAAAACTTTATTGATGATGTTATTCAAGAGTAACATATGTAATTTGTATAATGTTTTTCTTGATATGGTCATCATATAACCTTCAATAAAGTTAATGTAAAAAAATAATCTATTATAAATATTTAAGAAAATAATGAAAAATTATTACTTAATATAAATATCATGTCATTTATTTACAATTCAGTACAACATATGTATGAGCTCAGTGCAGTTCTTCATTTTTAAACCATTGTTCATGAAAACCACCAAAACCAAGCTTGGGTTGATTAAAAACTGACAACTGATGGTTTGTGACATCATCCAAATTTTCTTCTATACAACCCATTCAATTATGTTTTGAAGTATATTCTAATTAAAAATAATAAGAGTATAAATTTGAAATTTCCCCCTGTAAGTATGCTTCTACAATCGACCCTTCAACTGATGTTTTGTTATGTACTTTCTTCTTTAATTTATGAATACATCTCAAAGGGATACATCCACCGAAATTGTAACGAACCTACAAATTTATCTTCTTATAGAAAATGAAATATGAAATGTTTCATGTATTCAGAGAAGCACGATGGAAATATTTTACCCAATTTACATAAAATTAAAAGAACATCTTTTTCTTGCAAACTCAATGTATCATAATCTGATGTTTCCAAACAAATATCTTGGAAACAATATGATATTTTGGTCAACACATCCCAAATTGAATAATTGAATAGCCCTATAAGACCAATAAAGAGTAATATTTCCACTATTAAATGAAAGTCATGGATTTTTAACCAGATAATATGCCCATTTTTGAAGCAAAAATAAAAATTAGAAGCATAAACATATTGTAACCTCATATCTATAATCCAGTGTCAGAATAACAAACAATTTTTTAGTAAGTATTATTTTTTTGGATTCATTAATTTGTGCGATATTTCATCTTAAAATAAATTATGTTCAATACATCCAAAAATCCGGGAAATATCTACCTGTGACTTTAAATTTTCTTTGGTCATACCAAGTGTGGTCAACATGATATAAAATGTGTTATCAATTTTTTTTTCTCAATCTAAGTTACATATAAAATGTGGCAAAACAAAACATCGTACTAATATAGAATATTCCAAAAAGTACCCCACTTTATCCAATTATTATCTCTCAAAAAAATATTTTTTGTTCATTTATGGTCGTAGAGACCTGAAGCTTGACGTACATGGACGTTACATTACTTTTGCAGAATACTTAATACATAAAAAAAATAGACACACAAGGATCATAATAGTTTAGTGTCTTTGGAAACTCGGAATATAATCTTCTAATCGTGGTGAAAGATATTCAACATCACCATTAATGATCTCCCCTTTTTTTCTTACCTAAAAACTTTCTTTATATCCTGGGGAAAAGAAAACATAAAAAGGGTGAGCTCAAATTCTCAGTAATGGTAAGAATGGATAAAATAAAACATACCATATACATTTGAACTTAAAAACCGGAACATAATGTTTAAACATCAAAATCTTGAGCAATGACATAAAACATGGAAGTACGTAAGGAATAGATCATAAAGAAACATTAATAATGATAAAATAGCATGGGAATAAAACATGTAATTGTGGTATCCATTAATCACATGTAATGATTTCCATAGTAGCCAAGGCATTGCTACCAAGACCATCTTAGTAGACAGTCCCTTTCTGAATCGAGTTCACTCCTCGTTCCAGTCCTGTAATACGAAACCGAATTAACATACCGTTCTAGCCATGTCTATCTCATGAGATATAAATCTTTACCCAATGCATTTGAGGGAGATATAGGTCACACACATCTCATAATGAAATCATTCTTACTTGTGCCACAAAACAATCATAAATCATTCATCATAACCCAAAGAATAAATTAGGTTTCATAAACATCATTCCATCAAAACATAATCCATATAAAAAAATGGATATCATTTCATCATAAGAAAAGTGAAACCATATAAATTATAGAGACACTATATTTGAAATATACACATATGAAATAATGTCATTTTAGATGGAAAATGGTTTTGATAAAGCACTTGAAATGAATTCTTGAGGAAAATATCCATTTTTCTTAAAAATCATTTTCTTTTCACAAATTTCCATGCACTTTTAAAACAAACTAATTTTTTTGAAAATATTCATAAAATCTTGTAGAGTAAGATTCATGAAAATGAGGCGTTATGAAACCGTAAAAATCTGTTCGTGCCGTATAAGTTAAAAATAACATTCTTCTCGTACTTTTGTCAGAAAAGTCAAAAAGTTCATTGTATGGTAAAAAAAAGAATGAATCCTTCCATAACACGTGGTAAAAGTCAAAAAAGGGTAAAAGTACTTTAAACATACATGAAAACATTTTTATAAAACTTGGGCATGAATGATAAATATAACCCCAGTGAATACTTACGAATAAGCAATCTCGGATAAAAATGAGATTTGCAAAATTATCCATTACCTTAGGTCCGATATGCTTCGTACGTATCCAAACCTCCTATATAATGATTTAAATAATATCATTGACTTATTATAGAATCATATTCATTGTTATTATATCATATATGGTTCACTTATGACTTTATATTACCTGTTCTTTTGTAAATTCATGTTAAAGTAGTGTTTTGGGTAAAATCGTTTCATTTGTCATTCGTGTTTTAGCTTGTAATTATTCATATGATTACTTAGATCATGATTACTTACATCCAGAATGTAAAACATGATTTATATATAATATATATTCAGAATATATATATAATGGATCGATAACTGGAAAGAAATACACCATTCATGGAGACGGTAGGCCGTACGTACGCATGAACGCTGTTTTCGTTTCCTTATTGAATTGAATGGAATTAAGTAGATGACATAAATTTATATATACATAAATCCAGTAGCATTATTATGTCATATATTTCATGATTACTTATTTTCTTTAATGGTTATCATGGAGAGTGAATCTCATCGCATCGTGGAGATGGTAGTCCGTACGTACGCACGAGCGATGATATCATTCCCTGGATCGTGGAATTGTATTAAAGTGTATGTATAATATTTCAGAATCAATATCACTTTAAAATAATCATATATATTAATTACTTTCACCATTATACCCATCAAAGTAAGGTGGTGGTGGAAAATAGATTACACCACGGTGTGGAGACGGTATTCCGTACGTACGCACGCGCGGTGATTTCGTTTTCCGTAGGATGGATAGATGGTGAAATAGGGTTGTTTCATACTTATAATAACATATCAGTATATGAGTGATACTAATGTTATTACTTCATAATGAAACAACTAAAGAAGAAGAAGTGGAAGAAGAAATAAAGTTGAAAGAATCGGTAACGGACATTACCTCTTCTTTGAAGTGCCTCTTTGAAACTTACTCTTAGGGCACTAAAATTGGTCTTTTAAGAACACCAAGACCTCTAGGATGTTTCTAGGGAAGTGGAGAAGAGAATTTGGAATGGGTTGGGCAATCTTTAATTCTCAAAGTGGTGTGAGGAAGAGAGGGAGGAGGTTCCCTTTTATAAGGGAGGAGAGGGGCACCTTTGGAAATATAAGAAATATTAGTTTATATTAAATCCCAACCCCACTTAAAAACTTCCAAAATGACTCATATCAGAATATTAGATGAGATAGGTTTGTAATATCATCAACCATTAAAATTTAGACATGTCAGGACTTTATTTTAAACATTATCAACTTGATTTATCCTTATTTAATCAATTTAATTTTATTTGTCGTAATAACATTCTAAATTTTAAATTATAAGAAATAATTACTTATTGGTTATGAATTTTCCATAATTGGATACTTTATAACATTTTAGACCATATAAAGTTAAATTTTTAATTTTTAAAATTTTTTGTGATTTTTAAACAATTTTATAATATGTTATTTTTATAAAATAACAATAGTGTCAATTTTGACACTATTCATTTAATTGAATTTAAATAAAATATATACAGAAGATATGTTCGAAATAAAAGTTTTAATAGATTCATAAAAGATCATATGTATCTATAAAAGTATTTTAGAATATTAAATAGTTTATATAATATTTATTTTATTATTTTTAAAACCATTTATTTGGTTTATCTCTTAAAAAAATAATTATTACAACATTTTTGTATAATTATTTAATATATTTATTTGTTGCATAAAAATTAAAAAAAAAATACTATGATGAATATAAATCTATTAAACTTCACAATAATACTTTTAATAGAATTTACCATCTTAAAATCACAATAGTTAAATTGTTATATTTATTAAATTATGAAGGTGACTAGTTTGGCATCATTTAAAATAAAATAATATAAGTGTCATAATCGCCTTAATAAGGATCCCAATGGTCAAATATTAGACCAGTAGATGATTAGGGTTTATATATACACTAATAATAAGTTTTGTGCAGATTTTCGGTCCTTTTGATATGTATTACTATTTCAATAAAAACTATATTATTGATTTTTCACTAAATAAATAATTTCTGCATCATTATTGCATAAGATAATAAGGTAATTAAATAACTCTTAAAAATTAAAAATAAATTACCATGACAAAGAAAAAAATTTTATCTTTCAAATGAGTATTTATAACCGAACTTATATTCTGTATAAACTTATATTAAAAATACTTTAATAATTAAAGTTGAGTGAGACATATTTCACTTTCCTTTATATAAAATAAACTAAAGGTCTTAATCACCGCCAAGTGGGTTATAATGGATTCCATTTCGACCCAAATATGACTTAGGACAAATTATAATCATCCAATTGTATTAAGAAGAGTATTAGGATAATTTTATAATATTATATTTACTCTTAATTACCCAATTTACCTTTTACTATGGTAAATAAAACTTACCGTTGTTACTATTCATAAATCCCAAAAATAAAATATATTCTATTAATATAATTTGGACCCACTGATTCCAAATATAGAATCAATTTTTTTAAATTCAATACACATAAGTTTCAGAAATTAAATTAAAATTAATCTAGTTGTCCAAAGAAAACGGGTTTTTGTTTAAAACATTGCAAAAGATTGAATTTATTTAACTAACAAATTCAATGTAAAATAAAGGATAATGACATAAATTATATTAAATGGTAAAAATATATTCTATTTATACATTAAAACCTTTAAGAATTATAATTTAACTATATAAATTATTACGATTAAAAAAGTTGTTTTTAATTAAAATATAGCGTGTTTTTACTATTCATTAAAATATGAAAGTTATCAGAAAAATATCAAAACTTTATCCAATGTAAATTTTTATATCCTGATTAAAAATTATAATTTTATTTTGTAAAATTGAACTTATAAACATGTCAAAAACTATATTTAAAGTGGGTGCGCCATCTAAAGGCGGCAAAACTTCATTTTTTGAAAAATTCTTATTTTACCCGAAAAAATTTATTTTGTTCTTATAACATGTTCTAGAAAATGTGTAAAATGAATAATAAGGTTATAAAATTCAAAATGTAGTTAATACTATTCATAACTGCTAGTTCATATTAATATTATAACCATTAATCATTATTTAGTGAAACTTGATATTGCGTACAACACACGCTATCGAGGAAAGTCGCGATTGCGTGTAATGCAAGCCAAGTCAGGGTTTCATGTAGTGCAAGACTCCTTTGTTGTTGCGTATAAAAAAAATCCAACCATATTTAAATTATACATTGAATATATATATATATACACTCAACGTTGCGTAGAATAACTTCTATCAAATGAACTTGAAATAGTGTGTAACACGTTCCATGAATTGTGTTGCATATACTGCAAGCTAATACGGTGTTGCATATAGAACATGATAATCTTGGTGTAGCATAAAACACATGACATCAAATAAATTAAAAAGAATACTTATCATAAAATATCAGGGTGTTATAATGGTTGGTAAAAAATTAGGAGGTAATGCAGAGACCATATATTTTACCTCATTATTTAAGATCACTATTGGAGGTTCATCTGTTTCAATTTGAACTTTTGTAAAAAAAATTCTATTTCTTAAAAAAGGTTTATGCACATGAATAAACCTCTAATGATATTCAAAATAACTAAAATTTCTACCATTACCAAGAATAAATTCTTTGTTCTCATCCATGATGTACATTCATGATTTTATACAATGTATGCTCTGTCCAGATAACATACCATTTGCTAAAAAGTCACTGATGATCCATAATAATGTAACTTCCATTATAAAATTCTGATATGAAACTATATCAAATGTAGTCACATCGTGTTCCAAAATGAAATTAACTTATCAATTAATGGCCACAAATAAACATCAATATTCTTATTTGGATGTCCTAGAATTTATAGCACCAAATATATATATGGTTCCTTTATCAATGTCCAAAGAGGTAAGTTGTAAGGAGTAATGAAAATAGTCCAAGAATAATATTAAATCTTATAAGCACAAAATGGAAAAAACCATCAGTGAAAAGGCACAAACTTATGTTATGAGATTCTAAGGAAAAAGAAGGATGCATCTAACAAAAGTTTTTCCATGAATCATGATTATAGGGATGATTTAGTCTTTTACCGATGGAAATATTTGATTTATGACATGTCATTAATCTAGTTATGTTGTGAGACATAAATCAATGATATAAATGAGGTGTAATTGATAAATACTTCAATTGTTTCACTGGAACTCTAGACTTTACCTCTTGTGCCACTTTATACCTCATATCTCCACATGTTGGACAATTAACAAAGGATTCATAATCACCATAATATAAGATGAAATAATTTAACATGCATGAATTTACTGATAACTAAGACCCAAATTCTAAACCAACCTCTTACATTCAATGAAACTTGAAAGTAATGAATTTCTGTTAGGAAACAATGATTTGACCAAGGATAAAATCTGATCAAAACAACTATTTGAGATTTTGAAATCTGATTTAATAGCCATAAATTTTGTAACAGCTTTATGTTTTCTCATCTAGCATTCAAGATATTTTTCCTCCCCAGTATGTTTCAAAAAATTTTAAAATTGAGAAGCTTTTGATTCAAGAATTATAATATCATTCTGAGTTGTTTTTTTAGGAATATACATACCAATGACTTCATATACTAAAAACAATTGTGGATCTGGAACAAAAAAAATTGTAGTTTCTACTGATGTTTTTTCACCATGTTGATACCAAAAAATATAATCTTTCAATAAACCAAAACATAAAAGAAGAAGTCCAACATTTTCAAATTTTTCAAATAGGCTAAGATCAAATTTATGACATGGACATTTAATTGTTCCTTTCGAAATAAAATCAGAATTCGAAAATACAAATGATATAAAGGTTTCCACACTTTCAATATAGACATGACTTTTACAAGATCCATTTGAATTTTTTTTAATGATTTATCCAATCATGACCACATAATAAAAAATGGTGTCTACTTCTTAAGTCCATATTTATGTAATAAAAAAATAGAAAGAATAATAATTTTTACCAATCACTTGGACTAATTGAAAATTATTATTTTATTTTAATACCTTGAAATATTATATAAAGTATAATCAGAGTAAGGTGTTGGGTTAGGACTAGATTATGGGGCCCATATAGGATGGATGCATATAGAATACAAATATTAAATATATTATATAAGAAACATTATATTTGTTTGAAAATAATATAATATCACTCAAACAGTTTCTCATATGATAAATTAGAGACTAATATTGGGTCTGAGACGTGAGGTTTACCATAGATGTGACATAATATTTGTTAGCATAACGCATTTCATGGAAGAGTAATTAATTTAATATTTTTATAATAATTTATTATAAAAAATTAAAGTATCTCACAAATTTTTTATCACATGAAAAATTGGAGATCATCATTAGTTCTGAGATGTGGGGTTTATCCTAAGAGTGACATAACATTTGTTTGGTAACATCACATGCGTGGGTAATTCATTTAATATTTTTATTATAATTTCTTATAAAAATTTAAATTATCTCTCAAACTATTTATCATATGAGATATTAGATACCACCATTGGGTCTGAGATGTGGGGTTTACCCAAGGCGTGACATAACATTTGTGTGTGTTAGATGTTTGGTAACATCACATGCATGAATAATTAATTTAATATTTTTATTATAATTTCTTTTAAAAATTTAAACTATCTCCAAAACTATTTATTTTATAAGAAATCGGAGACCAATGTTGACTCTGGGATGTGGGATTTACTCTAGGTGTGCCATTATAATTGTATGCGTTAGATGTTTGGTTACATCGCATGCATGGGTAATTCATTTAATATTTTTACTATAATTTATTATAAAAATATTATGTATCTCCCAAACTATTTATTGTATGAAAAATCAGATACCACCATGGGGTATGAGATATGGGGTTTACCCTAGGTGCGACATTACATTTTTGTGCATTGGATATTAAGTAAGATCACACGCGTGGGTAATTCATTTAATATTTTTATTATAATTTTTTATAAAAAATTAATGTATCTCCAAAACTGTTTATTTTATGAAACATCAGATACCACCACTAGGTCAAGAATGTGGGGTTCAAATTATGAATGACATTACATTTGTTTGCATTAGATGTTTGGTAGCATCGAACACGTGAGTAATTTATTTAGTATTTTTGTTAATAATATATATATATATATATATATATATATATTACAACATTTATTCAAATTGTTAATAGAAATTATTTTAACTTAAAGAACATGTTCATTAATAATTTTGAATTTTTAATATTTAATATTTTTATATTTTTTTGTAAGGTTTGATAAAATATTTTAGTATTTATTTGAAATATTTTTTTTAAAATTATAGTACCTTATAAAATAATTTGTAACACTAATTATTTACTATTTATATCTATTTTTTAATATAATTTATTATTGTTAATGAATTAATAAGTTTTAACTATTATAAATTATATATTTTTTTAATTATTTAAATTAATAATAAATTTTAGATGATTAATATTTTTAATAATTTTTTTATTTGTTATGTAAATTTAACAAGTATTACAAAAAATTAACCAGATTTTTATTAGTTGAGTTTTAAATAAATATTACATATTTTATATTCTTATTTATTTTTCATTAAACCACTTTTTTAACATTTTTTAATAATTTTTTTTATAAATAATGTTTTGTTAAATGAAAAAAAAATTGATAGTCAAAAATAAAACAATTAATAGTAATAAATATTTAAAATATTTATTGAACATGACATCTAATATTGGACACCCAAAAAATATTGAATCTAAATAAACAAAAAAAATATTTACAACATATTTAATTTTTTTACAAAAAACAATTGACAACATTTATAGCATTTATAAAAAAATTGACACCCAAATTTTTTAAAACAATTTATACAAAAAACAATTGAAAACAAATATAATATTTATACAAAAAACAATTTATATTCAAAAAACAATTACACCAAAAAAATATTTACAACATTTATAGAAAACAAATGACCAGACCAGTATTCAAAAGTAATCAACTTCAATAAAAATAATTGACACGCAAATATAAACTAATAAATTTATATTAAACCTAAATATCAAATAAGTTAAAAAAATGGGTAAATTGATTAATATAGGTTTTAATCAGACCAAAATTCAGAATATTGAATTGTAATAAACAAAAAAAATGTTGGAGAACAAAACATGTGTTTGTACCTTGTAGATCTGAGAAGAATTATCTGGGGAGGTGCTGCATTTTAGTTTCGTAGAAAATGGATTGAAAAAATGATTTTGGGGCACTATGGAGTGGTGTGGTGGAGATTTTCAGTGGTACGACGACACGATGTGGAGGAGGGGAGGTCCGACGGTGCGGAGGTAGACCGACAGTGCTGTGCGGTAGAGAAGGAAGAAGAGGATAAAAGGAGAAAGGATGGGCCTCATAGGTTAAATTAATGATTTTTTTTGTAATGAACTATTTGTGATGGAATTAATTCCAACACAAATAATCCTTCACTGATGAGTTTGGTGTTGGACGATGGGAGACCCTTCCAAAACTATTTATGACAGAACACTAATTCCATTGCAAATAGTTTGATATTGGGGAGCGTTTTCGATGGGTCATTTGTCTGTCACAAATGAATTTTTGCAACAAATTGATTTTCTATTTGGTATTTAGCAATGTTAAGTAAATTTAGAAACCCATTCACTATGAATTATTAGATTTGGGGTGATAAATCATTCACTCTAGAGTTTTGTTTAGAATAAGGGTGAACCATCCCATTCCTTCAGTGTCTAATGTTGATAGGTTAATACAAGTCTTGGTTACTGAGAACTCCATGATGCAACTTGATATTTATTTACTTTAATTATCAGTATTTTATACTATGCATTATCATGTACTTATAGGATTTTTTAGAACATCTTTTATGGTGACCAACTAAGTTATACTCACACCCATCTTAGGCACTCGAGTACCCAAGAAGATTTCATAGTTATAGGAATATAAAAGGGAAATGTCCATGTACTTGATGAAAAAGCATGTGTACCATGGATGAAGTTAGAATATGCGATCAAGAAGTTATTTGGGAATTAGTTTTGCAGTGGTCTCCATTATTTTACTTAGTTTCAGACACCTTATACTAGGTCATCCCACTAGAGACATTAATTTTGTTGTATGAACATGTTAAATTGTAGAATATATTATATTATTATAGAATATATAGACTATTTATTTATTGTTAACCTATAGCTCTAATTTCATTTATTCTACATATTATGGTTGATATATATTTTTATTGCTTCCTAGATTTTTAAGGGATATCTAAACATGAAGGAATAGTCTCTCAATGTGTTGTACATCAACCCTCATTAATAGTCAACTTTAAAGCCCTATACCCTTTCAGGGTATGAGATTTTTAAGGAACTCAAGTTTTCATTTTAGCAGTGGGTCCATTTTGAGAACCAAGACTTGGAATAAAGTTGGTATGTCTTAAATAAATGTTTTGGACATGAATTCAGGTCCCATAGGTGTTATGGGTTTTTGAAAGGAAATCATAGAAGGGTTAGGTGGCCGATATGATGAAACATAACAACTATAGGTATTTCCTAATATGAAAGGTGGTTTACAACATGAATGGATTTTATAGAGTGTGCTCATGGAATAAATGGTGTACTGGCCAAGAGATAGTGCCACAACCTTTGGATTTCATTGTATGAAACTTATTTTCATTTCATTAATGATTTTTGGTGGGTTTTTTGTTGATTAGGGACAATTTCACTTTTTTGGTGAGGTTGTTTTGGTTTTTAGTGGGTTTTTTCGTCAAGAGAAGATCATTTATGACTATTCTCTCCCTCCCCTTGATCTATTTCCACCCCACTTTTGGGGGATGGGTTCTTAGTGTGTTTTAATAGTAGATATGAGGTAGAGTGTCAGTTCCTTACTTCTTTATTATTCCCCTTTAATTACTGCTAATTTTTCTTTGATTTGGTCAAGGGTTTTAGTGATGATTGCAAGTGACCATGTTGGAATTGGTAGATTGTGAAGGGGATTTTGTTCGCCTTGTGTAGAGGATCCCAAGGTATTTTTTATACAAATTTGGATGACGTTTTTCTTTTGTTATTCCACCATATAATTTTTCAGGGGTCTCAATTAATTTAGTTTTATTTTTTGACGTCTTTAGATCTTATTATTAGGTATTTTTCTTGATTTAGTATCGAGAGTATATTGGGGACGTCTCACATGTGTTTTTTCTAGTTCTATCATGACAAGAGTCAGAAATATTTTTTTCAACATTATTATTGATCATATTTTTTTTATGAAATCAATTAATACTGAAAAAATAATTAATGTGATTTCATGGCCTAGTTTTAGATGCATTTCGAGTTTGGAACTCAGCTTGTGGATTCAGGTTTTGGTGAGCGGTTATGTCTTGACCCTCATGATGATGGGAGGTGACATATGAGCTTGGGTAGGTCTCGACGAGGAAAAATGAGCTATTTTATAAAAGAAAATTACATTGAATTGAGGTAGGTGGTTCATGCTACATTACCCATGGTATTATGTTTTATTTTTATGGGATGTAATATATGGTCTTACCACTAAGGGTGATTTACTTATTTCTTAAAATTAATTGTTTAATGTAAAATGAAATACCCATGGACTGAACAAAGTATGAAGGGTGACAATAGAACCTTTAACACTTGATTGATTGCATCGACCATCAATGGCTAATGGATTGATTATAAATTTATACCTTGAGACACTTAGGCCCTGAGGGGTGTAATAGAAGTGAATGTAGTAATTTTAGTGACACTAGTTATAGGTTCCCTTAGAGACATCTAGGTAGTGTTGAATGATGGATTGCAATGGATGATCTAGGGATGGACCATGTGAGATATTTGATTTTTCATAGATAATTGTTTCTAGTTTAGATATTATTGGGGTGAGTATTCCTCCCTAACTCAAACGTGATTACGTGGATGTGTAGATTTGTTAGATATTAATGGATATGTTGGGTGTAAGGAATGACATAGTGATGAATTGTGTACTGAGATGGTCTCTAAGCCATCATTTTAGATGGATGAGAGTATGGATTTTCCTTGGAGACCAATAGGAAATTTATGAGATTTTTATGATTTAGTGGACCCTAAGGGTGATCCAGTTTTATATTTACCCATAATAATGTGATCATGGTAAATGAGTAGTGATGATCATGAGATTAACCTTACAACCCAAATTAGTAATTTGTGATTGAGGAGGTTGTGGTTATTTACCCAAGTTGTTTACATGGGTCTATTTTCCCATTGATATGTATTTTTTATATATGGGATTCCTAAGACATGCTCCTAGGATTTTTACTTCGTGCCTAATTTCAATTTTGGAGGCCTTTGATATGCTCCATGGATATATATGGTGGTATAGAAGATTCAATGAGATTCTAAAGCATGTTTTGGGATGCCGTATACATGCTCCATGGATCCATATAGTGATATACAGAGTCCATTGATATATACATTTTATGGTTTGGGATTTTTGGGATAGGCTCCTTAGATTTGGATGACGTGATTTCTAATATGGGAGATACACACCCCTAGATCCATGTGATGGATTAATAGTAGGTAAATACCTTTAGTTTCTAGATTAGTTTGGATTTCCAAGGACATGTTCCTAGAAATCATTATGGTATCTTTTTCGAATGCCTTGGACATGCTCCTTGGATTTAAATATGACAGGGTTTAGAATTCCTTTGACAGGATCCTTGGATTAAAATTTGATCTATTTTATAATTCATTATACATGGTCCTTGGATATATATGTGATAC
This sequence comes from Viscum album, assembly GCA_963277665.1. Classification (NCBI taxonomy): domain Eukaryota; kingdom Viridiplantae; phylum Streptophyta; class Magnoliopsida; order Santalales; family Viscaceae; genus Viscum; species Viscum album. The sequence continues at coordinate 1,221,720,064 of OY728139.1, read as the reverse complement.
AATTTTGAATTCCTTATACGTGCTACCTAGATTCAGAAGAAATACTATTGGAATTTCCTAGTACATAATCCTAGGAATCAACCATTGAACCTAATAAAAATTTAGTTTCTAAGACTTTACCCTATGAATCACTCATGGGAATTATATTGGTTGGAACAATTACATTACATGCTTAGAAACAACCTGAGATAGGTTGAAGCAGGTTTGATTCCATCTCATGTTCCATGTTAGATCCCGATGATCGATGGTGGTAATTTATTTATTCTTCCATAGTTATTTATTTATGATTATAATCATATCAAATATGTACATGATATGATTACTAGTTATGTATGGTAAAAGGTTTATGGTTCCATACTGAGTTGTACTCAAACCCTTCTTGGGTGACAATGACACTTGGGTACCTAAGCAGACTTCACTATTATAGGTTCAGTTTGGACAGAGTCCTAGAGTTAGATTGAGTATGTTAAATAAAACAAGATCGTAGATTTGGATGACATAAGGAATGTGAATGGTTTTAAATACTTAATGTCATTTATCTTGATTTATTTATTTATATATGTGATCAACTTGATAGGTGGTCTTTTTTGTACGTTGGTTGACCGTGAGTTAATTTGATTGTTTTCTTCCACATTAATTTATTATTGATGATTATGTTTATTGCTTCCACATACTATAATGGTTATTTAATTGGATGATTTTGGTTCATTTATATGTTATTTTACACTCTATTATAGTGTTATAATCTCTCCATAGTACTCTCATAGACCCCTACTGCTAGTCAAGATACATTGAATTATGGGTGGGTGAACCGGAGTTCCTAGTGAAGACTCATTAGGTTTGGAATGTTTCTTAGTGTTTGGGTCTATATGGTATATTTTATAAAGTGTTATTAGAGATTTTAGGTAAATGATATCACAAAATGATTCATATTTTTATATTTAGTTTTAATTTTTGAGAAGATGATGGAAAATTGACCTAAGAAGTTTCAAATATTTTGATAGATATCAGACTAGTATATCGAAAACACCCTTCTTGATAACAAGACTAGGTTACCAGGGGATTAGAATATATGGTATTAGTTTTTCATGTTATGATTTTTTTATTTCACCTTGTTTTATAAAAATGAGTTTTGATATTTATTATTTATGATTTATGTGGTTTTAGATCTTATACCATTGGATATAGGCCAATGATCATTATTATTTTTCTTCACATAGGATTCATCAGGAATATGTGTGATTTTTTGATTTTTACCATAGAAGACAACTGATTTAATTGTTAAAGTTTCATAAAAAACATATTTGGTGTTTTCCCTATAACTATGTGTTGATATTTTTCTTATCTAGACCATAATGTATTTCACATATGTTGATGTGTCATGTGTATCCATGATGAGATGATCCTTAATAAAAAATATATATTCCATTAGATATGAGATGTATCATGAACCCTAGTAGGTCAGTACTTATATTTGTTTATTATTGATTAACCCCTTGTGGGTAATTATGGTATTGATTCTAAAATGAAAACCTGTTAGATTATTTAAAGTGTTAAAACTTATTAAACATTTTCATTTATAACTACCTAGTTGGATTATACTTAACCAAACCATATGAATATGGATAGTTGATAGTGATCATGGTATGAAGATTCCAATATATATATAAGCTACTATATGAGACAATGATACTAGAGTGGGTGGCTCCCATATATAGGGACATGGTGAAGATCATGATGAAACCGTGATTTTCAAGGGGTTGTACTATATACAGATATATATTGAAAATCAATTCCCTAGTAAGATTGTGGTTTGGAATTTGATATCAGATATAGATATATGACACCCTAGAGTGGTTAGTTGGGTTCATGAGTTTCCATGTGATTTGGAGACTGGAATAGATGGTTGTTTTCTGTGTATTTCTATTTATATGAGATATGATGTTTGGGTAAGGCCAAAGAGCCTGTGGTTTTTGTGATACGAATTAGGATATTTGTAAGATAAGAATTAAAATTAATAAGTTGGAAATTTTTCCATGATCTTGTTGAGATTTTATATATTAGTGAATCTTGAAATACAAGGGTTAGCCATGTATTGTGAGTTCTATAGTGATGGGAAGAAAGAGTAGATTCTTTGGGTTTGAGATTTATGAATGAGATGTGATAGAGAATATGTGATATAATCATTGTTTTTTCTTAGATATTTTAAACATTTAATGAATTGGTAGGTATATTTCCTTAAGTTTAGTGTGATATAGGTGCTTTCATATATGGTATGGGTATGATTATGTCTTGGATATTCATGATTAAAATACATTGAGTGTTACTTTTTTGGTCTTGAGGTTTTGGTTTTGAAGGGAATAATGGTTGAGTGACTAAAACAGTTGACCTTTAGATGCAATTTTGGGAGTTCGGTGAGAGAATGAAAAGAAAATTCAGGTTTAGTTTTGAATTAGGTTAGTGGGTGAGCATATGATACAATTAGATATAGTTAAATTTACAAATTTATAAGGTGATCATTGAGGGTTATTATGGGTTGCTGATATTGGTATGCATGAAGGGCATGGTGAGATATTTTGGAATGTAATCATATGTGATTCTTTTGGTCTTCACTACTACAGAACCCCATGATTTCCTTTTCAGGACTTAGCCCTTGGGTCTTGTGGATTTTATCTTCCCTCTAGTCTATTGTTTCTATAATAAAAAATTCTTTTTTCTGGTCAATCATGGTATTGTGAGTCAGGTTATGTGACTTGGTGGTAAGAAAGCACAAATCCATGGTCATTCTAATAACCCCTGCTTGATGTACATGGACATAACATTTATTTTGTAGAATACTTAATACATGACACAAACAGATGCCCAAATACCATATTAGTTTAGTGTATTTGGAAACTTATAACCTAATATTCTAAAATGGTGAAAGATATTCAATATCTCCCATAAAGATCTCCCCCTTTTGTGTTCCAATGTAAAACCATTATTTATTTCCTTGGGATTTGAAAACATAAAAAGGGTGAGCTCAAATGCTCAGTAAGGGTAAACATAGAGAACATAAAACAAACCATAAAAATTTTATTGTAAAAACCTGAACAGAAAGTTTAATCATCAAAATCTTTAGTCATGAAATAAATCTTGGTAGTACGTATGGAATAGATCATAAAGGAACATTAACCATGATAGAATAACATTATCATAAAACATGTAATTGTGGAAAAATAATAATCACATGATATGATTTCTATAGTATCCAAGTAATTACTTCCAAGGCCAAAATATTGGACAATGTCTATTATTGAACCGAATTTACTTTCTATTCAAGCCATATATTACTGAACTAGATTTACTTGTCTTTTCAGCCCTATATTACTGAACCGGATTTACTTCCAGTTTCACCCATGTTTCACTCATGAGATATAAATCTTTACCCAATGCATTATAGGTATACATTGGTCCCACCCATCTCATAATTAAACCATTCTTATGTGTTCCAAAAAAACATAAAAACATTTGTCATAGCATAATCCATGAAATAAAATGGGTTTCTTAATCTTAATTCCATCATAACATAATCCATGTAAGATACATTGATTCCATAAAAAAAAATTCCATCATAAAAAAATAAAATAAATGTAATAAAATGGATATAAACATAACCCTATTTCATTTTAGATTGAAAATAATTTTTATAAAACACTCGAGCTTAATTCATGAGGAAAATAACCTTTCTTCTATAAAAACATTTTATTTTCTAAAAATGATGTAAAATTTTAGAACAAAATAATTTAGTTGAAAATAAAATTGAAATAGTGTATTGGAAGCTTCATGGAAATAATGCATCATGAAAACATAAAAAACCATTCATGTTGTATAAGTTGAAAAACATTATTCTTGTACTTTTTCTTGAAAAGTCAAAAAGTATATCGTATGGTAAACAAAAGAAATTTTCCTTCAGTACCATGTAGTAAAAGTAAGAAATGGGTAAAAATGTATTAAAAAATAAATAAAAGAATAATAAAAATTTTATGAAAATATTTTTAGAAAACACCGACATGGATGATAAATATATCCCCAGTAAATACTTATAAGCAATCTCAGATAAAAATAAGATGGCAAAATTATCCCTTACCTTAGGTCTGATACACTCCATACGAGTCAAAATCATCTTTATAATGTTATTAAACATATTATTAAATTATAACAAAATCATAATAATATTTATGATATCATATATGATTCGTTTATGACTTTATATTACCCGTTTATTAACAATTCCAAGTTAATGCAACATTTCGGGTAATATCACTTCTTTTATCGTACATGTTTTGACTTGTTGTTCATGATCATATTACTTATATCAGGATTTAATTACTTCTATAATGAATGATATGATTTATATATCTTATATATTTATTATATAAATATATATAATAGAAAGATATATAAAATGGAATACACTGTTCATGGAGATGGTAGGTTTTACATACACATGAATGCTATTTCTATTTTCTTATTGTATTGAATGGAAGTAAGTGAATAACATAAATGTACATACTTATATAAATATATATCATTATATTAGACTTATTATGTCATATATTTAATAATTATGAATAATATATATATATATATATTGTAATCATTCTTGTATGGTTAAAGTGGAGAATGAATCTCATCACGTCGTGGAGAATGTATGTCGTACATATGCACGAGCGACGATATCATTCTTTTAACGATTAAATGATATGGAATTAGATGTTATATTAATTATAAATAACCATAATAATGTAATATTAATTATTTATTTCTATTATAATCATCATTATACTCATCCAAATAAAGTAATGTGGAATAAAAAATTACAATACGGTGTGGAGACGGTAAGCCGTGTACACACACAGTGATATTATTATTCGTAGGAAGGATAAAATGATGAATATAATTTTCCCATGATTATATTAACATATAATTATATGGATTATAAAATATTTATTAAATTGTTTTGGAAACAATATATAAATAAGAAGTAGAAGATGAAAATAACTTATAAAGAAGGGATAAAACGATTACCTCTTCTTCGGGTGTTTTCTTTTGATTTGAGAAAAAGGGCTCCTTAGGATGACTATATTCCCAATGTTATTACTATAGAATTATATGAGAGATGTTGGGAGACTAAATGGGTAGGGGTGGCCGAACCAAAGGGATTTAGATGTGTGAGTTAAAGAGAATGGGAGGTTCCATTGGGCATAACTTTATATTTTTAGGATTTTTATATCATTTAATAAAATATTATTTGTTTTAAAAACACATTTATGTCAATTTTGACACTATTTAGTAATTGATTTTTGTTAAATTCATAAGAACATGGTTACTTAAAAAAAGACATTGAATCATTCATAACCTTCTAATGTCATCCATAAAATTAGTGTATGTCAATATAATGTTCAAATTAAATTTATTTTAGTATTTATCAATTCATTTATTTTAATCTTTCATTAATGAGGTAATCACTTCATCATAATTGTGTCATAAATACATATTATTATCTAATGTATAAAAATTATAATTAAAATACCTTGATGTATGGAATATTTTTAGATATATAGTGACTATTTATATACATATAGGTCAGTTATGTAATCCTATATTAAAATCAATTTAGTAAAAGATATATGTTTATGTTATAATTATCTTTACTTTAAATTAATTCTTATAAAATGCCATTTTTACATCCAAGTGAATCCATGGGGTCCTAAAATAAAACCAAGGATTCATATGGTCGGAAATGTATCATTCAATGGGGTTAGAATACGTTTTAAGGTAGTTTTATACTATTAAATTATTATTTTTTACCCTTATTTACCAGATTTACCTTTTAACCATGGTAAATAAAAATAATTACTGATGTTACTATTTTAAAGTACAAAAATAAGAGGTAAATATTCACACGATTTGTGCCTTATGATTGCAAATATATGGAATCCATTTTTCCAAATTCAAAACACATAAATTGCAGGATTAATTTAAAATTAATTCCCATTGTCAAAACCAAAAAAGGGGTTTTTAAGAAGTAATAACTATCAAAAGATTGACACGGGTTTATGTGAAATTTCAATGGAAAATTACTTACAGTGACCAAAATTGTATTAAATGATAAATAATTAATTCAATTACCCTTTAAATGAAATTAAAAAGATATTCTAACTATATAAATAAATTAGATGAAAAGTCAGTTTTGAATTAAAATGCAGTATTTTTCACTATTCATTAAATTCTGAAGTTTATCAGATAAATACCAAAAATCCAACAAAAGTAAATTTTTAAGTCCCTATTATAAATAAGAAGTTTAGTTTTTAAAATTTAAATTATAAAAGAGTTAAAAATTATATTTAAAATAGGTGTTCCATTAGAAGGCGGTAAAACTGCATTTTGTGAAAAATACTCCTTTTATTCGAAAAAATGATTTTCTTCTCATATAATGTTTTACAAAATGTGTAAGATGAATTATAATGTTATATAAAATTCAAAATTTAGTTAATAATATTTATAATGGATAGTTTATATCCCCTTAAATAATAATATTTTAATTATAATCGTTGTTTAGTGAAACACAGTATCGCGTACAACACAAGCAATCGAGGAAGGTTGATCTTGCATGTAATGCAAGGCAATTCAGTTTTTCATGTAGTGAAAGCTTACTTTGTTTTTTCAAATAAAATAATCTAAACTTATTTCATTTATACGTTGAACAAAATCTATACTCAGTGTTTCATAAATGAATTTTATCAAAAGAACTTGAAATTGTGTGCAACAAAAGACAAGAATATTGTTGCGTATACTGCAAGCAAATATGGTGTTGTGTATAGCACAAGATAATCTTGGTGTAGCATAAAAGACAAGAAATCAATAAAATTAAAAGTATTTATCTCATAAATTCCCAGGGTATTACATTCTTCCCACCTAAAAATGAATTTCGGCCTCAAAGGTCATTTGGGTTATAAATGGTTTTCTACGAGAAAGTTTCTTTCATGGAAAGCCACATCGTAAAAAGTGATAATAAAACTTCATTTTCGAAAGGAAATTTATAAACATAAAAGTTACAAAAAATAACTCATCATTGGGTTTCCACATAGGATCACATATGTGGGAAGTGAAAACATGGATATGGAAGAAAAATCTAACCATGAAGTTCAGATGGATAGTTTCCTTTCAATTATATCCTTTTTTTCTTATCATAACCATGAGATAGATGAAAAATGAAATCTAACATTTTTTAAGAAGAATACGAGGAAGGTACATACTAAAAAATAATATTTTAAACTCATCTCAACCCATGGAGTCAATTTTATCTTGTTTCCTCATATTCTTGATAAATTTTCACCATAGATTCGCTTTACCTTCCGAGTAATGATTTCCCAACTTAACAGATTCACATTATGAACAAAAAATAATGAAAAATATATTATCAACTGTACAAATCCATTTCTTTTCAATTATTGGATCCGTTGTTCCACTAAAATAATGTGGATGTTTCTTTAATAAATATTCAAGAGAACTTTGTTTGCACCTTTGGTCATTTGGTAGCCTAACTGGATTTGTGGTCATAGAAACAAGATTATTTATTCAAACTTCCATAACACTTGGTTATTTAAGAGGGACATCATTGCATTTCCCATCACATCCAGTGTTAACTTGGTTCCTTTGGGTTCTATCCATTATCTAAAACCCAAAAAGAACAGTTTGAGAGGCAAAAATAATAAACGGAAAACAACATTTTAAAGGGGGATTACTTTTAATATCTAACATCTCAGGTTTAATACTAGGTTATTCCTGATCATTACCATAATTCTAGGATGATAAACTACTGTTAGACTTTTCCTTAGGGAAATACCAAGACATACCTTAGAAATATCTCTAGGGACCTCACTAATGTTTTCACATCCTAGATTCCAAAGTATAATAAAACCTTCACTCTGATACCAACTCTAACGACCCCAGCTTGACTTACATGGAAATTACATTTATTTTGTGGAATAATTAATACATGACCTAAATAGATTCCCAAAGACCGTATTATTTTAGTGTCTTTGGAAACTTGGAACATAATCTTCTAACATGCTGAAAGATCTTCAATATCTCATGTAAAGATTTTCCCCTTTTGTTTTCCTACCTAAAACCTTTCTTTATATCTCGGGGAAAAGAAAAAATAAAAAGGGTGAGCTCAAATGTTAAGTAAGGGTAATCATAGAGAACATAAAACAAACCATAAATATTTTAATGTAAAAACATGAACATAAAGATTAAACTTCAAAATCTTGAGTCATGAAATAAATCTTGGTAGTACATAAGGCATAGATCATAAAGGAATATTAACCATGATAGAATAACATTGGAATAAAACATGTAATTATGGAAAAATTATAATCACATAATATGATTTCCATTGTTTCCAAGGAATTGCATCAAAGACTATCATAATGGAAAAAGTCCATTACTGAACTGGGTTTACATTCCATTCCAACTATGTATTTCTAAACCGGATTTAATTGCCTTTACAACCATATATTTCTGAACGAGATTTACTTTCCATTCTAACCATGTTTATCTAATGAGATATAAATATCTAACAAATTCATTGGAGGGAGATATAGATCCCACCCCACACATAAGGAAACCATTCTTACATTTTCCACAAAAACCTAAAAATCTTCCTCATAACATAACCCTTGAAATAAAATGGATTTATTAAACATCGTTTCATCATAATAGTCTTTATAAGATAAATAGATTCCATAAAAATAATTACATCATAAAAAAATCAAATAAAAGTAATAATATGGACAGAAACATAACCCTATTTCATTTTATATGGAAAACAATTTTTATAAAACTCTTGAGCTTAATTCTGGAGGAAAATCTGCTTCCTTCATTAAAAACATTTTCTTTTCTCAAAATGCTGTGAAATTTTAAAAGAAAAGAATTTAGTTGAAAATAAACACGAAATATTGCAGAAGAATATTCATGGAAATAAGGAATCATGAAAACATTAAAATCTATTCATGCCTTAGAAGTAGAAAAACATTCTCCTCTTACTTTTTCTGGAAAAGTCAAAAAGCACATCTTATTGTAAGAAAACAAAGATTCCTTCCATACGATGTAGTAAAAGTCAAAATGGGTAAAAATGAATTTAAAAATTAATAGAGTAATATTAAAAATTTTATGAAAACATTTTTTTAAAACATGGATGTAGATGATAAATATATCCCCAACAAATACTTACATATAAAATATCTCAGATAAAAATGAGATTGTAAAATTATCCCTTAACTTTGGTCTGATACTCTCTATATGAGTCCAAAACACTCATATAATGTTTTTAACCATATTATTAACTTATATTAGAATCATAAATATATTTATGATATCATATATGAATATTTTAGGACTTTATATTACCCTTTTATTAACAATTCCCATTCAATGTATCATTTTAGGTAATATCGCTTTGTTTATTGTACGTGTTTTGACTTGTAAGTCTTGATCATATTACTTAGATCATGATTTAATTAATTTCATAATGTATAATCTTATTTATATATCATATATACTCATAATATATATATATATATATATAATGGAATACATCGTTCATAGAGATGGTAGGCCGTATGTACGCATGAATGTTGTTTTTGTTTTCTTATCATATAGAATGGAAGTAAGTGAATGACACATATATAAATATATGTATATATATATTGTTACAATTGACTAATTATGTCATATATTTCATAATTATAAATAATATATATATATATATTATAATCATTCTGGGATGGTTAAGTGGAGAATGGATCTCATCGCGTCATGGAGACGGTAGGTCGTACGTACACACGAGCGACGATATCATTATTTTAATGATTTAATAATATGTAACTGGATGGTATATTAATTATAAATAATTATAATCCTATAATATTCAATATTTATTTCTATTATACTCAATATTATACTCATCTAAATAAATAAATGTGGAATAACAAATTGTACCACGCTGTTGAGATAGTAAGCTGTACCTACACACGTATTGTGATATTATTATTCATAGGATGGATAAAACAATGAATATAACTTTCCCATGATTATATTAACATATCAGTATATTTATGATACTTTATTTGTTACTTTGGTATGGAAACAATACATAAATAAGAAGTATAATAAGAAAAGAACTTCAAAAGAAGGGATAAAACGATTACCTCTTCTTCTGGTGTTTCCTTTTGATTTGAAAAAAAGGCCTCCATAGGATGGATATCTGCCAAATGTTATTAATCTAGGATGATATGAGGGATGTTGGGAGACAAAATGGGTAGGTTTTTTCTGATCCAAATGGTTTTAGATGTGTGTGTTAAGTAGAAAGGTAGGTTCCCTTTTATAAGAGAGGTTAGGGGAACTTTCGGAACAAGATTGAAATATTAATTTATCATAAAAATATTTTCTGTTTATAATAGCTAAAAATTAATTTATTTAGAGGATAAAATTAGTATGGGTCAATATAATCTCAAAAAATAGGTATTAGACATGTTTATTTCATAAAATTAACCTTATCGTTTATATTTAACCCTTTGTAAAATAGGTTAACTCTTACCATGTCTTCTTGTATTTTTATACTACATGGTTAATATCATTACTATAAAAATGAAAAGAGAACCTAAAGTGAATTATTTATTACCATTTTATTTATATATATTTTATTTGGACGAAATTTAGAATTTTAGTATTTTTATATCATTTAATAAAATAGTATTTGTTTTAAAAACACATTTATGTTAATTTTGACACTATTTAGTAATAGATTTTTGTTAAAGTCATAAAAACTTGATTACTTAGAAAAAAATAAATTATATAATACTTAATATGTCAATTTAATCCTAATAATTAATTTATGGCATCATAATGTTCAAATTAAATTTATTTTAATACTTATAAATTGATTTATTTGAATCTTTAATTAATGAGGTAATCACTACATCATAATTTTGTCATAAATAAATATATTTATCTAATGTATAAAAATTATAAATAAAATAAGTTTATATAGAAAATATTTTTATATTTATAATTAATATTTATAGGCATATATTTCAGTTATATAACCATATATTAAAATCTACTTAGTAAAAGATATATGTTTATGTTATAATTATTATTACATTAATTAATTCTTATAAAATGTCATTTTCACATCCAGGTGAATCCATGGGGTCCCAAAATAGACCCAAGGATTCCCATGGTATGGAATATCTCATGAAATAGTATTAGAATAGGTTTTAGGGTTGTTTTATACTATTAAATGTTTATTTATTTTAATCTTATTTACCATATTTACCCTTAACAATGGGAAATAAAAATAATTACGGAAGTTACTATTCATAATATCAAAAAATAAAAGGATACTATTCACAAAATTTATACCTTCTTATTCCAAATGTTTAATCAATTTTCCCAAATTGAAAACGCAGAAGATACAGTAATTAATTTAAAATTAATTCCCATTCTGAAAACCAAAAATCAGGTTTTTAAGAAGTAATGACTATCAAAATATTGACATGTGTTTATGTGCAATTTTAATGGGAATTTACATCCAAGTACCATAATTGGATTAAATGATAAAAATTTAATCCAATTACACTTTAAAACCAATTAAAAATATAATATAACTATATAAATAAATTAGATGAAAAGGTAGTTTTGAATTAAAATTCAGTATTTTTCATTATTCATTAAAATTTGAATTTTATCAGAAAAATAACAAATATTCAACAAAAGAATATTTTTATGTCCCTATTAAAAATAAGAAGTTTATTTTGTCAAATTTATCTCATAAATGTGTTAAAACTAAATTTAAAATGTGTGCACCATCAAATGGTGGTAAAATTGCATTTTGTGAAAAAACAATTTTATCTGAAAAATTGATTTTGTTCTCATATCATGTTCTACTAAATGTGTAATATTAATTATAAAATTATATAAAATTCAAAATGTAGTTAATACTATTTATAATAGCTAGTTTATATCCCATTAAATAATAATATTTTAAAAATATATCGTTGTTTAGTGAAACTCGGTATACTGTATAATGCATGCTATCGAGGAAGGTCGTTCTTGCGTGTAATGCAAGACAAGTAAGCGTTGTATGTAGTGAAATATTCCATTTGTGTAACTTATAACATAATCCAAACAAAGTTCATTTATACATTGAACAAAATATATACTCAGTGTTGCGTGAAATAAATTTTAATAAAAGAACATAAAATTGTGTGCAACACAAGCCAAGAATACTGTTGTGTATACTGCAAGTTAATATAGTGTTGTTCCTAGAGAAAACTAATCTTGTTGTAGCGTACAACACAAGAAATCAAAAAAATTAAAAGAATATATGTCATAAAATCTTTGGGTGTTACATTCAAACCCCCTTAAAATTAATTTCACCCTAAAAAATCTTCATGGTTATAAAGGGTTTTCTACTTGAATGATTCTTTCATAGAAAACCACATCGTAAAAAGGGATACTAAAACTTCATTTTAAAAAGGAAAGCTAGAAACAAAATAGTTTCCCAAAATAACTCATCACAGGGTTTCCACAAAGCAGAACATAAGTGGGAAGTGGAAACATAGATATGGAAGATAAATATAACTATAAAGTTCTTATGGAAAGTGATAGAGAATATGGTTTAGAAAAAGTTAACTACCAGAAAGCCATAAATTTGTGATGATTTAAGGGACCATTTGATTCATTGGATTAGAAGGTATTAGGATAACATTTTTGGTTTTTGAGATATTTTTCCTAAAGTTGAATAATTTTTCATCAGAATAAATACTTACTTGATTTTGGTATAATATCACCACTGTTAATGCCTTGAATACTTTTCACTTCATCTCTTATTTATAGAAATGAAGTTGAATTTGTCATTATTGATGTGTTAGCAGATCATGTGATATAATTATAGGTCATTCCATCTGTCTTAACAAAAAGGTTATTAAAGGTAATAAAATATGACTAAGGCCATATATAATGAGATAATAGAAAATTCAACTAGAATAAAACATATACTATCCATAAATGTATAAAATTACAATCCATCCAAAAATTGAAAATATAAAAATTTATAAAGAGGTGAACTAAATGAACTTAAAATTTGTCTCCCATTTCTCATTTGGAAGTTCTTGTTTGTCACATTCCAAACATGTGAATACCTTAATCGTGTGTTCTCTTGAAACATGATAATAACATGAATTAACGTAGAACCTTAGTGAAAAAATTCATTCTGTCAAAACTAACTCTTTCCACACACCAATATACAAACAATTATATACAATCAAAACGTGATATCAATTTTTTCTTTTATCATCTAGGAGATAATTAATACTATAAAACATTTCATTATCTCTTTATCCCTTCATATATCATGTGATTTACAAAAATATTTTAATCACCATTTGGGGTTACCAGAACCATATACTTATGGAAAACCAAAATGGATCAATACATAGATATTCTAATATTACATAATACTATAGAAGAGATTTGACAACACTATTTTGGAATCTCGTTACATGAACACTTAATCATTCCATCACTTCGTTGTCATACTCAACATCACCAATAGAGATCACATGTGATTTGACTTTGTATTTGGCCTTAAGAGGTTTATGTCATTGATAATTATCCATTAACCTTGAATTTGGACATTGGTTAGGATAATCCTCTATTTGCCACACTTAAAAAATTTATCAGTCCCCTAAAGATAGTTTCCTCTATGCATCCTTCCTCACATTGTGCATAAATTAATTCTAATATTCTTGGCTTTGTAATTTTTATAGTTTCCTTTGAATTATATACTTCATTTATTATCATAAACATGAGATAGATGATAAACTAAAATATCCCTTTTTGTAAGAAGAATACGAGGAAGGTACTTATTGAAAAATATGTTTTTAAACTCATCCCAGTCCATGGAGTCGATTTTATCTTGTTTCCTTGTATTCTTGATAAATTTACACCAAATATTGGCTTTACCTTCCATGCGATAAGTGACCAACTGAACATTTTAATGTTCTGAACAATGGAGAATGAAAAATATCTTTTCAACAGTACAAATCCTTTTCTCTACAACTATTGGATAAGTTGTTCCACTAAAATAAGGTGGATGTTTCCTTAAGAAATATTCAAGAGAACATTGTTCCCACCTATGGTTGTTTAGAAGCCTAGCAGAATTTTTGGTTATAGAAATAAGATAATTTATTCGATCTCCCATAAAATATGGTTGTTTAGGAGGACCATCATTGCATTTCCCATCACAACCAGCATTAACGTGCTTCCTTTTAGTTCCATCCATCGTCTAAAACCCAAAATGAATAGTGTGAGAGAAAACAATCATACGCAGAGAACAATATAATCAAGGGGTGTACTTTCAAAATCTAACATCTTAGGTTTAATAATAGGATATTTATGATCATTACCATAATTCTAGGACTGTAACCTATAGTTAGACTTACCCTTAGGGAAATCCCTTGACATACCTTAGAAATATCTCTTGGGATATCACTAATATTTTTACATCCTAGTTTACAAAGGATAACTAAAACACCACTCTAATACCAACTCTAACGACCCCAAATTGACATATATTGACATTACATTTCTTTTTCAAAATACATCATACATGACACAAACAGACTCCCAAATACCTTATCAATATAGTGACTTTGGAAACTCAGAACCTAATCTTCTAACATGGTGAAAGATCTTCAATATCTTCCATAAAGATCTTCCCCTTTTTTTCCTACCTAAAAACATTCATTATATCCCGGGGAAAAGAAAACATAAAAAGGGTGATATCAAATGCTCAATTAGGGTAAACATGGAGAACCTAAAACAAACCATAAACATTTGAACGTAAAAACATGAACAGAATGTTTAAATATCAAAATCTTGAGTCATGAAATAAATATTTGCAGTACGTAAGGGATAGATCATAAAGGAACATTAACCATGAGAGAATAGCATTGGCATAAAACATGTAATTGTGGAAAAATAATAACCACATAATATTATTTCCATATTATCCAAGTTATTGATTCCTAAACCATCATAGTCAACAAAGACCATTACTAAACTCGGTTTACTTGTTGTTCTACCTGTGTATTACTAAACCAGATTTACTTTTTGTTCCAACCCTGTATTACTGAACTTGATTTACTTTCTGTTCTAGACTTGTTTATCTAATAATATATAGATCTTTACCCTATGCATTGGAGGGAGATATTGGTCCCACCCATCTCATAATGAAGCCATTCTTACGTGTTCCACAAAAACATAAAATCATTCATCATAGCATTACCCCTAAAATAAAATGGTTTTCTTAAACATCATTTCATCATAACATAATACATATAAGATAAATGGATCTAATAATAATAATTCCATAATAAACACAATCAAATCAAAATAATAATAAGGATATAAACATAACCATATTATATTTTAGATGGAAAATAATTTTTATAGAACACTTGAGCTTAATTCCTTAGGAAAATATCCTTTCTTCTTTAAAAACATTTTCTTTTCTCAAAATGTTGTGAAATTTTAAAAGAAACCAATTTAGATGAAAATAAACTTGAAATAGTGTAGAGGAAGCTTCTTGGAAAAAAGGGTTCATGAAAACGTAAAAATCTATTCATGCCGTATAAGTTAAAAAAATCATTCTCCTCATACTTTTTCCCAGAAATTCATAAAGTACGTTGTATGGTAAACAAAAGAAATATTCCTTCCACACTATGTAGTAAAAGTCAAAAATGGGTAAAAAAGACTTTAAATATGCATAGAATAATAGTAAACATTTTTTGGAAACATTTTAAGAAAACATGGACATGGATGATAAATATATCCCCAATAAATACTTAGGTATAAACGATCTTTGATAAAAATGAGATTGACAAATTATCCCATACCTTAGGTATGATACTCTCTGTACGAGTCCAAAACTATTGGATAATGTTTTTATGATATTATTAACTTATATTAGATTAATAATAATATTTATGATATCATATATGATTGTTTTATGACTTTATATTACCCATTTATTAACAATCCCAATTTAATGAAACATTTTGGGTAATATCGCTTCGTTTATCATACGTGTTTTGACTTGTTATTCTGGATCATATTACTTAGATCATGATTTAATTACTTATATAATGTATAATATGATTTATATATTATATATATTCATAACATAAATATATATAATAGATATATATAATATGGAATAGACCATTCATGGAGACGGTAGGGTGTATGTACACATGAAAGATGTTTCCCTTTTCTTATTGTATTTAATTGAAGCAAGTGAATGAAATATATGCACAAACACACACATATATATATCATTCCAGTAGACTTATTATTTTATATATATTTCATAATTATGAATAATATATTTATATATATACACATTTATTATAATCATTATTGGATAGTTAAAGTTGAGAATGAACCTCATCACGCCGTGGAGACGGTAGGCCATACGTATGCACGAGAGATGATATCATTCCATTAATGATTAAATGATATATAACTGGATGGTATATTAATTATAAATAATCATAATCATGTAATATTTATTATTTATATCTATTATACACATCATTATACCCATCCAAATAAAGTAATGTGGAATAACAAATTACACCACAACGTGGAGAAGATAATCCATATGTACACACACTTGGTGATATTATTATTCGTATGATAGATAAAATGATAAAAATAAATATCTCATGGTTATATTAACATATCAATATATGGATGATACTGGATTTAATACTTTGGTTTGGAAACAATATATAAAGAAGAAGTTGATGAAGAAAAGAACTTCTAAATAAGGGATAAAATGATTACCTCTTCTTCAGGTGTTTCCTTTTGATTTGAACAAAAATACTTCTTAGGATATATATTTTTAAAGACTTGGAATTTAAATTTAATTTTTCTTTAATTATATGGGAATTTTACGAGTCCACGAAAATTTACGGCGCGTGATTCTGAGGCCCGGTGTTCGTAGAATGAATTTCTGAACTTTTTTTCAGGTATGTTCAGTAAATGTGCAAGTGGGTTTTTGTAACTTTTGAAACGATGCTCGGAATTGAAATCCGAGGACATCGTTGAACTTGCAGTTCCAGTTTTAACTTAAGGAGACATTCAGCTCGACCACTGTAGGTCAAGGGTAGAAGTTAGTTTTTCACCTTTTCGGGGAGGAATAGAAAAATAAAAATATTTAACTTTTTATTTTTCTTGTAACCATTATTGTGTTATAGAGGTGGGCACCACCCAAACTAAAACCCCAATTTGAATTCAAAGGTGGGGACCACCCGACTCTTGAACTATCTCTTTAATGAGGGAGGTGACATTTGTTATCCTTTAAATTAATTATGCCAACACCATCACAATTAATGGAGAAATCAATTTTAAATTAATGAAACATAATTTATTATGTGGGATATTCATTTTTTTGTGTAATTTGTGAAAGTGTTTGAAAAGGGTAATTGGGAAGGAACTTTGAAGGAATTCTTCTTCTCCAATGAAGAACACTTATCCAACGAAGAACACCGACGTTCTCTAATGGCTTCAGCTCCTTCCTCGTGACATCCTCCAACGTGGGACGTCTTCCGCAATGACAAACCAATGTCTGTACTTCCCTCCTCACAATTTCAACAAACCATATAGGTAGGGTTTGCTGTTTTAAATTTGCCCCTTACCCGTTCTTGGCAATTCTTTGTGATTGAAGAAATAATTGAGCTGCTTGCTACCACTCTAACGTGGTGGGTGCGGTCCAAACAAGATGGCCTGAGCACTCTGAAAATCTTTGTGTAATATTTGTTGCATTCTTCACGATGGAGGAGGACATAGACTAGTGCCAGAAATTGGCACTGGTGGAACTCGAGAGTGGCGGTCGGCACCACGGCTGGCCGTGAAGATGGTTGCAGTGCAACCGCACCACCGGAGAAGGGCCATGACCCGTCGGCTGTGGCAGAGAAAGGGTGGCGGACGGTGGAGGCCAAAAGCATGATGAGGTAGCAATGCACGTCCATGCTGCCCAAAAATCTAGTTTCGTGACTTGTGTCATGGTAGAAAAGGGGCGGAAGCTGACGTTCGGCGGGGAGGTGCACGATGCGCCACCATCGGGGCATGGGGCCGCGGTCCGCCTGGGCACGGTGGATCACGGAAGGTGACCAGCATTCGGCCATCCTTGGAGGGGATGCACATGATGCACTGCCGGGAGGACCAAGGGCAGACCATTTCAGCAAGCCGAGCTGGACTGAGCGAGACCCTCGGCAGGTCCCGCGTCCTGCCTGGCGACTGAACGGCTTCGGCCGTTCGGTGAGTAGGAGTGTGGGGCGCACGACTCCCCCTGCATGAGGCCGGGCCAGGCCGGACCCAGTGGGCCGGGTCAACCTGAACCAGTTTGGGTCAACCCAGTCCGGGCCAGGCGAGGTCGGGTCGGTCTGACGGGGTCGGACCGGACCCAGACCAACTTAAACCCATATTCACACTTTTGGACATAACTTTGGCACCGGACGTCCGTTTGAAAAACCATCTGCAATGCCAAAAAACTTGGAGCGAGATGGTCCTTTTGGTATACCCCAATAGAGATTTGGATAAAGTTGGGGTACGGTCGGGTTCGATCGAGCACGAAACCAACCAGGTCCTCAGGACTAAAAGGCTAATAACTTACAGACCGGGCATCCGATTGATGCAACATCTATTGCGTTGAGACCCCTATTACATTATGGTCATTTGGGATACTTCTTTGTGGTACTTCGTAGAAGTTGGAGTATCTAACAATAGCTTGAGGAGACGAACCTCCTAGAGACAAGCAATATTAGTGCGGGAACCCTGTAGCTTGCTATAACATGAGCAAGGGATCCTTCATGGGTCTGTATTTTTGGATCCCACATGGATCTGCTCCAGGAATCCATGTGGGACTACTCTTGGATAGTGTGTGGGTCTGCTATACTAGGATCCTCTGTGGGTCTAAAGATATTCTAGGATCCTGTGTGGGTCTTCTTTACTAATATCATGTGTGGGTCTGCTGATGTACTAGGATCTTATGTGGTTCTGCCTCTTAACAATGTAAGATGATTCAGTAGTTACATCTAATCATCTATACTTCTTTACATAAGTTATACCTGGTGTGAGATGAGTCTTTTCCTTTGTGGTATTCTTCTGTGTGGCGTACCTGAGTGGTACTTACCTCTTTTTTAAAAGGTGGAGCCTCAGTCAAAGACCAAGGAACTATTTATTTCTCAAAAAAGGAGTTACTAAAGTATGAAAGACGAAATATTATTACAATACTTATCGTAAAAGGGGAGTGAAACATTAGGCAACTCATTAAGCCAGGTAACATTTTGATTGACCCCCTTGTTGTAAAGACTATCAGCAACCATGTTCGTTCACGGAACACATGTGTGGCGTACCTGTGAGGTACATATCTTCATGGTAATATTTACTTCGTGGAACATTTGTACTTTGGCTAAGGAGTTGGGCCTTGTGTTTCCTCATGAATGAGATGGGTGATATTTGATAACTTAGGTATATGTATGGGAATATACCTAAGTTGGTTTCTCACTGGGTTACATGCTTTGTGGTCTATCCTTTGTGAAATTTCTGAGACCTTGAGGGTATCCGTGTCCCTACTGAGCATCGTTATACTCACTCCTGCACAGGTTTCTACCGCACCTTGTTGTGTTTTGTGCAGATGATGGACATCGATGATCGAGGCTGAGGGTACCAACACTAGACAGTGCCCAGAGGTGGACTATACGATGTGTCAGCACACAGAGGAGATAGGTGGACATGGAGTGCTGAGGAGGCGATCTATACCTACCATTTAGGTAGGAACCTCGGAGGAAGACCCAATAACTATCTTTCTCTTTCTTCAGTTGTATTGTATTTTCAATTGTACTTGTACCTTTACTGTTGGGCTTGTATTCTGGACCATCTTAATTTCACCACTCTTTTTGATATATAGTTTACTTGTGTTTATATCTTGTTGTGTGTTTGGTTTCCCGTGTTTATAGGTTATAAATGCAATGCCTTCCTAGTTTTAGTGAATACGCCTTTCAGTGCTAGTCGTCAACCCCTGACCTATGGAAGGCGGGCTTGGGGTAGTCACGACACAGGCCCTGGGGGATGGGTCGTGAAAAATTACTATCAGAGGAGTTGGTTATACCATAGAACATAGGACTCTGATATTTTTAACAGTAATAGTGTTAAGTGTAGTGAGTGTGGTTATCAATTTAAGGAATCCAGTGTTGGTACAGTAACCGACTTATCCATACACCAGGACCCTGTCTTCTGATTTATGACTCAGTGCATGAAAACACTGATTTTGTGTGTGTTTTGAAAATTTTTCTTTGTGAACTCTTTGAGTTAGCTCACCAGGTATAATTTCTTGATTGTGGTGCACCTTTTTATTTTTAGGATGCCTCCACACAGACAACCAGCTAGGGGTCCAGTCTAGTATGCACTGATAGCCCACCGAGCTACGAGGCCTCGGTGTAGGTCCCTCTTCCAATAGAGGAACTAGCGGATGAACCAGTGGTACCATTACCCATTGGGCCACTAATTCCACCGGCCCCAGTAGTAGAGGGTTCATGTCGCTTGAGCACATTTCACGAGTTCCAGCGGTAGAGGCCACAAAGGTTCCGGGGCGAGATAGACCCAGAGGCGGCTAAGGATTGGCTAGAGGTAGTGGTGAGAGTCTTCTGACTGGTAGGGACTCCAATTGATCTCATGGTGATCCTTGCCTCCAGTCCTCTACAAGCTATAGCAGGCAGATGGTGGAGCATGATACTCCAGGTTCATGATGAGGTGACACTTCTTTATGTAGACTTCGAGAGCCTGTTTCGGGTAGAGTTTGTCCTAGTGACTCTTCAAGCAATACGCATACCAGAGCATCATCATCTGTAGCAGGGCAACATAACCGCGGTTCAGTACTTAGCGAGGTTCACTAACCTCTCATGCTACTCCACTGATATGGTGCATGATCCATCCTTTAGGGCCCGAACATTTGAGCAGGGACTTAGGTGAGATATCAGGGCTTCGATGATTTCTCTCAGCATCCTGACATAGGCGGGGGTGTTAAAGCGAGCCCTATTAGTGGAGAGTTTTCTTACTGAGTAGTCACCAGTAGTGAGACCCACCACCAGTCATCACATAACGGAGTCTTCTGTAGCTGACTTCAGATAGATGTCATAGAGGTCCAAGAGGATTAGACCTACAAGAGGATGACCGCAGGATTCATGGTCAGTTGTGTGGAGCACTGGAGATAAAGCCAATCATGCGAGGAACAAGAAGTGTTACACATGCGACGGGTAGGGTCACATGACTCTAGAATTCCCAAACCGCCGTACGAATGATCAGTAGATGGTCTAAGGACCTCCAAGGCAGAGAAAGAGGTTCAACCGAGGTGGTCTGCAGGGAGCAGGTGGATGTGGCAGAGGAGCTGGCCATGCTGCTGGTGGTGGGTGACGATTCAAGATGTTACTGCCACCAGCACCAGGTGGTCCACCCCGAACACAGGGAGCATGTGGATAGGGGAAATCTTAGATCTAGGCAGCTGAGGCATACAACCATGGAACTCTGGAGATGATATGATGTATGATATTTTTCTACTCCACCTTAGCTGCAGTACTTATAGACACATGTGCTAGGCATTCTTTTATTTCAACTGCCCTCGTTTAGAGATCAGAGATTCCGACGGAGCCATTGTCTTGATCCTTACTACTAGAGATTTATAAGGGAGCAGATTTGACGATTACACACTAGTTCTGGCAGTGTGAGGTTACTCTAGGAGGTGAGAGCTTCAGCTGGGATCTCTTAGTATTGGTGTCGAGGCCTTACGATGTCATCTTGGGTATGGACTTTTTATATGCAGTCCATGCTCTGATTGACTGTATTAGGCACAAAGTGCGGTGTGTCTGCATAGATGGGACTAGGTTTACCTTAACCGGTGATAAGGGAGCCTTTGCAGCATAGGATGGACTTACGCAGAGGTGAGTGCAGCCGATAACTCATCAGTTGGATAGCCTTACCCTCGGAGTGGTTGATGTGGAGAGTCCGAGTTATCCTATAGTGGTGGACCAATATGCAGATGTCTTCCTTGATGATGTTTTGGGTTGACATCCTCATAGAGAGGTGGACTTTTACATTGACTTGTACCCTGAGACGATGCCAATATCTACACCAGCATATCGGATGGCTACCGCGGAGCTTCGTGAGATGTGGGTACAACTGGAGGACTTACAAGGGATGGAATTAATTTGGACCAGTGTTTCTCCTTGGGCAGCCCTGATTTTGTTTGCTAAGAAGGAGGATGAGATCCTGAGACTTTTTGTTGACTATCAGTGCCTGAACTAGTTTACAATGAAGAAAAAGTACCCACTCCTGAGTATTAAAGACCTCTTTGATTAGTTGAAGGGATCACAGTGGTTCTCAAAGATAGACCTCAGGTTAGGCTATCACCAGCTCAAAGTGCGAGATGAGGATGTGTAGAAGATGAATTTTAGATGTCAGTATGGCCATTACGAGTTCTTGATTATGCCGTTCGGCGTAACCAAAACTCCCGCAGTGTTCATGGGACTCATGAACTGGATTTTTTAGTCATACCTTTGTCATTTTTTTGTAGTCTTCATAGATGAAATTTTTGTCTACTCATCCACTAAGGAGGAGCATGCCTATCATTTTTAGATAGTTCTGGACAGACTCTGAGAGCACCAGCTTTATGGAAATCTCTCGAAGTGCCAGTTCTGGATCCGAGAGGTGCTCTTTCTAGGACACATCATCTCAGAGGCTGGAGTTGTAGTGGATCCAGTGAATATTGAGCTGGTACTTTCTTGGGATCCACATAGGAGTGTGATGGAGGTACAATGTTTCCTGGGTGTGGCTGGATACTACCGGAGGATTGTGCTAGATTTCTCCAGAGTTACAACACCTTTATCAGTGTTGAAAAAGAAGGGGAAACCCTTCGTGTGTTTGGAGAGATGTCAATGGAGTTTTCCAGAGATGAGGCAGAGGCTGACTAGTGCCCCCATCTTGAGGCTTCTAGAGGAGGGAGTTGGGTACATAGTTTATTGCGATGCATCAGGGACCAGACACAGATGTGTCCTGATGCAGGAGTGATCATTGATCACATATGGTTCTAAACTGTTGAGACAACATGAGAAGAACTACACTACTAATGACATGGAGTTAGAATTAGTGATCTTCTCCTTGAAGATGTGGAGACATCACTTGATGGGTGAACATTTTACAGTCTACTCGGATCAGAAGAGTCTTAAGTATATCTTCTCTCAGAAGGAGCTAAACTTGAGACAATGACTTTGGCTTGAGTTTCTCTTGAACTATGACTTCAAGATTGTCTATACTCATGGGAAGGGGAACGTTGTATCCAATGCACTCAGCATGAGATCTTGTATACAACTGCTAGGTGAGGCGACAGAGCAGCTGGCCACTTTGTAGATATACTTTGTGGATCGAGATGGAGCAGATCTTCTTCAGTCTCTTACATTCACTCCCCCACTTCTTCAGCTAGTCAGGGAGGTGCATCATGGGGACACTTACTACAAGGATCGAACTACTCAGATATCCACAAGACATGCACCAGATGGATTTTCTAAAGGTGGGGAGCACCTCATCCTTTTCAGAGGATGTACCATGGTACTAGTGTCTCTTCAGGAGGAAGTCTTGAGGGAGTTCCACACATCCCCTCTAGTGGTACATCCAGGAACGGTGAAGATGTACCAGGACCTCCGACAACAACACCAATGGCCGAGAATGAAGAAATTAATAGTAGAGTTTGTCTCTTGGTGCATCACTTGTCAGCAAGTGATGGTGGGGAATCAGGTTCTAGCAGGCTTAGTTCAGACTTTAGAGGTTCCAGAGTAGAAGTGTGATGGAATATCCATGGACTTCATGACGTGACTTCCATGTACATCCACAGCTCGTGATTCTATCTTGGTGATCGTTGACCAACTCATCATGTTGGACCACTTCCTACTGATCAGAGAGCAGGGTTCAATAGAGATCTTAGGACACCACTATTTTTTGGATATTGTGCGACTACATGGTATACCCTAGACGATTGTCTTCGATCGTGATACACGATTCACTTCCTGACTATGGAAGGGGTTGTAGGAGTCTTTTGGGACGTAACATCATTTGAGAATCGCCTTACACCCTCAGATGGGTGGCCAGACTGAGCGGACCATTCAGACCCTCAAGGACATGATGCGAGCTTACGTCCTCAACTTCAGTTGCAGCGAGGAGGATCACTTACCTTTGGTGGAGGTTGAATATAAAAACAACTATCACTCCACCATTAGTATGACACCTTTCGAGGCTTTGTTCAACCGACCTTTCAGATCACCTTTATGCTAGACTAACCCAGGGGAGTCAGCCCTCATGGGACCAGATATGGTATGGGATACCACAGAGAAGGTAAAGATCATACAGGAGCGGATGAAGACTACATAGAGCAGGTAGAAGTCTTATGATGATATGAGACATAGATCTCTGGAGTTTGAGGATAGTGACCATGTCTCTCTACGGGTTTCACTTCGACGAGGTTTGTGGAGATTTGGCTGGGGTGGAAATTTATATATGTGATTCATCAAAAATTTTTAGGTCCTCAGCAGAGTTGGAGAGGTGGCTTACCACTTAGGTCTTTCACCAAAATTGGACTAGGTGCACTACATTTTCCACGTATCCCAGCTAAGGAGATATGTGCACGACCAATTACACACCATCGACCATGGTGATCTGGACATCAACAATGGGTCAACGTTTATGGAGGTTCTAGTAGAGATTGAGGATCGATAGGAGAGGGTGCATCATGGGTGGTCAATACCTCTAGTGCACATTCACTGGCAGCATGAGAAACTCCATGAGAGCACATGGGAGGGGGTGGCTCAGATTCATGCTCTATACCCCCACTTGTTTTCCTAGTTTTTGAGTTGTGCCTTATAGGGACACAAAGCCCTTAGGTGGGGATAATGTAAAGATCATGAATTACCATGTAATTTTTTTAATTATACGGGAATTTTACGAGTCCGTGAAAATTGACAGCGCATGATTCCGAGGCCCGGTGTGCCCGAAATGATTTTTTGAACTTTTTTTTAGGTACGTTTAGTAAATGTGAAAGCTGGTTTTTGTACCTTTTGAATAGGTGCTCGGAATTGAAATCTGAGGACACCGTTGAACTCGCATCACCAGTTTTTGCTTAAGGATACCATCAACTCGACCCCAGTAGGTCGAGGTTAGAAGTTAGTTTTTCAATTTTTCATGGAGGAATAAAAGAATAAAAATATTTAACTTTTTATTTTTCTTGTAACCTTTTATGGTGTTATGGAGGCGGGGACCACCTGAACTAAAACCCCCAATTTTAATTCGAAGGAGGGGACCACCCGACTCTTGAACTCCCTATAATGAGGGAGGTGACCTTTGGTATCCTCTAAATTAACTATTCCACCACCATCATAATTAATGGCCAAGTCTATTTTAAATTAATGAAACATAATTTAATATGTGGGCTATTCATTTTTTTGATGCAATTGGGGAAATTGTTGGCAAGGGGGAATTGGGAGAGAACATTGGAGGAATTCTTCTTCTCCAACGAAGAATGATTCTCCAGTGAAGAACGATGACGTTATCCAATGACTTCAGCTCCTTCCTCATGACATCCTTCAATGTGGGACGTATTCATCAAAGAAAAACTGACATCCATCCTTCCCTCATCATGATGTAGAAAAACCATCGAGGTAGGGTTTGATGTTTTAAATTTCCCCCTTACCCGTTCTTGACAATTCTTGCTGATTTAAGAAATAATTGAGCCGCTTACTACCGCTCTAATGCGGAGGGTGCATGACAAATGAACATGGACCAACCACTACACAAATCTTTGTGTAATATTTGTTGTGTTATTCATGATGGAGGAGGATGAAGACTGGTGCCAGAAATTGGAACCGGTGGAACTCGAGAGCAGCAGCGGTGCAACCGCGTCGCTGGAGAGGGGCCACAGTGAAACAAGGGTGGCAGCCAGTGGAGGCCAGCCGCACGACAGGGCAGTGGCGCACGTCCACACTGCCCGATGAGCAACAGCCGTGGCTTGTGCCACTATGGAGAAGGGAGGGAGGCCGGTGTTTTGCCGACAATAGAGGGGGGCGCACGACGCGCTGCCGTCGGAGCAAGGCGCCACGACCCGCCTGGCTATGACAGATGGAAGAAGGAAGCCGACGTTCGGCCGACCACGGAGGGGTGGTGCACGACATGCCGTTGGGAGGACCAAGGGCTAGCTGTTTCGGCCATCCGATCTAAACCAATCGGGACCCGCGGTGGGTCCCACATGCCGCCTGGTGATTGAACGACTTCAGCCGTTCAGTGAGTAGGAGCAGAGGGCGTGCGACATCCCCCACACGTGGCCAGGCTGGGCTGCGCCGCACAGTCCGGGCTAAACCCAGTGGGTCAGCCGGACCTAGTGGGTCGATTCTACCCAAACCGGGTCCGGCCGGGTCGGGTTAGCCTGGCCGGGGCGGACTGGACCCAGACCAACTTCGATCCATATTCCCTATTTTGGCCATAAGTTTGGCACCAGGCGTCCATTTGAAGAATTGTCTATGGTACCAAAAACCTTAGAGCGAGACGTTCCTTTTGGTATAATCCACTTGAGATTTGGATAAAGATGAGGTACAGTCGGGTTCGATCGATCACGAATCCCACCGGGCCATAGGGACTAAAAGGCTAATAACTTACTGACCGGGCGTCCGATTGACACACTGTCTATTGCATTGAGACCCCTATTACCTGGAGGTCCTTTGGAATACTTCATCATGGGGATTTGTCACAGTTGGAGTATCAACCAATAGTTTGAGGAGCGGACCCTCCCAGATACAGGAAAGATTAGTGCGGGGACCCTATACCTG
Organism: Viscum album; assembly: GCA_963277665.1. Lineage (NCBI taxonomy): Eukaryota > Viridiplantae > Streptophyta > Magnoliopsida > Santalales > Viscaceae > Viscum > Viscum album. The sequence goes on along the minus strand of OY728139.1, from coordinate 1,221,693,026 downwards.
GATGTAATAGGAGAAAGGGATCCTTCATGGGTCCATATTTTAGGATCCCGCACGGATTCACTCTAGGAATCCATGTGGGACTACTATGGGATCCTATGTGGGTCTGTTGTATTAGGATGATATGTGGGTCTGATGATGTACTAGGATCCTGTGTGGGTCTGCTATACTATGATCTTGTGTGGGTCTGATGATGTACTAGGATCCTACGTGAGTATGCCTCTTAACAGACTAAGATGATTCTGTAGTTACATATAATAATCTATACTTCTGTACATAATTTATACCTAGTGTGAGCTGAGTCCTTACCTTTGTGGTATTCTTATGTGTGGCATACCAGAGTGGTACTTACCTTTGTGGTTATATCTTTGTGGTATTCAATGGTGTGGCATATCTGTGGGGTACATACCTTTGTGGAATAGTTGTACATTGGCTAAGGAGTTGGGCCTTGTGTTTCCCCATGAATGAGATGGTTAATATTTGATAACTTAGGTATATGTATGGGCATATACCTAAGTAGGTTTGTCAGTAGTTTACATGATTTTTGGTTTATCCTTTGTGGATTTTTAGAGACCTTGAGGGTCTCAGGGTCCCTACTAAGTATCGTTATACTCACCCCTTCATAGGCTTCACCCCACCTTATTGTGTTTGGTGCAGATGAAGAACAACGCTGATCGAGGCTGAGGGTACCAGGACTGGACGGTGCCCGTAGGTGGACCATACGGGGTGTCGATATGCAGAGGAGACGGGAAGACATGGAGTGATGAGGAGGCGATCTCTACCTACCATTCAGGTAGGAACCTCATAGGACAACCTATTAATTATCATTCTCTTTCTTTAGTTGTATTGTATTTCCAATTGTACTATTACCTTTACTGTTTGGCTTGTATTCTGGGCCCTCTTACTTTCAGCACTCTTTTTTCTATACAATTTACTTGTGTTCATATCTTTTTGTGCGATTTGTTTCATGTTTTTACAGTTATAAAGGCAATGCCTTCCCATTTTTAGAAAATACGCCTTTTGGTGCTAGTCGCCAGCCCCTTGCCTACGGAAGGCGGGCTTGGGGGTAGTCACGACACGGGCGCTGGGGGACGGGTCGTGACAATCTATGCCCAAAATTATCACTATAGGATTATATGATGGATGCTGGGAGAGGAAATTGGTAGGGTTTGGCCGATCCAAAGGGCTTTAAATGTGTGAGTAAAAGATAAATGGAGGTTCCCTTTTATAAGAGAGGTGAGAGACACTTTAGGAACAAGCTTGAAAAATTAATTTATTATAAAAATATTTTTTGTTTCTAATAGCTCCAAAATTGATTTAGTTTGAGTATAAGATGAGGATGATTAAACATCATCTCAAACAATAGGTTTTATACATGTTTATGTCATAAAATTAACCTTATCATTTAGATTTAACCCTTTGTAAAATAAGTTAACTCTTACCATGTCCTCTTGTATTTTTATACTACATGGTTAATATATTTTATATAAAATTCCAAAAGATCCTAAAGTGGATAATTTACAAATTTTTATTACTATCCAAGTTATTTGACTGAACTTTAGTTTTTTAGGATTTTTATATCATTTAATAAAATATTGTTTGTTTTAAAAACACATTTATGTCAATTTTGACACTATTTAGTAATTGATTTTTTAAAGTCGTAACAACTTTATTACTTAGAAAAAAAGTTATTAACTCACCCATAATATGATAATGTCGTCCATAATTTTTTTAATAAAATCCGAATGTTCAAATTAAATTTATTTTAATATTTATGAATTCATTTATTTGAATCTTTCATTAATGAGGTAATCACTACATCATAATTGTGTCATAAATAAATATATTTTTCTAATGTTTAAACATTATAAATAAAATACCTTTATCTAGGATATATATTTATATTTATAATTACTATTTATAGAGATATATATAAGTTATTAAACTATATATTAAAATCAATTTATTAAAAGATATATGTTTATGTTATAATTATCTTTACTTTAAATTAATTCTTATAAAATGTCATTTTCACATCCAACTGAATCCATGGGGTCCCAAAATAAAACAAAGTATGCCCATGGTTGGAAATATCTTATCCAATATGATTAGTACACATTTTAGGGTAGTTTTATACTATTAAATTATTATTTTTTACCCATATTTACTAGATATACCCTTTTACCATTATAAAGAAAAATAATTACTGAAGTTACTATTAATAAGATCAAAAAATAAAAGGTAACTTTTCAAAAAACATGGATATTATGATTAAAAATATGGAATCCATTTTTACAAATTCAAAACATAGTAGTTGTAGTAATTAATTTTAAATTAATTCCCATTTTCAAAACTAAAAATCGAGTTTTTAAGAAGTAATAACTATCAATAGATTGACATGTTTTTATGTGTAATTTCAATGGAAAATTACTTAAAATGGAACAAATTGGATTAAATGATAAAATAGTAATCCAATTAATCTTTAAAACTAATTAAAAAGATAATCTAACTATATAAATAAATTAGATGAAAAGGAAGCTTTGAATTAAAATGCAATATTTTTCACTAGTTGTTAAAATTTGAATTTTATCAAAAAATTACCAAAAATTCAAAACAAAACGGAAATTTTCATGTCCTTATTCCAAATAAGAAGTTTAATTTTTTAAATTTAACTCATAATAGTGTTACATACTAGATTTAAAATGGGTGTGCATCAAAATGCTGCAAAACTGCATTTTCTGAAAAATATTTCTTTTATCCAAATATTTGATTTTATTCTCATATAATCTTATAGAAAATGTTTACGATGAATGCTAATGTTATATAAAATTAAAATTTTAGTTAATAATATTTATAATAGCTATTTTATATCCCATTAAATGATAATATTTTAAAAATATATCATTGTTTAGTGAAACTGAGTATCGCGTACAGTAGAAGCTGTCGAGGAAGGTCACTATTGCATTTAACGCACGATAAGTCATTGTTACATGTAGTGTAAGATTCCTTTGGTGCTATATATAACATAATAAAGATTTATTTCATTTATACATTGAACAAAATCTATACTCATTGTTGCGTGAAATGTATTTTATCAAAAGAACTTGAAATTGTGTGCAACACAAGCTAAGAATACTATTGCGTATACTCCAAGCTAATACGATGTTGTGTATAGAGTAACATAATCTTGGTGTAGTGTATAATACAATACATAAAAGAAATTAAAAGTATATTTCTCATAAAATCTCAGGGTGTTACATTTTACCTCCTTTAAAATGTATTTCTCCCACGAAATTTATTAGGTTTATAAATGTTTTTCTATTTGAAAGTTTCCTTCACGGAAACCCACAAAGTAAAAAGGGATACTAAAACTTAATTTTAAAAAGGAAATTTAGAAACATAATGGTTATAGAAAATAACTCATCACCATGTTTCCACATAGGAGAACATAGATGGGAAGTGACAACATGGATATGGAAGAGAAATATGACCATGAAGTTCTGATGGATAATGATAGAGAATAAGGTTTGAAGAAAGCTAACTACTAGAAAACCATAAATCTCGGATGATTTAAGGGACCATCTGATTAATTGGATAAGAAGGTACTTTGATAATATTTTTGGTTTTCAAGATCTTTTTCATAAATTTGAAGAATTTTTAATGATAATAAATACTTACTTTGTTTTTGTACAATCTCACCATTGTGCATGCCTTGAACAATTTCCACTTTATCTATTATTTAAAGAAATGAAGTTGAATTTTTATTATTGAAGTGTAAGAAGATCATGTGATAGAATGATAGGTCATTCCATCTATATCAATAATATGGTTAGCACAGGTAATCAAATATGCATACGGGCACCAATAGTGATATAATACAAACTTCAATAGGAATATAACTTATACTATCCATAAATGGATAACATTAAAATCCTTCCAAAAACTGAAAATATAAAACTTTAGAAAGAGGTGAAATAAATAAACTTAACATTTGTCTCCCATATCTCATTGGGCAATTCTTGGATGTCACATTCCAAACATGTGAATACCTTAATCTTGTATTCTCTGGAAACATAATAATAACATTAATTACAATAGAACCTTAGTGAAAAAATGTATTCCGTCAAAATTAACTCTTTCCACACACTAATATACAAACAATTCTATATACTCGAACCATGATATCACATTTTCATTTTATCAATCATGATCTCATTAACACTATCAAACATCTCATTATCTACTTATCCCTTCCTTATGCGCATATCATGTGATTTATAACAATATTTTAATCTCTTTTCATGGTTACTGGTACCATATACTTATGGAAAACCACAATAGACCAATAAATAGATATTACAATATTCCATAATACTATAAAATATATTCAACAACACTATTTTGGAATACTGATACATAAAAACTTAATAATTCTAGCACTTCGTTGTCATACTCCACATCACCAATAGTGATCAAATGTGATTTTCCTTTTTCTTTGGCCTTAAGAGGTTGATGAAATCGATAATCATCCATTACCCTATAATTTTGGAATTGGTTAGCATAATAACACACTTCCTTTCACTTGTATCCCTCATTTTTGAGAGGTGCACTCTTTTGAGATTCTATTAATTCCTATTACATTGGCAGAAAAATGCTCAATTGTCTTCTTTCCCACACTTAAATCATTTATTAGTCCCCTTAAGATAGTTTCCTCCAAGTGTCCTTCCACAATTTGTGCATAAATAAAATCTATTCTTCTTGTCTCTATAATTTTTATAGTTTCCTTTTAATTCTATCCTTATTTTATTATCATAACCATGAGATAGGTGAGAAACTATAATATTTCTTTTTGTAATATGAATACAAGGAAGGTACATACTGAAAAATAAGTTTTTAAAATCATCCAAATCCATGGAGTCAATGTTATCTTGTTTCCTCATATTCTTGATAAATTTCCACCATAGATTTGTTTTACCTTCTAAGAAATAAATTCCCAACGTAAAATTTTCATGTTATGAACAATAGAGAATGAAAAATATCTTCTCAACTGTACAAATCCACTTCTCTTCAACCAGTGGATCAGTGTTTCCACTAAAATAAGGTGGATGTTGCCTTAAGAAATGTTAAATAGAACGTTGTTCCCACCTTTGGTTATTTGGAATCCTTTCAAGATTTTTGGTCATAGAAACAAGTTTATTTATTCGAGATCCCATAACATTTGGCTGTTTATAAAGAAAATCAAAGAATTTCCCATCACATCTCATATTACTGTGGTTCCTTTGAGTTCGAACCATTATCTAGAACCCAAAAAGAATAGCGTGAGAGGTAACAATCATACTCAAGAAAACTACATAATCAAAGGGGAGTACTTATAATATCTAACATCTTAGGTTTAATAATTGGTTATTCATGATCATTACCATAATTATAGGAATGTAACCTATAGTTAGACTTACCCTTAAGGACATCCATAGAAATACCTTAGAAATATCTCTAGGGATATCACTAATGTTTTTGCATCCTAGTTTCAAAGTTTAACTAAACCTTTTCTCTGATACCAACTATAACGACCCTGGATTGATGTACTTGGACATTACATTTCATTTACAGAATACTTAATATATGACACAAATAGATTACCAAATACTCTATTAGTTTAGAGTCTTCAGAAACTTGGAATATAATCTTCTAACATAGTCAAAGATCTTCAATATCTCCCATAAATATCTTCCCCTTTTGTTTCCCTACCTAAAACCATTCTTTATATCCTGGGGAAACAAAAATTTAAAAAGGTTGAGCTCAAATGCCCAGTAAGGGTGAAAATCGAGAACATAAAACAAACCATAAACATTTTAACATAAAAACTTGGACATAAAGATTAAACATCAAAATCTTGAGTCGTGAAATAAATTTTGGCAGTACATAAGGCATATATCTAAAAAGAACATTAACCATGATAGAATAACATTGACATAAAACATGTAATTTTGGAAAAATAATAATAACATAATGTGATTTCCATAGTAGCCAATGAATTTCATACAAAACCATCATAGTTGAAAAAATCCATTACTGAACCAAGTTTACATGTTGTTCCAGCCATGTATTATGGAACAAGATTTACTTATCATTCCAGCCCTGTATTACTGAACTAGATTTACTTACCATTATATCCATGTTTATTTAATGAGATATAAAACTTTACCCAATGAATTAGAGGGAGATATATGTACCACCCATCTCATAATGAAATCATTATTATGTGTTCCACAAAAACATAAAAACAATCATCATAACATAACCCATGATATAAAATGGGTTTCTTAAACATTATTTCATCATAACATAACACATATAAGATAAATGTGTTCCATAAAAATAATTTCATCATAAAAACAATAAAATAAAATTAATAATATGGATATAAACAAAACCCTATGTAATTTTAGATGGAAAATAATTTTTATAAAACACTTGAACTTAATTCATGAGGAAAATATCCTTTCTTCTTTAAAAACATTTTCTTCTCTCAAACTGCTGTGCAATTTTAAAAGAAAATAATTTAGTAGATAATAAAATTGAAATAGTGTAGAGGAAAATTCATGGAAATAAGGCGCCATTAAAATTCAAAAATCCATTTATGTTGTATAATTTAAAAAATATTCTCCTCATACTTTTGTCGGAAAAGAAAAAAAGTACACCGTATGGTAAATAAAAGAAAGATTCCTTCCATACCAAATAGTAAAAGTAAAAAATGGGAAAAAACGATGTTAAAAATACATAGAATAATAGAATTTTTTTTTGATTTTTTTTAATAAACATTGACATGATTGATAAATATATCCCCAGTAAATAGTTACATATAAGAAATCTTAGATAAAAATGATATTGCAAAATTATCCCTTACCTTAGGTCTGATACTCTCTGTACGAGTCCAAAACTGCTGTATAATGTATTTAAACATAGTATTAACTTATATAAGAATAATAATAATATTTATGATATCATATATGATTCTTTTATGACTTTATATTACCTGTTTATTAACAATTCGAAGTTAGTGAAACATTTCAGGTAATATCGCTTCGTTTATCACATGTGTCTTGACTTGTAATTATTGATCATATTACATTGATAATTATTTAATTACTTCCATAATGTGTAATACTATTTATATATCATATATATTTATAATATAAATATATATAATAGATGGATATATAAAATGGAATACACCATTCATGGAGATGGTAGGCCTTACGTACGAATGAACACTGTTTTCGTTTTCTTATCATATTGAATGAAAGCAAGTGAATGAAATATATATATATATATATATATTATTACAATATACATATAATGTAATATATTTTATAATTATGAATAATATATATATATTATAATAATTCTTGGATGGTTAAAGTGAAAATGAATCTCATCGTGTCGTGGAGACGGTAGGTCGTACGTACGCATGAGCGACAATATCATTATTTTAATGATTAAATGATATGAAATTGGATGTTATATTAATTATAAAGAATCATAATCTTGTAATATTCATTATTTATGTCTATTATACTCGTCATTATACTCATCCAAATAAAGTAATGTGGAATAAAAAATTTCACCACGACGTGGAGACTATAAGCCATAAGTACACACACATGGTGATATTATTATTCGTCGGATGGATAAAATAATGAATATAATTGTCCCATGATTATATTAAAATCTATGTATATTTATAATACTATATTTATTAATTTTGTATGGAAACAATATATAAAGAAGAAATAGATGAAGAAAAGAACTTTGAAAGAAGGGATAAAATGATTACCTCTTCTTTGGGTTTTTTTTTTATTTTAAGAAAAGGGATCTTTAGGATGAATCTATGCCAAATTTTATTACTCTAGGATGATTTTAGGGATGTTTGAATACTAAAAGGGTATAGTTTTTTTCTACCCAATTGGATTTAGAGGTGTTAATTAAAGAGAAAGGGAGGTGCCCTTTTATAAGAGAGGTGAGGGGCAGTTTTAGAAAAAGATTGAAATATTAATTTATTATAAAAATATTTTCTGTTTCTAATACCTCCCAATTTATTTATTTATATGATAAGACGAGTATGGTTCAACATAATCTCAACAAATAGGCTTTAGATATTTTTAGGTCAAAAAATTAACCTTATCTTTATGATTTAACCAATTTTTAAAATAAGTTAACTCTTACCGTGCCATCTTGTATTTTTATACTACTTGGTTAATATCTTTACTATAAAATGCCAATAGTATCTAAAGTTGATCATTTAGGACATTTTTATTACTATCCATGTTATTTGGCCGAAATTTATATTTTTAGGATTTTTATGTCATTTAATAAAATAGTATGTTTTAAAAACACATTTATCTCAATTTGGACACTATTTTGTAATTGATTTTTTAAAGTCATAACAGCTTTATTACATCTAAAAAATACACTAAGTAATTCCTAATATGTCAATTTAATCCAAAAAATTCATGGATGACATCATAATGTTCAAATTAAATTTATTTTAATATTTATAAATTTATTTATTTGAATCTTTCATTAATGAGGTAATTGCTACAACATTATTGTGTTGTAAATAAATATATTTATCTAATGTCTAAAAATTATAAATAAAATACCATGATATAGGAAATATTTTCAGATTTATAATTAATATTTATTGACATATAGATCAGTTATATAACCATATATTAAAATAGATTTAGTAAAAGATTTATGTTTATGTTATAATTATCTTCACCTTAAATTAATTCTTATAAAATGTCATTTTCACCTCAATGTGATTCTATGGGGTCCCAAAATTGATCCAAGGATTCCTATGGTCGGAAATATCTCATAAAATATTATTAGGACATGTTTTAGGGTAGTTTTATACTATTAAAGTATTACTTTTTACCCTTATTTATCAGATTTACCCTTTAACCATGGTAAATACAAATAATTTCTGAAGTTACTATTCATAATGTCCAAAAATAAAAGGTACCTATTCACACAATTTAGACTGTATGATTCCAAATATAGATTCAATTTTTTCAAATTCAAAATAGAGAATTTGAATTTATTAATTAATAATTAATTCCCATTGTCAAAACCAAAAAGCCAGTTTTTAAGAAGTAATAACTATCAAAAGATTGTCATGTATTTCTGTGAAATTTCAATGGGAAATTACTTCTAATGAACAAAATTGGATTATATAATATAAAATTAATCCAATTATGCTTAAAAACAAATTAAAAAGATAATCTATCTATATTATTAAATTGGAAGAAAAGAAAGTTTTGAAACAAAATGCAATATTTTCACTATTCATTAAAATTTGAATTTTATCAGAAAAATACCAAAAATTAAACAAATGAAAATTTTTATGTTCCGAATCCCAATAAGAAGTTTATCTTTTAAAATTTAACTTATAAAAGTTTTAAAAACTAGATTAAAAATCTGTGCGCCATTAAAATTTGGTAAAACTGCATTTTGTGAGAAATACTTATTTTATCCGAAAAATTTATTTTGTTCTCATATAATGTTCTAGAAACTATATAATATGAATTATAATGTATTATAAAATTAACAATGTTGTCAATACACTTTATAAGGATTTTTTTATATCCCATTAAATAAAAATATTTTAATAATATATCATTGTTTAGTGAAACTTGGTATCGCGTACAATGCATGCTATTAAATAAGGTCGCTCTTGTGTGTAACATTGGACAAGTTAGTTTTTTTTTGTTGTGAAAGATTATTTTCGTTTTGAGTATAACATAATCTAGACTTATTTCATTTATACATTTAACAAAATATATACTCAGTGTTGTGTGAAGTTAATTTTATCAAAAGAAATTGAAATTGTGTGCAACACAAGACAAGAATACTGTTGTGTATACTGCAAGTTAATACTGTGTTACATATAGTGCAAGATAATCCTGGTGTATCATATAACAAAAGAAATAAATGAAATTAAAATAATATATCTTATAAAATATTGGGTGTTACAGTCTTAGATGAGATACACGTATTGCAATATGGATACATGTGGTGCTACTGAATTTTGAATTGGTGAGTGGGTGTTTGTGAGATAAGGACTAATGGAATTATTAAATGTCAATGATCATGGTGGCCTAGGGTATTCTATTTATAATTATGTTTTTCTGTTCTATGATTTTATGATGTAATCATTTATGGAGAGGTTTGGGGATTTAACATCGTATGAGTGTGGTTTTGTTTGAGAAATACATGTGTGGTGACCGAAACTATTAAGGTTATGGTTGGGGATACATATGAGGGAATATGTATGGAGGGGCACGCTCCCTGGATTATTATAGTGCATGGAACTCAATTCATATGAATTTATGTTGGTACCAAGGATGGTATTCCTAGTGAGTTATGAATGAGTAGCGATTAATGTTTAATTTCAGCACTCAAGTATGAGCAGGATAATTATATACTATTATTAAATGGTGTAATAGATGGAGCATCGTTCATGTATCAGTGAACCAATATGGGTGCGGTCATGGATACTTGAGACCATTCATTAGATAGTTGAGGTTTCTATTATATTAGGTGAGTAAAAAATATCAAAATTTATCTAGTCCCCTAGTGAATACAAGATCCGAGACTTAGATATAGTATTGGGTAGGTTCTATGTGTTTGAATCATGCTTATAATAGTATTGTTGTGATTTGAGCATGATTTGTATTAGGTATACACCAATTCTTGGGTGATAGAATGAAAACAGTTTGGTTGGTGGAGTATTAAATCATGATACTACACTGAGTGTTGAGCTTAATGTTTGATGTGGAATGTTTTTAAGATCTCAAGATCATTTCAAGAGTAATGGAATCATAGTCGTGTGTTGAGTTAGTGAATCAAGGGATACTGTATAGTGTTTCTTGAATGGTTTTCCAATGTAGTCCTAGGTGGTTCCTTTTCATGTAATTATATGATATTTGTTAGAAACCGCATTAGACATGTTGTATCAGGTATTAAAGATGCACTTTGTGAAGCTAGTTAAGGTTTTTCAATTAAAGAATGATGTATTTGGGATATATTGTTAGATGAGAGGGATTTATTTTATTTAGTTTAGAATCAAATATGAGGGGAAATAAAATCTTTTAACTAGTGTTTTATTTATAATTTCATGTGGTGAGATAGTAACCACACTGAGTGTGTCATTTTAAAATTGAGAATTCATTTTGTTAGGCGATTTCAATGGTGGGGAGTAACATGGATTAGTAATTATCCCTTGATTCTTATAGTGGAGAGTACTAAAATATCATAGATGAAATGATTAAAGAAACTATAGTGTCTCAAGATAGATGAGAATGAGTTATAAGTATTGTAGTGTTTTAATGATGGTGGTGAGAGGTGGCTTGAGTGTTGATAAATAGTGCTCCTCATGTTTAGAGTTTAATAGTGGTAGCTCATCCGATAGTCAGAAATAGAAAGTGGTGAATTAATAATGACTTTATAAACTATTTAGTTATTGTAAAATATATTAAATAAACCTATTATTCTTGTTTATGAAAATTTATTTGTTTGAGAGGTTGTATAACCCCTTACCCTTTCAGGTTATGAAATTCTAGGGGAATTTGAAATTTCATTTTTTGGTGGTTTTATTTTGAGAATCAGTACTTGAAATGAAATTAAAAGTGTTTTGGTGACTTAAATAAATGTATTTGGATGTCTATTGGGGTCTCATATGTGTTATGAATCCTTATAATGACGTCAAATAAGGGTTGGGTTGATGGGAAGGTGAAAAATAATTTGAAGGCCTTTTACAAACTGAAAGGTGTTTTACATTGTGAATGGTTTTCATAGGGATATTTTAGGGGTTGAAATAGGTGTTTGTTGAGATAAAGGGTAACTTACCAAGGAATTCATAGTGTGAACCACAATATCATGTCATGAAAGGTGGATGGGTGGTTTTTTGTTGAGAAAGGGATATTTTATATTTTTAGGGCCATAATATTTTATGTTTTAGAGGTGTTTGACATCAGGATAAGTCCATTTATAACCATTTACCCGTCCCCTAAATCTCCTTTGAAGCCTCTTGATAGGGATGGTTTTTTGGTGTGATTTTAAATCAGATTTAAGGAATGGTGCTTTTTTCATTCTATTATTATTATTCACCTTTGATTTACATTGATTTCATTCTGTTTTTTTCTTGATTCTCACTGCTTATTAGATGAGATCATAGTTTAATATGCCAATTATGATGGGGATTGTTCTCATCTTACATATAGTACATATTGATATGTTCTCTCAACATTTTTGTTAGTGGTTTTTGATTATGTACATTTCTATATGATTTTCTAGTGGTGTTGGAATAAATTAATTAAATTTGTGGATGGGTCCAGCTTTGGTTGTTAGGTATTTTTATCTTGTATACTTTAGGAGCTTGTTGGAGACCTCCCATATGTGTTTGGTTGTAGTTATGGTAGGATAAGGTCACATGATGTTTTCTAGTATTATTTATGTTTGAATTAATTAGTTAATTAATATTTATTAAAATCATTAATGGGTTTTCATGGCTATGGTTTACATGTTTTTTAATTGTTTAATGCACCCCTATGGATCAGTGAGTTTCAAAAAAGATATGTATTGATGATGGATGGTGTATAGTTGATATTGGATGGGTCTTAGTGTGGAATGATGAGAAACATTTAAAAAGGAAATAACTCAATATTGAGATAGGTCATCCCTCCTACATGCCCAGTGGTGTTATTATTTTTTATAAAATGTGATATGTGGTATTGACACTAATTTGAAATGAAATTTTACATAAAATGAAATTATTATGGACTAAAAAAATTTCTAAGGACCATAACGAACCCTTGTTCATTGCTTGATTGCCTTGATCAATGATGGTCAAGGACATAATTATAAAGGTATTACCTGAGACACTTGGATCCTAATTTTCATGTTATAAAAAATATATTAGTTTCAACTACCCTAGTGATAGGTTCCCATAGTTATGTCTTGATAGAGGTTAGTGATGGATTCAGATATATAGTCTAGTTATGGGAAATGTGATAACTTTGAGATACTTTAGTGGCTTCAATCCAGTTGAGATAGCCACAGAGTAAGTGTTCCTCCCCTACTAAGACATGCTTACCTAGATGGGTAGAACCTATGTAGATTGATTAATAGTTTGTGTTTGAGGAATCTCTAATTAATTAATTGGGTACTGATATTTCATTCAATCTACATCTCAAAAGGGGTGCCAATATTAATTTTCCATAGAGTATAATAAATCCTTGATGAGATTTTGATGATTTCTATGGAAGTTATGCCCTTCAAGTGATGAGAGTAAACCCAAGAAATTAATTTGAGGAAGGGGAACCTATGAAGGGTTTTTATAAATGATGTCATCTAGAAGACCCTAGTGGGTTCCTTAGTGTTATGTTTACCATATAGAAGGTGCTTATGGAAAATGAGAAATTATCATTGTGGGTCTCACCTTAGGACCTAGATCAACAAAGTCAGCCTACGGTGGAGGTGGTGATTGATATAATATGTTTGGGTAGGATTACTTCCCCCCTAAGATGTTTTATGATATATAATATTCCTAATACATAATACCATGATCTGATATTCATGTTCGATATTTGTTTGTTATGCCTAGGATACGCTTCTTAGATTTGTATGGTGGGATGCATAGTCTACCAAGACAGAAACACATGGTTTGGGATTGTAACGACCCAAACATTTATTAATGAAAATTTATATTGATCTAATTAAATGTATTATTATGTAAAATGGTTATATAAAACATTTTCACTTCCTTGATTTTATGTTTTTGGTTTTTAAAATACCTTTATGAATTTTTATCATTGCTAATATGGTAATGAATAGTGGTCCCATTATTAGTATAAATATAAGGCTTAACAAATCCAATTTACTCAGAAAAAGGAAACTATGCACTCATCTAGTATAATTGCTCCATATATATCCCATTTTTCAGATCTCATAAAGTATGTAGCATCAATGGGCTTCACTCTGGACGAAGCCCATGCCGAGCTTCAACACGTTATGCTTGAATAGAATCTCCTATGGGAGAAGTGGATGTTAATAGAGATTACTACCCGAGCTATTTTCTCTGAGCCACCCCAAGAGTCTATCACCATTTCACACCACACCCTTAGGTCTTATGTGTGTGTTACAAGGGATTATGTAAGATACCCTAGCCCTATGATTATGTGCATAATTTTTTTATAGAATAAAGAAAAAAAATTAATTTATTTTATTGTTACTTTGAACACAAATAATATTTATTAAATTCAATTAAGAAATATGTTTTGATGAATTAATGGATTTTTTAATTAAATAATATTTTAATAAAATATTTTTACGAAATTATTTTTTATTAAATATAAATGATCGTATTATTTTTATGAATACAATTGTAATTTTTATAAAGGTTTGAAAGCGGTTTTTGTCAAAAACCATGAATTTTTGATAAATATCAGTTTTTATTTTAAAATTAAAGATTCACATATTTATAAAATTATTTATATAAAATTAATATTTTTTTGGGATTTAGGACGTCGAAATTTTCTAATAGTGAATATTTCATAATTTTCTGAGATAGTCAAATTTTCGGGCAAAAAATAAATACCGTTTAAATATATAATGTGTTTTATGACATCATAATGACCCAATAGTGATGTAATAAAATAATATAATTTTTTTCATCCAATATATGTTTTACCTTTTAAATAATATGATTTTAGATTTGTTTTATTAATTTTTTGGTGCCTTAGTGGAACCTCCAAGACTTATAAAACATTTTATCTTTTTAAAATGATTTCCTTGAGAGTGTGACTCACATTGACATAAGCAAGACTAATATTTTAATAAGTTCTTCCATTGGAAGTATAAAATAAATTTTTCTACTCCCATTTGGAAAAATCCATGTTTAAAAACTATGGGATGGTTTGTGGTTTTGATTAGTTTAATGTCTAGTGTCCAAAACCTAAATAATAATGAATTCCAGTTCATTTCCTATATAAACCCACTCAATATTCAATTCCTATTCACTAAAAACCTTTAAAGATATACCAATATCTTACCTCCTCTATCTATAATGCTCCAAAAGTGCTCCAAGATCCCAAGAATCCACTCTCAAGCCTCTCCCAAGCCTTTGTGATCACACTTCCATGTAAGGGACTTCTTCCATTCTCATTTTTGTCCAAATTTCATTATGTTGTTATACCCTTTTATTTTCAATTAAAAATGATGGGGTAGGATTTTTCACCTCCCTATCTATATGTTTTAATGACTAGAGACATCTTTATCTTTCATTAATGCCTTCAATGTACACCTATAACCATGCCAAAATTCCGTAAGGAATTTCTCTCTTCTCATTTACATTCAAGAAATATTTTTATATTATGCATATAAATTCCATTACATATATTGGGATATTTTGTTCTTTGACCCCCTTACTGTCCATTTCATGTATAAATGATGAGATAACCCTTTCTCTCTCATCAACCCATTTTATGATTTCTCCTTGACATTGTTATGCTGTCGAAGTTACACCAAAATTTCCCATTCCAAAATCATCATTTAAGTGGATACCATACCCATTTATCTATCAAGGGTATTCACCTTTATGAACATGTACTTGTTGATTTATAAATTAAATTTATGTTTTCCAAATCTCTTATTCGTGTAATGAATTATTATGTTTAATGAATCCATGTTGTATGATATATGTGGCACACTTATGTATGAAATGAAATGCTTATAAATGGTGTGACCTAATAGCACTCCAATGCATTGGTTAAATATTAGAATCATGATATTTCAAGTTAAATGAGGGTTTAATCATGATAATTCATGTTAAATGAGGTTTTACTCATTATATTCATATATAATGAAGGTTTACTCATGCTCCATGTGCAATGAGCCTTGGCTCATGCTAATATCATGTTAAATGTTGTTTCCACATCTCCATGTTATGATAATCGTGCTCTATCATTCCCTTATGTTTATGTTTATCTTATTATCCATTGATATTACAATTTCCTAACATGTATTGTATTCTTCATTTTATGCCTTGTATACTCCCTTACTGGGATTTATAGTTCACCCTTTTCTTATGCATGTTCTCAGGTTATCCCATTCAATGCTAAGTATGAAGGAATATTGGTTTCAGGAAAAAGAAGTTTTTAATAAAGATGTTGTGTTTTATGTTCTAAGATGTTAGGTAATGTTCCTAGTTTCCCAATTCACTAGACCTATCGATCCTCAATGTTGTCTTAAGTGAATTTTTATGGAATAATGTGTGTAATAAAGAGCAGAGTTGTTATAGTTGGTTTCAGAGGATATGTTTAGTTATATTTAGGATTTGGATTAGAAAACACTAGTGAAAGACTTAGGTATAAGACTAAGTATAATAAAAACATCACTAAATTTTGGGGAGTATAGAGTAAGTAGTTTATCAAGAAAATACATCTCTTTATGGATAAAAACAAGTATAGGTGGATCCATAAAATATGTATCTAGGGGTAAAACCCAAAGAAATCAATTTGACCTAGACTCAAACGGGAACAGGTGCACAACAACAGGCCTTGCTGCACTCTTGGTTATGACACACCTAGGTGGATATTCTTTGGTAAATTCATAAGCTTAATATAAACCATTATTAAGTGATAAAAAATGACCCTAAGAATATATGTTGAGAAGTAGATCATGGATAACATAGATTGAGGTCTATAAATTCATAAGTAAAGGAAATAAATGTAATTTATAAGTTATCCCTTTTTTCATTGGATTCCACTTTATGTGTTACCCCTAAATTTACATTTATTCCATCCAATGGTCGGTAATAGGAGGAATCAGGCTAACAAATGATGCTAAGATCAATGTGATGACAGTTCTAATGAGAATCCCAATCTGAAGGGAGAAAAAATCACAAACTTCTTCATGATACTCTCTCAGTTAAATCAAATTTTGAATAGAAACATGGGTCAAGAGGATTGTCCACCCCCCTTAATAAAGAACAATCCTAAATTGAGAGCTTCAAGAGACAAAGGACTCTTACTTTTAATAGATCATCCGATCCCACAATCGCCAAATAATGGATCAAATACAATGAAAAGATATTCTCCATCGTTCAATGTTCTGAACAAGAGAAGTATCTTATGGATACTTATCATATGAAGGGCGAAGCTGATCAATGGTGGACATTGATAAAAAATAAAAAGCCTAAGGAAGAGATCAAGGTTTTGGAATTGAAGAATTTCCAAAAATGTTTTTAATAAATATTACCCGCACACCCTCAAACCAAATATGGAAAGGGAATTCCATGCCCTCAATAAAAAAGACGATGAATCCATTAGGCCAAACAAGTAAAAAATCACATCGATTGAATGATACAAATCCAGATTTGTCATTACCCCCAAATTTAATGTTGACTTCTTCTTTTGTGGGATAAAACCTAGCCTACAGAAAGCCCTAGAAATCCGTGAATTTGAAAGCTATGAAGAAATTGTCCGATGTGCCCTCAAATTCGAAATGGAGATAAAAAAATCTCAGGGGTATCATGGGGATAAGAAGTGGAAAGTGGACATTAATTCTGGTGGTCTGATGGATAAATACAATGGTGATAAGAAATTCTCGCACCCCACTTGCCAATGGTGTGGAAAGAAGCACCCCATAAATTTACTGGAGGGAACAAGGAAATAATTTAGGTGTGGAAAAGAAGGCCACCTGACTATTAACTTCCAACAAGAAAAACCCGCTACTTCAATAGAGCATAGAAAATCTCTATTCGACCCCCAACATAATTTTTATTGCTTCAACTGCAAGGAACCAAGGAACTTTGCAAACTAGTTTCATAATACAAGGGTTTTTTAAGGAAACCAAGAACATCCAAGGTAGAAAGGGAGAGATTTTTTCATCACTACCGCCAAAGAAAACCCCAAAAACGAAGTGGTGATAGTTATGCCAGTTATTAATTGAGTAATAGCGAACATGATTTTTAAATTATGGTTCTAATCATTATTTTATATCCTAAATGTTTTTTAGAAAAATCCCAATACCGCCAAAAATCTTGGAAGTAAAGATGTTTGTTAGAATGAAAAATGGGGAAATCATTGCATCCCATGAATATAACTCCTCCCATGTCACAATTTTTTGTTTTAACTTTTTGGAGAACCTCTTCATACTCCCTCTGGTGGAATTTGATGCAATTGTTGGCATGGATTATCTTTCCCTATATAGAGACTATATAAATTGTTTTGAGAGGGAAATCACTCTCTATATAGTGAATCGACCCCTGATTCTATATAAGGGAAAGGAGGAGGATGAATCTTCTTTAGAACCATCATCTCAAACGTGTATTTTAATAACCTATGAGCATGTATATCTTGCTCAGATGATTGGGTCTATGTAAGTTACCATCCTTGAAGACATTCCAATTGTGAGGGAATTTGCTAATGTGTTTCCCAAGGAATCTCCCGGTCTTACTCCTATAATATATGTTTAATTCTCGATTGATCTTATACTTAGGGTGTTTACAATATCCAATAATCCATATAGAATGGCTATTATGGAGCTTCAGGAGCTGAGGAAACAACTACAGTAGAATCTGGATAAATGGTTTATACGCCCAAGTACTTCACCATGGGGTGAACTAGTCCTCTTCATTAATAAGAAGGATGGGTCAATGTGCCTTTGAATTGATTATAATGATATTAAAAAATCACTATAGAGAAAAAGTATCCTCTGCCCCGAATTGAGGACTTGTTTGATTAGATACCTAGAGAAAAATACTTCTCCAAGGTGGATTTGCAGTTGGGATATTACCAAGTAAGGGTGAATAAGGATGAAATCCCCAAGAATTTTTTTTGTAGAAGGTACAGAAACTATGAATTCATAGTAATTCCTTTTGGACTAACTAATGCTCCATAAATCTTCATGGACTTTATGAATAGGGTATTTAGATATTACCTTGACAAATTTGTTGTTATCTTTATAGACGATATTCTAATATACTCCAAAACCAAGTAGGATCATGATAAGAATCTAAGATCTATACTAGAGACCTTTGGAAAGGAGAAACTCTATAAAAAGTATCATAAGTATGAGTTCTAGTCTAAGGAGGTATCATTATTGGTTTATATCATCACATGAAATGTGATATCAATAGATCCATCCAAGATAGCTGCAATTGAGGGATGGCCAAGGACAACATCGGTGACAAATATACTTAGATTCTTGGGGTCAGTTGGATATTATTGTTTATTTGTTAGAAATTTCTCACAATTTCCAACCCTCTTACCAAGCTAACTTGGAAGGGAGTAAAGTTTTCTTAGATTGATGAATACGAATATTGCTTCATGGAGGTGAAATGGGGGCTTATCTCTATGCCCATTCTCACACTACTCACAAGTGGGGAACTTTTCTATGGTATTTAGTGATGTTTTGAATAAGGGAATGGTTTGTGTATTGATGAAACATGAAGAAGTCATTTCTTATGCTTTAAGGAAATTGAATTTTAATGAGTACAACTATTCAACAAATGATCTAGAGATGGCTATAGTAATATTCTCTTTAAAAAGTTGGCAAAATTACCTATTTGGGGAGAAGTGTGAAATATATAGATGGACCAAAAAAGCCTCAAGTATATATTCACATATAAAGAGATTAATATTTTTCAATAAATATGGTTAGATCTGATCAATGACTATGAATGATCAATCCATTACCACCATGGGAAATAGAACAAGGTGGTAGATTCTCTAAGTAGAAAGGATCTAGAAACTCTTTCATTAATGATAATTAAAAAGGATCCAATCTTCTTATATTTGATGAATATGGAAATGGGAATCATAAAGAAGGGAACATTATAAATCCTTTCAAAAATTATTGATCAACCGTATCGTTTGGAAAGTTTTAAGGATTCTAAAAAGAATATTGTGGGAATTCAGAAGAAAGTGGAAACTATCAGAAAAGAGAAATACTCATAGTTCAATGTCAATGAAGAAGGAATTGGGAGATTTTTTTCCAATACTATGTGTTCAATCAAGTATGGAGTTAAAGAAAGAACTTTTGGATAATGCACATAGTTTGAATTTATCCATTCACCTATGAAACAAAAAGATGCATCAAGATCTCTGAGAGAATTATTAGTGGGATAACATGAAGAAGGAGATTGCTGAGTATACATCAAAGTGCCTAGTGTGTTAGAAAGTGAAGGATAAGAATAATAGGTCTAAGAGGATGATGCATCCATTACCCATACCAATGTGGAAATGGGAGAACATCACCATGGAATTTGTCATCAAACTTTCGAAGACATTCAAAGTAAACAAATCTATCTGGGTTGTTGTGGACCATCTTACAAGGAATGCACACTTCATTGCAATTCGAGAGAATTTATCATTGGATCAACTCACATAAATATACATCAGAGAAGTGGTAAGGCAGCATAGAGTACCACTATCGATTATATCTGATAGGGATCCAAGATTCACCACTATGTTTTGGAAGAGCGTCCAATACTCTCTAAATACTGATCTAAACTTCAGTGGAGCTTATCATTATCAAACTGAAATAAAATCTAAGTGGGCTATCCAAAAAATTGAGGACATGTTGAGAGCATTCTCAATGGAATTCAAAGGAAGATGAGATCAACATCTTCCTCTGGTTGAGTTCTCTTACAATTACTATTTCCACTCAAGCATCCAAATGGATCCTCATGAAGACCTTTATAGGAAGAGGTGTAGAACATCGACATGTTGGGATGAAGTTGGGGAGAAAAAACATTGAGGTCCAAAAATGGTTAAAGAAATGGTAGAGAAGGTTAAGAACATACAAATTCACATTACAGCTTCTCAGAGTAGACAAAAGAGCCATGCTGATAATCATTGATGGGTCCTAGAGTTTATTTTGGAGACATTGTATTCCTCCACATATCACCAGGGAAGAGAGTTATGAGATTTGGGAATAAGGGAAAGCTTAGTCCAAGGAACATTGACCCTTTTGAGATCCTTAATTGCATTAGAGCAGTAGTCTGTCGACTAAAACTCCAACCGAACCTATCTCAAGTACATGATATATTCCATATTTCAATATTGAGGAAGTACATACCAGACCAATCACATATACTCAATCTAGAGGTGGTACCATTCGAGAATGACATTTCCTATGAAGAGAAGCTGGTAAAAATATTATATTATGGGAAACAATTCAATGAAATAAGACAACGCCCCTCATCAAGGTATCATGGAGAAACCAAAAGTTTAAATAAGAAATGTAGGAATAAGAGGATGTGATGAGGAAGAGTTACCCTCATCTGATTTAGTACGGTGAAAGAAAATTTCAAGGGAAAAATTTCTTAAGGGGGGAAGATTGTAATGACCCAAAATTTTATTAATGAAAATTCCTCTTGATCTAATTAAATGTATTATTATGTAAAATGGTTATATAAAACATATGAACTTCCTTGTTTTCAGGTTTTGGGATTTTAAAATACCATTATAAATTATTGTCGTTGCTAATATAGCCATTGAACAATGGACCCATGATTAGTATAAGTATAAGGCTTTAACAAATCCAATTTACTTAGACAAAGAAATTGATGAACTAACCTAGTAGAATTTCTCCATACGAATCCCATTTGTTAGAGCTCAGAAAGGAGGTAGCATCACTGGGATTCACTCTGGACCAAGTCCAAGATGAGATTCAACATGTTAAGATTGAATAGAATAGCCTACGGGAGAAGTGGATGTTATTTGAGATTACCACCCGAGCAATGTTATTTGAGCCTCCCCAAGAGTATTTCACCATCATACACCATAACCATAGTTCTTATGAGGGTGTTATAATGGGTTATGTAAAAATACCATAGCACTATGATTATGTGTATTATTTGTTTTGTATATAATAAATAATATACATTCATTTTATTATTGTTACTTTGAGCCCAAATAGTAGTTTTTAAATTCAATTAATAAATCTATTTTTATGAATTAATGGATTTTAGAATTAAATAATATTTTAATAAAATATTTTTACTAAAATATTTTTTATTAAATATAAATGATCGTATAATTTTTTTAAATAGAATTTTAAATTTTATTAAGGTTTGAAAGCTATTTTTGTCAAAACCCATGAATTTTCGATAAATATAAATTTTTATATTACAAGTAAAAATTCACACATATATAAAATTATTTAGATAAACTAAATATTATTTTTGGATTCAGGATGTCGAAATTATCTAACGGTGAATTTTTCATAATTTTCCAGAATAGTCAAATTTTCGGGTAAAAATTAAATACTGTTTAAATATATAATGTGTTTTTTGACATCATAATAACCCAATAGGGTTTCAATAAAATAATATAAAAAGTATGATCATCCAATATATGTTTTATGTTTAAAATAATTTTATTTTAGATTTGTTTTATTATTTTTATGGTGCCTTAGTGGAACCTCCAAGACTTATAATACATTTTAATTTAAAAAATGATTTTCTTGAGACTGTGAATCACCTTGAAATAAGCAAATATAAAATCTTAATAAGTTCTTCCATAGGATTTATAAAATAATTTTTTTCCACTCCCATTTTTCAAAAATCATGGTAAAAAAAAATGGGTTGTTTTTTGGTTTTGATTAGTTTAATGTGTCGTGTTCAAAACCTAAATAATAAATAATTCCATCACGTTTCCTATATAAACCTAATAAATATCCCATTTCTTTTCTCTTAAAACCTTTTGAGATCAAACAACCTTTTAATTACTCTCTCTATAATCCTCCCATGGTTACCCGAGATCTCAAGAAACCTATCTCAAGCCTCTCCCAATCCTTTGGGATCACACTTCTAAGTAAGGGACTTCTTCTTTTCTCATTTTTTCCAAATATCTTTATATTGTTATGCCATTTTATTTTCAATTAAAAATGTTGGGGAATGATTTTTAACCTCCCCCATACTAACCTCCTTATATTTTAATGATGATATAACTCTTTCTCTCTCATTAATTCCTTTAATGTACACCCATTACCATGCCGAAATTCTATAAGGAATTTCTCTCTTCTCATTTAAATTCAAGAAATGTATGATATTATGTATCTAAATTCCATTAAATGTGTTAGGATATTATGTTACATGACCCCTTACTATCCATTTCATTAATAAATGATGAGATAACCCTTTCTCTCTCATCAACCCATTTTAAGATTTTTATTTGACGTCATTATGCTTCCGAAGATACACCAAAATATCCCATGCCAAAATATGAATATCATACCCATTTCTATATCAAGGTTATTAAACTTTATGCAAATGTACCTGTAGATTTAATACTTACATTTATGTATTACAAATGTATTATTAGTGGAATAAAATATAATATTTAATGAATCCATGTTTTATGATCTATTTGTCACACTTATGCTTGAAATGAAATTTTAATAATGGGTGCACCAATATATCACTCCAATGAATTGGGTAAAGATTAGCATCATGATAAATCAAGTGAAATGAGGGGTTACTCATGATAATTCAAGTGAAATTAGGCTTTACTTATGCTAATTCATGTGCAATTAGGGTTTACTCATACTCCATGTGCAACGAGACTTGGCTCATACTAATATCATGTTAAATGTTGTTGCCACATGTCCATGTTATGATAATCATGCTATATCATGACTTTATGTTAATGTTTCTCTTATTCTCAATTGATATTACAATTTCCTAACTTGTATTTTATTCTTCATTTTTTCCTTGTTTACTCTCTTTTTGGGCTTTATATATCACCCCTTTCATATGCATGTCCTCAGGTTATCCCATGAAATGCTAAGTATGAAGGAATGTTGTTGTCATGTAAAATAAGTTTTCAATAAAGATATTGTGTTTTATGTTCTAAGTTGTTATGTAATATTCCTAATTTCTCAAGAAACTAGACCTCTCAATCCTCATATTTGTCTTAAGTTAAATGTTATGTAATAAATCATGCTTAAGTGTGTAATAAAGAGCATGGTTGTTATAGGGATGCCTTGGAAACACTACTTGAATCCATATGGTGAGATTTATAGTCCAATAATACATACATATTATAGTTTTAGATTCCCTGGATCATCTCCTTAGATCCAAATGATGTGATTCTTGGAAGTGGAGTGACCCACCCCTTGATCCATTTGATGGATTCCTAGAAAGGAAATCCCCAGAGATTATAGGTGAGTTTGGATTTATTATGAAATGGTCAAAGTAATTATTATGTTATTAGTTTGAAATTAATTGTTCAATATATTTGGATTAAAATTTGATATTGTTTGGAATTACTTGGAAATAGTCCTTGTATTTAGATGTGATATTTTTTTAAATGTCATAGAAGTAGTCATTGGATTAAGATGTCATATAGTTTGTAATTACTTTGACATGATCCTAGGATTTGATTGTGATAATGTTCAGATTTTCTTAGAAAAGATCCCAAGAACAATCCATTAATCATGATATTACTGGATTTCATTGGATATTATCCTTGGAATTATCCTTGGGTCTGATATTGGTTGTCATGATTAAATGATGTTCACAAGGAAACATGGCATTGGCCTAAGTAGATTTAAGTCGGTCTAAGGTTTCATGTTAGAACTCAAGGATTGGTTGTCTTTATTTATTTCCACATCTACCATTATTTATTTATCATTTTTAGAATTCCACATATGTACCACGTGTATTAAATAGTTATATACAAGACCGTGTTGGTGGTTCCCTATTAAGTTATACTCAAACCCCACTCAGGAATCCATGAAACTTGGGTATCTGAGTAGAATTAAGTAAGGAAGATTTAGGTTGGGAAGATACTCAGAGTTAGACCGAGAATGTTTGATCAGACATGATCAATGATTATGAATAGGTGTAGATTAGGGATAGATATAGTTCCTCAATGTTTTTTTTAATTTTATTTATTTTTATATTTGATCGTCCAAGTGGGAGGTCATTATTGTTCACTAGAATAACCATGAGTCTATTTGATAGCTTTATTCAACATTAATTTATTTTCGATGATTGTTTTTAATTATGTTTACTCTGATTGTTATTGTATGGTACTATGTTTGTTTTATTTATCTCTTAATGCGCACATTGATATAGTGGTAAAATATATCCATAATACTACCATAATCCCCATTTATATTTGGTAGACTTTGGCATACAGGGATGTGTGCCCAAGGTTCATGTGGTTACTCCTCTAGTTTGGGAACCATTTAATGGTTGTTTCCTAGGGTTGGATATTACATCAGCTGCCTCTAGTGTATGAGGATGAACACCTGATTAAAGAATCCCAGACCCACACCCCCATATCTAGTGATAAAAATAAATTCTTTACATATTATCTTAATTTAATGTAATATGAACCTATGTTAATCATATTTATATTGCATATAATTTTTATAACATAAAAATTACATCACATAATAATTAAAAATTTTCAGGAATGAAAGATTTAGTGTCTTTGAGGATAATCTATATATACAACTTATTTAATGATACTTTTGATCATTTCTCTATAATCAAACCACATTAGACTATATTTTAGACTTATGAAAAGTTATACGAATATTTATTACCTTGGGAATGGAAATAGAAGAAATGGATGATATAAAATACTTAGTAAGGGAAAAACTTATCAACACTCGATCGAGGGTTAGATCATAATCATGAGATAAAAGAGTTTCATGTGAGAAATAACTTTTTACTAAACCTAAAATATTAAGAGTTTCCCATAATCCATTATAACAAGACATGTAATCTCAAAAGAGAAATCATATCCCATGGAATAAGAGTGTGGAACCCTAAGACAATAAAAATGATCCCACGAGTATAATCATAGGAACAAAGATACCAAATTACATATAAAGAATTACAATAGTAAAATATTTCACTAATATATGAATAGAAATCATAAAATAGTGGAGCAGGAATCACTACAAGTTTCCAATAACTTGGTGGAGTAGGAATCACTACCTAGTTCCTATAGTGGACCAGACATCACTACATGATTGTCATAAAACTAGTGGATAAAGTATCAATACCTTGTTCCCATAACATATTTTAGTAGAAAATACTACCTAACTTTTATAAAATACTGAAGCATAAATCAATTAGTGATTCCCATTATATAGTGGTATATGCATCACTTACTGATTTTCATAGTTTATTGAGCATCAATACGTAATTACCATAATTATATCATGAGATATAAATCCTTATCTAAGGAATTATAGGAAGATATACTACTCCACCTCCCACATAATAGTAATCCACACATATAAATTATATTAGCAAATAAAAAACATCAATACTTCAAACATCACATAATTTACCCCTGGAAGAGAGATAGATTTCATAAAAAACATTCATAGAAAATACCCTAATCCATTCAGAGAATAATTTGGATGGTGGCTTAAAAAAATAACCATTATAACATAAGGTGTGTTACATATTTTTACATAAATGAATAATACCTTTTTATGATAATTAGAAAAATCAGTTGGAAAATAAGAGTAAATAACTTTTTTTTTTGAAAGGCTTGGAAACTATTAAATTTTTTTATTTAAAATGAAATTATTATAGTTTTAGGAAACATTTAAAAATTATACTTTAAAACCAAAACAGATCTTAATAATAAAAATTTAATAAAATATAAATTATTTCAAAAATATGGAAGAATTATTTCTTAAAAAAACAACTATTTAAAATCCCTTTTAATTTTGAGAATTTATTTTTGAAATCCAATTTTTACTTTTGAAAAAATATGAAAATATTTATTTTTATTTTCAAAATATTTTAGAATTAAAAAATTTTTAAAAACCATTTTAATAAATGATAAGGAAGCTTTAAAAAGAATAGTGATCATATGGAGGGAGAATATATAGTATTTTTTAGAACTTCATTACCATAAATGTAAATGAAGATGTTATAGGTCACATTCAAAAGTAATTTTAAAAAATCTTTGGTGAAATTTTTTAAAAGCATTTAATTTTAAAAATGAATCTTCAATAATAGATCCTTAAAAATTATATAATAGTCTTTAGAGGAAATTTATAAGCATAGATAAGAAAAAATATTTTGAAAGGATGGAGAAACATTTTAATATTTTGATATACCTTTATTAGAAATCCACACAATTAAAATATTATAAAAACCACCTCCTTATAGGAGGAGTGGGGAAATAAAAAAAATGGGTGGAAACCATTTTCAAAGAGGATGCAAATTATTCTCAACAATGATTTAGTTTTTTAAGAAGAAATTAATCAAGGAAAAATATTTAAATTATAAATTCATCTTTCCTAGAGACCAAGAGAAATTACCACGAAATAAAATCTTAGGGTGGATGGAACCAATATTGGAATAAATAATTTCAAGATGAAGTATTATAACTCAACAAAGGGAGTTGAGTGAAATAACACCGTTACAACTTTTGTATCTTTTGAATAAAAAACCCATGATAAATAGAATGTGAGAGTTATTTTTAAATTCTATAAATTTAATGAAAATTATAATAAAATAAATACTTATCCAAAATGTACACCAAAAAATTAAAACATGGTGAATACAATTCATATCTTATTGAATCAAAATTGTGATTTAAAAACACAAAAACTTTAATATCATTTAATTCAAAATATATTTAAATAAATAATACTATATAATTTTTAAAATCCTATGAATTAAATAAATTTGGAAAAATAAATCCCTTTGGTAGTAATAACACAATATAAAATATATAATGGTGCACCATATGAAATTTGTATCAAAAAATAATTTTTGAGACCAATAACACCTTACCTTAAACAACACTAATAAAAACATGTTATAGCCTCTTGTCTAATGAAAAAACTATCTTAACAACTAATTACTTAGAATTATCCAAATATATTACATATTTTACCCACCATTTATAACCAATAATCACAAATATGATACCGAGTTATAGCTTGTTTACATCATCAAATGTTATAACTTTTTGATCTATTTTTTCATTCAAGTTTCATAGTGATGATGTCAATTCTCACTTTATTGTTTGGTTAATAAATTTTAATCCATTTTTTTCATACAAGCTTCATAGTGATGAGGTCAATTCTCAATTATTTGTTTGAATATAATATTTAATATATTATTAAATGCATAAAAATTATTTTTTATGATTATTTATATCCCATTTCATTAGGTTAAAGACATCGGTATGGTTCATGTAAAAGGAAATTGTGATGAACTAGTTATGGTGAATTTAATGATTAAGAGGTGGTATATTAATAAATATATTAAATAATAATTACACCATTTAAAAGTAATTAAAACATATTAAATACATTATTATTGAAATATATTTCCATTATATAATATACCTTAATCATTCGTGATATAAAAAGTTTAACATCGTTCACATGGGTGGTAAGCCTGACCCAAAGGAGAGCGATTTATAAATATTTTTTGAGAAAATAAATGTTTCTATACGTTGAAAATTTTAATTTTAAATATGATTCAAAATTTCATAAATATAATTTCACTTCATTAAATTCATTTTCAGAACCACACTTGAATGGTTGTGATGAAAATTAAATCCATCATTTTTGGGGTGATAATCTACATGCAATCCCAAACAATGATTCCATTTCTCAATGAATGGGGCGAAATAAAGGATATAATAAATTATAATTTTATAATTATAAATTTTAAATATTTTAAATATTAATTCATTAAATTAATCCCTTTTTATCCTTCCATGAAAGGTTATGATGAAAAATGAATCACATCATTTTTTAGAGGCGGTAGTCCACATGTACGTATGATCGATATTATTTTTTATTAATGTATTAAAAGGATGAAATAATAATTTATTCATTAATATAATAACTTTAAAATCTTTTATTAATACTAATTTTATTATATTAGTCAGTTTATAAAAATTTTGTATGAGGAAGTTTAAGATTAAAAGGATGTGAAGTATGAAATACTCATATTGAGAACCTATGATTACTATTTGAAATATCCTTAGAAATGGAGTACATAGGCTAAATAAATAATACTAGAGGCATATGAAAATATATATAAATTTATAATTATTAAATTGGGATATTTTACGGATGAATTATTAAGGTATAGTTATATAATTATGTGGTGGACGTGGCCCACTTTCATAAGTGAATAGAAGGATAATTTTGGATGTACCCATTACAATTCAACATTGGTATGTTGTTATTCAAGGGTTACAAGATAAAAAAGAGTAAAATAACGTAGGGAATGAGGGTTTACTGATTAAACTATCATAACAATTCTTAAACTAATTTTTTTAAATATTTTATGCCTTTTACACTTAGTTAAACTCCCTTTTCCCTTTATTTACTTTTATCACAAAAACTAAGGTTTTTAACCTAAGTAGTTAATTTTAATGACAATAATTAAAGTTATACATATTAAATAATTTAAACATACAAATTTAAAATATTTATATCATTTTATAAAATTAAATATCTCTGATTTAGAAAATTTATTTTCATAATTAACACACATGATATGAGAAAACATTATTTACAAAACGTGTGTCTTTAAGCATGAAATTTATGTGCAGTTAATATTTATCAATGCTTTTAATTTCAATGAATTTTATTTTTTTATTATAAAAATTATTTTTTTTTGAAATAAATCAAAAACTAAATTTTATCATAATTTTTTTTAATTAAAATAAAATATGTAAAACTACTTATAAAATGGAAACAATTTTACCTATATTCTAAAAATTAATCACAGGTTTTATAAACTAAGAATAATATTTTCAATTCATAATTTTAGACCTTCAATAATTCTATTATTAATTAAAATTCTTTAAAAATTTATTTTTCTGCCTTTTGTAGTGATAAAAATATTAAATTAACAATTTTTATAAAAACTCTTTTTTTACTATTCACAAAATATCAATTATTTTAGAAATATGTTAAAAATCCAATCTAAGATAATTTGTACATGATGAATTAAAATATTGGGTTTATTTTAAATTTTTTAAATTAAAAAAATTATAAATTTATCTATTAAATGAAATTATAATATATAAAGGAAATTTATTTTATTAAAAAAATGCCTTTCAAATTTTTTTAGTCCTCTTAATCCCTTTTTATGGATTTTTAATTATTTAAAATATTTTAATTTACAAGGGGTTTTATTATTGTTAAATTTTCTTAATACATATTTATCTAATATTTTGTGACTAATTTTAGTTTGGTGTTTCTTATGAAAAAATATATCATATATTATGTTAATTTTGAGAAAAATTATATTCCAAAATATTAGGGTGTTATATTTATGTCACATATCACCACCAGTATATATAATTTTAACATTATTCTGATCAAAACATTAAAGAGATGATTTTTTTTAATATTAATATAAATTTTAATTTAGATATGTATGAGTAACTCAATAGTTTTGAAGTCTATGCATGATTACATTGGATCATAAATACGATTAATCGGGAGTCCACATCATATTAAGAGATAAATTTAAAAGCCCATATAAGAGTAATATTATATAGAATACTATTAATTTGAGTCAATATATATGTTCATTGATTCTACATAAAATTTATTTCACGATATATATATCATATATCTATAGGAACATAAGGTTCTTTGATTTAAATTAAAATAATATTTGTATACAATTAAATGAGAATAAAATAAATAATTAATTTATGAGATATTGTGACTAAGTGTTGTAGAGGTTTAAAGGATCTATTGTCTTTATTTATTTTGAGGAATCTATTGTATAATTCCTATAGAATCTTTTTACCAGTAGTGAATAAGAATTACGAGTGGAAAAATGTACAATGTTTTTCAATATTCAAAAATGGAAACTCTCGATGTGATTTTGTTAAGGATTTAAATTAGATGAAACAGATGATAAATATGTGGTGAGAAAATATTAAGTGTGAAATAATGATGTATTGCTATTGAATATTTTTAATCCATCAATTGTTTTTATAATAAAAGTGGAGAATAATTTTATAGAATATTTGAGGGACTCATAGAAGATCTACCAATTGATAAGGAATCATTAAAGAGTTCACTAAAGGTATTTTAATTTATATTTTAACATAAATTTAAATTTATTGGATCATATATAAACAATCTACCAAGATTCAACAACTTTTGGGAAGTATTTTTTATGTTATTGATGATAACTTTCCACTTTTTATTAATTTTATCATATTATTGAATAACTTGTGTCTCAAATTTCACCAAAAAAATAAGGATATGATCACCCACATTGGGGGATAAATTTAACGTCCCGATCCGGCTCTCCACTAAACTGGTGGCTGGACTGGCTACCACATGACCTCAAGCACATCTCCCCATATGCCAGAGGTTGTCGACTAGCAGCGAGGGTCTATGGATAGTTAGAGGGGAGACTATAAACTCATATCATAGGTCAATAATAGACAATGGAAATAAATAGTAGAATAAGTCTAATAAATGATCAAGCTGTCAAAGGGAAGATTTTATAAATCTTCTATAAAACAAATGGCCAACACCAGTTATACAGTAGATCCATGCATGAAATGCTAATGATACAAAAATGAAAAAAAATAACAAAACAGAATGATTTACATTAAAATATAGAAATAAATAAAAAATGACTCAAATACCCGAGGGCGGTCTCCTTCAGCATCACGAGCTTCTTCTCGGTCCTCTGCTCCAATCTCCCAAGTAAATGAAAACAACACAATAACTTAACTAAATAGAATCTACTCAGGTACCCCAATGTAATGGCGGCTTGAGTAGGGTGTGAGATATAAATCTCAGTAGGCTAGAACCACCAGTTTCTACCCCATATCCAGACATTTAATAAATAATTTAAACTATGTGAAATCATGCAGAAATAAAGTAAGCAGTACAATGTTACTATATACCCAAGTACTTACTTTATCCCTCTACTGGTGTCTGAACATGCATTATACATTTTTTATGAATACACAACAATCATTACATAATCATTTTCGTTTATCAATTATTAAAAATCCTTAAATTATTAAATTCCTGAGATTTGGCCTATGCCCAACATCCCCCGTATAAGTCACTCACCACAAATGTCTCTAAAGACCATATATGTAATCAAAGTAAAGACCTAATCCAATATTGTGCTTTGTCTTGGATAACATATCATAATATATTCAATTTAATATTTCATATACTATGTCTGAGCTTGTCCACTAAAATAGTGACTCGCTCTTGGGTCCTTCCACTAATAGTGATTCACCCAATTCATTAATATGTCTAAACCCTTTCTCATGTTTAATTCACAAATCATTATGTCACAACTATTTTCATTAAAAATTAATTCCTTTCATGTACGACCAATTGGACCCAAAATCCAATTTTATTTAATTGGTGTAGAACATCATGTATAGCACCCTCGCGAGTATTTGGAGCATTAGTCCTTATCTCACAACCCATGGGTATTTGGAGCATCATTCTCTATCCCAAAAAAGAACATTTTCATGCAAGATAGGTGTAGAACTCCATGTCTAGCACCCCTTAAGTATTTGAAGAATTATTCCATGCCTCACAACCCATTTATCAATCATAAATATATATTTATCATTAGTGTAGAACACCATGTATAACACCCCAAAACCATCCATTAATTAATTCATAAATTAATTAATC
This sequence comes from Viscum album, assembly GCA_963277665.1. Taxonomy (NCBI): domain Eukaryota; kingdom Viridiplantae; phylum Streptophyta; class Magnoliopsida; order Santalales; family Viscaceae; genus Viscum; species Viscum album. The sequence goes on along the minus strand of OY728139.1, from coordinate 1,221,660,305 downwards.
CAAATACCTTAATATATTCCACAAATAATTAAAAACATAAATCTCCCATCAAAATAATTCTACAATCAATTAAATTTTCCTCATATCAATATTTAATAATTAATTATCAATTAATTATTCTTAATTAACTATCGCAAAACATTAGAAAGTATGAACCCTTCATCTGGAACAATGTTTCATCCAAGACTTTAACAATTAACATCCATGTCATAAACATCTCAAGTCAAATATGCTGAACAAGTCCCACATTTTTAGCAACCATCCCACATAACATATCATAATTTTAAACTACTATATCCTAAACAACTTAAGGCACGGAAAATAAACATGCATCTAAAACTATTATTGGCCAATATTTATAACAATCAATCAATTCCCAATCTTAAATTAATGCATGCAAATTAAATAATTCAAAAATTAATTTAAAAAATAATTAATTAAATTATACCTCTTTAACTAGTTCATCAATTAACTAACCATTTACTATTTATCATTTAATAATTAATCCATCCATTAATTATTACCAATTTCTAATTTATATTCTTAACATTTAAAAATATTCAATATTCTCAATATTCAGAAAATGCAACAATTGTTTCCCACACATGACTTGATTATTAATTCTTAAATTAATTACCCTATTACCCATCCTGCCCATTCAAATCATTTAACTATTTAATCATATCTCATTAACCAGGTTAGTAATACTAGCTTAAAACTAACACATGATCAAGTCCTCATTTATATCACATGGGCAACATCATTTAATAACATCAAAAGTGTCATGAAATGACATATCACATACCAACACCATAAAGAATAAATATGACAAGCCAAACCACAACAAGCATGATATGAAATTACCATTAACTAGTAGTTTATCTTTAATTAGAATTTCAAGAAAACATAGCAGTTCTATAATGAATGAAACTCATACTATCAATTTATTTTAAGAAGCTAATTGGAATAATTAAATAAAGAGATAATGATTTGGAACCCTACCTCGGGGTAGAGGAAACACATGTCGTACTTCATCTCATGTCAGCAACCAATTACCATCGATCTACAGTTTCCCACACACAATATTTATATATATGTATATATATATATATCTAAAAATATATTTACACTCATGTGCGTCCTGTAAAAAAAATCAACAAATCACTAAAACAAATTGAGAATACCAAAACCAATGCAGCAAGGTCTGCACCTACCTCGAGAAACTAGGGACTCATGAAATATTAATCTCTCATTTGGGTGGTGCAAAACCAAATAACGAAGTAGAAACCATACTCGAACCAAATATGGTGAAGAAAAATGAGTTCATTTTCTTCGCCCTAGGCGGAAGATGTTCTATTACTAACCAAAGGACCCCAAAACACCATTTATATACCTTAATGAAGGAAAAACATCAAAATAGGGTATTTTAATCAAACCCTAAAATTGGCTAAACCAAATCGGGTACTGAAAATGCACCGAATCAGCAAAGCGATGAAGAAAAACGTCAAAGAAGATTCTACCATGAATAATCAGACTAAAACCATCGAATAATTGGAATAAAACATCACAGATTGAAGACTTGGGAAGGGGGAGGCCGTGGGCTACAGTGGTTCTGCCTGAGGTCAAAGCGTGCTGCTCTATGGCGTCATTCGAGGGGTTTCACGTTGTTGTGAACCATGACCAGGAGGAGGAGGTCTTCCATAGGGGGAGGAGGAGGCTCAACTGAGGGAGGTTTGTGCATGGAGAGGAGCCACACGCCTTGGGTTTCGGCACACCGACTGGTGTTTTACGCTACAAGGAGGATCGCCTGGGTGGTGGGTCACATGCTGCCGGGTCACATCATATGGAGGAGATCGCGCTGCAGGGGGGAAGCTTCGACCATGGAGGAGGGGAGAAACATTCTGGTTCATGTGGTGTAGAGGAGGAATAAGGGGTGGCACCTCCTTGTGTGTGGGGAGGAAGGATGAGGGTCTCTACCTATTTTTTATTTTCACTAAAAATATAAAACTAAATAAAAACCCCTTAATTAAAATGCATTTATTCATAAATCATTTATGATAATGATAAAATCTATTATTATTACCACCCATGTCAACATTTATTCCTTTACAACCAAAACCCCCAAAATAAATTATTATTATTATTATTATTAATTATAAAACAACCATAATATGTTAATAATAATAATAATAATAATAAATATAACTATAATAATATGCATATTAATAGAAATAATCATAATATCACTATTATTATTTCCATAAACCTTCATTTATAAAGACCATAACTCCCAATTTATTGTAAAATCAATAATGATAAAAACTCCAAATCATAACCTTTATTTAAAAAAATGTTTCTTCCTTAACTTTGAAACCACTAATTTAATTAAATGTTTCTTTGAGAAGCTCAAAAGCCACATTAAATTCTTTTAACATTTATTTAATTAAATAAACATAATAATAATAATAATAATAACAGCATCAATTCCAAATTTCATTTAATTAAAACCAAAAAACCCCAATTTATTAAAACATAATTAATATGATATTCATGATAAAAAAACCCAACCTATAACCTCCATTTAATAATAAATGGTCCTTTATTAATTCTAAAACTCTTCATTTAATTAAAACAGTTATTTTATTAACCCAAAAGCCACATTAATTTCTCTAACCATAATTTAAATAATTCATTATCATTCCTTTAATTAGACAACCAAAATCATAATAATTATAAATTAATTATTATTATTATAAAAATTTTATTTTAATTGAAAAAAAATCTCCCTTATAATCTTATTTAATTAAATTAAATAATTTATTAAAAAGGGTAAACTGCACCAGTTGGACCACAATAGTGCGCTGCCCATGCAAACCCATTAAAGTGGAATTTTCCATATCTGGTGCTCCTGAGAATCATCAGGACACCCATTATAAATTATCGGGTAATTACAAAAGTCCAAAAAATGACCCCTTTTTTGTTCCAACTCTCGGAATAAAATTCTTGAGATCATTTTAAAACTGACCAATCGATTAACTGAAATTTTTTGAAAACCATTATATTTTAACCCATTTCAATAACATAAGACTTTAAAATTTACCCACCATAAAAACTTCTCATCCCTAAGAATGCATCGAGAACCACTACTAGAACAACCAACCTACCAATGTTGTTTAATCTCATTAGAACTGATGTGTTGCATTCGCAATGCCAAATGAAACTTTAGCCCTTCACAATCCTAATGGTTAAGCCTTTAAAAAGATAGACAAAGATCACTTTATATCTTAAACATGAAACCAAGATTATATCAGAGGCCATTAAAAGGACCCTGTCAACAAAAATGGTTTAATCTCAATCAACCTATAGAAAAGGTTGCACATGGTTCCCTCAAAAGATGCCATGGACCAAAACCCCACATTCTCCCTTTATCTGAAGATGTGCCTTGAAAACTATTCCAAAACCATCTATATGTATAATGAAGTCCTTACCCGAACTCTGGTGAAATTTCCAAGTCAATCCATCGCAATACTATTTTTTTAAAAAATCGTGCCTCAACATGAATAAAAGAGTATCCCAAAGAAACCATGCATCCCACATACTACATAGATAATAACCACTCATTAATCCCAAAAACATTTAAACTATAGCATATCCTAAGACCAACTCTATCTTAGTGTCTTCATGACAAGGTCAAGATATAGGACATTCTCATTGTATTTAGAAGAATACACTAAGATAAAAGCAAGGTCATTGAGAAGATCAGTCAAAAAACTATAAGACAAATTTGTTCTAAAAGCTCGGCATCTTTTACTGAAACATTTACCGAAAATGATGTGACACTACCCACTATAGAATTTTCCATGATGTTTAAATAAGAGACCATCCTCTCACCAGTGTGCTATTTCAGAACAATTAACCCATGCATGTGTCTTAGTGCATTCCACGATCACCATGTCAAACATTGATCATAAAATCCTTAGCATAAATTTATCAGTGTGACATAACACTCGAGTACCAAGAAGTCCTCTTGAGAAGTGAGAAAAACTTAATTTAACGGCCTAGAACATTCTAAGGGTACCTACCATGGGTTAACCCCTTACAAAACAAAAAAATCGACCCTATCTCTTGGTCTCACAAAATTGATATCACAAATAAAAAAATCCCATTTTTCTTTTATCCATTTTAATTAATTCATTCTAACCTTTTAACATTAGAATAAATTTCCACAAACACACAAGGACTTTTTCACAACAAGTTAGTTGGTGTTCAAAGAAACATCCTATGGAAAAATAGGCATGCTATCAAAAACATACTCTATAGACATTTCACATAGAGTGTTATCCAAATATAAACAGGCAATTTAGAATCTCAAATACTTTTACCAAAAAGGCACTCTCCAAGGGTCCCATTTAGTCAATCCAGGTTATTCGAAAAGCAACCCAAAAATATTTAATATCAATATAAACTCATTAGTTTTACATTTATATAAATTTTCAAACATACTATGGTTATATAATATTCAAACACATGGGTGGCCATCTAATAATTGATAAGGCACCCATACACCTTAACATTAGCATTTTGATCCCATTTATCCCAATCAACATTCATTTTAAATTATAAATTTTGTATCCCTTTTGCACATCAAAGAATCTATAGCATGTTATCATAAGCAGTAACACAACAACATGATATTACATAGAAGCATTACACAACAACTAAACATGATAATAACTGAGGCAGTATGGAATATAATCACTCAAGCATGTTAAATCTTTCAAAAAACATGCTATTTATAGAGGCTTGCTAAAAAAGATCAAAATATGGCATTTCACCCAAGGCACACAATCCAAATTAGTAGTCATTATAATAATGTAACAAAATGTCTTGTTATATGCATGTAATGTGAATTTCTAAATGCCTAAGATGATGCTTGTATGAAACTTCCTTGCCCAATAAAAACAAGGTTTTTTTCAAAATTATCAAAATCAATAAGCAGCTGAAGATACACCAGTCGCTCAAGGTGAAATCATATCAACCATAACCTCATATACTACAAATATCAATTCACTTCCCTAGACACTTTGTCATTTTCCGTACATGGGGTGATCAGTCCTAAGCATGGCTATTAACCCATGCACTAACACATTCCTAGTCTACTATCTACCAACCCAAAATAAGAAGGAAAATGAAAAATAACCCTTTGATATAACATTGTTCCATCCCGACCCGATTCTCCACTAAAATGGTGGCCAGAACGGTCTCTACATGGCCTAAAGCGCAACTCCCCATAGCCCAGAGGCTAGCGACTAGAAGTAAGGGTCTATTGATAGTTAGTGGGGAGACTATATCCTCACATCAGAGTATAATAATAGACAATGGAAATAAATAGAGTATGTAGTATAATAAATGATAAATTAGTAGAAGAAAGATTTATAATTATTGTACAAAGAAAATGGAAAACCCCAATTATATAGCCGATGCATGCATGACATGCTAATGATACAAAAAATGAAAACAGTTAACACAATAGCCTACTTTCTATTTCAATACAGAAATAAATAAACAATGAATAAAATCCCTAAGGGTGGTCTCCTCAGGCATCCAGATCTTCTTCTCAATCCTCTTCTCCTATATCCCATGTAAATGCAAACAGAATAATCTTGTAACCAATTAGAATCTAGTCAGGTACCCCAGTGTAATGGTGACCTGATTAGTGTGTGAGATATAGATCATAGTGGTCTGGGAAAACTGGTGTCTACAACAAATCTTGACATTTAATAAATAATTTAAACAATGTGAAAGAATGAATAAATAATTTAATATGTACAATGTAACTATATACCAAAGTACCTACTTCAGCTCTCAGCTAGTGTCTGAACCTGCATTATACGTTTTTCATGCATACTCAACAATCATTACATAATCATTTTCACTTATCTATTATTCAAACCTCATTAAATTATGAGAGTCTTGAGATTCATCCTACTCCTGACATCCCCCTTATAAGTCATGCACTAGAGATGTCTATAAAGACCATCTAAGTAATCAAAGCAAAGACCGAATCCAAGATTTTTCTTTGGATTGGATAACATCTCATAAGATATTCAATTTAATCTTTCATATACTATCTCTGATCCCGTCCACTAAAACAGTGATTGACTCCTGGGTCCGTCAACTAACAGTGATTCACCCAATTCATTAATATGTTTAAACCCTTTCTCACATTCAATTCACAAATCATTTTCTCAAAACAATTTTCGTTAACTATTAATTCATTTCTTGTATGACCAATTGAACCTACAATCCTATGTCAATTAATGGGTGTAGAACATCATTTATATCACCCTGATGATTATTTTGAGCATCACTCCTTGTCTCACAACCCATGGGTATTTGGAACATCAGTCCATGTCCCAAAAAAACATTTACATGCAAGCTCGGTGTAGAACACCATGTCTAGCTCCCTGTGAGTATTTGGAGCATCAATCACTATCTCACAATACATTTATCAATAATACATATATATATATATATTTATCATTGGTTAATAATGCCATGTCTAACACCAAAAAACCATCCATTAATTAATTCATAAATTAATTAATCCAAATATGTTAATTAACTCAACAACTAATTAATAACATAAATCTCCCATAAAAAATCAACAATCAATTAACCTTTACCTATATCAATAGTTAATAACTAATAATAAATTAATTATTCTTAATTAACTATCCCAAATCATTAACAAGTCTGAACCTATCCACTGAAATAGTGTTTCTTCCAGGACTTTATCAATTAACATGATCGTCATAAACATCTCTAGTCAAACATGCTGAACAAGGCCCACATATTTTGCAACCATCTCACATAGCATAACTTATTTTTAAACAACTACATCCTAAACAACATAAGGCATGAAAAATAGACATGCATCTAAAGGTATTATTGACCCATATTCATAACAATCAATCAATTCACAATCTTAAATTAATGAATTCAAATTAATTAATTCAATAATTAATTAATTAAATCAGATATCTTTAACCAGTTCATCAATTAATTAACTATTTACCATTTATCATGTAATAATTGATCCATCCATTAATTATTACCACTTTCCAATTTATATTTCGAGCATGTCCAAATATTCAATATTCTCAATATTCATAAAATGCCAAAACATTTTCCAACACATGACTTGATAAATAATTATTCAATTAATTTCCATATTACTCATTCTATCGCATTATAATCATTTAACTATTTAATCATATTACTTTAACCAAATTAGAAATTAAAGCTTAAAAAAAACACATGATCAAGTCCTCATTTATATCATGTGATCGACATCATTTAATAACATCAAAAGTGTCCTGGAACCACATATCATATATCAGCACTAGTAAGAAGACATATATGAAGCCAAACCACAGTAAGAATGATATGACATTACCACTAACCAGTAGTTTATCATTAATTAAAATTTCAAAGACATTTAGCTGTTCCATAATCAAAGAAACTCACATTATCAATTTATTTAAAGAATCTAATAGGAAATCTTAAATAAAGAGATAAAGATTTGTAACCCTACCTCAAGGTGGAACCAAAAAACATCGTACTTTGTAACACGTCGGCAACCAATTACCATTGATTCACAGTCACACAAACACCACCTTTATATATATGTATATATATCTATATATATATATATATCTGTATATATACATCTAAAAAAATATTTACACTCACGTGCACCCTGAAAAAAAATCAACAAATCACTAAAACAACTATGGAAAACCAAATACAATGTAGCAAGGTCCGCACCTACTGCTAGATACCAAGGACTCAAATAAAACATTAAACACCTATTTAGGTGGTGAAAAACAAAATAATGAAGTAGAAACCTTACCCAAAACAAAGGAGGTGAAGAAAAATGAGTTCATATGCTTCTCCCTAGGCAGCAGTAGTTGGATTATGAACCAAGAGACACCAAAAAACAATTTACACACCTTAATGAAGGAAGAACATCAAAATAGGGTATTTCTGTCAAACCCTAAAATTGGCCAAACCAAATCGGATATTGAAAACCCACCGAATCTCCAAAGTGATGAAGAAAAACATAAAAGAATATAATTACATGAATAATTGGACAAATCCCATGGAATAATCAGAAGAAAACATTACAGACCGAGGACCCGAAATGGGGGAGGCTATACGCTACAATAGTTCTACCTGAGGTCGAAGCGCACTGCTGTAGGGGTTGTCTGGGGGGTCAGGTGATACTATGAAGCATGACTTAGAGGATGATGTCTCACCGTAGGGGTGGAGGAGGCTTGGATGATGGAGGTTTGTCCGTGGAGAAGAGCCGCACACCTAGGGTTTCGGCGCACCAGCTGGTGTGTCGCGCTGCAAGGAGGATCGCTCGGACGGTGGGTCGCGCACTTCCTGGTCGCACCGTAGGGAGGAGATTGCGTTGGAGGGGGGATGCTCTGACCATGGAGAAGGGGAGAGGGCTGCTGGTTCATTAAACATGGACAAATAGGGGGGCCGTGCCACCTTGTGCATGGGGAGGAAGGAGGAGGGTACTCCCCTCTCTTTTAATTTCACTAAAAAAGAAAAATATAACCCCCTTAATTAAATTTTATTTACTAAAAAATCATTTATGATAATAATAAAATCTATTATTATTACCACCTTTTTCAACATTTATTCCTTTACAACCAAAACCCTCCAAATAAATTGTTATTATTATTATTAATTATAAAAGAACCATAATAATATAATAATAATAAATATAACCATAACAATATGCATAATAATAATAATAATATAATTATTATTTTTTCCATTAACCTTTATTTACTAAGACCATAACTCTTAGTTTATTTTAAAATCATTAATGATAAAAACTCCAAATCATAACCTCTATTTAAAAAAATGTTTCTTCATTAACTTTGAAACCCCTCATTTAATTAACCATTTCTTTGAGAAGATCAAAAGCCACATTAAATTATTTTAAAATTTATATAATTAAATAATAATAATAATAACATTATTATTATTATTCAAACTTTTATTTAATTAAAACCAAAACACCCCAATTTATTACACCATCATTAATATGATATTAATGGAAAAAACTCCAACTCATTACCTCTATTTAATAATAAATCATCCTGTATTAATTCTGAACCTTATCATTTAAATAAAATGGTTATTTAATAAACCCAAAAGCCACATTAATTTCTTCAAATGTCACTTAATTAATTATTATAATTAATTTAATTAAACCACCACAATCATAATAGTAATAAATTCTTATTATTATTGAAAAATTATTTTTATTAAACACAATATCTCATATAATCTTATTTTATTTAATTAAATAATTTATTAAATAGGGTAAACTGCACAGGTTGGATCAAAACCATGAATTTCCCATGAAGATCCATTAAATAGGAATTTTCTAGATTCAGTGCTCACCAAAATCATCGGGAAATCAATTAAAATTTATCGAGTAATTACGCAAGTCCAAAAATGGCACCTTTAGGTGTTCCAACACCCAGAAAAAAAATTCTTGAGCTTGGTTTAAAAATCTACCCATCAATAAACCAATTTTTTTGACAACCTTCATATTTTAACCAGTTTCAAAAACACGAGACTTTACAATTTACCCACCTTAAAAACATCTCGTCCCCGAGAAGCCATCGGGAACCACTACTAGAACAACTGACCTACCAAGGTCATTTAATCTCGTTATAACTGACGTGTTGATTTCCCAACACCAAACTCACCTTTTACCCTTCACAAGACCAACTGTTAAGACTTTAAAACTAGAGACAAATCTCACTTTATAGATTAAACATTGAAACTGAGCTTATATATGACGCCATTACAGGGACCTTGTCAACTAAAACAGTTGAATCTCGATCAACCAACAGAAAAGGTTGTGCATGCTTCCCTCAGAAGAAGTCACAGACCAAAAAATCCACATTATCCCATTATCCAATGACATGGCTTTAAAACTATTACAAAACCATTAGTTTGTATAATAAATTCCTTACCCGACCTCTGGTGAAATTTCCAAGTCAATCCATCACAGGGTGTTTAAAAGAAAAACAATCGTGCCTCAGCATGATAAAGGAGTAGCCCAATGAAACCATGCATACCCTGTACTACCTAGATAAAAACCACCCATTAATCCCAACAACATGTAAACTATAGAGCAGAGAAAGACCAATACGATATTAGTGTCTTCATGATGAGTTCAAGATAGGGGGCATGCTTGTCGTATTCATAAGAGAACACTATGCACTATGAGAAAACCATGGTCATTAAGAAGATCAGTCGAACAACTACATGAAAAATCTATTATAAAAGCTTGGAATATTTTACCAACATGTTTTCCAGAAATGATGCAACACTACCGACCTTAGGACTTCCATGACGTCAAAAAAAAGACATCATCCGATCACCAATGTGGAATTTCATAACACTTAACACATACGTGTGAAGTACCATGAACCACGATCAACACATCAAGAATTGATCATAAAAGTAGTATCATAAACCTATCAGTGTCCCATAACACCAGAGTACCAAGAAGTGCTCCCGAGTAGTGGGATGAATTTACCTTAACGACCTAGAACATTCTAAGGGTACTACGTACCATGGGTTGGACCCTTACAAAACATATACACCGACCCTCTCTATTGGTCGCGCAAAACTGATATCACCAATAAAAATCCCCTTTTTCTTTTATCCCTTTTAATTAATTCAATCCAACTTCTTAACATTAGAATAAATTTCCACAAACACTCAAGTATTTTTTCAAAAAAAATACCTTGGTTTTCAAAAAAACATCCTATGAAAAAATAGGCATGCTATCACTAACATCCTCTTTAAAAATTTCACATATAGTGTTATCCAAATATAGGTAGGCAATTTAGCATCTAAATTCCTTTTAAAGAAAAGGCACCCTCCAAGGGTCCCAATTATTCAATCTGGGCTCTTTGAAAAGCAACCCAAAAATAATTCATATCAATCAAAACTCAGTATTTTTACATTTATAATCATTTTGAAACATAGTATAGTTATATAAGGTTCAACCACATGGGTTGAAATATACTAATCGATAAGGAACCCATAAACCTTACCACTAGAATTTGGCTCCCATTTATCACAATAAACATTCATTTAACATTTTAAATTTTACATCCCTTTCACACATCAAAACAGCTCTAGCATGTTATCATAAGCAGTAACACAACAACATGCTATTACACCGAAGCATGACACAATAACAAAACATGCTAATAATTGGGGTAGTATGGAATAAAATCCCTCAAGCATGTTAAATATATCACCATAACATGCTATTTCTAGAGGCATGCTAAACTAGAATAAAACATGTCATTACACCCTAGACACACAATTCAAATTAGTAGGCATCCTACTATTGAAACTACATGGCATGTTATGTGTATGGATGTTGAATCTCTACATGCCTAAGATGTTGCATGTATAAAAATTCCTTATCCTATCAATCCAAGATTTTTTTTTCAAAATTCTCAAAATCAATAAGCAGAAACAAATACACCAATCACTTAAGGTGAAATCATACTAACCGCAACCTCATATACTACAAACATCAATTCACATCCTTAGACACTTGGTCATTTCCCGTACATGGGGTGTTCTTTCCTAAGCACAACTATTAACCCAAGAGATTACACATTCCTAGTCTTATATCTACCAACCTAAAATAGAAAGAAAAAATGAAAATAACCCTTTAATACCACTTTGTAACGTCCTTACCCGACTGTCCACTAAACTGGTGGCCTGACCAATCTCCACATGACCTCGAGCGTGTCTCCCCATATGCTAGAGGCTGTCGAATATCAGTGAGAATATATATATAGTCGGTGGGAAGATTATACCCTCATATCAGAGTGCAATAATAGACAATGGAAATAAATAGTGTAAGTAGTCTAGTAAATGATAATGAAACAGAAGATAGATTTTATAAATTTTGTACAAAACAAATGTCCAATGCCAAATATATATCATATGCATGCATGCCATAATAATGATTCAAAAATAGAAAACAGTGAACAAAACTACATGTTTTACATTTCAATATTGAAATAAATAAACAATGACTCAAATCCATGAGGGTGGTCTCCTCAAGCATCTCGAGCTTTTACTCGGTCCCCTACTCCAATCTCCCAAGTAAATGAAAACAACACAATCCTGGAACCAAATAGAATCTAATCTAGTACCCCAGTGCTATGTTGGGTCGAGTAGAGTGTGAGATATAAATCTCAAAAGGCCAGGACCACCGGTGTCTACCCCAAATCTATACAATTAATAAATAATCTAAACCATGTGAAAGCATGCATAAATAATGTAACCAGTACAATGAAACTATATACCCATGTACCTGCTTCAACCCTCAGCTGGTGTCTGAACCTACATTCTACATTTTTCATGCATACTCAACATTCATTAAATAATCATTTTCCTTTATCAATTATTCAAACCTCATTAAATTATGAAATTCTAGAGATTCAGACTACGCCTGACATCCCCCATATAAGTCACTCACCACAGATGTCTCTAAATACCATCTAAGTAATCAAAGTAAATACCTAATGAAATATTGTGCTTTGTCTTGGATAAAACTTCATAATATATTCAATTTAATCATTCATATACTATATCCAAGTCCATACACTAAAATAGTGATTTTCTCCTAGGTCTGTCCACTAATAGTAATTCACCCAATTCATTAATAAGTCTCAACCCTTTCTCATATTCAATTCACAAATCATTATGTCACAATAGTTTTCATTCACCGTTAATTCATTTCATGTATGACCAATTAGACCCACAATCCAATGTTAATTAATGGGTGTAGAACATCATGTCTAGTACACTCATGAGTATTTGGAGCATCACTCCTTGTCTCACAACACATAGGTATTTGGAGCATCATTACTTGTCCCAAAAAAGAACATTTTCATGCAAGCTAGGAGTAGAATGCCATGTCTAGCACCCCGTGAGTATTTGGAGCATTAGTCCCTACCTCACAACCCGTTTATCAATCATACATATATATTTATCATTGATGTAGAATACCATGTATAACACCTCAAAACCAACCATTAATTAGTTCATAAATAATTAATCCAAATATGTTAATTAATTCAACAACTAATTAACAACGTAAATATCCCATCAAAAAAATTCTACAATCAATTAACCATTCAACATATCAATAGTCAATAATAAATTATCAATTAATTATTCTTAATTAACTATCCCAAATCATTAACAAGTTTGATCCCACCCACTGAAATAGTGTTTCTCCTAGGACATTAAAAATTAACATGCACATCATAAACATATCAAGTAAAACATACTGAATAAGGCCCACATATTTAGCAACCATCTCACCTAGCATATCATATTTTTAAACAAATCCATCCTAAAAAACTTAAGTCATGGAAAAAACACGGATCCAAATGTATTATTTTCCAACAGTCATAACAATCAATGAATCCACAATCATAAACTAATGCATGAAAATTAATTAATTAGAAAATTAATTAATTAAATCATTATCTTTAACCAGTTCATCAATTAATTACACATTTACTATTTATCATGTGATAATTAATCCATCCAGGAATTAGTACCAATTTCCAATTTACATTCCAAACATGTAAAAATATTCAATATTCTCAATATTCAGAAAATGAAACAATTTTTACAACACATGAATTGATAATTAATTCATCAATTAATTTCCTTATTACCCATCCTACCCCATTAAAATCATTTAACTATTTAACCGTATCAATTTAACCAAATTAGCTATACAAGCTTAAAACCAACAAATGATCAAGTCCTCATTTATATCACGTGAGGGACGTCATTTAATAACTTCAAAAGTGTCTTCGAATTACATATCATATTTTAGCACCAGCAAGAAGACATATGAGACACCAAACTATAACAAACATGATATGAAATTACCAAAATATAGTAGTTTATCCTTAATTAGAATTTCATGAAAACTTAACAGTTCCATAATCAAGGAAACTTGCATTCTCAATTTATTTATAGAAGCTAATAGGAATTATTAAATAATGAGATAAATATTTAGAACCCTACATCAGGGTGGAACCAAAAAAATTCATACTTCATCACATGTCGACAACCAATTACCATCGTTCCACAATCACATGCACACCACCTTTATATATATGAATATATATCTAAAAATACATTTACACTCGGATGCGCCCTTCAAAAAGATCAAAAAATCACCAAAACATATTTGGAAGACAAAAAACCAATGAAACAAGGTTCGCACCTACCTCTAGATACCAGAGACTCAGATAAAATATTAGACTCTAATTTAGGTGGTGCAAAATAAAATAACAAAGCAGAAACCTTACCCGAACCAAAGCTGGTGAAGAAAAATCTGTTAATCCACTTCGACCAAGGTGGAGGATGTTGGATTATGAACCAAAGGACCCCAAAACCCCATTTTCACACCTTCATGAAGGAACAACATTAAAACAGGGTATTTCCATCAAACCCTAAAATCGGCCAAACCAAATAGGGTACTAAAAAAGTACCGAATCGCCAAAGCGATGAAGAGAACCATCAAAGAAGATCCTTCCATGAATAATCGGACTAAACCCATAGAATAATCGAACGAAAACATCACAGAAGGAGGACCCGAGAAGGGGGAGGTCGTGCGCTATAGAGGTTCTACCTGAGGTTGAAACGCACTACTGAAGGGGGTTGTCCGGGGGGTTACGCACTGCTGTGAACCTCAATTCGGAGGGGGAGGTATCAATGTAAGGGGTGGAGGAGGCTCGGTCATGGGAGATTTGGCCATGGTAAAGAGCCACACACCTAGGGTTTCGACGTGCCAGTTGGTGTGTCGCGCTGTAAGGAGGATCACCTAGGGGGTGGGTCGCGCTCTGCCGGGTCGCACCATAGGGTGGTGATCGCACTGTAGGGGGGGAGAGCTCCAACGATGGAGGAGGGGAACGACTGGCTTGTTCATGCAGTGTAGAGGAGGAGGGGGGGGGGGGTTGTGCCTCCCTGTGCGTGGGGAGGACGAAAGAGGGTCCTCCCCTCTCTTTTATTTTCACTCAAAAAAAAAACTAAATAAAACCCCCTTAATTAAATTGAATTTATTTAAAAATAATTTATAATAAAAATAAAAGCTATTATTTTTACCACTCCTTTAAACATATAATCCTTTACAACGAATACCCCTGTAATAAATTATTATTATTATAAAATATAAAACAACCATAATAAGTTAATAATAATAATAAATAAAACCACAATAATATGTATAATAATAATAATAATATCATTATTATTACTTCCATCAACCATCATTTATTAAGACCATAACTCCCAATTTATTGTAACATCATTAATTATAAAAACTCTAAATCATAATCTCTATTTGAAAACAAAATTTCTTCATTAAATTTGAAGCCCCTACTTTAATTAAATGTTTTTTTGAGAAGCTCAAAAGCCACATTAAATTATTTTAACATTTATTTATTTAAATAAACACACTAATAATAATAACAACATCATAATTAATATTATTCCAACATTCATTTAATTAAAACCAAAACACCAAATTTATTACAACATCATTAATATGATGTTGATGATAAAAAATCCAACCCATAACCTCCATTAAATAATAAATTCCCCTCTATTGATTTTGAAACACATCATTTAATTAAAACAGTTCTTTGATAAACCCAGAATTCACATTAATCTCTTCAACCATCATTTAATTAATTATTTATCATTTATTTAATTAAATAACCACAATCATAATAATAATAAATTCATTATTATTATTATGAAAACATTCTTTTAATTAAACACAATATGTCATATAATCTTATTTAATTAAATAAAATAATTTATTAAACAAGGTAAACTACACTGGTTAGAACGCAACCATGTGCTGTCCATGTAGATCTATTAAAGTGGAATTTTCTGGTTCTGGTGCTCTCAAGAATTATTGGGACACCTGATAAAAATTATCAGGTAATAACGCAAGTCCTAAAATGTAACCTTTAGGTGTTCCCACACTCGGAATAAAAATTTTGAGCTCAGTTTAAAAACCAAATAGTCAATAAATCGTTTTTGTTTCTAAAAACCTTTATATTTTAACCCATTTAAAAATCCTTAGAATTTACAATAAACTAGTTCTAAAGTTTACTTTTTAACATTAAAAGGAGTTTTTTACTTTAAACAGTTAAAAATGTAATTTTAAAAGGAAATTATAGAAAAAGGTTACACTGATTTAACCAAATATTTTTAGTGTTACATTAATGATTATCTAGTCACCTCACATATCGAATTAAATCTGTGTATATATAGAGAAAACTGATGGAACTGACCTACTCATACCCCAATATATAAGAACAAACCTTAGTAATATAATTCAATAAATTTACTTGTTGTTGAATTAGTTAGCATCATTATCAATGAATCAAATAGGGAACTATTCACTATAGGAGAAAAATAGACATCACCTTTCTAAAAACCACAAAATTGAATGCTGGCATTCACTAAAGTTTATTACACCTGATCGTTACTCATGAAATCCCATCACTCTTAACCTATAAGGATTGCCTTTCATCTCTCTAATATCATAAAATTTTGAATATCCCCCTTAAGAACTTGGAATCCTTTGGCCATCATTACCAACTAAATACAAGATCGAGTCCCTAAAACACATCATGGTCTACCCATTTAACCGATTCAAAATTATTTTAGTGCCACTCAAATATTTTCTCATCACTTCTGAATAAATGAATACCCTTTGTGTTATTTTGTTAAAATAGTTTTCCATTTCTTGAAAACTTATTTTTTTGTAGTGAATGTTTTGTTAAAATAAGAGAGAAATAAGGAAGATGAATGTTTTTCAAGAAGACTTATTGGGAATAATTATTGCTTAAGTCATATGATTCTATGCAATTCATTACTACTTTCTAATATCATGAAAATATCATGATTTAAGAAATTATACAAATAAGGAGTTCAAACATCGAATGGAATATAAGTTTTTTTAGATAAGGGACATTTTTTGAGGTTTGAAAGTTATATACTCATAAATAAGTCCATCAAATGAATATTTTATAAAGGGATAATCTTAGATAACATTTTCTAGATATATAAAATATTGATCACAAAAAAAACCCACCAAAAAATGAATATTTTTGAAGTGTTCACAAGGGGAAGTTCATATGAAGATACAAAATTGTCCTTTAGGGAAAAATTTAATGATGAGGTTTCTGTAAGAATATTACATAACTATTAAGAAAAATTATCAAAAAAAAATTTAAAAAAACATTTGTTATTGATTTTGTGAAGTATCAAAAATGAGAAAGATAAACTAAGTGGAAAATAAGTAACTTTTATGTGTTGGTGAATTCAAAGAGATGAACCAAATTTTGAGATGGAAAAGTTTCATTTGAAAATCTTATTTTTAAGTTTCAAAAATTGATTTAACCATCTTTAGGGAGACACGAGTAACAGACAAAGGTAAATACAATTTATTTTTAATACAGTTAAGAGAAACAAACATAAGATGATGAAGTTTTTAGAAAAATAGAATGTATGAAGTTTATATTTACAAGGATTTTGGTTATAATTAAAAGTTTGAGTTTTTTATGTTATGAAGTGTATTGCTAAATGAATTCCACTAGATAGAGATTAATTAGAAGAATTACCATCGGGTAAGAATTTGTAAGAATTTCTAGCAGGATGAGATTTTTGAGAAAGCGATGTATACATATTGAGTTGTGGTAAGTGATCATAAAGAGAAATACTAAACATTTGGAATTTTTTTATTATGAATTATACCGGTCAAATAGAAGTTGTGAAATAATGACCAGAAAAGTAAGAACCTGATTATGTTTGTACAAGGAAGTCCTAAGAAACATATTTCACCCATTTAATTATTTATAAGAATCTTTAGATAAATTTTTGAAGTCCCATAACATGACTATTCTGTAATGGTTTTAAATTGGTTTATTATCCGAAAAAATGAGGAATTCTTTATGAGTTCCTTAATGTATAAAGGTAAGTAAATTTTAGAAAGGTTGAAAATGTTGGATAATTCAAGAATATTCATAAATATATTATAAATATTTAAATGAATCCATTTAATATAAAATGAGCAAGAGATTCAAAATTTGAGTTTAAGTGAGTAGGTAAGTGAAATATGTTTCCTCGATTTTTTACTTATGTAGAACATATATTATGGGGTGAAGAATAAAATGTAAAACACATTATTCAACAAAAAAAGATGAAGTGCTGAAGTATTTGTGTCAGAAGTGATTTTTGAAATGATGTTTAGTTTTAGGTTGAATAAAAGTACTAGACAAATAATGTTTTGATTGGAACATTGAATATTATTTCAGTTCTGGGAAATCAGATAGATAGAATCAAACAGAATTACCATGTCAATGTTTGAGGAATAGAGGTTTTATTAATCCGGAATAATATAGTTTATGAACAAGTTAAATTTAAGTGAGACACATGAGATATACATATAAAAGACAAAAAAATCCAATGGACTTTACAACTTTTGTTTTGGGAAGTTTAAGATAAAACATTTCATAAATTTTTCATGGCTAGGTGTTTGTAAGAAAAGATTATAAACCATCAATAGTCAGTATAATAATACTGATCAAGAGATATAAGTGGTATAATAGGAGTTTTCTCAATGTTTTATTAACTAATTTTTAATAGTGCATTTACCGATACGTATAGGTTTTTCAACGGAAATGATATAGTTTCTCACATTGAGGTCGGACCTTGTAAATATCGCATGTCTTATTTACTTTTCTCTCTTTGAATTATTGTGATTTTTTTATAAATGTTGATAATTAAATAACTCTAAAATGTTATAGGGGTTATGTTTTATAATGATTGAAATTTGTAAAAGGTCACCACTAATTTAATCCATAACTTATTGTGGTTCAAAGATTCCTAAGAACCTTAATTAGCCTTAAATATAAGGTTCTCTTATTTAATCCTTATCATGGAAAATCTCAATTCAGTCAACCATAGAGGTATTCCTACCTTCAATTACATATATTATCATGGTTGAAAAAATATAATTACACCCTATCTTCTATCACTTAGCCTAGAGGTTATTGTTGTAGAAACCATTGTTTTTTCACCGATTTAAAGAAATACTTTGATGACTACTAATGATAAGAGAAATATTGAGAATGATGGGATAGATAGAAATTTTGTTCTTTTTTATTTTTAAAAAAAATGTTTTTTTGAAGTTTTTGGGTCCCAAAACCTCTAAAGAAAAATAGTTAAAAATAAATAATATCCTTAAGGTTACCACAAATGTGAAGTATGAAAATTTATATATCTAGTGATGTAAACATAAAAGTATCAGAATGAGATATGAGAAAACCATTATTTGAATACTTCGCCAGATTTAATAAATTCTTATGTAACATCAGATGTTTCGTAGATATCTTGGAATATTATACTATTTACAAGAAACTTATGATAAAATTCCTTGATAAGTTTTAATATAAAATATAAACATTATATAGTTAATATGATCTATAACTTGATGAATTAAGGAAGTTTCTTTTTCTCTTTTTATATGATAAAATCTATATCATTCAAAAAGAAGATCAAGGATGAAAAGGATTTTATACTTATGAGGAAGATCAAAATATAAGATACTAGAAATGTTAATCTAATGGATTTAAAATACAAAGAATATAATTAAATGAATAAAAATATCTTATATCTAATCTCCAAGTACTATCATAGAGGTTGAGAAATTTATGTAGGAAAAATTCAACTCAAATGTTTTGAGTTTAGAGGAATTGAGAATTTTTTTATAAAATTTCTCAAGAATAAAGTTGGATAATATGAAGATCATAATAAAGAAAAATTACAGGGGAATATGTTTAACAATACATACAAGGAAGATAAAATATACCCTTGTGGTAAGAAAGATTTCACGGGAAATCGAAGAATCATGCCTATTAAAAAAATAAAATCTGAATCTACTAACAATAATTCTTCAAAAGATGAGAGGTCATAAAAATTCATAATCGTATTTTGAAATTATGAGAAATAAGATGATTCATCAAACAATGAATAAGAGTAAGGAGACGAATAGTCATATAGTTAATATGATCCCAAATCATGGATTGTATCTTGTATTGGGAAAAACCCTAAACTCAAGAAATAAATAAGAATAATAAAGAGATAAATAGGAAAGAATAATAGAGGAAAGAAATATGTTCTTGAATAAGAATATGGTTATATTAAAGAGAATATAAAAATTAAATTCAATATTGTTGAACAAGGAAATACGGTGGAATATATCTATAAGAAACATTATATTAAGGAAGATACGATTTCTAATAATTAATTGAAACATTCATAGGTTGAAAGTAACATAAGAAAAAAGAATGAATATTTTATTAAGTCTTTAAAGAAGTGTAACACCCCATGTTTTTCTAAAAATAAATAGAAATTCTTGGAACTTTGATTTCAGTGGATATTTTTAATTAGCCTTTAAAACAAAACTTTTTTACTTATATGTTCTGAATTACAAGAAACTGTTATCTACATTTGTGTTCAGTATGTTATTTGGAATGTATTAGAACCAACTTGTTTTTATGGTGAATAGTAACATACCCTTATGAATAGTAATATAAATAGTTATATGACCCTAATGAATAGTAAATTTTATTATTATTTTATTTTATTAAGGCTTTATGATAATAGCATCTAGGTTAATTTTTCATTGTGATAAAGAAGTAGTTGTAGAATTAAAACTGTTAATTTTTGAATGAAGTATGATTTTATTTAAAAATAAAATTAATAATATTTAGAAAATTATTTTCAAAAAATGGACTTCATTTTTGAAATCTACACCTCGATAAATGGTTAGGGTGAATTTTGGGAATTTTTCTGAAACAGTTGATTTTTTGGTGAATAGTAAAAAATACAGTTTTTAGTTTCAGTGTATTAATGACATCATTAATGATATAATAATGATGTCATAACTCTGTTCGACTTGTGAATAGTTAAATAATATGTGATGTGTCCCATGTGGCTTATACCATGGTCAAATACCATGGGCATGCCCATGGTTTTGTAAATACCAAACATGAGGTGTCCCTTGAAAATTATTAAAATAATCCCTCACTTTTCCTATAAATACCAACTCTTCCCTTCATTGAATTCAATCCCAATTCTCCCCCAACTAAGCTATGGCCTCCTTACCTTCATCGTAGTCCTCCCAAGGATTACTCAATCAACAAAGGTCCCAACCTTCACGTTATAAGGGTTACTCTACAAGGTAAGAAAATTATCAATTTCTTTCTTTTTCCTTTCACGTTCTCTTTTATGTGGTACAACATTAAAGTTTCCATACCATTTTATTATTTTCTTTCTTATTATTGATCATATATATATTATAATTTATTTCTGTATGTGTGACCCTTTTCCCCTCTCTTTTTATTATTTTTCTAAAACCATGTTGTGTAGCCGTTAGGCTGCCGAATTGTTGTAAGAAATTTCTCACTTTTTCTTTTATTTTGAGTTCCTTCCTTATTATTTCTTCATATCTCCTTACCCAAGAGGCATTAAATCTCCAGAAATCATGTATATTCTAGATTTTATCATGTTTATTAAAAATTTCTCATATTTATTCTTCTCATATCCCACTTATTTAAATAATAAAAACATTGTACGTTTGTGTCGAATTACCGACATTATAGACGATGTGATTTCAAAATCCATTAATTCATTCAAGTCTGGTCATGAAACCATTTATATGGTTGAAACAGGTTATAATATATGTTTTATGTCTCACACAATGTTCTTGAATTCTTTTTTACTCATTGTTCTAATTTATAAGACCAAACAAGGTTGTTATTATCAAAGAACCACTAAAAGGATCTAAAAGAATATGATTAATGTTCTAACTTATGAATCATCCCCATGTAAAAATTCAAAATGATAAATGGAATAATTTATGTTACGGGTTATATGAAAATACAACTCCATTCCAATTCTGTAGTTTCACTTCCAATCGACAAGAATGCCCACCATGAACCAATCATAGAAATCATGTAAGAATTCAACCAAAAACAGTGCAAGGGGAAAAATACTGACAATTAAGGGTAAAATGATGTTATTAAATGATCATATAAGATTTTATAAACATGAAAATGTTTCTTTAAAATATTAATAACACTATTTTAACCATTATATAGGAGTTTTAAACAAGTTGAAAGTAAGGAAAACCCGAGGTAAGGGAATTCTTAAGCCAATTTCCATTCTTTGGGTTAACCTTCTACTTCATTATTTATGTTCTATTTAAATTGTTTGTGTGATTGGTTATGTTTATATTATGTTTTATTATTTATATTTACAGTATATATACAAACTCAATCCACTCTATTAAGTCTCTCTTCAATTTTATGATATTTGTAAGAGGCTTTTCTTTTACAATCCACTTTTTAAATTTGGTTTTATGAAATTCCAAAGTAATGTTTTTATGGAATTATTCATGTTGTATGATTATGTTTTGGTTATTGGAAATTATTTATGATGAAGGGTGGGAACTATATCTCTTTAAAATTCAATGGGTATGAGTAAGTTGTAGGTCATCCGTATGGTTACTCTAAGTGTAACTGCGATGGTTACACAAAGTAAGGTAGCCGTGGGGGTTACAAATTTTAAGGTAGTTGTTACGAACCGAATCTGGTCGCCACCAAAACCGGCACCAAACCCGGCCCGCGACATGGGCTGAAGGGAGTTCCAGATCCCCACAGGCTGGAACAAGTGCCGGGGTATCATATATTGAGAATTGGGAACAATTTTCCCGATTTTATAAACATTAAACAACAAACAAACTCAATAAAACAAATCTAGATTTTTCAACTAAAACCTTCTTGTAAAAAAATTAAGAACTAAATTACATAAGTTAAAACTATGTTTAAAGACCATTAAAAAGTTACAAAAACAAATAAAGATAGCCCAAGAACCTCCACATGGAAAGAGGCACCTCCCTCAAGCCATCCCCACAAGACTTCACCACTAAGGACCTGCTAGAAACCCGAACCAGTGGCACTAAAAACTGTACCGAACCTGCAGCAAAAAAAATAACCAAGTCTAATTAAAATAAAGGGTGTAAGTAGGGTGTGATCCAATTCGCATTAGGATACCACCACTAAGAGACTCCATGGTATAAACATTAAAAGATGAAAAACATGAAAGTTTTCAAAAACATGAAATGCTATTTACAATTTCTAAAAGATGCAACATTAAATAAAAACAGTTTTCATGTGGGATAATTTAAAGAAGAAACACTTATAAAATAAATAACAAAGCTACTAAAATTTCCATCCACTCATACTGTATGCCGACGGTAAGCACAAAATATATAGTGAGCACAAGCAATGAGAAATAACCCCCAGGAACTAGCTAGTTGTGGGTCCTAGGTACCTCATATCTTGGTGAGAGTAATCATCACAAATATCTATTCTAGTGCACGAGAAACTAGTAGGGAAAATACATATAAACTAGTGGTCCCCAATCATCATCATCATCATAGTTTAGTTAGAGTATTAAGCGTCAATCTTGCTAAGTGAAACTGAGGGCAACCCCACAGATTCACTAGCATACTAGTACACGTCCACCCACCTAGATACCCATGTTTTCCCTTTGTGCTCAAAAAATTTCAACAAGTCAATTAATATACTTTTCACATGAAAATATCATTTTCATATCATAAATTCACCAAACATCCCACATGTATACAACACAAGTCACAAAAGTCCACTTTCCATTCAAATTGATTTTGAAATCCGAATCACACCAAAATAGCCCACAACACTTTTCACATTTCCTTAACACTTCAAAAATCCATAAAACAATTTTATATAACCATTAAAATATATTAAAACTCTCATAAAATCCCACTCACTTGTTACATAATATCCTTTTTTACCTTCAAAATAATTTTATCATCAAACTTACACAAAACATCCCACAAACAAGTTTCGCTCCAACATCACAATTTAATAAAATATTTCAGAAATTTACAAAACATTCTAAAAATGTTTTGCATCTTAAAACATCACTTCACCTTTCAAAAACCCATAATAGGTGAACACACATACCAAACAGTACATATTCACCCTTTTCCCACTTTGTTTAACCAACTAAAACATTTACAATTTTTATAAAAAGAACCCAATTGTTGTAAATATGTCTTTCACACAAAAATCATTTCAAAACCCCAATTTAAGACCAAAAAACATACCAATTCCTATCCAAAACAGAATTATAAACCCTATAGACATTTATAAAACCAGTTTCAAGTTTTATAAAATCACCTTGAATAATACTACCAATGATCAAAATGAAAACACACATTTTCATAAAATACTCTGAAGAAGTATAACAATGTTTTACACATAAAACCTATTCAAAAACCCTCTTTTTAGGCCCACATGACACTAATACATTATCAAAATATAATTTTAAGGCCAAACAATACTTATTAAACCAATTCCATATGATATAAAATACACCCAAATAATACCCCATGAGTTACGCACGAAAACATCCAATTTAAAGTTAAAATGGAACTATAAAATTAAACACTTATCCAAATTAATCATAAACAATTTTCGCACCACACCTAACATATGAGGAATATGAAGAATTAATAAATTCATCATACTAACTCATCAATAATTGTTTACACATGGAACCACCTACCGAAAGTGTCGAATCCCTCAAAACTTGGTGCAAAACATCAACTGCACCACTGCTACACCACAAGGAAGATATATCCAGCCCTAGAACACAATATTTGACCAAAAATACACCAAATAAAACCCTAGGTTCGACCCCTAACTTCTGGACATTCTATAAATTAATGAAATAGGGAGGAAACCCTAAGGTGAAGGGAGAAATTGAAGAGAGAAACACTTACCTAAAATAATATTGAAGAAAAGGACCCAAAATCCACCATAATATGAATTTTAAAACATAAAACCATTAATGGGAGGTTCTAAAAAAGTTTAAGAGATCATGTAGGAACTGGAATGGGGGAAATGGAGTAAAAATAGAAGGAGTTATGAAAGGATTAATTTACCTCTCCAAATCTGGGAGATTTCTGAAATTCACAGAAGTTTCGACCACCTTCGTGACACTATTGAGCTCCAAATTGTGGAAGGAGGGAATGGGGGAGGGCCTTAGGAACGTGGCCTCGGGTGAGAGTTGGAATCACTGAAAAAAAGCAAATATTGAAGGCGATATTAAAGAAGTAAAATTTATTATTAATGCAAAAAATGGGCTTTTAGGCAGGCCCAATCCCTTAAATAAAAACCCATATCCACCCTGATTATGTATTCCTAAATGGTCCAAATTAATATGGTGGTGGGGATGACAATTAGGAATTGGAATGGATGAAATATATTTAAAAATTAATGAGTTATAAACGAACAAAAATTTAATTTTAAATTTGTAATTGGGCTCACAGTTTGGCCCAATTCATGAAAACTCACCCATTCCTCCAAAAAGGTTGGGAAACCCTCAAAACAAAGAATGAATGGAAATTAGATTCAATTTAAATTTAAAATAATTCATGTTTGTAACAATTCTCCCCACCATGAAAACTTTCCGCCCCAGAAATTTACATCAAGGTCAAAGTAACAACCAAACTCAACTGAGAAACCAAAAGGTACTCCCTTGTCAGGTTTCACCCCCAAAGGCCAAAACACATCCAGTGATCAATTAATGAAGGATTAATCTCACAACCAAAACATACAACAATTTCTTGAAATGATCAATCACATTCAACCTTTATCCCAAAATAAATCTCCTTAAACACAATCTGAACAAGAGTCAAGCAATTCACCCAAACGAACAACAACATTGAACAAGGTTACACTTACCTTGCTATTACTAAACCATTGGTCACTCTCCAATCTCAACGTTTACCCAAGGAAGATATAGGTATATTGATAGATCCAAATGATACTACCTACCACCAAGCCAATATCATGGATAAATCTGAGTTACTGGTATGGGGGAACAAAAATAGGCTCCCCACCATAACAGACAACCTATATTTTTCCTGAGACAGAATCAGGACACTAATAGGGGGAGGCCAAAACGGACTCCCCAGTGCAATGGGTATAATTCTATAGGACCTTTACGAAAGAAAATATATAAGACTCATAGTGGGTCTCCCAACCAAAAGAACCAACCATCTTAACCGACCAGCATGGGCTAGTACAGAAAGACCCCAAAATTTGAAGAGTTGGGAAGGTCACATGGTTAGTCCGCACGATTTGGGAAACCATGCTCTAACACTGTGTATCCTTCTATCCACATAGTTTTCTAGGGTATGGTCACTATTAACCAAGTGAAAACTGTGTTCTCAACTAGTCTATCCAAACTTCAAACCTTTCTCTAAAGAATCAATCGAAGCCAAAGGGGGAGGGAATAACATTGGGCGATGACATGGATACACGACCCTCCACCGATTTCCACCAAACATGAACAACATAAGAAATATGATGACACAATAGTTTTAAACTCTTCCTAACTTTCATACCAAGGATAGGACTTTGTACAAGGGTTTAAATGACCCTGTGATTTCCCCTGACTACGATCCAGCTTCTCTCTAAGACCTATGGCTAGAGCTCAAATGATTGAAGCATATTCGGCCTCATAGTTAGGCTTTGGAAACCCCATGAATGAGAATTATACTTTTGGTGAAACAAAAAACTAAAATTCAATCCCCGATAAGTTTTCCAAGACATAAAACATTCCAAACCCACTTTACCCTAAATCAATATTTCACTGAAACACGAGATTAGAAGATGCACACACATCACACCTTGTTTGTTCGGGTGCGAAACAATTGAAGTAAAGAAAAAATATACTCATCTTCCCCTAAAATGGAATATTATTATGTTTTTCCAAGGGAGACATTCTCCGAACATAATAGATATTCTCAGATGATTCCCCAACTTTCACCATTATGGTCAATCGAGCACATGACATCATAAGGCATCACCGAGCATGACCATTGCGACTGATATAAACAATGCATGGAGAGGGACATTATACAACATCCCCAAACAACACAAAATTCTAGAAAGTGATCACAATATCCTATCATGACCATATTTCCCACACTTGTTGTTTAACATGAACTTATGCTTCAAAGAAACTGTGAAGAAACTAGAGGCCCTCTTAGACACCATTGAGAAACATATCCCCACTAATAACCCTAGACCACTTCCAGCTTCAACAGATTAGGAAACTTAAGAAACTAAGGTCTCTTTAAACCTTCCATGAGAACTCTCCCACTACAAGAGGATCTAAAAATCAAAGACAGGAATGGGTGTAGACTCAATCAACAAAGATTGATAAAATATTTCTTTTATTGATCAACTTTAGGATTTTCCAATGGAGAAACAATCCGGGTTGCACTTTAGTTATGCATTAACCCTTAATAGGGGAATACCTTATCTATTGAGAGAACCGAAGGACCCAACCAAGCTGGTCCATCGGTCAAAAAATCCATAAACTAGATCCAAACACATGAAGGGAATAACCATAAAGGTGTCCCAAAACATATCTTAGAAGAGACTACAAACCAATCCTTCTACCCAGCTTACTGACCAAACATAAACCCAAAACATAGTTAAAATAGGAGGGGTTATTGGACTCAAAACATCCCACAACATCAAAATTATCCAAAAATACATAATATAAGCCAACCCATATAATTCATCAAGACATCGTGTTTTAATTTAGAAACATTTCTTGTAAACAAACGGTTCAGTGGTTAGCGTATCCACCAATGGTACCCCATGAGCCTTACACATGCATGTTTCTGTGCCACACCGAGCACCCTCCTCATATCCATCCCAACACTCATCCATTAATTCCATAAACCATCCATCATCCCATATAACCCCATGCATGTGGTCACTCATGAAAATACCAAAGGCTTAAAAAAATTCTTTCCACTTTTTAAAACCAAAACGGTAAACCAACACATCCTTTTTCTTAAAACCGCTAACCACGAGATCAAAATACCAACTAAAATCTTAAAAACATTTCATAAAGACACAAATTTTTTGAAAAGAACTCACTTTCGAGATATTGACATCAATTTCAAAACATCTCATCCCATTAAATCACACTTTGATTGTTTAGAAAACAGTTTTGGAAACAGTTTCCAAAACCAACATCAACAGAGTTCCTACATTCAAAAGAGGTGTAAGCACACAATTTTCCATTTCAAAAAAATTCTGAAAATTCAGTTCCACCATTTCATTTACCAAAAAATTCCCTCATTATTTGAAAATGATTTCAAAAAAACTTTACGCTTCTGAAAACCAAGTCACTTTAAAACCAAATTTCCAAGATTTCAAAACTAAAGAACACAAGACAATGTGGGAGGAAACTAGTTTCAGTGGGTGACTTAGACATATGGTTGGAAACCATATTCCAATCACTCCACTATCATAGAGAGTGTTCTAGGGATGATCCCCGACTCCACATGGCATTCCAGGCACTGCGAGCTCACTGAGACCATTAACCCAACTCTCTTTTCATTTACTCTAACCATCATCAAACCAAGAAAACCAAAGGACTTAGATAAATCCTTACTTAGCCTGGAAACTTGAATCATGTTATGAGGTGTGGTGATAAGGGACACTACCCATAACTAGAATAACAAGTCCCTACAATTATAACTCCATACTATCTTGACTCTTCCACAAATAACATGACCCAAAGAGTTACCTGAACCTCCTTTGATACCATTTTGTCACGAACCGAATCTGGTCGCCGCCAAAACCGGCACCAAACCTGGCCCGAGACATAGCCCGAAGGGCGTTCCCAATCCCCACGGGCAGGCACAAGTGCCTGGGTATCATATAATGATAATTGGGAACGATTTACACGATTTTATAAACATTAAACAACAAACAAACTCAATAAACCAAATCTGTATTTTTCAACTAAAACCGTCTTTTAAAAAATTTCAGAACTGAATTAAATAAGTTAAAACTATGTTTAAAGACCATTAAAAAGTTATAAAACCAAATAATGATATCCCAAGAACCTCCACATGGATATAGGCACCTCCCTCAAGCCATCCCCACAAGACTTAACCACTAAGGACCTGCTAGAAATCTGAACCAGTGGCACTAAAAATTGTACCCAACCTGCGACAAAAAAAATAACGAAGTCTACTTACAATCAAGGGTGTAAGTAGGGTTTGATCCAATGCCCAGTAGGATACCACCACTAAGATATTCCATGTGATAAACATTTAAATATAAAAAGCATGAAAGTTTTCAAAAACATGAAATGTTATTTACAATTTATAAAAGATGCAACATTACATAAAAACAGTTTTCATGTGGGATAATTTAAAGAATAAACACTTTTAAAATAAATACCAAAGCTAATGAATTTTCCAGCCACTCATACCATATGCCGATGGTAAGCACAAAATATCTAGTGAGAAAAAACAATAGGAAATAACCCCTAGGCACTAGCTAGTTGTGGGTCCCAGGTACCTCGTATCTCAGTGAGAGTAACCATCACAAATATCTGTTCCCATGCACAAGCCAATAGTAGGTAAAATACCCATAACCTAGTGGTCCCCAATAATCACCATCATCATATTTTAGTTTGAGTTGTAAGCGTCAATCTTGCTAAGTGAAACTGAGGCCAAACCCCATGGATTTACTAGCATATTAGTACACATCCACCCACCTTGATACCCAGGTCTTCCCTTTGTGCTCAAACTAGTTCAACAAGTCAATGAATATAATTTTCACATGAAAATATCATTTCCATATCATAAATTCACCAAACAGCCCACATGTATACAACACAAGTCACAAAAGTCCACTTTTCATTCAAACTGATTTTGAAATCCGACTCACACCAAAATAGCCCACAACACTTTTCACATTTCCTTAACACTTCCAAAAATCCATAAAGAAATTTTATAAAACCATTAAAATATATTAAAACTCTCATAAAATCCCACTCACTTGTTACATAATACCCTTTTTACCTTCAAAATCATTTTATCATCAAACTTACACAAAACAGCCCACAAAAAAGTTTCGCTCCAACATCACAATTTAATAAAACATTTCAGAAATTTACAAAACATTCTAAAAATGATTGATATCTTAAAACATCACTTCACCTTTAAAAACCCCATAATAGGTGAAAACACGTACCAAAAAGTACATATCACCCTTTTCCCACTTTGTTTAACCAACAAAAACATTTACAATTTTTATAAAAAGAACCCAATTGTTGTAAATATGTCTTTCACACAAAAATCATTTCAAAACCCCAATTAAAGACCAAAAACCAAACCAATTCCTATCCAAAATATAATTGGGAACCCTAGATATATTTATAAAACCAGTTTCATGTTTTATAAAATCACCTTGAATAATACTACAAATGATCCAAATGAAAACACCCATTTTCATAAAATACTCTCAAGAAGTATAACAATGTTTTACACATAAAACCTATTCAAGAACCCTCTTTTTAGGCCCACATGACACCAATAAATTACCAAACTAGAATTGTAAGGCCAAACAATATTTATTAAACCAATTCCATATGATATAAAATACACACAAATAATACCCCATGAGTTACACATGAAAACACCAAATTTCAAGTTAAAATGAAACTATAAAATTAAACACTTATCCAAATTAATCATAAATAGTTTTTGTACCACACCTAACATATTAGAAATATGAAAAATTAATAAATACAGTAAAATAACTCATCAATAACTGTTTACACATGGAACCACCTACCGAAAGTGTCGAATCCCTCAAAACATGGTGCGAAACATCAACCACACCACCGTCACACCACAAGAAAGATAAATCCAGCCTTAGAACACAATATTTGACCAAATATAAACCAAATAAAACCCTAGGTTTGAAACCTAACTTCTGGACATTCTATAAATTCAGGAAATAGGGAGAAAACCCTAAGGAGAAGGGAGGAATTGAAGAGAGAAACACTTACCTAAAATAATATTGAAGTAAACGACCCAAAATCCACCAGTATATGAATTTGAAAACATCCAACCATTAATGGGAGGTTATAACAAGGATTAAGAGATCATGTAAGAACATTAATGGGGGAAAAAGAGTAAAAATAGAAGGAGTTATGAAACTATTAATTTACCTCTCCAAATCTGGGAGATTTCTGAAATCTACAGAAGTTTCGACCACTTTCGAGACTCTGTTGAACTCCAAATTGTGGAAGGAGGGAATGGGGGAGCGCCTTAGGTAAGTGGCCTCGGGTGAGAGTTAGAATCACCGAAACAATGAAAATATTTAAGGAGATATTAAATAATTAAAATTTATCATTAATCCAGAAAAAGGGCTTTCGAGCAGGCCCAATCCCTTAAATAAAAACCCACATCCACCATGATTATGGATTCATAAATGGTCAAAATTAATATGGTGGTATTAATAGGTTAGGGGATGAAAATTTGGAATTGTAATGGATGAAAAATTTTTAAAATTGAAGGAGTTATAAAGTAATAAAAATTTAATTTTAAATTTGGAATTGGGCTCATGGTTTGGCCCAATTCATGAAAACTCTCCCATTCCTCCAAAAAGGTTGGGAAACCCTCAAAACAAAGCATGAATGGAAATTAAATGCATTTTAACTTTAAAATAAGTTATGTATGTTACAGTAGCCAAGATGGTTACAATATTATGTAAGTAATTCCCCAAGATACCTTTATGATTATATTTATGTTCTAATGTTTTGTGTGGATCTTGTGTAAATCTAATGTTACACAAAGTAAGTATATATGGGTGACAAGAATGTGTTTTGGAAATGCTTTCATATGTTATGAGTATTCATGGACTAATGTGATTTTTTTCCTTCTTTTCTATCCCTTATTGATATTTTGTGCTCATCCTAAGTATTTAAAGGATATTTCATAGGTTAATTTATGTGTAATATAAGTAAGGAAGACACATTAAATATTGAAGAATTGTCAAGGAGTCTTGTTTTAAGTTTTAATGTTTTTTATTTTGAGAAAAATGGAAACTATTTTTATGGTATCCACTATGTAAAAATGTGTAATGTTATGAATGTACTATCCTAATTCTCTAAATCTCCAAACTTGAAAAGATCTTAAATGTAAAAGGAAGTGTTTTCTTTACTAAATTCAAGATTATGTATATAATAAGGTCGTGTCCTTATAGTTGGTATCAGAGGATGGTTTAGATAACTTTAGGGGTTAGGGTTATGTTAATTGAATACCATAAATGATTTTCACTCTATGATTAATTTGAAATGTTATAGCATTTGAATATTACCATGTTGCTTTATCTAAGACATGTTTGTTCAGAATGGTTGTCCGTAGAAGGAACATGGATGCTGAAGAGGAGAGGCACTGACAAAATGAAATCCTTCTGGAACTACAACCTAGAATGATAGGGATTGGAACTGAGAAGTTTGTGACAGTAATGGCTCAGCTAACTCAGGAAATAAATGGTGGTGGCATCCATGCAAGAGAACCAATAGAGGTACCACAACAGAACATGATAGTGGTGGAACATTTTATGAGACAACATCCTCCTGCATTCAATGGATCTTCTGACCCAGTGGTAGCTGAAGGATGGATCAAAGCCCTTGAAAAGATATTTGATGTTATGGTATGTTCAAACAATCAAAAGGTAAGTCTTTCCATTTATCATTTTGAAGGGGAAGTTGATTAATGGTGGTCAATGGTAAGGAATATTTGGGGTAGCGAAGATTTTGATGCCTTAGAATAGGATGAATTTAAAAGTCTTTTCCTTGAAAAATATTTTCCTAAGGTGGTGCGACTAAGAATGGAGAATCAATTCCTTGAATTGAAATAGAAGGAGGAAGATTCAGTGGTTTTTTATGAAGCTAACTTCACCCTACTGGTGAGGTATGCTCCAAATCTTATTCTGGATCTTGATAGAAAAATCAACCGCTTTTACTCATAATTGAAGCCAAGGTATCGAAGGGAATTAGAATCCCATGAATTAAAAAGTTATGGGAAACTTGTACGATGTGCTGAGAGGGTAGAGATGGAGTTTTCTGATGATCATGTGCATTTTGGAATCAAAGAGAAGAATAGGTCCAGTTGGCAAGAAATGGGTAAGAATCAACAAAAGAAATCTGATGGTAAGAAAATCCAATTTCTAGTTTGTGAAATGTGTGGCAAGAAGCACCCTAGGGAATGTCTTAGCAGAACTAGGAAGTGTTTTAAATGTGTTAAGTTTGTACATATGGCCCGAGAATGTAATGAAAATGATCCAAAAAATAATCCTGATAAGCAGACTATAAAGTGTTTTAAATGTGGTGAAATGGGTCATTATGCAAATGCCTACCCAAAGAGAGATTCGAATTATCTAAAGAATCCAGACTATAAGAAGAAAGGTGTAGTGAGATCCTTTGTGACTATGTCAGAAGATGTCGGGCCATCCAATGAAGTTGTATTAGGTACTTTGTTTGTTCACTCATATTTTGCTGATGTTTTGTTTGATATGGGGTCTACATATTCCTTCATCTCTGATAAATTTTATGGTAAATACGAAATATCACCTCAACAAATGAGACCCAAAATTGTTGTTAAAACACCAGGGGGAAATTTTATAGAAAATATGGATTATAAGAATCTTTCTATTGTGGTCTATGGAAATTATTTACCAGAAAACCTTGTTGTTTTACCCTTATTCGAGTTTGATGTTATTCTGGGGACGGACTGGCTTTTTGATTATCATGCTAATATTGACTGCAGAGCTAAAGAAGTTGTTTTTCAGAAAGAGTTTCAATTTTTATACAAGAATGAACCCATACAATTGATAACATATCAGGAAGCTGAGAAACTATTGAAATATGGAAATGAATGTTATCTTGATCATATTGTTGAAAATAAGGGAACTTTTCAAATTAATGATGTGACGATGGTAAATAAATAACTTGATGTTTTTCCTAATGAGTTACTTGGTGTTATACCTAATTGAGAAGTCGAATTCACAATTTACATAGTTCATAATTCTAAGACAATTTCAAAACGCCCATATCGTATGTCTCCAATAGAACTTCTTGAATTGAGAAATCAGTTGCAAGATTTTCTTGACAAAGGATTCATTCATCCTAGCACTTCACCATGGGGAGCCCCTGTTTTGGTTGTTAAAAATAAATATGGTTCCATGAGACTTTGCATTGATTATAGTGCTTTGAATAACATCACTGTTAAAATCAAGTATCCTTTGCCTCATATTGATGACTTGTTTGATCAGATCCAGGGAGCTCAGTACTTTTCCATGATTGACTTGAGATTTAGATACCATCAGTTGAAGGTTAAGGAGGATGGCATCCCGAAAACAGCCTTTCGTACTATATATGGGCATTATGAATTTGTGGTTATGCTGTTTGGATTAACTAATGAACCTACTATATTCATGAATTTTATGAATAGAGTATTTCATGAGTTTTTGGATAAATTTGTGGTTTAATTTATTGATGACATTCTGGTATTTTCTAAAAATAAAGAGGAGCATGAAAAACATATAAGGGTTGTTTTATAAACATTAAAAGAAAAAAAAACTATATGTAAAATTCAGAAAGTGTGATTTTTGGTTGCAACAGATTTCTTTTCTTGGGGAAATTGTAAATAAGGATGGAATAATAATTGATCCTTCTAAAAAAAGTAGTTAATGAATGGACAAGACACAAAAATATTATAGTGATTCGTAGTTTTCTGGGCTTAGCAAGTTATTATCGACGGTTTGTTAATAACTTTTCATGGTTTTCTAGCCTGATAACTAAGTTAACACAGAAAGGGGTTAAATTTTTTTGGACAGAGGAATGTGATGTTTGTTTTTAGGAACTGAAGAAGATATTGGTGAATGCTCCAGTTTTGGCCTTACCTTCCCGAAATGGTGAGTTTGTCAGATACAGTGATGCTTCTTTGAAGGGACTTGGTTGTTTTTTGATGTAGAATGATAAGGTAATTGCCTATGCTTTGAGACAACTTAAACCTCATGAGATAAATTATCCGACACATGATTTGGAATTGGCAGTGTGGTTTTTGCTTTGAAAATATAGAGGCGTCATTTATACAGAACCAAATGTCAAATATATACTGACCATAAAAGTCTAAAGTATATATCCACTTAGAAGGAATTAAACATGAGGGAGTGAAGATGGTGAGAACTGATAATGGATTATGACGAGACGATCAATTACCATCCCAGAAAAGCAAACAAAGTGGTAGATTCCTTAAGTCGGAACCATCATGCATCATTAATCATGATACATTTGGAACATGATCCCTTGATAAATGGTTTGATGAATTTTGGATTAGAAGTTGTTGGTGCAGGAAATACATATGTTTTGTTTTAGGTATCGATGTAGTCTTTGTTGTCAGACAGAATTAAGCAAGCGTAGAAGGAAGACCGTGAGCTACAAAAAAAGGTAGAATTGGTTAAAATGGGAACGTTTCCAGAATTTAATCTTGATAAAGATTGTGCTTTAAGATTTGGAAAAAGGTTGTGTGTGCCTACTGATCCTAAGTTGAAGAAAGATTTGTTGTGTGAGGCTCATAGTTCTCCATTTTCTGTTCATCCTGGCAGTACTAAGATGTACATAGACCTTCAAGAGTATTATTGGTGGGATGGAATGAAAATAGAAATTGTTGATTTTACCATGAGATGTTTGACGTTTCAACAGGTTAAAGCATAGCACCAGTTACCGAAGGGGATGCTTCAGCCTTTGCCAGTACCAGAGTGGAAATGGGAGAATGTATCCATGGACTTTGTGGTGGGACTACCAAAGAATTCTCGAGGTAACAATGTGATCTGGGTTATTGTTGATCGGCTAACAAAGTCTTCACATTTTATTTCTATTCGAGATACAATGTCTTTGGATAATCCTTCTTGATTATACCTCAAAGAGATTTTCAGGTTACATGGAGTTCATCTTTC
This sequence comes from Viscum album, assembly GCA_963277665.1. Taxonomy (NCBI): domain Eukaryota; kingdom Viridiplantae; phylum Streptophyta; class Magnoliopsida; order Santalales; family Viscaceae; genus Viscum; species Viscum album. The sequence continues at coordinate 1,221,624,156 of OY728139.1, read as the reverse complement.
CATTGTAACTGACCGAGATCCCAGGTTCACTTCTAACTTTTGGAAGGGACTTCAAAAGTCATTGGGCACAGAGTTAAATTTTAGCACAACTTTTCATCCTCAATCAGATGTGTAGTCAGAATGAACGATTCAAACTTTGGAGGATATGCTTCGAGCTTTTTTAATGGACGATCAGGGAAGTTGGGATCAGGATATTTCATTAGTTGAGTTTTCTTATAATAACAGTTTTCTTTCCAGTATTCAGATAACAGCTTTTGAGGCCTTGTATGGAAAATAGTGTTGGACTCCAGCGTTTTGGGTTGAATTCGATGAGAGAAAGTTTATGGGGATAGAATTAGTTGAAGAAGTGGCTGAGAAAGTGACGGTGATCCAGCAACACATGTGGATAGCTCAGAGCAGGAAGAAAAGTTTTGCAAATAACAGAAGGAAAGACTTCTCTTTCGAGGTAGGTGACTATGTTTTCCTTAAAGTCTCTCCTTGGAAAAGTGTGATGCATTTCCGTAATAAGGGAAAGCTAAGTCCATGGTTTATCGGTCCATTTGAAATTTTGGATAAAGTTGGAACAACTGCATACCGTGTAGCTTTGCCTCTGAGTTTCATTCAGGTACACAATGTTTTTCATGTTTTGATGTTGAGAAATTATGTGCCAGATCTATCACATGTCTTGAGCCCAGAAGCTGTTCAGCTGAAAGAGAACCTTTATTATGAAGAGAAACCAGTTTAGATTTTTGATCAAAGGGAATAGGTATTGCGGAATAAGGTAATCCACCAGGTAATGGTTTTGTGGAGAAACCACATGGTTTAAGAAGCAACATGGGAGTCTGAAAATGCTATGAGGAAAAAATACCCTCAGTTATTTAATAAGTAAATAAGATTGCGAGGATACAATTTCAAGAAGGTGGGGATAATGTAAAACCCCAAGTTTTTTTAAAAATAAATAGAAATTCTTGGAACTCTGATTTCAGTGGATATTTTTAATTATCCTTTAAAACATAACTTTTTTACTTCTATGTTCTGAATTACAAGAAACTGTCATCTACTTTTGTGCTCAGTATGTTAGTTGGAGTCTATTGGAACCAACTTGTTTTTTAAGTGAATAGTAACATAACCTTATGAATTGTAATATGAATAGTGATATGACCCTAATGAATAGTAATTTTTTTAATATTTTATTTTATTTTGGCTTTATGTTAATAGCATCTAGGTTAATTTTTCATTGTGCTAAAGAAATAGTTGTAGAATTAGAACTGTTAATTTTTGAATTAAGTATGATTTTATTGAAAAATTAAATTAATAATATTTTGAAAATTATTTTCTTAAAATGGGCTTCATTTTTGAAATCTATAGGTCCATAAATGGTTAGGGTGAATTTTGGGAATTTTTCTGAAATAATTGATTTTTCGGTGAATAGTAAAAATACAGTTTTTAGTTTCGGTGTATTAATGACATCATTAATGATATAATAATGATTTCATAAATCTGGTTGACTTGGGAATAGTTAAATAATATGTTAGGTGTCCCAAGTGGCTTATACCATGGTAAAATACCATGGGCAAGCCCATGGGTTTGTTAATACCACTCAGGAGGTGTCCCCTGAAAATTATTAAAGTAATCCCTCACTTTTCCTATAAATACCAACTCTTTCCTTCATTGAATTCATTCCCTATTATCACCCAACGAATCTCTGGCCTCATTACCTTCATAGTAGTCCTCCCAAGGTTTCTTCAATCCCCCAAGGTCCCAACCTTGAAGTTCTAAGGGTTACTCTACAAGGCAAGAAAATTATCAATTTCTTTCTTTTTTCCTTTCAAATTCTCTTTTATGTGGTATAACTTTCAAGTTTCCATACCATGTTCTTATTTTACTTCTTATTCTTGATATTATCTATAGTATGATTCATTTATTTATGGGTTACCCTTGTACCCTCTCTTTTTAATATTTTTCTAAAACCATGTTGTGTATCCATTAGGCCGCCAAATTTTTGTAAGAAATTTCTCACTTTTTCTTTTGTTTTGAGTTGCTTCCTTATTATTTATTCATATATACTTACCCAAGAGGCATGAAATCTCCAGAAATCATGTATAATCTGGATTTTATCATGTTTATGAAAAATTAATCATCTTTATTCTTCTCCTCTCCCACTTTTTTAAATAATAAAAACATTGTCCGTTTGTATTGAATTACCGACATCATGGACGATGTGATTTCAAAATCCATTAATTCTTTAAATTATGGTCATGAAACCATTTATATGGATTAAACATGTTATAATATATGTTTTATTTCCCACCCATTGTTTTGTAATTCTTTTTTACTCATGGTTCTAATTTATAAGACAAAACGAGGTTGTTATTATCAAAGAACCACTAAAAGGATCTAAACGAATATCATTAATGTTCTAACTTATGAATCATCCTCATGTGAGAATTCAAAATTATAAATGGAAAAATTTATGTTACTGGTTATATGAAAATAATACTCCATTCCAATTCTATATTTTCACTCCCAATCGACAAGAATGCCCACAATGAACCAATCAAAGAAATCATGCAAGAATTCATCCCAAAACAGTGCAAGGGAAAAATACTAACAATTAAGGGTGAAAAGATGTTATTAAATGTTCATATAAGATGTTATAAACATGAAAATGTTTCTTTAAAATATTAATAACACTCTTTTAACCGTTATATAGGAGGTTTAAAAAAGTTTTAAGTAAGAAAAACCCGAGGTAAGGGAATTCTTAACCCGATTTCCATTCTTTGGGTTAACCTTTTAATTCATTATTTATGTTTTATTTAAATTGTTTGTGTGATGGGTTATGCTTATATTATGTTTTATAAAGTATATTTACAGTATATATACAACCTCCATCCACTCTATTAAGTCTCTCTTCAATTGTATGACTTTTTTAAGAGGCTTTTCTTTTAAAATCCTCTTTTTAAATTCGGTTTTATGAAATTACAAAGTAATGTTTTTATGGAATTATTCATGCTGTATGCTTATGTTTTCGTTCATGTGAATTATTTTTTATTAAGGGTGGGACCTATATCTCCCTCCAATTCATTGGGTATTAGTAAGTTGGATGTCGGCCGTATGGTAACTCCAAGTGTAACTGTGATGGTTACACAACGTAAGGTAGCTGTGAGGGTTACAAATTTTAAGGTAGCCAAGATGGTTAAAAGATTATGTAAGTAATGCCCCATGATACCTTTATGATTATATTTATGTTCTCATGTTTTGGGTGGATCTTGTGTAAATATCATGTTACACCAAGTAATTATATATGGGTGACAAGAATGTCTTTTGGAAATGCTTTCATAAGTTATGAGTATTCATGGACTAATATGATTTTTTTCCTTCTTTTCTTTCCCTTAATATGATTTTGTGATCATCCCAAGTTTTTAAATGTTTTTTCACAGGTTAATGGATGTATAATACAAGGAAGTAAGACACGTTAAATGTTTAAGAATTGTCAAGGAGTATTGTTTTAAGTTTTAATGTTTTATATTTTGAGAAAAATGGAAACTATTTTTATGATATCCACTATGTAACAATGAGAAATGTTATGACTGTACTGTCCTAATTTTCTAAAGCCATAAACCTTAAAAGATCTTCAATGTAAAAGGAAGTTTTTTCTTGACTAAATTCAAGATTATGTATTTAATAATGTCAGTTCCTTATAAGATTAATGTTTAATCATATAAAACTATTGAGAAAGATCATTCCAATAATCAATTGAAATCCCTACATACTAAATATAAATGTTCATGCAATATTTATAACAATGAAGGTGTTATAATTTTTTTAGGAAAACATGGATTGATAAATTATGTGAAAATTTTATTAAATATATAAATGTTGAGAAAAATCTTTACAAAAAAGCTGACCCATTCTTCGAAGAAATAAAAATAGAAATATGTCATGCACCATGTCAAACTAATTACAAGAGGACTGTGATTTAGAATATATTGACGGTGTTATAGTACATTTCTCCATAAATATTATATTTTTATAACAACGTGAATCTTTTTGTAAGAAGGTATGAAATGAGGGGAAGAAATAGTATGAGAAAAGTAAGTGATTTCCCTAAGCCCTAAAAAATTGGAAAACCAAAATGAAAAGATGTTTGAATATTTCTAATGAAAAAATATATTGGATTACTAGAGGATGTTTGTGTTATATTTGAACAAATGGGTCACTTTTCGGAAGGATGTTAGAGTACTCTTTTAGGGAAAAGTTATTTTTCTGGTTAATAAAGGGATGATGAAAAAAATAAAGTTAAAGAAATAACATTTGTTGTTTAAATAGTTTTGAATGAAATGAAAAGGAACATAACATGGATTCTAAATAGTGGTTGTTCGTTACATAATATAGGTGATATAAATATCATGAAAGATATAAAGAATCCTGATGGAGGAGTAGTTACTTTCAGCAAAGACACTTCCTTAAAAATCATAGGAATCAAAAAATTCGTGATTGATGTTGAGAAACTCAAATCTAGTGAAGTTCCATATATTTATGGGCGTAAGAATAAAACAATTTTCATGATCGAAATTTATGATGATGGAAAGTAAGATATTTTAAAAAAAATATTTAAGAATCATTAGGAGTGTGTAGGATGGTAAAGTTGTTAACTTGGAAAAAGAACCTGAAAAAATCTTTTAAAAATTAGAAGATAAGGAAATTCATGATATTTTTATACTGAAGATCAAAATATGTTGTGGTATCATAGGCATGGGAATCTTGTATTTAATTTATGAAAAAATATCTAAAGTTGATATTTTAAGAAATATTCTAAAATTTAAAAGAAAAGAATATGATGTTTTTATAACACGTCACAAAGGAAAAATGGTTGGTAAAATTCATAAAAAAGTTGAAATCCAATCAACTAAACCTCTTAATATTACTCAATCAAATATTTTTGGGCTATTTAGACATCAATCAACCAAAGGGTATTTTCATTTTATCACTTTTATTGATTATTTCAATGAGATGACCAATATTATATTTATATAGCATAAGTTATAGGCAATAGAAATGTTTAGATTTTTTATAAGGTAAGGTGATAGAGAAATGAGTGTTTTTATATTTACACTGAGAACAAATAATGGAAAATAATACACTTGTAATGATTTTGAAACATTTATAAAGAAACATGGAATTAAATTTTAGTACTGTGCTCCTTACACCCCTGAACAAAATTAAGTGGTAGAATGGAAAAATTGAAATTTATTTGAAATAGGGTGAATTATGCTGACTAAATATAAAATTTATGTATTTTTATAGAGAGAAATTGTTATTGCTTTTGTTCATGTATAAAAAAGATATTTTCAGTTCAAAATCCAACATGACTTCCGAAGAGATGTGTAATAACAGAAGATCTTCAGTTATATATTTCTTACTTTTTGTAAGTCCTTGTTTACTAAAGATAAACGATCCAAATCTTGGAAAAGTTGAAGAGAAATACGTTGATGAAATTTTCATGGGACATCCCCCCAAAATAAGAAGTTATAAATATTAGAACAAATTTTTATAAAATTAGGTGGATTCCTATGATGTAAAAGCTGTTGAAAATAAAACATCCCTGAATTTTTTTATTGAAAAAATTATGGAAGAAGTATTAAAGGCTTCCAATTATAATAATAAAGGTAATTATGAATTTGATCAAAGGTTGGAGAATGAATATTAAAAAGATTCATGTGGTGAGGAAAGTGAAGAAAGAATAAAAAATCTAAAACTTTGTACCCAATAGAAAAGATTTGAAACTAAAATTAAACTTGTAAATTAGAAATATCTAGTTGAGACTAGAAGAGATTTGAGTATAGAAAATAAAACATCAATCATATCATAGGATGAACCAAAAAATGTTTTTGAATCAGTTCAACACAAATCATTGGTTAATATTATGAATGAATAGTTATATCATATAGAAAAAATGACACCTAGGAACATGTTTCAAGACTAGTAGGAAATAATTTTATTTAAAAATATTAAGTGTATATAAAAAAATAAAATGAACATGTAGAAGATTAATGAAAGAAAACACAACTTGTTTGTAATCGATATTCATAGGTGTAAGGTGTAGAGTTTTAAGAAACATTTTCCCCATTAAATGATTGGAAAATATCCGGACGTTATTAGGAGTGTATGCACATTGTTGTTATAAATTTTATCAGATGTATGTAAATTCATAATTTTTAAATAGAGATATTGATGAATATGTTTACATTGATACACCTTTTTTTACTTGATAATGATGAAACCAAAATTTGTAAGTTGAATAATTTCTTTTAAGGGATTAAATAATATAGACATTCCTAGTACTCAAAAACGAATAGTTTCTTCAAAAAGTTGATTTTTTCTAAAGGGAAAGTTGAAGAAAATTTATATATAAATAATATAATCTTAGGTAGCTTGATTACTATTGATTACATTTATAAAAAAAATTGAACGATTGAGAAAAATCAGGAAAAGTGTTTTCTAAATAAATGAATAATAATTTTGAAAATTTAATTCTCAGATAATTAACTTAATATTTATGAGTAAGTTTCCCCACTATGATTTGGATTATTTTAACAAAGGGTGATAATGAAAAAATTTTTCCTAAATTGGGGCGTGAGAGTACAACTATTCAAAAATTATCTTAAACCAATGAAAATCATAAAATGGGGGATATAAATAACTTTAGAGATTAAAATTAAGGGTAGTTTATCTAAAAATGGGGAAAACTTATCTTGTCAATAAGATATGAAATTGCATAAAAAAATACATTATCCTGTGGTTCGGTTTTAAGTCCATTTATAAGAGAAAGTATGTGTTTTGGTAAAAGTTGAAAACAATACGGTTGTTATAAAAATTAGTTGTGAATTTTTTTTGTTAATGAAAAATATGAGATTTAAAAGTTATTAATGAATGTTATTAAAAAATCAAAAGTAAGATATTGAAGACCCAATATTATGTTTTTCTAAAAAAATATTTTATTTATAGACAACTCAATTTGTTTTATAAATAATGTTTTATTAAAACAAGTGGGAAAAATGAATCTAAATGTCTATTAAGAATGTTTTTTTATAAACATTGTAACTTAATTAATATGATGTTATACTGTTCATTTAATGTTTCCAAAAATCATGAAAATAGCATGTTTTAATTGTTTTTATAATGTGGGAGTTTGAGAATTGGGTGAACAAGCATTATTTTATTAATTAATAAGTTTACAATAATTTTGAAAGTTCCATACTTAGAAAGAATTTAATCAGACGAAGATTTTCTGAAGGGACAATTATGGATGAAATTTATGGCATATACCAAATTTAGATCATTTAAAAACCTAAATAGAAAAAGAAAGTAACAAAATTGTGTATAGGGGAAGTTTTCATAAAGATACCAAATGATATTTTAGGGTTGAATTTCAAGAAAATGTTTCTGTACATAGATTACATAACTTCTCAAAAAAAAATGATCTAACATATAACTTCAAGAAATATTTATTACATATTTTTTGCAGTATAGAAAATTAGAAAGAAATACAATGGGATAGAAGAGGTTTTTTTAAAGTGTCTTTTAATTCAAATAGATGAATCTAGCATTGAGATGTAAAATTTTCTTATAAAAAAGTGTATAGATGTTTCAATAATGTTTTCAACCATCTTCAGTAGTTCATGAAATTGAGACAAAGGTAGATATATTTTACCTTAAAATTGAAACGATGCAATGGATTTATGAAGATGAAGTTTCTATGCATACAAAATGTTTGATGTTTTTATTCAGAAAGAGTTTCGATAAAGGATGATGTTTTTGTTTTTGAAGTAATGAAGTGAACTACTAATGGAAGTCCATTATATAGAGGTTTATCAGATCAATTATAAATGAGTGAATATTTTTAAGAATTTCTATCAGATTGATTTTTTTTAAAAATCATTGTATCATGTTTTTGATGAGGTAAAACAACCAGATCGATTGACACTAATACATTAGAAAAAATTTATTATGAATAATTTCAATTGAATAGAATTTTAGGAAGAATGATAATTAAAGGAGGAACCATATGGAGTATTTTTAATGAATTAATTGAACAAACTTTTCATCAAACATATTATTTCTAAGAGACATTAGATTAATTTTTGATGTCCCCTAACATGATGATTTTTTGATAGTTTTCAATTGGTTTCTTATCATGCATAAATTATGAAGTTTTGATGAGTTACTTAATAACTAAGGTTAAGTAAAATTGAGAATAGTTGGAAATTATAGAGAATTCAAGAATATTCAAGAATATTATATAAGTATTGATAATTATCTAGTGAATGAAAAATAAGTCGGATATGGGGAATTGAATTTTCCATGAGAGGGAATGTGAAATGTGTTTCCCAACCATTCCACTTTGGGATCACCTATATAAATGGGTGGAAAGTAAAATATTAAAAATACAGTTCAATATAATAAAGTTGAAGCGTTGAAGGATTTGTGTCCCAAGTGAGTTTTATGACCAATGTTGAGTTTCAAGTTGAATAAAAGTACCAAAAAAATAAATTTCAATCTGAGTGTCAAATAGAGTTTTAGTTCATAGAAATAAAATAGATGGTAAAACACAAAGTTTTTTTATAGAATTTTGAGGTGTGGAGGTTTTTTAGACTGATATAACATATGATAGAAAGATGAATCACTACTAAAAAATTGGGGAAGGGAAGTGCCACCTTTTATCAGCACTAAGCAAAAATCACTGATAAAGGTAAATATTTATCAGCGATAATTAAAAGCGCTAATAAAGAAGCCCTTTACCAGTGCTAAATAGGTGCTGATTAAGGAAACCATTATGAGTGCTAAAATTTTAGCACTGATAAAGGGTAAGCTTTATCAGTGATAAAATAGTGCTGATAAAGAAGCCCTTTATCAGCGCAAAAAAAAAAAGATTTGATAAAGGCTTCCATTATGAGTGCTAAAATTTTAGTGCTAATAATGAATCCCTTTATCAGCGCTAAAATTGTAGCGCTGATAAAGGCATCCTTTATCATCGATTTTTTAGTGATGATAAAACCATAGTCACATATTTTATAAAATAGGGTGCACAATATCCTCTATTTATCGTTCCCTAATGCTCTCACAGTACTGTATGCCTGAGACAACTCCCCCCCTTATCTTTTCTTTGCTGGACCTCCGCCGCTAGCCCTACTCTGCCGCAAGCTCTACTGCTTATCCTCCCCCTCTAACCCCTTCTAGGAATCCTCCTCCCTGGGAACCCTACTTCTCCTCCTCCCCACTGGAGCTTACTTCCTACGAACCCTACTCCTCCATTTCTCAACGGTTGTCAGGTCCTCCAGTTCACCTCCCCCTTTAGCGGTCACGCCTTCCCCTCCCGACGTAGTGCATAAGGATCCCTGACCGCTCGACGCTTCTTCTCTCCCTCCATCGCGGGTGCGATCTACTCTAGGTAAGTCTCCCACTTCTCCTTTTATGTTTATTTTTGGTAATATCTCTCCTTTCTTTACATGTGTTTGCCATTTTAATTCTAATTTGGCCAATGATTCAAAGAATAATTGGTGAATGGTCATTTTACATTCCATTGTTGGAGTCACAGATAACGCCATGTGAAAATGGGACATGGGGATTACTAGTCTTTTTTAGACACACCATATACCCCTAGGGAGAAATCAAGTCCTCCTTTTAGGATTGTTTTGATCTCCATTTCCATTTATTTTAGTTTTGTTTTGAGATTTTTGACCTTCCATTGACTAGTATTGGTGGATTGTGTCTCCTTGGTCCATTCCTATGAGGTCTTGATGCAGCTTCATGAACTCTTCCAATGATGTTGGCCCCTCTATATCTTCTTAATGATCTGGGTAGTGTTGGTGAGTACCGTTATTCTCGATTGAGTTGTCTTAGTCCACTTATTTGAGGGTTATTATGGAATTAGGTCCCATTCATTGGAACTCATACCCCTAAGAGACATGGAACATGTATCAATTCAAGGGACCTAGAGAGATCCTCATTTCATTCAGGTTGTCCCTATAATGGGTTTATAGAATTTGAATCACCAACACTTACATGGGCATTGATCCCCTATATTGGATGATGTTTCAAGTAGGGTCTATTGTTCCCCAGCAAGCCTTAGGAATTAACTCCCTCTTTTTGTATAGAGATCATATATTTCAGATGGTGTATTAGTCTGATGGACCGTGTATCTCAGATGAACCCTCTAAGTTTTCAATATACTTATTCTATAGTGACTGGTCTCACTTCACTTTTGTGGGGGTTAGTATGGAATATGATCTTGAGCAATGGAACACATGTCACTTAGTGACCTGTAGCTTTTATCCCTCTAAGAGGCCTGAAGGAAACCTTATTTCCAATGAGTTTTCCCAATGTTGGGTTTGTGGAATTTTCATTTCCAACACTTACACAAGTGTCCATACCCTATCTTGGAGGATTATTTTAGTAGGCTCTAGTATCCCCCATCAAGCCTTGGGCATTGAAATCCTATATTTATATCAAAAGCATATATTTCTGATGGGGTATTAGTATGATGGAGTGTATATCTCGAGTGAACACTCTCAGATTCATATGTGACTCTTCTTGGCTAGATCGGATGAGTGTGACCTCTAGGATGAGTGTCATCATTGTAATTATAGCATGGGTAGCATTTCTTCTCGGAGGAGTGTTACCTTGAAAACCTGAGTGGATCTACAACTAGAAGTAGTTGAGACATTTTTTTTACTCAGAGTCTTTTATTAGTATATTTGGGATATCCTTGGTTATCAATATGTCGCATATCTTGTTTGGAATACCCGTGTTTAGTGACGTGAATACTCTCGATGCTTTATGTATGGTGTTTTTGGGGTCTCTTATTAGGTATTGTAATACTCATCCCTACAAGGGATCTTCCCATACATGTCATGTCTTATACAGATGATGGAAAATTTCATAGATTCCTTGGTGGACTAGGATAAGGTAGAGATTATTTTGGGATACACAGACTAAGGTGTATACCAATGGTGAATTAACATCTTTCCCCTCCTTCTATATAGGTCATACATTATATTCCATTTTTTTGGTTAGATTGTATTTCATCTCTTTTTATTAAATCATTTAATTTATGTTATTCAATTCATAGAATGACCTCTAGTGGTTTGGGGGAATTAAACATGTAATACTACTCTTTGGATGGATATATTAGTGTTCTATGATTATGATAATTGTATGAGTTCATATCATAATCTTTTATGGTAGTGATCTTCAGGGATGTAAGGTTAGCAGCACCCACCCATAGTAGGTGTGTGATTCATGTCTCATCTCAGGAGGCACTGCCATTCATAGGTTCCTCAAGGATAGTCCGTTACACCAAGAAATTTAATATTATTATGATGGGTATAGACACATCACATTTTATTTTCTTAACATTCATGCAACAGTCCGAGAGGCAATTGACAAATAGCCTAGGTAGAGGAAGGAACTGGAGAAAGGAGGTCTATACAATAGTAAAGTGATCGAAGATATCGGGGATCAGTATGAGGTGGATGTAACTTTGTTTTGATTCTACTAATACTGCCCCAATGTAGACCACTCATATATTGATAAGTTAGTGGTTAGAATCTTGGATAGTTGTAGTCACTATAGTCTTTATACCTAGAGGATCTAAGAGTGTTTGGAGGTACGATCTATATTTATTATACTTTTCTTGTAGTAATATTAGAAATAGTTACAATAATCTATTTCCCTAATTTTTCAATTATTTTCTATGTATATGGTTGGTGTTGGTAGAGTCCCATGTCAGTGATGTTTGGTATGAATTTGGACTTGCAAGAAAGATGAACAATTCCCCCATCGAGATGTGTTCTTGAGAGGAGATCCAAAAACATGTGGGCGATTCAGTGACTCCTTAAGTGGTTAATATATAGTTTTTGTATATAGGGTCCTTTTAATTGTGTGTTTGAGGCCCTTTTTATGTGCTAAGGTGTCATCGAAATCCCTATTTTTAGTGAACTAGTGTGAAATAAAAAGAGTGTGTCCCAAGAAATAGGATCACATAGAGGTTTCGAGTGCTGTTCTAGGTACAAGATTGGGGAAGGTGAGGGAGAGTTATTTCATATCCTTTTGATGTTCATGATAGAATATTCCATAGCAATTTTGGATAAGCATAAGTTATGTATCTGGACTAAAAGTTATTTTTTTATTAAGAAGATAGGAAACTCAAAGGGTACAAATCACGGAGGGTGAAAGTAGTGAAGACCAAGTGAGTCCTTCTGGATCACATTGAAACACTCTCAAGGAAGAGAATTAAGACTATCATACACTATTAAAGTCTCCTCTGGCCTGCCCCCGCGAGCCAATGCATCAGCCGCAAAGTTGGATTCTCTCACACTATGATGGATCAACCTGCCCTGATTGTTCTCCGCATTGCACCTTCTAAAAACATACACCAGATTCCAAGCCACATCGCAAGCACCCTGAAGAGATCTAACAAGAACTTCCGAATCTGATTCAACCTCCGTCACCCAGAGACCTGTCCTTCTGCACAGAGTGAGACCCATAAGGAGGGCTCTAAACTCTGCACCTGTAGAAGTGCCTTGCCCATAATAGGCACTGAAAGCAATGTGGACTGAACCCCAGCAATCCCAGAGAACACCACCAACCCTCATGACCCCCCCCCCAACCAAGAACCATCCACGTTCAATTTTAACCTGCCAACCGGGGGTTGCCATCTAACCCATCTCCCTCGCTGTAGGGCCTGAGCACACTGTCCACCCACAGAGGGCCCCGGAATACCTACATGCAAACCATTCTTGAAAAGGGTAGACAATTCTACAATGATAAATCTCATACGGATCTGAAGTGCTAATAACGATCTCTTTCCACCTAGCCTTACCTGATTGTGAGCTTCCCAAAGCATCCAGCATACAGATACTAGAATGATCATCCCTGCTGAACGATCCTCAACTCTCCTGCCGAAGCCCGAGAACCATGCCAGGAGATACTCTCGAACAGAAAGACACTCCCCATCTGGAATCCTGTACTGAGAGAACTGAGACCAAAGGAACACAGCCCATCGCCCCTAGAAGAATAGATGTAGCGTTGTTTCCGACCTTGGGCTCTCGCAACAGAAGCAGCGCGAAGCCATATAGACCCCCCTCTTCTGGATGTTCTCCTCTGTGGGTACCGCTCGATTCTGAACCCACCACACCAGAAAGTTCATTCGCGTCGGGATTGGCTTACACCACATGGGTCCCTGCTCTATTTCTCTAGTAGTAACCCTCTGACCAATTCTTCTGTAACCATTCAAGTTGAACCGCCCCGACTCACCTAGAGAAAAACAACACCTGTCTGGATCGTTCCTCATAACAATGCTGTTAAAAGAATTCAGTTGCGTTGAGTTGATGTTCTCATGAAAAAACTCATATCTCTCACACGCCTCTCTGAAAGAGATATCAGGGAAGGGGTAGCCCTCATAGCCAAGCCTCTCTTCCAACCATGCATCCTCCTAGAAGCTGATCTCCCCACGACCAATCACCCATCTGACATAACCATGCAGCACCTCCAGATGTGATACAATGAACCTGCCGAGATCAGTTGCACCACGCATGCTGCGTTCACCATGACCTCCATATCTCATTCTGAAAAACTTGGCCCAGAGGGACTTACCTGGTATCACCTCCCAAGCCAGTTTTGCCTGCAGTCCCCGAATCATTTCATGTATATCACGAAGAACAACCCCACCCTCTTCCACTGGTCGGTCCATCCTCTTCCAAGACACCCAGTGGCATCTCCCCTCCCTTTTCGCATCCCAGAGAAACGATGAGAGAATGCTCTTGATCCTCTCCACTGTTCCTTTCGGGGGTTTGATGATAGCAAAAACATGCATGGGAATCCATAGAATTACACTGTTGATCAGCATGACCCTACCCCCAAAGGATAGCAACCTATTCTTCTAGTTGAAGATCCTTCCCAGGATGCGGTCCACAATCTCATTGAAGTGAACCTTCAAGATCCTCCCACACGATAGAGGAACTCCTAAGTAAAGAATAGGGAGTTGTCTCTGTCCACAGCCTAAAACCTCCTGAATACATTTTCACCTCTGCCCCAAGCATTTGTTGGAGAAGAACAAGGGGCTCTTCAACCGGTTGATTACCTGGCCACTTAGTTCCCCATACTCAGACAGAATAACCTCGAGATTATTCAACGATCTCCTCCCTCCGTTCAGAAATAGCAAAATGTCATCAGCAAACACCAAGTGAGAAACTCTGAGAGAGTTCCTAGGACCAAGAAAAGGTCTCAACCTCCCCTCTGTTAAGCCCTTCTTCAAGTTTCTGGATAAGGAATCCCGAGAAAGAACAAACAGAAAAGGAGAAAGCGGGTCCCCTTGGCGGACTCCCCTCACCGATTTGAAGAAACCGAAGCATTTCCCGAGTAGTGATATAGAAATCCAGGGAGACCCAAAGAACCGGAAACACAGATCGTAGAGGAACTCCTGGAAACAAAACCCTCTCATTACCCGCAAGATGAAACCCCACTCCAGATTGTCGAATGCTTTGTTCATATCCACATACCAAATAATATTGGAACCCACAGACCACTTGTTCAGATCATGCACCAAATCGCTCGTTATACCAACCGCTCCCTGTATACCCCTCCCTTGAATGAAGCCATGTTGTTATTTAGAAACGAACTTAGGAATCACATTGGAAAATCTTCTGCTAATGATCGTAGCCAGAATATTGTAAGAAATGTTACAGAGGCATATCAGCCTAAAATGGATAATGAGAGTGGGATATTTAATCTTCGGAACAAGAAACACCCTCGAAGAAGAGATCCCCCTACTTAGAGGAGCTCCACGAAAGAAATCACCAATTTCCTCTGCGACACCTGGCCCCACGACGTCCCAAGTAGCACTGTAAAATGACACCGGGAAGCCGTCAGGACCAGGTGCGCTCTCCTTCGGCATGCTCCCCAGGGCCTCTTTAATCTCCCTCTCGTCTGGGATCCTGGACATGCATACATTCTTAGACTGGGAGATCAAGGAGGGTAAACCCTCCAAAAAACTAGAGTCCCTTAAAGACTCTCTACGGAATCCAGACGAGACTTCTCCTGCCCATATACCCTCAAAGTGCTTTAACGCGATTTTCCCATCCACCATTACATCCGAAGTAAACTCTCCATCTTCACCTTTGATGTTGATCTTCCAGCTCCTCCTTTATTTAATACAAGCCAGTAAGAACGCATTTTTGCGATCCCCCTCTCTCATCCAACGCACACAGGAACGTTGTAGATACACCCTCTCCATCTCCAAAAGTTTCTCCGCCAGCACCACATTTTTATCACAAATAGTAGTAAAAGTGCTCTCATCCCAGGAAGCCTGAAGCCTTTCCTCTAGCCTGACAACCTCCTCCTGTAAGCTGGTTACCCCATTGTTCCAGTTGGGTTGCTCCACAAGCCACCACTTAATGCTCTGGTTTAACCTCCTGAGATGATTAACCATCCCTCCCCACGACTCCTCCCTCTCCTCCAGCATCGAGGATGCCTTAACCATCTGCATGAAAGCCGAGTCCCTATGCCATTCACTTGAATAATAAAAACCCTGTCCAGCCACAACTTCACATCTTAAATCAAACAATAGTGGTGCATGATCCGATAAAATGCGAGGAAGATGCATGACCGAGGACTTTGAGAACATATCGAGCCCATGCAAGTTGGTAAGCCACCGGTCCAGACGACACCAAATCCTATTCTGGCCTCTCCTGTTATTACACCACGTGTACCTCGACCCTCCGTAGCCTAAGTCCAGCAGCCCCGCATGCAACATAAACTCCTTGAATACCATCATTCCTTCCATAGAAACATCCCTCCCTCCTTTCTTCTCAGACACATCCATAATAGTTTTGAAGTCACCACCCACGAACCACGGCAACAGACCAGCTTGGACCAGCTTCAAATGAGACCAGAGCTCCCTCCTTTCCAACACCTTGTTACTCGCACACACAAACGAAAAGTGGACAAAAAAACCGTTCACCTCAATCTTCAGGTCAATACACTGAGTGGTCACACTAATGACCTCCACCGAAAGGTTATACTTCCAACCCACCCAAATCTGATAATTAACAGGCCCTCCATGAAAGGAGTTTGGAAAACCTCGTTTCCTCACTATATACGGCATCTTACAAGCATCCTGCTTCGGCTCCAGAATCACCAACAAGTAGGATTTGGATTTCTTACCCTCTAACGAAACAAAGGCCCTCTTCGCCTGGGCACCTAGACCATGAGAATTCCAATGAATAGAGGTAAACATCACTGGATGATCTTACGAGCTTCCTGGACCGCTGGAACGTCCTGTCTGGAGTGAACCATCAAACCCTTCCCCTTAGCTCTCGAATGAGTGATCGGCCCTGACACGCCATCCATATCCCTCCTTTGATCTCCTTCTAGAATCCCTTCGTTACTCAAAGTACCCAACTCCTCCAGCCTTGGTCTCCTTCCTAGAAGACCACGAGGAAGATCTCCATCTCGCTCTCCCTGGCACAAAGACATCCACAGCCTTCTCTGTGGAGACCGGCGTGAAGCCTCCACTTCCTTCTCCACACCACAGACCCCACCAGCCATCTCCACACAGCTACTCGATGAAAGCAGAAGGTTGTTCACAAGACAACTTCGGATGGATCCTGGAGAAAGATGCTTCGAGAAACAAAAGGAAGACGGAGGGGGCGAAAGCATCCTGACCGGACTTCCCAAGGAGAAAGGTATCTTCACCTCAAACCCATTTGGTGAAATGACTAACCTATCGCTGGTATAGACCTTCCTTTGAAGCACCAGACCTGGGGACCAAGAGATCAGGTCCCTAGCCCCAGAAGTGGAAACCGGTCGCGACCCAGCGTTGTCAGATGGCGTTTCCCCAGAGGACTTTCCCAGCTTTCCAACTCCCCCGGGTAAATTCAAATTTGAATCCCCTCGATGAGAAATGGTCTGATCCAGAGATCCATCCTTACCCAAACCCAACAGGTCCTGACCTGAAACCTCCTCCAGAGCACCACCGGAAGAGTCCGCCACCCCCCTCTGTCATCGACAGTTCTTCTCCTCATGGCCATGTAGACCGCAGAGCACACAGAAACGATGAAACCTATGATCAAATAACTTCTGGCTCCAGCTAAACCCATCCTCAGATTCAAGCTGCACCAAGGAGGGTCTCTTCAATGAAAGATCCATTTCCACGCAGATCCAGGGACATGCCGCCACCTTGAGACTTCTCGTGTCCTCATCCGCACATAAGAAGGACCCAAAAGAGTTCCCAATTTCTTCTAGAAGCGCCGGCTTTTGGAACGAGAGAGGGAGACCGGGAAATGACAACCACACCACCTCAAAAGGAGATTCTCGCTGTCTAAGACAGTCCCACGACCACCTGGATAGAGAGAAACTCCAAGAACCACACCTGCGAGCTCCCCATTCCCAAGCTTTCCCAAAGTCTTACCTAGAGGCCAGATGAATACAAAAGGCTACCCTCGTCAGGTCGGACACCGCGGCTGGCTGGGACAGCCCCCACGAAGCAACAAAACCACTGAATAAACCCAGGGACGGCTTGGAGCGCCCAAAACGAGCCACCAGCGTGAGCTCGAAAAAATCCACCGCTTCTCGAAGCTCCCTCGACGAGAAACTCACCACATGAACCTCAGAAAGCTTCCTCGGGACCTTTGGTTCCACCACAATTGGAGGAATCTTCAGTCCTGACCAACGTTCCAATGGAGGGCACACACCACCTCCTCCGGAAAGACCCTTACATAGCACATCCTTGAAAGAATCCCCAGGTGAAACCCCGACCCCCACCCCCCAACAACAGCCTCCAAAACCCCTGTAGAGGTCGTCGCCGAAGCCCCTCCGCCGGCCCCTACAAAGACCTCCGACGGAAACCCTCCGCTGAAGAGTGGGTTCATTACTGAAAATTTTGTGTAAATATCCGATTACTAAGTTATGTATCTAAATTAACTATTCAACCACTTTTTCAAATAATGATTTTTGCTTGTTCTGGTGCTTCTATCCTCGAGGATGAACAAGTCTCTCCAGCAGTTGCAGTTGCTGCTTCTCAAAGTGCAGAGCAACAACAAGTTTCTGAACCTCTTGATGCTCCTAGTGTTGAGGTTCAATAACCATCAGCACATGTCATTTATACCATTTCAAATGAACATATTGAAGATGTTTATATCGATGAAATGGTTGAGGATGAAGGGATGATGTCACAAAAAACACAGGTGTGTCGTAGTTTGATGGTGTTAGAAAATGTTCTTAAGGTGAAAAGAAAAGGCATCAAATTGTATGTTGGATGGAATGCATGAGACCAACATGTGAATCCCAACAAGGATATGTTTAGTAGTTTCATTGGAGTTGTCACTCAACAACGCATGACGATTGACATAGATTCAGGGTACAATGTTGTGTCCGGGCTGAAGACTGTGATCTGAGAAAAAATTACGGTAACATTATGATATTATTTCTCTAATTTAATAGAGAATAAAACAATGAAACAGTGTCTTACTCTTCTCAATATCTTGCAGAGTACATTTATATTAGATGGTTCACACCAGAATTATGTACTATGGCTTGTAGGAAGGATTTATTGAGGTTTTCGCACGATTCTAACAAAATGTCACCTGAAAGATTACAAAGGTAAAATAAACCCACACCCAGCCCTTATTTATGCTCACCTGATATCCCAAGAAGCATGGGATGCATTTATTGGCCTCCATGGGGCTGAGAAGTTTCATGAACATTGTAGATGATAATATGTCATTTGAGGATATATGTATTCATCACTTTGATTGTCAATATATCATTTATGAATAAATAACTTAGTACTAAAAATAAAGAGCGTGCATCAAAACCAACATACCCCTATCGTAAAGCAAGGATGGGGTACACTTCACTTGAAAAGAAAATGTTATGTATTTTAAATTTACAGTAATATTGTTAGGTTCCAAGAAACAACATCATAATTATCTTTCTATATTTACATGTATATTGATGAGTCTAAATCCAAATCCCCTTCCATCCCACATTATGTGCTATGGAATGAGGCACATCTGAATAAGAAAGGGAAGCTAGTAGACGAAAACACACAAAAAGTGTGGGAAATATGTGTAAGTATGACACGATAAAAAGTTTTTTTTTGAATTACTATTACATATTAATAATTACTTATTTTTCAATATCTGATAGTCACAGGAATCCGTTACTCTTGTAGAGGATGTAGACCTGTTATAGATGACTTTGAAGTGGCCGGAACTATACGGTTGTGTCAGAGGTGTGAGGTTTAGGGTGACACCCCGAGTATATTTTGAGAAAAAAACAAACGGATGATATAGATGAAGAAATGAAATGAATGAGAGAAATCCTATAAACTCTTAAAGAACAATTTCATTAGCAAGGAGAGTTTCTAGGAACTTTTGTGGCTAGGAAGAAATGAGAAGACACAACTTAGGAACAACCAGTGCATGAAAATGCCACCCCACCCTCACCAGCTTGGAGGAGAGCCATTCCCCTCAAAGAGCTGTCTTAGCCGTGTTAATGAACATTCTAATAATTGTTCCAATGAAATGTGAATAAGACAAACATTGATAATTTACTTGTGTTGATCTTCTACACGGTGATAATGACTGTGATTTATATCTTTCAACACTAACCTATCACCATGTAGGCAGGGCTACGGTGTCCAACATCCCAGAGGACAAGATGTATAATTGACCACTTCCAAAAGATCATATGAAAGTGACGATTACTATAGTTCATGATCCAAATGTAGATCTACCTATTCCATTTGATGAAGATGATATTAATATGGTCGAAAAAGCTATTGGGACATTAATTTCATGGAAGTCACAACTTGTAATAGTAATTGTGGACAAAGAGGTATTTATTTCCATTTTTTAAGCTAAACCTTTAACAATTACTGAAAAAAGGTCTGAACCATTGAATGTTATTATGGACAGAGAAAGGGAATGGGTGATAAGAAACGTGGGATCAAAAGCATCTAAAGGATCAACCAACCGACCCCAATGAGCTACTGAAAGCACAACAACTCCACTTATTCTCTATCCACATTTACTAGCATTGAAGACTCATGTGGATACAATGCTAAAAAATGGTAGTAGTCATGTAGTTGTTTTTGAAAAGAATATATATAGAGGTGAAATTCAAGATTTCGTTTCTACTGAAAATGTAAATGAGATCCTTGAATACATTTGTCTATGCATCATGGTTGTAAATTTATATATGGGGTATGTTTTCGGGAATTGATTTTCTAAAAGCTCATATAATGTGATAAATATGACTAAATTCATTTTATATTATTGGAAGGTGTATATATAAAATACAGTTGATGGGATTTTCCCATGAGACAAAATTTGGACTTGTTAGTCCTCACACCACATCAACACAACTAACGAAATTAGAGACATATGAAAAGGATGAAATAGTGAAAGGCTTGCGAAAAACATTTGAAAGCAAGATTACGGATGACAAAATCTTTCTAATACCAACTATGCATGGGTAGAACTATAAGATTAAAGAACATCAATTCTATTTTCACTTATTTTATTACTTATTCCTTTTTTTCTTTTAGGAAACATTGGATGCTAATTGCAGTGCACTTGGATACTCCAAAGATTTATTTTCAAGATTTAATGCAAAGATATCCAACAAACCAACCACACATGATAGAGTTTGTGAATCTGTAAGACACTACATCCTACGTTTTAGGTATAAAAATCGATTTATATAATTTATATTATCTTTTATGTAGGATTCTGTTATGATAGGGCGGTGCATCAATATCGTCTAAAACAAGGACTAAGGACAGGGGCTAAGCATAAGGATGTAAAAAAATATTACGTTTGGACCAGTATCAGGGTATATATAATAACATTTCACCATCCAAACAAATATCAAAACAAGTTTCTTATTCTCCTAATGATCAATGTTTTTGTAGTGTCCAAAAAAAAAACAAAATATAATTATTGTGGTTATTATGTTTGTAAATTTATGAAAGATATCGTTTTCCATCATAAAACTAGCATCCCTAAATAAGTATTTTAAAAAAAACTACTATTTCATTTAAATTATTTATTAATTATTTATTTATATATTTCATAGTACTACTCTAATTGTTGAAAAGACCCATATTCACAAGATGATATAGAGTTTTTCAACAACGACTGGGCTACATACCTGATGGAAGATTGTATACAAATAAAATGAAGATCTGACTTGGGGACATGTACAATTGGTGACCATTTTTGACAGGGGTTAAAGAGATCAAGAGATGAACATTGTTGCAAGTAAATGTTCATGGGAAAATTGTAATTTTTATTAAATAAAACATACTTTCTCCAATTATTCATTAGTTCATTTTAACAGATAAAATGAACCAGCAACATGCAAGAATGATGAACCACTTTTCTATGGGATTTGGAAAAGAAAAAATAGTAAAATTTCTAAAATACCTTAATATATGAACAAACTCATTAGGATTGTTTAAGGATAACGATGAATTGGTCATTTTTTAAGGGTAGGAGTCAACCCCTCCTCATTCTGAGGCACGGTGTAGCTGGTATCACTCAAAGTGTCTCTCTTTTGTTTAAAGTGGACAAAATTTTAAGTGAAAACAACAATTGAATTACAGAAAACTGACCAAACGAATTCAGATTATTTTGTTACATTATGAGAATGATCCATGATTCATTTGTGACATGTACGAGGCAACCCTACCTGAATATGAGGCATTGTGTGGACGGTATCACTCAATGTGTCTCCCTTTTATTTAAAATGGACAAAATTTTATTTGAAACCAACAACTGACGTGCGGAAAGATGACCAAAAAAATTTGGATTGTGTTGATACTTTAGGATAATGAAACATGGGTCATCTGTGATGTGTACGATTCAACTACGTCTCAATCTGAGGCATGGTGTGGCCGATATCACTCAAAGTGTCTCTCTTTTGATTAAAATGGACATGATTTTAAGTGAAAACAAGAACTGAGTTATGTATAAATAACCAAAAGCATTCATATTGTGACTATACTTTAGTAGAACGATCCATGGGTCATGTGTGACATGTATGAGTTAACCCTACCTCAATATGAGGCATGGTGTGGCCGGTATCACTCAAAGTGTCTCTCTTTTGTTTAAATTGGACATAATTTTAAGTGAATACGACAAATGAGGTACGAAAAACCAACCAATATCATTTGGATTGTGTTGATACTTTAGGATAATGATCCATTGGTCATGTGCGACATGTATGAGTCAACCCCACCTCAATAATAGGTACGGTGTGGATGGTATCACTCAAAATGTTTCTCTTTTATTTAAAATGGATAAAATTTTAAGTGAAAACAACAACTGACGTACGTAAAACTGAACTAATGAATTAATATTGTGTTTTTACTTTAGAAGAATGATCCATGCATAATTTTTGACATGTATGAGTAAACCTCGCCTCAATTCGAGCCATGGTGTGGCCGATATCACTCAAAGTGTAACACTTTTGTATAAAATGGAAAAAATTTAAAGTGAAAACAAAAACAAACTTACAGAAAACTGACCAAACACATTAAGACTGTGTTAATACATTATGATAATGATCCATGGGTCATTTGTGACGTGTAAGAGTCAACCCCGCCTCAATAAGAGGCA
This sequence comes from Viscum album, assembly GCA_963277665.1. Classification (NCBI taxonomy): domain Eukaryota; kingdom Viridiplantae; phylum Streptophyta; class Magnoliopsida; order Santalales; family Viscaceae; genus Viscum; species Viscum album. The sequence continues at coordinate 1,221,601,492 of OY728139.1, read as the reverse complement.
CGATGTGGTTGGTATCACTCAAAGTGTCTCTCTTTTTCTTAAAATGGATAGAATTTTAAGTGAAAACCACAACTGACATACAAAAAACAGACCAAATGCATTCTTATTGTGTTGATACTTTAAGAGAACTCTAAATGGGTTATTTTTGACAATTATGAGTCAACCCCATCTCAATGTGAGTCATGGTGTGGCCGGTATCACTCAAAGTGTCACTCTTTTGTTTAAAATGGATAGAATATTAAGTTGAAACAACAACTGACATATGGAAAACCAACCAAACAATTTTGGATTGTGTTATATAAATTAGTAGAATGATCCATGGGTCATGTGTGACATGTATGAGTCAACCTCGCCTCAATCCGAGGCTTAGTGTGGCTGATATCACTCAAAGTGTCTCTCTTTTGTTTAAAATGGATAGAATTTTAAGTGAAAACAACAACTGACGTACGAAAAACTGACCAAACACATTCATATTGTGTTGATACTTTAGGATAATGGTCTATGTGTCATTTATGACATGTAAGAGTCAACCCCGCATCAATCTGAGGTACAGTGTGGCCGGTATCACCCAAAGTGTATCTCTTTTGTTTAAAATGGACATAATTTTAAGTGAAAACAACAACCAACGTTGAAAAAACCATACAAACACATTCATATTGTGTTTATACTTTTGAAAAAAAAATAAATGGGTAATCTATGATGTGTAAGAGTCAACACCACCTCAATCTGAGTCATGGTGTGGTTGGTATTACTCAAAGTATCGCTCTTTTGTTAAAAATGGACAAAATGTTAAGTGAAAACAACAATTGACAAACGTAAAACCAACCAAACACATTCTGATTGTGTTGATACTTCAGTAGAATGATCCATTGGACATGTCTGACATGTAAAAGTCAACCCTGCCTCAGTAAGAGGCATGGTGTGGCTGGTATCACTCAAAGTGTCTCTCTTTTGTTTAAAATGGATAGAATTTTATATGAAAACAACAACTGACGTAAGAAAAATCAACCAAATGCATTCAGATTGTGTTGAAACTTTAGAAGAATGGTCCATGCGTCATTTGGGACATGTAAAAGTAAACCATTCCTCAATATGAGACACAATGTGGCCGATATCACTCAAAGTGTCTCTTTTTTCTAAAATGGATACGATTTTAAGTGAAAACAACAACTGACATACGGAAAACCGAACAAATGCATTCGGATTGTCTTGATACTTTAAAAGAATGATCCATGAGTCATTTGTGACATGTATAAGTAAAACCTTCCTCATTTAGAGGCACAATGTTCCGATATCACTCAAAGTGTCTCTCTTTTGTTTAAAATGGACAAAATTTTATGTGAAAACCACAATTGACGTACGAAAATCCCCCTTCCTACCATACACACCAAAAGCATTCATGTTTTCCTAAAGAAACACAAACTATGAGAATAAAAACTATTCCAAAACCATTTTAAAATTACCAATGATCTTAAAAACCTTGAAATTCATTCCATTAAAACCATTAAATCCCCCACACCCTGGATACCACCCTACCCCCCCTGGGCACCACCACACCCCCTGTACACCCCCATGGACAGCCCCCACCACCCTAGACAATCCCCACCCCCTGAACACCCCCACCCCCCTTGACAACCCCCACCCCTACTAGATTCCTCCCCACCACATGGGCACCCCCAACCCCTATAGCCCACACCCCCATGGACAGCCACCCCCACCCCCTGGACACCACCCCACCCCCTTGGACAGCCCCCAACCCCCATGGACCACCCCCACCCCCTGGACACCACCCCACCCCTGGAAACCCCCACCCCATGGACACCCCCATGGATAGCCCCCCCACCACCCTGGACATCCCCCACCCCCTTGGACACCCCCAACCCCCTAGACACCCCCAGCCCCTGGATGCCCCACCCCTCCTAAACACTGCCCCACCACCTGGACACCACCACCCCCAAGACACCCCCACCCCATGGACAACCACCTCCACCCCCTAGACACCACCCCTCCCCCTTGGACAGCACCCCAACCTCCTGGATCGCATTCACCCCTGGAATCCACCCAACCCCCTGGACACTGCCCCCACCCCCTGGACACCACCCCAAACCTGGACACCCCCACCCCCTGGACACCCCCACCCCTGGAAATCCCCCAACCCCCTGGACACCAAACACCCGCACCCCCTGGACACCCAACCCCATGGATGGCCCCCACCCCTCCTAGACACCACCCCACCACCTGGACACCCCCACCCCCATGGACATCCACCCCCACCCCCTGGACACCACCCCACCCCCCTTGGATAGCCCCAACCTCATAGACTGCCCCCACCCCCTTGACACCACCCCACCCCTTGGACACCCCACCCCCTGGAAAGCCCCCCCAATCCCCTGGAGAACACACCACCCCCTAGACACCACCATGGAAATCCACCCCCACCACCCTGTACATCCCCCACTAGCCCTAGACACCCCCATCCCCCAGAAACCCCCACCTCCGGGACAACCCCTACCCCCCTTGGACAGCCACCCCAAACCCCTAAACAGTCCCCAACCCCATAAATTATGAATTGAATTCTTTATGTATTTAATTAACTTATGAATTATGTGTTAATTGTGTATGGGTATACTTTTTTTATGGGTATACCATTTGTATGTATATTATTTTTGTAATTACTTTATAAATTATGTGTTAATTTTGTGTTGGTATATTGTTGATATGCTGATTTTTTTGCAGGTCTTCTTTGTGTGTGATGCTGTAGAGTTTTATGTTAGAGAAGGAAATAAATTTATTATCTCTTTTTTAGCACTGATAAAAGTCACCTTTATCAGCGCTAAATAAGCACTAATAAAGTATCACTTTATTAATTCTAAAGAAGCACTAATAAATGATCCCTTTATGAGCGCTTTTTTAGCGCTGATAAAAAAGACCTTTATTAGTGAATTTTTAACACTGATAAAGGCTCCCTTTACCAACATTTGTTTAGCACTGATAATGGGGAACCACTCCTTTATCATCGATGATCTTTAAAGCGCTTTTTTAGTACTGTTAAAGCCCATTTTTAGTGCTAATAATGCCCATTTTTGTAGTAGTGATTAGTTTATGTGTGACAGATTGGTTAATCATTTACCAGATGGAGATAATCTGATAGAATTTTAGTGTGGAATTTTGGGTAGCTAAATTTATAAATGTTTCATTATTTTTTTGTTTTCCTAGTTTTTTAATAAACACTTTATATCTGATGGGAGTAAATATAATCATAACTATTAGGATATAAAAGGAGTATAATAGGAGTTGGCTCAAATTTGTATTCTCTTATTACTAATATTTAATTTCTCTAGGCCCATAGGATTTTCCATGTTAAGGATGTTTGTTTAAACACTAATTTCAAACCTTTTAAATATTATATACCTATTTTTTACTATATTTGTATACTTGTGAGAATTTGTTTTAAAATTTAAAAATAAAATAACATTATCATGTTACAGGGGTCAAGTTTCATAAATATTGAAAATTTTAAAAGCTAACCACTAATTCAACCCCACTCCCCTTCCCAGTGGTTCAATTAAACTTAGTAACTTCCATAACACAATTAAAATGAAAACATAGCTATGTATATTCTTATAATTATCAACCAATATCCAAACATTAAAGTGCAATGACATTCCTTTATCAACCAATATCCAAAAATTAATGTACAATGATATTCCTTTAGCCCGTTTCCAACTAGTTGAACTTCATGTCATAATATTCACCCTCCAAATTTATAATATGTCCATGAAAATATCATTCCTACAACCAAATAAATCTACCCAACCATGGATTAAATATTATCATATGTTATAGGAATCCTCAAATACTCCCATCATTTTGGATTAATATTTTTTTTTTAAAATTGAATAATATTCACCTTCCCTTTCTCTATCGCTCACTCAATCCTTTCCTCCCCTATCTCTCTTCACTTTCCTTGTACTTGTAGTTATGAAAACTCCCAACCATCCCACTCCAAGGGTAGATCCATTAATGAACTTACCATCAAAGTTTCTCCATTTTTCTATGATGTTCTATTTGTGAATAATTATCATACTTCACTGATCAACTCAAAACTATGCACATTATTTCCATTACCCAATGAACCATATTTTTCCCATTTAAACCCCAACCATGAAAATAAAATGGTTCCTTGAAACTTTCTAGTCAAAACCCATTAATATTCAAGAAACCTTTCTCAATCATGTTACCATATTTCCATCCCTTAATCCACCATATCCCACATAGAATTATGAACCATAATAATAGGACTTATCACATTATAAGACTTATCTAGGTCATATGAACTATAACCATAACAAAAAATCAATTCACTAGTGTATCCATTGAGTCCTCGCCTAATAAAAATAAAATAGTATATCCCACATATTTTGAATGTGGTTTTAAAATTTAAATTATCTACCCTTTCTCTTTTCTAACCAATTTCCACCACCTTATTCACCACATACCATGTATGATAACTACCTTTTTTCCTTCATTCCATGAAAACATTACCAACTTACATTACACTATGGTATGTGAAGTTCAACTACCAAACTAACCAATATAACTAACTATTTAATAGAAAAATACCCTAACTGTAACATTTATCTCATATCAAATCACATTATTAAGATTCATATATCAATATCCCAAGGTGGAATCATTACCATCTTGACCCACTTTAGGATATCTATTGGAAAAAACCCCTTTACTAATACAACTCGAAGTATTCAATTCCTAAACTAGACCATACCCAAGGAATTTAATTATGACATCTACCTAAAATAGGGCTATCATATACCATGACCATGACTTACATAATATAATATCAACTAAAAACATAAAAAAAACTCATTGTATCATTTGAAATTAATTAATAACACAATAATAGGTTATTTCTAAAAACACCAAATAACTTATTTTTGGCATTTTATTTAATAAAAACATATCAAAAAAATATTTTCTCCAATTTTTTTCTTTTGAAATCCATTTTACAATAACATTTTCTTTCTAATAACCATTTCACACTCATTATAAGTCATTCACATGTAAATTACACATACATTCCTTGTATGATACATTCTAACACAGGCTCTTGCCACCATAGAACAAGAATAAAACTATAAATTACAATATATAAAAGTAATATACTACTGAAATATAATTAATAACTATGATAATTAATTGAAATGAAAACAATTCCATGACCCTTATAACATGATCTTTCATTGTATTGGGGTTTGTGATAAACTTTGAAAGTGTACATCCTAAGTGATGACTACTCATACCTCCATATACAATGTTCCAACATAATCATATAAACATGAAAATTATATAATACTATTTTATAACACCCTGGCATATATTTTCTTGAACAATGATTGAGTTGGTGGAGCTAAATGATCTTAAACACACCTCTATGTATATTATAGGTAGCTGACTAGCCACAATAGTCTATAGATAATGTTGGAGAGACTATATTCTCTATATAAAAATATATATTAACAAATAAATAATATAATATTCATATAATATCAAGTTAAAGGAATTTAATAGAAGTTAAAATTATTAGTAATTTACATACACTAATATTCTACAACAAAATGAGTCCATTTTGATCATACATTCATATTTAAGAAGGATTATCCATCAAGCCAATCTATTTTATAGTTAAATTAAAAAACTAAAACAAAAAATTACATAACTCTAACTCCCATGTGGCTCATCAAACATATATATTCCAGTAACTATAAATTTATTTTAGCTTTATCTTAAATATTCTCTATAAATTGTTCTATATGGAAGACATAAGGTCTCTATGTCATCGAAGCACACATAAACAATGTGAGAAACAACTTTAGAGGGAAACACCAATAAAGTCCTTTATATATGACACAATGTTCACTATATATATATATAGTAAAAATAAAATATATAAATAAATCATTTATATACATCATGGAAATAGTCAAGTTGTGTTTCCTTGTGGAAAACAGGCCACCACAACAAACAAACATGCCTGTTTCTTCCGTTTTGGGTGTATCACATCGGTTTTCCATCAGTCGGCAAACATCTGATGAATGGAATGTAGCTACTCTTACCATAAGGATACTAGGAGTATACCAAATATAATCTTGATCTCATTACCAGTAGGACCATGGGAATATAATAAACACATCATATGAATAAATCATATATTTTGACCCATTTATGTGAAATACATCTGAGGAAGGCGTAATATGGGGAATATCATGTATATAAAATGCATTCGGGAAAGGTGTAACTTAGTCAAACATGCATAGATGATCACCTAGGGATCCTCTCACTCTTCCATGATCTCCCCAAAACACATGATAAATCGATTATCTGTGTAGTTTTATATGATATCTCAATTACCAAGGACCTTGGCCACCACATCCTTAGCAAACCTATTAATAAAAATACCTCACAAAAATATTAGGTAAAACAAAAAATCTTGGAAAATTTATTCCACATAATCTTTATTAGCTAGAAACAAGACCACCTATATGGATTTTATGGAGCATAACACTAAGAATGTCAATCTTGATCATCTCATCCCACCTAACTGACATTTATAGCTCATAGCTCTAACCATTACCCCAGATGTTCTCAAAACACTTTGTCCTTGATTATTCCACCAAACCACTATCCAAAATTGGATTAATAAATGTTCTATAATGATCCCATTAAAAAAACATTACACAATCCCCAAGTGTAATAGTATTATTCTTCTTATTCCTATTCCTAAATAAATTATCCCATGCTATCTATGAATCATTCAAAACACATTCCGCCAAATAATTCCCTTGAAATGTGGGTGATTCATCCATAACCAAATACTCAACATACTATGAGGTAACACACTCACCCATACTAAATAATATACATAAGGATTCCATCTAGATACCCGTGACCAAAAATTCATAAATACACTCTCCAAAATAGTTTAACAAAAAAGGAAAACCATATAGCCACTTTCTCCTCTTTGTTTCATTAGTAAGACCCATAATGAATGTTTATACCTACATAACAGTCTTAGAAACCCAATGATAAAAAACCTAATACAGAGAGTATAATCAATTTATACCATAATAATTCCCAAAAATATATCCCATTCACTGGATTTTCAAAGCAAAATGGATATACCTTTAACCTTTTACAAAAAAACTTTAAGGTTAGAAACTAATTATAATCACTACACAATTAAATACCTATATGGGAGCCCATAACCCATGTATCTAAAGATAATTTTTGGCCATTCATAATTGAAATTGATATATGATAACCTTTAGGGTTCCATTAACTATAACTAGAAACATTTTCTATTGACAAACTAGTTCCTATAACTTTCTATAATCTTTATAAATATAAAAAATACTAACTATTCTTTTAGGGGTCTCTTCCCACTCCCTTATGCTATCAGAACCCACCCAGATCCTATAAAGACATCCCAAACTTGAACCTCTAATCACATTCATGAAATCACTTGTATAAAAAAAATATTGATAAGTATTAATTGGATAAACTTCTTCAATATCAATGTCATTTCTTCTCACTCCACACTCACTAATATTTTCCCTAAGCCTGTATCTATGACTACCAAGACCCTAAGATTCAATCAACCCTATAATCCTATATTATTTAATTTTTTTATAGAATTAAAAAATTAACCCAACTATTATTAACACTAATAAACATAGAAATCACACTTTAATGACTATAACCTCTAGTGATGATTGATAGGTGACCCATAGATGATATTCGACCAGGACATGATTAAAAAAACTAATTTCATATTTTTACTTACTCATCAATTTCACCCTATCTTTCTAAAATAAAAAATAAAATCATCGATCCATTTACCTCTAGATAAATTTTATAAAACCATTATATTTTATCCTCCACCATAATTATCTCACATCCACAATTGGAAGCCTCATAATCTATATTTAATTTCACCATGACTTAGTAAAATCTGAAATATATCCATAAATACTATAGTACTAAATCAATGGATAGAGAGAGTAAGAATAAGAGTGGGAGAGAGATTATAAAAACACACCTCAAATCATTATGGAAGGAAAAAAGGGGAGTGAGTTGATCAAATTTCCCTCCTTGATTCCCCTACACATTTTATATTAAAGTGTTCCTACCATATCATTACAATTGTGCCCTTATTTTTAAAATGAGAAACATGGACTAATGGGTACCCAATGGCTTACATGGTGTACCTAGTGCCACACGAGACATGCAGTATAGTCTTACCAACAACCTAGTGGGCATCCAAGGGCCACTATTACCTAGATCTATAACCATGTAGCCAGTTCCCCAATACCGAGTACCTAATGGCTTCAAATAGATAAAATATCAGAAAAAGTCTCACCTCAACCCCAATAAGTTCTTTTTCAAACAACCAAAAATTCAAATGCCAATTTCATTAACCGAAAATTAATATGAAATATTGGTAAACCCAATTCAGAAAATTGAAATAAATATATTGTTCTATAGAACTATTGAATATATTAATTTCCTCAAAAATCATTGATCGCAATGATCCAGCTCCTTAAATTTTTTTGATTTATTTGTGAGAATTATTTTTATGAAATGTCTTCTATAAAATGATTTATAGTTGGGATATTTTAGTGTTTAATTTATTTTTCAGAGCATTACAAAAGTTTAAATAACATGACTAATGATGAAAAATATAAATGAATAATACAATATTAATTAAATGAATGGAAATTGGATAGTGGATGATTGATGTATTCTGACTCAGGTAATGTACCCAATAGTTCATCAATATATTTAAGACATATATTAAAAAAATATTCATTATTATATACCACATAAATATTAACCAATTATATTTATTTCATGTTGTACATATTTTATAAAAAATGTTTGTTATTTCATAGAGCAATCCTTTCGTGGACACATGAAGTAAAATGTGGATTATAGTTAGCATCCATAATAATTTGAGTTCCTCTAAAAAAAAGATAATCCATGAGTGTCACATCCATTATAATGGTATTCCAGGGATGACTTAATAAATGTATTGTTTTGTGAATTTATCCTTATATAAATGATTATTTTCTTGGGAAACGTTTTTTTCTAGATGACTGGAAGAGATATCATCGACAGTGATTGAATAAAATATCCCTAAACTGAAATCTATTTAAAAAATATTCAAATCATTAATACTTAACTCAATGGTTACCACATTAATAAATCTCACTATTATACTGAATTTTGATGATTGGAATTGAATTTCGAGGATATAATGGATGGATCCTTAAACCATCCTAGAAGAAAAAATCTATACAAGGGATTACCTATAACTAAACAAAAGTGTAATCTATGGTAAATAAAATATCCAAAATTTATAGTCCACACATAAAAAAATATTGAATATATTTATACTAATGAAACCAAACATATGACATGAAATTATCAGGGATACCCTATAATATGTTTTATTAACAGAGGACTATGAAAAAAAATAGAAAATAATGTACAATAATAGTAAAATGTGATGAAGAAAACTTGTATTCAAATGATATTAGATACTTTTACAAAATTAGGTTCATAATATATATTATATAAAATAAGGGAATACACCTATGATAATAATGGATATGTATTAGACTAAACTATTACATAAATACAAAATAATGGGTTCTTAGGTCATAATTTATCACCAAACTTATCCCTTATAATAAAATAAATGATACACCGACAAGACCACTTAATAAACCCACCACATGCATATAAAAAATGGCTACATAGTTCCTAGTAGAATTCCATTAATTTCTAAAACACTCGTGGTGGGAGGATATGTGCGAGTGATACATGTCTTCAAAAATAATCTAATAGAGCACATATATGTAGCTTCAAATTATCCACATTTTATTATAATATTACCTAAATGCAAACCGAAGTCATCATACTAAATATAATTACACTCCCTTGGATCTAGTAGAATGAATAAGAGTTTATTTCAACCTCTATTCAACTCTTAAAGTATAACATCACAAATATAAACCCATTGAAACTTCACCCCATTCTTGATCAACTCCCTCATTATAAAAAATTGAAAAACAAATTCTGAATAAACCAATGTGAATTACTATAAAGGCACAATTTTTTTTTCTAAAAACATTAATGGTTATTTCTTAAGACATGACCACTACCAGATTTTTTGGATATGTATATATCATAATAGAGAAACAAAATGCGTAATGAATTTCAAATATCATATCAAAAAATAAAATTTTAACATATTTTATATAATCTATGAGATCTTAATGTGCAGACCATATTGGCCAAATATTCCATAAGATCTTCATAATATAATTAATATATAAATATAACATTAATAGAAATGATTAGAACTAATTCCAAATAAGGAAAAAAATTAGTTAATTTAGTCCATAAAAATAGCTAAGGTATTTGAATCCCGGAATAAAATCTGTAATAATTAAAAATGGTCATAGAAGGTTTAAAAATATATCTTTTATAGATCTATAGATTGAACTTAGATATTGTGACAACCTAATTGAAGAATAATCTTATAAAACCATCAAAATTCCTTCTACTTATAAAATAATTCATTGATTCACTCTAATGAGTATCAATTATTGATGGTAAACTTATTAAACCTATAATAATCACTATAAAAGTGGAATAACCCATAATAATTAATGGAAAATGAAATGGACCACGAAAGGGAATTCTTTATGAGTACCTTGGATTTAAGATCTTCTAAATATGTTTTTAATTCTCCAAGATTTGACGCATCCATGAGGTAAAGATGAATACATATATACATTATATCATGGACCATGTAAATTAAAATATTCAACTAAAATTTTATCCATATAGATATGAAATCTTAAGTAATCATGTCTTAATATATATCAACCATAGAAGGAAAAATAACACTATAAACACACTTAGAATATTCAAGATCAATCCCTACTACTTAAAATATTATCATCATTAGCTTTCATAAATCACAGTATTCCAAACTATCATGATAGTCTAACACTATTAGAAAAAATAAGATTCATCACGTGATGTATAAAGGTAACATTGATCTATTATAAATCGATGTGTTTCAGAAATATGTAAACCAATATTTTTTGATAATCACATCAGAACCCCACATCTATTAAACAAAGAATTAAAAAAGATGCTCAAATTATATAATAACAACGAAAGAGATGAATTTATTCTAATAACATCCTCTCAAATCCAAAAAAGAGTATCCATATCCAATAATTTAGTTAAAAAATTATCATCCAAATGAAAATTGGATACTAAATAGGAAAAAATAAATGAATTAGAAGAATCAATATCAAAATAGACACTAGTCAAGGTTATTTAACAAGAATAATACCTATGACTATCTAATGTTCTTAGGTATGTTGTACCATTGGGTTGGGGGTTAATCATTGGTAATATTTTCAAATGTTCATTGAATTTAAAGTAAACCTCACATGATTTGTTATAATATCAATCATCTCAATATTTAAACTCACTATTACCCGTATTCAATTGATGTTTGAATAAACATAAGGAAAATTTATTTAGAAGTTTCAACAGCTGAGTGGGTACCAACTCTATTCTAAATTTAGTTTCAGATGACGAACATATTTTCTACTATTATATGTCAAATATTACAATATTGAAAAAAGAAAGAGTGACCGTCTACCAAATAAAAGTGAGTGAAGGGAAAAAACATGACTCAAAGATGAGTTTATTCGTATTTTTCCTCTTTAAAAAATATGAAAATTAATGTGATGATTCAGACCAATTTTACTCCCAGATTTTATGACAAAAAATATGATATTCCTTAAAGCCTTTAAAATAATTTTTTTTTTCACTTCATAGAGGTTAAATTTATAGAACATATGGTCTGGAAATTTAGATACCAAAATGTTAATGTCTTGTCCCTCTAAATAGTGATCTTATAGAAATTAGACACTTCCTCTATAACTCCGAAATATACTAGAATCATAAATCTAATTCCTCAACTCTATAGATATTCTTGAACATTTTTTCTGGGCTCTCTATTTCTACTTCACTCAAAGAAACAACATCGAGTTCTAATTTAACAAATCACTTATATAATTCACCTTCTTAAAATTAATTTTTGGACTGTAATATCCAAAATTTAATCTTTCTTTATTTCAATTTGCAGTTGAAGAACATAAATAATACTGAATTCATCAGATTCATTAGTATTCATAATAACTTCAAAGAATACTAGTATCGAACATCATCATGGTTTCTGAAATTCTTGTAATGAATCTGGATCTTCAAATCATGAATTTATAATCATTGAAATCCATATCAATATCATTATAATGTTTTTTTTATTTCACATGCGGATATATGAAGTCCCTTGGAAGCATGCATTAGCTTGCCCTCAAATTAATATTATCTTCAAAACCCACATATTCCTTCCTTATGACCCAAAACCGAGAAAACATAATGTCTATGAACTAAGTTGGACATTCCTTATAATATCTTAGAGTTAATTTTCCAATACTCTTTTGAATAGTCCATACATTGAATTTATGTATCTCATCTTTTCATCTTTAAATAAGATCTTATTCTGAATGTCTCAGTTTCCAATCTTTATCTTTTTATGTTCTTAATATTTTAAAATCTTGAATTAAATTTCATTATTCATATGTCTTAGTCAATCATAATTTCATTAATTCTTAAAATTTTTAGATACATCAATAAAAATTAATCAACATTACTTACTACTTCATCTTATTTTTCTTTTATATTATCCTTTTAATTTATAATTATGCTCTAGTATACATTTCAATATGTGATACTCCTAGATAATCCTTATTTTCAATTGTGTTTACATCTGGGTTAGTTTTTTGGAATCTCAGAAGATCTGTCTTCTGATTCATTTTCGATTTTAATATTTTACTTATCTTGAATTGTAATTCTTTTGAAATGATTTTATTTTAGTTTCCATGAATTATGAATATAATATCCTCTAAATTATTTTCCAAAATATATACTAAAAAATTTAAACCATTACTTGTTTGTATAATTTATGATATCCATAAAACATAAATTTTCATATGATTCTCAACAAATTCCAGAGTTATATGACATCTAGAGACATGATTCTTCACTTGAAACATATTATTCAGGGAAACATTTATCTTTTGTGGGAGTTACGTACAATTTGGGACATGTGTAACTTAAGGATAGATAAATTTAAAACTAGGGCGCCTCAACTTCAACATGAAATCCAAATAATTATTTCATAAAACTTTGGACCCAAATAAAACAATGTCAATTATTCTATGTGTTCTTAAATACGTACTTTTGATTTATTATCAACACCAATAACACTCAACTCATTTAATAATTTTCATCAATATATAGTGTTACTCAAATAGAAGTGTCAATACACTAAATTTATAGATAAATAAATGTTTTTGATATAATTTCATATCTTAGTGATAATAAATGTTTAGATAAGTTATTTTCATGCTCTCACCCTTAACTCATTAACTACACTAAATTTATTCATTTTACTTTCCTTTACCTGTTCTCAATAACAAAAAATTCAAATTCACAAAAGATAAATCAAGGGAAAGAGTTGTGTAATTCCTCTTCCCCTTGAACAAAAAATTATAAAATAAGATGAGTGTTTCCATATAACTATATTTAAGTGAGATTAGGTGGATGAAAATTATGTTTTAGTCTCAATTCATCAAATATTTATCTTGACATAACCTTGGTGAATGTGAAAATAATTTGATATTTTGATGAGAAATACCCTAAATTCACATCATCATTAGCATTATTGTACTTAATGAAATGTTACTTGATAGTAATGAGTATATATCTGGAGTGTTTCACTGGGATATTTGAAATATATATTTCAATTTTATTATCACAATTTAGTTTAATTGTTTTTTTCAATATTCACATTTAGAGATTATAACTAATATTGCATCCCCATCATTTGAGTAAATTCATATGTGGAAGTTACATACCTAACTTAAAATATACATAATGTAACTGAATAATGTTTTTTAATATGAAAAATCATGCTATATTTTCCTAAAAAAGTAGTTCCTCATGATGTTGATTTTTAGTGATTTAAAACATTATCCCAATCAGGTCCAGTGAAACTAATTAAATTCAAATCAAAACATCATCTATACTTTAAGATATAATTTAGGGTTCCTTTAAAATAATTGAGGATTATTTTTATATCCAAAATGTATGATTCCTTCAAATCACTATGATATCTCACCCACAAATTAATATGTATAAAATGTTTGGACTTGTTATAGTAAAATAAAATACATTCTAGTTAACTTATGGAATAAATTACAATTTATACTTCTTCCATAGTTATATTTTATCATCTCCACACCAATAGTAATGGATGTGAATACCTCATTGAAATATTCCACTCCAAACTTACTTAATAACACTTTGGAATAAGTTTCAAGTGATTGGAAGATGTGACCTCCCCTTTTAGAACTTTTAGTCTGATAATTAAATTCAACTCTCTAATTTTGGACATATTAATTTTCATCATTATTTTCTCTGAAACATATTCATTATATTTCTCCATATAATTTATAAAATTTATATTAGTAAAATAGATAATTATAATCAGGGTAGTTGTTCCTACTTAATTCACTTATAAGTTTTTTTTCAATTTTGTTTCTTTAGAAAAATCAATCATCTAAAGAAATTTTCATGTTTATGATACCAGGCTTGAGGGTATTACATTAACATATAAAAATAATTCTTCAATTTTTATATAATTTTTTTATCATCATAAAGTATGAAACCTTTATCCTTCTCAAAATAATATTATTATTCAACTTCACCAATTAAAAATTAAAACATTACATTCATATGATAACATTTATAATTTTTTTGTGGAATGATAACCAGAAACATTTTGATGGTTGCATGGATTGAAAAAAAGTAATATGTTTCTTCAAAATCAAAACCTTTCACATATCAACACCATTTAAAGACTAACCAAGATTTATTCCTTGAAACCCCACCCTTTTTAATGAGAATATTTTGTAACACTTACTTAGTTTATATAATATTCTTCCACTGAGTCTAGAAACAAGTTTATTCATTTCATTTTTATCAATCTAATATAATTATTCTTTCATTGTATTCAACTATTAATTATACTTAATAACTTATAATGTTTAGTTAGCTTTATCATAATAGATAATTACCATTTGGTTTTCAATTATTAACTTACATGTCATTTGAAAAGGAGATTCATATCATCAAATAATATTATCCAATTAAAACTACATTTTTAACTTGAAAAGTTTATACTTTTATCTACTAAAAATATTTCATCACAAATGGACTGGTTATAACATTTATGTTTAATATTATTCTCATAACTATATTCCTTTACATTAATTATTTCATAAGTTAACATTCTATCTTCCATTATATCATCAAACTCTTCATAACTTGTATACTTTGATATTGAAATATTTTTAATAACTTTTTAAATATAGGAATCTACCTAATTATGAATTAATTAATTCTACTATTTCTAGATTATTCATGTGGATGCGTTCCTAGTGAAAATTCTCTGACCTTTTCAACAAAAATCCTTTAGCCTTTATTTTAATATTCATTAATTATGAAATCTTAAAAAACCTTGAATTGTTATACCATATGTCTCTTTTTATACAGTATTTCTTAATAATTCATGCTTGAGTTTAGTCTAAATAAACCACTACTCCGAATATGCTCTATCATAAATACAAATTCATTCCAGAAGAATTTAGAAATCTTATACTCAATAAGAATAGTTCTCCCCATCTCAAATAAACTTATGATTTTCTTATATGATACTCCATTATACTAAGAAGTTTTGGTTTATCTATATCTATTTTTTCATTATATACTTCACTAGATCAAATTCAAAATATTTATGAGTTTATTAATTACCAATATATGTTTTTAACTTCTAAATATATAAATATATCTCTTTCATGACATACCTTCTAAAAATTTTGAACATCTTCACCGCTTTTGATTTGTGTTTCATGAAAAATTACATGGTCTTCTTAGTGGAGTCACAAATGAATTTTATGAAGTATAGATCACATTTGATACATTTATGTATCATTGTTACAAAAAAATCAGAGTGAATAAGTTCATGTGATATCTTGGACTAAATCTCCACCCTTTTGTGAATTAAATTAACCATTCTATCATTTTCAAAAGTTTCAGAAAAAACATATATTTACTTATTTTGTTGGTTTAATTCACTGAACAATTATTCCTTTGATAATTTTATCGTATTTATATGATTTATAGAAAATTTATTTTTTGACACAAAATATTTTTACATTTATCACTCAGATAGAAATATTTACTTGGATAAGTACTTTAGAAAAAGTTACCAAAGGTTTTGTCTCCCTTTGTGATAATATTTCCATATTGTGAGATTTTTATAATGCAAAATCTTTCTTAAATTTAACTTCATTAACATAATCAAAAACATTCATACACTTAGTAATTTGTGTTTAATTTCAATAAAAAATAGATCATTATTTTCAATTAACATTCAATTATCTAGTTTAGATGCACTAAATCCTTTAATTTTTAAGGAACTATCATTCCACCATTTAAGAACTCCTCCATCATGTTATTAAATGTTTTTATAGATTCACATATCACATATCATATGATATTAACCACTTTTATTAATATTCCTTGTATTACCCTTTTTTATATCCTTTAGAGAAACATTAACCAAAAATGATTATTCCTTTATCTTTAATTTATCATGTTCCATTTATTTCATATCATAAAGAAACTTTTTTTAAAGAGTAGTCACACACTCTAACACATAGTGACCAAGTTGGACATAGATTATATATAACCCTTCCACAAAATTAGTCATGTTTTTAGTAAACAAACATGAATTTTTGTTGTTGATTCCTTCTTCCTTATGTATTCCATTAAGAACATGAATTTTATTATTTTTTCCCAAGATTTTCTCCCTACCATCTCACACCAACTTTAAGGGGGTAACATGTTGTGTTAGAATTTATATTCTTCATACTCACTAGAAATATCATTTTAACCGTGATATTCTATATTTTTGTTTGAAATAATATCATTGAAATCCAACAGAAGTTGGATATTATATTTTTCATTAGTGTGTGTAGTTTTTATTTTGGTAAGTTTATTATACCTTCAGTATTATTTTATAATTGTATAATTATTTCAAATAATGTTTGCTCCAAAATTTATTGGCATTGGAGAAGTTTTTAAAATGATTTATTGGTCCAAGCAATACCCTTTATTTTTTTGGAACAATATTTTTAGTTGAAATAACCTTACAAACCATTGAAACATCAGTTTTTTAATGTTTACTTGAAGATACATTTTTGAGTAGTTTAATATGATTATGATTTAAATTGAATTTATTATTCAAATTATTAATTCATTTTTTTATATTTTTTCAACTTCATGAAAACTTTATTATTTACTTCAAAAATCATTTCCTATAAATAAAATTATTTCTCCAATATTTCAATAGATTTCCTAGTTCAAAAACATTTAACATGAGGTTTATATCTTCAAAAAGGTAACTATATCCCCTTTTCTGAATGTCTTAATTTATATATTTTTTTCTTGAAAAAGCTAAATTTTGTTTTTATTTTGATGTTTTTTCGATACAAGACTTGTGTACTTTTTTCAGTATATATTCTATATAGGAATTTTCACCATTTTATTTTTCACTACTATTTTCCCACATGTGTTTTTAATGTGGCCCAATTTTTTTACCTAGAACTTCTTATTTGGATGATATATTATCATTGGTTAGTATTACTCATCCTTACTCAACATAATAAACATATTAATAACAATAATCTATTTATTTATCTCACTAGATCATTTAACTTCATTTGAATTTTTACCAAATTTCTTCCTCTAAAGTTTTCTCTTTTCCATTCCTTTTTATACTCTCCTCCTTTATTTCTTGGAAAATAAACACAAAATGAAAAATTTATTCACACATAAAATAATTAGGTAGAAGTGTACCCGTATATTTTCCTTTACATATTTTAATGTTTGTAGAGATAAGAGGAATGATCAACCTACACTCATTATATTTATTATCCTCATATTTTGATTTACAAGATCATTTTTGTTCTAATTCTCATATTTTAAGCTTCACCTTAGATTCGAATGAACACTCTAACTTGATCATCTAATTAAATTCTAGATATTTCATCATATAATAGGAAACAATTATGATGTTCAGTTCAATAAAGTGTAAATCAACTCTATCTTTTAACGAAGTGACTTTAGGATTAAAAAATTCTGTAAAATTACTCATTTAATGTTTAACAATATTTTCTTCTTTTATGGTTTCTTTATAACCTCTGATTTTTCTAATGATTTCATTCACCCTAGTGATGTAGTTATTTATATTTACCTCATAATCTATAATAATATTTTTAAACTTACTACTCCAAATCTTATGGTTTTTCCTTTACATTCAAATTTCCTCAAAAGATGTATTCATGTTCTTCCCAAGTCCCATTAGTAGTTTAAATACCCATCAAAGTTATTTAATATTTATCAAATAAGGAAATGAGAATTGAATTTTGGGTTTTTACATCAACCATTAGATTCATTTTGATGGAAAATTCACTGGAGTATGTTAATCCCTGTGTAGGAATCCCACAATAAGAACATTGAAGACATACATTCCACATGAAAGAAGTTAGCATATTATTGTATTCTTCTACCCATCATTATTTTTTCCATTAAAAGTTTTAATAACTACTATATTTTTTCTGTTTCCATCAAAAAAGGATCATACGTAGTAAAAAAGAGTTATTTAATACAAGTTGATGGTCCTATGTATGATGTTCCTATGGGGGGGGGGGGTGAATAATTTTTTTACATTACCAAATCCTTTAAACAAAAGTTAAACAGTGTGATTTATAATAATATCGATCATCATAATCAATAATCTCACCCTTAATCTTGTGAAACTGAAGTATAAAAGAAGATAAATGACATGATATTTTACATCGCTCAACCGTATTGTGGGTACATGCTCATTTCTATATTTCTTCTCATCTTGAGATATTGATTTTCTACAAGTATTTGACATTGATTAAAAATATTTGGTCAGAAAATGATCACAGTTTATCTTTTGAAAGTGAGGTAGGGAACAACCCATACCCCAAATGTGTTTTTATATGGGTTTAATTTAGTTTAAAAATAGTCATTACTGATTAGTTAAGTTATATAACACTTTCTTAAGGATTCTTTCATAATTAAGTTCAAATTAGTTCAAGAATTTATAATAATAAAAATCAACTAATGATTATAGATTAAATTTATTGAACGCATTTTCAAGAACTTCATCTACCTAAACATTAATTTCCAGTCCATCAATTAAATAATCTTCTAAAAATTAGAGTCATACAGAAAAAATTATAAATCTTCATAAAATGAAGCACTTCTTCATAGAGCTCCTAGATCTTCCATAACTTGATGGTAAAGCTTCATACTTATTATTCACCCAAATAATTTGAATTTATTTCTGAATTTGATTTTTTTGTATATAATCGACCTTATTCTGATAAATCTAGAGAGTATAATATCTGAACAATGATTCTTTTATTTCATTCAATTATCAATTGAAGTCCTTCAACACATCTAATGATATCTAATTCAATGGTATTTGTCAAAGATTACTTGAATCTTAGTTCAAAACATCTTAAAGGTCTCTGAAAATATAAAATTTAATTATGAATTTAGATTCATGAGTTTTAATAGTTCACATCCAACATGGAATCAATAGAACGTGTTTGAATTCACATTAGGATATGTGAAGTACCTAAGAAATTTATGGTTGTCTATCCTCTAATAATATTATCTTATGGATCTAACTCTCCATTAAAAATAACTCAAAATAGTATATCCACGATGTCTTAAAACTAAGTTTAAAATTAATTATGATCTCCTAGTGTTCATATTTTAAAACTTTAACAAATAGTTCAATATCTAGAATTTGGTATCACATATTTTCATCTCCCAATCATCTCATCTTCTCATTAACTCAACTTATGGTATTCAATTTAAAATGTTATTAATATTTTCTCATGTCGACTTCAGTTTCTTTATTCCTTCAGATAAATTATTTGCACTTCATTACTTATGACACTTTTGATTACATCATCTAATTTTCATCAACATTACAAACTATTTCATCTTTTGGTTCTTTATCACCAGCCATTAATATTTATCTTCTCCTCTAGTCTACCATATTAGGTATGATTTTACCAAAGAATACTTTTCATACATTGAGTCATAATTTGTATTAAAAAGATTGACCCCCAAAAGTCTCATAATCAACTTCATTTTACTTTTTTAGATTCAACTCACCTGGGATCAGAATTCTATGAATAAATATGATGTTTTTACCATGAAAAATCATTATAGTATCATCTATTAAATTTTACGAAACATCTTCTTAAAAAATTCAAACACTCAAATACTCTATAATTTCACACTACTTTATAACCCAACCTTTTTTATTCTTTTAAATAAATTACAAAGGCATATTATATCTAGAAACAAGTATCTTTAATAGTAACTCAACAGCTGATCTGTAAGAACCTGATTTTTATTTAAGGTGCATATACTTATCTTTTCACTTTACTTCCTTGGTTTTGTTCTAATATAAATTCCTAGTAAGGTTATGGTAGAAATGAGGGTGTTTGAGGTTTGTTTGGAGCCTGAATCCCCATATTTTGGATAAAATAGTAAGGCCACATTGTTAATAGAAACCATACTTTCCAATCCATAAGGTTTGATAAAACTATGTGGCATGGTAAGTGCATAGTAGTGGGCCTCACAGTTTTCCCTAACCATGAAACCCAAACTAGATGACTGTGTGAAAATTATTTAGTTTTTAATAGAGGAAAATCACATGGTTTTCATGTGGTTTATCAAATTGTGTGCAAGAGCTGTATGATCCACTTTATTGGAAAGTAATCTATACATGGTTGGTGCATGGGTTTGGAAACCATGTGGCCAATCCATGAAACCTTTAAAACAAGTGAAAAATGAAAAATTTTCACTTAAAATATTTATAACATAAAACCCATTCTTCTTCTTCTTTATTTCCAACATATAAGAGGTCCTCTCCTTCTTCTGTTTTAATATCTCAATTCCATTCCACTTAGTATTTACTTTTTTTTTCTCCATAAAACATTATAATTCAGATCCCTTCATCTTATTGGTTTCATCTTAGTAAGATCTTCACTCCTTAGGATTTGTTCATAATTTTTCTTTCTATCAATGATGCACTTTTGGTGTGATCTTATATACATTATTTTCAAGAAAATTATTTTTTATTCCATTTTGTTTTCATCTGTGACAATCTAATGGATGATACTAGATGATACATCTACTATACGAATAAGGTAGGTGGTGTTTGACCCATCCATTAATGTCTCTCTATTTATAAATTTTGTTTCCATTTTGTGAATACCATTTTCACCCAACATCGCTCCTTAAAATTCATATGATTTAATTTAAGGTGTTTAGATTTTATTCTAATACTCTATTGACATATCATGGAAACATTGTAGGTTGAGACCTCAATACAAACCACCCATTTAGGGTTCCTTCTTTACTATTCCTTTATTATCATAAATTTAGATAATTTGGGACACTATTTTGGTGTACTCTACATGACCTTTATTATGGAAAGTGATTAATGTTAAATAAATGTTTTCCAAATTGTTAAATGGAATATATATATTTATATATATATATAACCTATCCTCAGATTATGTAATTGAATTTATGGTGGTTTCATGTCCTTAATTCGATAGGTCATGTTTAATGAAATGTAATAGAATGAACTTATTAAATGAGTATGAAATGGAATTGATATTGGTTGGAAGTTCTTTATTCACTTTGTCATTATTAATGAAAGGTAGTGGAATTAACCTATTAAATGATTAAACAGAATGAGTATAACATGGACTATGATTACAAATATATATAAATGAAATGAGTATAAGATCCCTACTTCTATTTTACCTTTCATCTTTATAGTAATGGTCAGACTTGATCAAACCTTGTATTTCTGAAGGGAATGACTTGAGCACTTAGTGTATTTAATTTTGATTCATTTAGATGATTTCAATGGGAGATACCTACCATGGAATATTTTACATGACTTTTTACATGAATTACTCAGCATTGGACCAATGATTCAATTGATTATTTTCCAGATATTATAATTCCTCAGATACACTCCTTCGATTCAGCTTGATGTAATTGGAAATAGAACACCATGGATTAACCCCATTGTGACCAGTAATGATTATCTTGGAATTATTATAGATGAGATCCATGGATTCAAATAGACTCATTTATAGTGGAATTCCTTGAGTGTACCTCTTGGATTACACTCAGATCCCTTATTTCCAGACTACCTGAGTTACCACTATTAGTTGGCTCAACCCTTAAGGTCAAGGATGCCTTAGTTACATTTTGGATTCTATACTATTATCAATCTCAATTACAGTATTTTTAACAATTTTAATATGTTCTATTTATTATAAACTATATCAAAATTAATTAAATAATTACATATTTAGAGACTTTTCCAATTGATGATGAAGTAAGTATTAGTTGTTTATATTTTTATATATTTAATTTTATATACCTACACAATGTATAGATTATATTCACATAATATATTTGCATAGACGCCATGGGTAATGGCCTAGTGAGATTTATCTCACAACCTATATAGGATTTTGTTTATACCCATGATGATTATATGATCAAAGGTCTGAGCAAAGGGAAGAGTCCAACTTTGGACACCTGACTTTACTTACCTTAGGATGGGAGTTGGGTTGTAGATGTATGAGCTAGAGCTTGGGATGATTGGATAGTTTTCCCCTTAATTATTATTACGAATACCATGTATTGTACTTTATTCCTTCTACCATTTATGTATATTTGTCAATTTTTAGACAAATAAAATCAATATTCTATATGTGATATAGTTTACAGCTTTTTATTTGACTATTTACTACTTAGATTAATATTCTTATTTCCATATCCATATTTATTTATTATTATATTTTTCACACTTATTTATTGGTGGTATATATATGATATGATCCACTGATACCATAGGGGATAGTATTACCCTTTTTACACCACAGGCTTTAGCTGCTAGTCCATATCCTCTCTTATATGTGGAAGTGCACTTAAGGCCACGTGGACAACTATGCTCGGTTACTCAGAGGTGATCCTGGTCTGGGATTTTAAAAAGTGGTAACAAAGGTGTACCTTTTCTTGTCTTATTATTTTTGAAATTTAGATAGGTGATTAATAATTCATTGTAACTTGTTCATAATCCATGCCTGGGAGTAGCTGACCAAAAATAATGGTAAATACCATGTTTCATGGGAATATGAATTTTTTTCCTTGTTCTATGCCTATTTAAATTGTTATAATTTCAGTATTAGGTAAGGAAAATGATTTATTAAGTTCACTAATATCTATTTATATGTTACATTTTCCTATTATGCTAAATATCATTGTTACATGCATCATTATTAGCAACTTGATTCACAGTCCAGGAATATGGCATGCCAAATAGGTGCATTTACTACTTAATTTCCCATGTTGTGTGTGATTGTTGAGTGATCCATGATTTTTATATGTGCATGTTCTACTAAAATATTCATCAAGGAAGGTAAATTGGTTGTTTAAAGTGTTAGTATCAACATAAATGATGTTTTCCAAAATAGATTGATGTTGGAATCTTAAATAGACAATTTTGAATGATGTAATCTATTTAACCCTATTTGAATGTGATGATATTTGGCTATGATTACAAGACAAAAAATTTCAATTTATAAGGTGCATGATACTTGTAACACCCCAAGAATTTATGAAAAATATTATTTTAATATCATTAATGTCTTGTGTTGTATACTACACCAAGATTACCTTGCGCTATACGCAACACTGTATTAGCTTGCAGTATACGCAACACTATTCTTGGATCGTGTTACACACAATTTTGATAATAGTTATTCTACGAAACATTGAGTATATATATGTATATATTAAATGTATAAATGAAATAAGGTTGGATTCTTTTATAAGAAACAATGAAGGATTCTTGCACAACACGCAACCCTGGCTTGGCTTGCATTACACACAACCACGACCTTCCTCGATAGCGTGTGTTGTACGCAATACCTGGTTTTACTAAACAACGATATATTATTATAATATTATTATTAACTAGCCGTTATGAATAGTATTAAATAAATTTTTAATTTTATAACATTATTATTCATCTTACACATTTTCTAGAACATGGTATAAGAACAAAATAAATTTTTCAGGTAAAATAAGTATTTTTCAAAAAATGCAGTTTTGCCGCCTTTTGATGGCGCACCCACATTAAATATAGTTTTTGACATGTTTATAAGTTCAATTTTACAAAATAAAATTCTTCTTTGGAATCAAGAAATAAAAATTTACTTTGGATAATTTTTTCCTATTATTCTGGTAACTTTCATATTTTGATGAATAGTAAAAACATGCTATATTTTATTTAAAAACAACTTTTTTCATCACAATAATTTATATAGTTAAATTATAATATTGAATGGTTTTAAAGTATAAATAGAATATATTTTTACCATTTAATATAATGTATGTCATTAGCATTGATTTTACATTAAATTCGTAGGTTAAATTAATTCAATCTTTTGCAATATTTTAAAGAAAAACTCGTTTTATTTCGACAACAGGATTAATTTTAATTTAATTTATGCAACTTTTTTGTATTGAATTTGGAAAAATGGATTCCATATTTTGAATCAGTGGGTCCAAATTATGTTAATAAGATACTTTTTATTTTTGGGAATTCTGAATAGTAACTACGGTAAATTTTATTTACCATAGTTAAAGGTAAATCAGGTAACTAAGGGTAGATATATTTTTATAAAATTACCCTAACACGTGCCAAAATTCTATTGGATGGCTAAAAGTATACCCATATAACCTAAGGGTCGGATTAGATTCATTTTATGGACTTTTGACCATGAAAATAATTTAATTATTATTAAAACCAAAGAAAGTGACAACATGTCACTCTCTTAATTCCTATAAGTATAATAATTTTAATTTAGTGATAAACATCATAAAACTTAGAACATGAATAGTATAAAGAAATCTAATAAAATTATCTACATCATGATAATTTATTTAGAATTTTTAGGGATTAAATAATTGTCATTAATGGTGATACAGTAATGATACATAAATTATTTATTAAGTGGAAAATAAGTAATATAGTTTTTATTGAAATAATAATACCCCTTAAAAGCCCACAAACCTGACCAAAACTTATTGGTAGTGTATATATACACCTTAATCATCCAATGACCAAATATATAACCGTTGGGAGCCTTATAAAAGTGATTATGACACTTATATTATTTTATTTTAACTGATGCCAAAGTTGTCACCTTCATAATTTAATAAATATAACAATTTAAATATTGTGATTTTAAGATGATAAATTAGCGTAAAAGTATTATTGTGAAAGTTAATAGATTTATATTCATCATAGGATTTTACTTTTAATTTTTATGCAAGAAATCAGTATATTAAATAATTATATGAAAATGTTGTAGTAATTAATTTATTAAGAGATAAACCAAATAAATGGTTTTAAAAATAATAAAATAAATATTATATGAAATATTTAATGTGATCAACTAATTTTATAGATACATATGAACTTTTATGAATCTATTAAAGCATTTAGTTCGAATATAGATTCTGTATATAGTTTATTTAAATTCAAATAAACGAATAGTGTCAAAATTGACACTATTGCTATTTTATAAAAATGACATATTATAAAATTGTTTAAAAATCACAAAAATATCTAAATATTATAAATTTAAATTTATATGGTCTATAATGTTATAAATTAAACAATTATGCAAAATTAACAACAAATAAGTAATTATTTTTTATAATTTAAAATTTATAATTTTATTACTACAAATAAACTTAAATAGATTAAATAAGGATAAATCAAAATGATAAGGTTTAAAACAAGATCCAAACATGGATAAATTTTATTGGTTGATGATATTACAACCCTATCTCATCTAATATTCTAATATTAGTCATTTTCGGAGTTTTTTAGGTGGGGTTAGATTTATTATAAATTAATATTTTTAAGAATTCCAAAGGTGCCCCTCTCCTCCCTTATAAAAGGGCACCTCCTCCCTCTCATCCACACACCACTTTGAGCCTTCAAGATCGGACAAACCCTGCCCAATTATCTTCTCCACTTCCCTAGAAACATCCTATAGGTCATGGTATTCTTCAAAGACCAATTTTAGTGCCCTAAGAGGAGGTCTCAAAGAGGCGCTTCAAAGAAGAGGTAATTTCCGTTACCGATTCTTTCACCTTTATTTCTTCTTCCACTTCTTATTCTTAGGTTGTTTCATTATGAACTAATAAAATCAGTATCAATAATATACCTATATGTTATTATAAGTATGACACAACCATATTTCTCCATCTATCCATCCTACGGAAAACGAAATCACCGCGCGTGCGTACGTACGGAATACCGTCTCCACGCCGTGGTGTAATCTATTTTCCACCACCACCTTACTTGGATGGGTATAATGGTGTAAATAATAACTATATATTATTATTGTAAAGTGGTATTGATTATGAAATATTATACATACACTCCAATACAATTCCACGATCAGGGGAACGATATCATCGCTCGTGCGTACGTACGAAATACCGTCTCTACGAACGAGATGAGATTAATTTTCCATGATTAACCATTCAATAATGATTATAAAAGTATATATAATGAATAATAATGAAATATATGGAATAATAATGCTACTGGATTTATGTATATATATATATATTTCATCTATTTAATTCCATTCAATTCAATGAGGAAACGAAAACAACGTTCATGCGTACATACGGACTACCGTCTCCATGAACACTGTATTTCTTTCCATTTAACGATCTATTATATATATGTATATTCTGAATATATATTATATATAAATCATGTTTTACATTATGGATGTAAGTAATCATGATCTAAGTAATCATGTGAATAATTACAAGTCAAAACACGGACGACAAATGAAATGATTTTACCCAAAATGCTCTTTAACATGGAATTTACAAAAGAACAGGTAATATAAAGTCATAAGTGAACCATATATGGTATCATAACAATTAATATGATTCTGAAATAAGTTAATAAAATTATTTAAATCATTATACAAGAGGTTCGGATACGTACGAAGCATATCAGACCTAAGGTAAGGGATAATTTTGCAAATCTCATTTTTATCCGAGATTGCTTATTCATAAGTATTTATTGGGGTTATTTCTATCATCCATGTCCATGTTTTATAAATGTGTTTTCATGTATGTTTAAAGTCCTTTTTTACCATTTTTGACTTTTACTACATGGTATGTAAGGAATCTTTCTTTTGTTTACGTTACGAGGTACTTTTTGACTTTTCCGGAAAAAGTACGAAAAAATGTTTTTTTAACTTATATGGCACGAATGGATTTTTACGGTTCTATAAAGCCTTGTTTTCATGAAGCTTCCTCCAAAATATTTCATGAATATTTTCAAAAATATCATTTTCTTTTAAAATTGCATGACATTTTGTGAAAAGAAAATGATTTTGAAGAAAAAGTGATATTTTCCTCAAGAATTCATTTCAAATGTTTTATCAAAACCATTTTTCATCAAAGATGACATTATTTCATATGTGTATGTTTCAAGTATATTGTCTCTATGATTTACATGGTTTCACTTCACTTATTATGAAATGATATCCATTTCTTTTATATGGATTATGTGATTATGGGATGATGTTTATGGAACCCATTTTATTTATTGGGTTTTTATGAATGATGTATGTTTATTTTGTGGCACAAGTAAGAATGATTTCATTATGAGATGGGTGGGACCTATATCTCCCTCCAATGAATTGGGTAAAGATTTATATCTCATGATATAGACATGGCTAGAACGGTAAGTTAATCTGGTTCAGTGTTACAGGACTGAAACCAGGAGTGAACTCGAATCCGAAAGAGACTTTGTCCACTAAGATGATCTTGGCAGAAATGCCTTGGGTACTATGGAAATCATATCATGTGATTAATGGTTTCCACAATTACATGTTTTATTCCCATGCTATTTTATCATTCTTAATGTTTCTTTATGATCTATGCCTTACGTACTTCCATGTTTTATGTCATTTCTCAAGCTTTTGATGTTTAAACAATATGTTCATGTTTTTAAGTTCAAATGTATATGGTATGTTTTATTTTATACATGATTACCCTTACTGAGCATTTGAGCTCACCCTTTTTATGTTTTCTTTTCCCCAGGATATAAAGAAAGGTTTTAGGTAAGAAAAAAAGGGGAATATCTTTATGGGAGATGTTGAAGATCTTTCACCACGATTAGAAGATTACGTTCCAAGTTTCCAAAGCAACTAAACTATTACGGTCCTTGTGTGTCTGTTTTTGTTATGTATTAAGTATTCCGCTAAAGTAATGTAATGTCCACATACGTCAAGCTTTGGGTATCTACAATACCTTACCAACTGGAAAGGTTAATTCATCAAAATCAAGCCATTGTATTTACCCATTACATTCAGAGACTGAATTTAAGGGTCCGGGTTATAATTAAATGGGTGTAAATTTCAATTTATAAAGAGAATGGGCCTTTATAATGTGAGAATGAATATCCATTTTATTGAACCTTTTACTACCTATAAAATGTCTTATGAACATAAAATGATAATATTGACTTATAAATGCAATGTTTACCAATAAATGAATAGGACAAGAGAAATTTAAAGAGTGATTTCCTCCTTAAGTTATAATTGAACCTCAATATAATTGAACCCCTGTAAATAAAAATATTAAAGCTTAACAATACCTAGAACTTTGATGGGGGTAGTATGTTGGGTAGTGATCCCTTTTTCTTTTGTTCTGATTTTGTTTGTGATGCTATATACTTTTAAATCTATTATAAGGAATGTGTTTGGAATTTTTAGTGCTACGAAACCATGATGTCCTCATGTTGTGCACTAGAAGGGTGGTGATGATCATGCTTCTAAGGTAATGAGACCTAAGCCACTAGTGATGCCACCATTAGTTCTACATGAGGAACCACCTGTTATTCTTGACATGGGAACTAAGAGGATTTTCTATAGATTCCAAAAAATAGGTAAATAAAAGTTTATAACACTTAAATAATGATAAAATTTAAAACCATACTCAAAATAATGATATTTAAAAGTATCAACTCTACCCAAGGATCAATAAAAATAGATAATGTTCATAAAAAAGATACATATTAAGTGTGGATATATTTCTCTACTTCAACTATAGGAATTGTTGATTTTTATCCCTCTTTAATGTCTATGGATAGAACTACCTAAAGAATTGAATTTTGAAAACATCCCATGTTAATACCAAAATAAGTTTCACCTAAACAAAAATATCATACCGATATCACTTTAGTTTATCAAGCATAAAAACACTAAACTTAACCTTCTTAGAATATAGTGCACTAATATACTATAATATCATATCAATGAATTTAAACTAATATTCCACACTTTGAGGCCTAGCATATCCCCTAGAGATATGTAAATTCTTTGCCTAAAAATTATACACTATATCAATCTCCACTTTGAATTATTATTATGATCTTCCTTCTATGTACTGAGCCACTTTAGGGATGCTCGAAATATTCTTTTTCTCCACTAGAGTCAGATTCTCTCACTGTAAAAACATAATTTGCCTCTACCTCTATATAACTTTAATTAGATCTACCAAAATATATGTATTTCTTCTGATTCTCACTAATACTCTTATGTGGTTCCATGATACTAAAGAAATATCAACACACCAATTAATAATTAAAAACATTGTTTTAATAAAACAAAACACTTTAGATATCAGTACATATAGATAATCACGAGGCAATTAGACAAATTAGACTAATTTATTCACATTATTAACTACATAATATTAAACATAATTAATTGATTCATTAATAATATCATTTTATAGAATAAACCAATTAGTTTATTATTAATTTAATCATTTAACTAAAATCAAATAATTAATCAATTATATTCACATGTGAACAAATATATGTCCCATATCTATATAGAAAATGATTCATGAATAACCCACCAATTAACCATAGAGTGATTACTATTCCAAAAAATATCAACTAAAAGCAATAAAATACAATCATATACTTATAAGGAATATTGGGGTTATACTGTGATTTTGAAGGTTAGGTAGATACAGAAAGATTATATACCAAGTACCAACAAGTAATATCATTTCAATAAGTTTCTAAAAATATCATGATATTTAGAAATGAATACCTCTAATACCATTTTGTAATGTCTTGACCTAACATGATCACACCACTGAAAAAAACATTGCATGATATTAAGTATTCTCTTCAATCACAGGAGGCTGACAATTAACATTGAGGTTTTATAAGTATCATAAGGGGTTCTGTTTTCCATATAATAATTCCTCATAAAGATAAATAGAATAATTAACTCAAAAAACATAAGTAGAATAAATTATTTAATACATATTCAATAAAATATTATACTATATCTCATAAATTACAAAAGAAATCATACATCAAAACAAGGTAAAAACATAATTTCAATGTTAAATTTCATGGAAAAAACTGTAATAAAAATATATATAACCCCTGAAAATGATTTATATATGAGTATATAAGAATAATAAATCAACTCATTAATGTAACCATATACTCTCTCCTAGTTACAAATTCCCTTTTCAATTACCCACATCACCATGTATGAAATCTTAAAAAACAAGAGATGTATATTTATAGGGAATGTGAAATGATTCTTAATTGAAAAAAATACCAGTCATTCGCTGGAGTTTAAAGTTCACGTATATGAATGATTTAGATCTAGTAAGTGAATTAATCATATAAATTCCAACTTTTATTTAAAGGAATACAGTGCTCATATAGACACTCGAGAAGCTTATATACATACATTAGATGATACATGTGGATTCTCTAAAAACCAACCAATAAGGATACTAACAATTAGAATTTGATCATATAAGGTTATAAAAAATCTTGTAAAATGTATACTCTCTCCAAACACATGGAATGTAAAATATTAATAGGTATAACACAAATCCAAGATAATCCCATGACTCACATATGATTATATTATTCCATATTCTAACTAAAGTCTCTTAATAAGTTATAAAACTCATGAAATATCATCATAATAATGTTTCAAATCATAAAAACAAAAATATAGATTTCTAATTTAGTGTATCAAACACATTTGTGTTCCCCTACTATCTAACATAATCATTCTAATAAGTATTAAATCACTTTTTCATATTAAAAAATCACATTCAATCACTTTATACATTAAGTAAAAAAATTAAGCAAACAAATTATATTTTAACCCTAAATTTAGACACCTAATTAGAAATTTTTATTATTTTTAAACATTAACGGAGTACATCACTTTTATTTCCCCTTCACATTTATTATAATATAATTTTAATCAATTATATATTATTTTTTACCAAGAATATTTTTATAAGATATTTATACTTACCTCTTTAATGGATAATAGATGGATACAAAAGGTTCCTATAGAAGTGAAATGATTAATGGTTGTGGGATAATTTATGACTCTTGGGGTTTAGTGATACTTAATGTCGTGAACCAAGCTAGGTCGTTATTCATACCATCACATAACCTGATCTGTGGCATGGCCTGAAGGGCATTTCTGATCCCCATAGGTTTTCCCAAGTTCCTAAGTATCAACAAAATTAGGTGGGAATAGTTTACCTGAAAATGAAAATATAAAACTATTGAAAATCTAAGTAAAAAAGAAACATTAAACCACAACCAAACACGAATTTTACAAATTATAGATATATTTACATTGTTCAAAACAAAACCAAAGAACTATCAAAAATTAAGGTGACAAAAAACCAGCTTAAAAAACACCACATGGAAAGAGGACACCTTATTAAATCCATTTCCACAACACTACCCACATAATACTACTAAAAACCTATACCACCATCACCATAAGATTTAACCTTTCTGGTATCAAACATAACCAATTATACTTACACCCAAAGGTGTAAGTAGGGTGTGAGTTAATACCCAATAGGATATCACTCACGACAAGGTTCTATGCTATAAACATTAAATGATGAATAATCTTTCAAGATTAATAAATAAAAGGAAAATGTTTGAACAATTTAAAAGAAAGTAGCTTTAATGAAAGAAACTTCAAGGGAATGAACATTTAATTAAAAACACATTTAATTTTGAATTGAACCAGATGAAACACAGTATTCCGATGGTGAGCACAAATTAGCTAAAGAGAACTAAACATGGTAGGGTACCTATAGGCACTAGCAAGTATGTGGACCCTAGAACCTCATGTATTGGTGAAAAGTGGTATTGAACAATGAAAACCCATGTTCTCATGTACAAGACACTAGTAAGGGGAATCCTCATAACCCTAGTAGTCTTTAATCATCATCCAAATATTTATTTAGTGTTGTAGTCATCATAACCTCTACATGAAACTGGGTCGAGGCCACTTCTGTATCACTAATACACTAGTCCTAGTCCTCCCAACTAGTTACTCGGGCTTCCCTTAGTGATCATTCAAGTTTCAAGTTCATATCAGATGTTTTATATTACCACATTCATGTCAAAAATACCTTTATAGATCATAAAAACATGGAAACAGTACCCAAACATGTTTCACACCCTTCATATGATTTAATAAAGCATTTAAAAATTTATAAAACAATGTCAAGAGGTATCACAAGAATTTGTACAAAAAACCCAACCAAAATACTTTGTTAAGGACTAATACACACCAATAGCATACCAAAATATAATTTTCATCCCTTGCATCATTTAATAACCCAATTGAATATATTATAAAATAAACTCAAATAACAAAGCATGAGTTTCACATGGAACACACTCGATTTCATCTAAAAATGATACATTAAATTCAAACACCAAATCAATCCTTTCAAAAATGTTTTTCTCACCACACATGATAGAAAGAGAACATTTTAAAAAGGTAAATAATAAAATAAATTCATCAAATAATGCTTACACATTAAACCACCAACCATTTGTGTCGAAATCTCTAAAATTCAGTGTGAAACTTCACTTTCACACCGATCACACCATAAGGAACCTAGAGTGAAACCTAATTTCAGGAGTTCGAATAGAAAATATAGAAATAGAAATAAAAAAAAATAAAACCCTAATCTCAAACCCTAAGGTAAGAGGAAAAATATCCCACCAGGTAGAACACAAAAGTATACGACTACTAGAAGAGAGCCACACACTAAAGGGCGGTCGTCGGAGGTTATACCTGTAGGGGAGGGTCACCAGAAGAGGTTTTGTTAGATGCACTCTCACCCAAAAGGGTTTGTTTGAGAGGAGGGATGGAATGAGGGAGGCATGAGGGGAGTAGAGTGGTCATTAGATAAGGGGGTCACTGAACAAAAAGGTTTTTTTGGACAAGGAGCGATGAGTGAGTGGGATAGGGAGGAATATAGGAGGGGGTTAGAGGCACATGTAGGTAGGGTAAGGGGGTGGGTTAGAGAGAGAAAAAAGGAAATAAAAAAACAAAGAAATGGTAAAACACAAAAAAAATAATCTTAATAATAATAATAATAATAATAATAATAACAACAACAATAGCTTAATAAGACATGAAAATAATAATAAAATTAATGATATTAATAATAATAAAATAATTAAAATATTAACAGTAATAATAATAATCTTAAATCATATTATAATTATTATTATCATTAAAAAAAAAATCTTAATTCCTTTCATTTTTTCTTATTTTATTTTTTTTACTTTATTATTCATCATATTAATTATTTAATTTCAAATAATTTTTTTGAACACCGGGTATGCTGCACAGTGACCTGGAAAAGTTGAATGACTTCAACTATTTCCTTCCCATGTTTCAGATGCTGTTAAGACCAATATATTTATTTATTATCAAAAACACTAAAATTCAACCTCTCAGCCCGCACCTCCAAAAAAAATTTCAATGCTAGATAAAATAAAAAAATATAATTGTTTCAAAAGTTTCTGTCTGACAATTCTTCCCACCATAAAAACATTCCGCCCTCAGAAATTCAACTCAAAGAATGATCGAAGAAAAAAAATGGATACTTCTTATCAACCCATGAATTCCTCTCATATATCTCATGCTCAATATTACCATTCTACCAAAGGAAGAAAACCAGTGAAATAGACATCCTATAAAGATCATTCTCTTGGGAATTCACTATCCGCACTATCCATTCAAACACTGATAAATCTGGCTCTATCTCCAACTCATCCCAATTCAATACATGAGATAGATCTAGATTATAATTCTTCAATTGAGAAACATAAAACACATTATGAATTTTAATCAAATGAGGAGGTAAAGCTAACATGTATTCCACATCACCAACCTGATCGGTGTTTTCAAAAGGCCCGACATACCTCAACGTCAACTTTCCATGCTTTCCAAAATGATGATGGCCTAAATGAGGGGCCGACTTCAATAAAAATTGATCACCAATATAAAACTGAAGATATTTAAATATCTAATAAACATAATATTTTTTGCGACTCTGAGCTATCAATAACTACTAACTTATCAACTTGACTTTCTTAGATGTCTCCTGCACAAGGCTCAAACCCAAAAGTGAGGTTTTTCCTACCTCAGCCTAAAAATACTAACATAGAAGAATATAGAGTGCCTTGATAAGAGCCATTCACATAGATTATTAGTAACACTTTTTATAAGAGAACTCAAACAATAAAAATACATATCCCATGACCCTCTAAAATCCAAAACACATACACGAAGAAAGTCCTCAGGAATTTGATTTTTCCCACTTCTTCTGACCATCTATTTGGGGATGGTATGATGTAATTATCTTAATATGTGACATAAATTACCTTTTAAGGACTTCCCATAACCTATAGGTAAATATGGGATATCTTTTAGAAACAATCGCTAACAGAAAACCATGAAGTCTGACCACCTCTTGAATATAAAATTGGGCCAGATCATCCACTTTAGTTGTATCTATGATTGGAATAAAGTGGGATGATTTGGTAAAATTTTCAATCACCACCCAAATAGTGTTACTACCCTGAGGTGTATGAGTAAATCCAATAATGAATTCCATAGAGGCCTTTTCCCACTTTCAGGTAGGAATGGGTAATGGATGAAGCCAACTAGATGGCCTTTGATGCTACGATTTTACTTGCAAGCTTTTATATCATCTTTATATAAAGTCATCTATGTCCCCCCTCAAACCTGGCCACCAAAAATGTCAAAGAAAAACATAATACATCTTGGTGGAACTAGGATGGCTGACCCACTGAGACTATTAGGTATCCTGCATCACCACCTTTTGTAGAGACAGTGACACCACTGTATGGACCTTAAAGAACAATATTCCCTCGGGAGATGAAGATGAATCATAAAAAATCTCGCCACAATGAAGAGAATTCATAGACTACTGACACAACTCATCCCTGGGATAGACCCGCTAAATCAACTTCAGAAGAGAAGGAGTCAACTGAACACCTTCCAATAACATACCTTTGTCAGGATCCTTGGTCTCCAAGTGCATCTAGGTAAAGAGACCCATCAAGGTCCATTCATCAATGGACTTTTTCAATGCCTACACTGACATTTTTATGCTCAAAGAATCAGCCACCACATTACCCTTTCTAGGGGTATTGAAAATATCAATGTCAAACCCCAAAAGATACTTGATTTGATGGTGTTTCCATATATTAATATGCTTATGAGCTTATGATCAGAGAAGACCAAAAATTTATCCCTAAAAATTTAGTGATGCCACGTCTTCAGGGCATGAATCACCACCTCTAACACTAACTCATGGGTTGGATAATTCCTCTCATACAGTTGAAGTTGGTGAGAACCATAAGCCACTACATGATTATCTTGCATGAGCACACACCTGAGGCCCATACATGAAGCATTGAAATAAACCACATAGCCCTTCCCAGTCTCTAGAAAAATCAAAATAGGTTTGGTATTAAACTGCCACTTCAACTCCTCAAAATATTCCTGACAATCTGAGATACACTCAAATGTCACCCATTTTCAGGTTAGTGCTATTATAGTGGATGAAATCCATGAGAAATCCCAAACAAAATTCATGTAATAACCTACTAGACCAAGAAAACCCCTGATCTTGAACACATTATCTCTCTGTTCCCACAACATAATTTCACTGATCTTCTCATAATCCACTGAAACACCTTGCTCTGAAACCATGGGGCCCATAAATTTTAATTACCTAATCTCAAAAGTGCACTTTGAATGCTTCATATAAAGGCGATTATCCTGTAGAGTTCCCAACATGATATAAAAATGATGCTCATGCTCTTCCTTAGATCCGATGTAGACTAGGATTTCATCCATGAATAACCCAACAAAAGGGTCGAGATACTAGTGGAACACACTATTAATGAGAGACATCAAAATCATAGAATAATTTTTAATCCTAATGTCATGATCAAATACTCTAAGTGGCCATATCTACTTCAGAAATATATATTTGGGATTTCCACCTCTCTCACCCTAACTTAGTGGTAATCCGGACATAATTCTATATTGGAGAAAAACTTTTCCCCCTTCAGCTGATCGAACAAATCTTTAATTTGAGGAAAAGATTATTTATTATTTATGGTTACCTTATTTAGATTCTAATAGTTTATGCATAAATAGAGAGATCTATTCACCTACTTCATGAATAATATTGAGGAGGATCAAGGAGAGACGCTCGGGCGAATGAACCCTTTGGATTCCAAATCAACTAGCTGTATTTGTACTTCCCTTAGCTCGTTGGGGAAAATAAAATATGAGGGAAGAGATATAGGCTATTTTACAAGTTCCAAATCAGTCGATAAATCTACGTCTCTCTTTGGGGGTAAGCCTGAAAATCATCTAGAAATACCTTTAGAAACTCATCCATAACAAGAGAAAATCTACCCTCAAGACCACTGCCATCATCCTCCAGTGCGAGTGACGATAACTAAAACAGAATACTTCCCAACTATTAGAGTGGAGGTATCATTCGACCAGACCGAGGATCCTATTCCCCAAGAAATACATGAGGACTCCCATCAAGTTTCATGAAAATCACCTATCACCTATAGAAATCAATATGAAATTGAAAGCATAGTAGCCCATCCATGTTGAGGATTATATCAAAAAGGTCCATATCGAAGACCATGATGTCTCACTCTATCTCAACCCCTGATATGGAGAGCACACAAGAAGGGCCCCTGAGAATTTTCTCCTTCTTACCTAATAGTGTTACTAACTCCATTGCAAGAGATATCAGCTCAGTTGGTAAGGGTAAAGATAAAATAAACAAATGAACTAGTAACAAATATGAAAAATTATCAAGAAGATATAATCAGAATGTTAACTCAAATTATATAGGGTCCTGAATTTGATCTAGCTGATGCATGATCCAAAATATAGAGATTCATAGTCCATTACTGATAATAACCACTCACTTATAGCTCTAACTTGATATGGATCTGCCAAGAATATTATTTGGTCCTGCCACTGTAACCATCCAATTGAGATCCCACCTTCCTGGTTGGATCCGATTGAACTGAAACTCCCCTTTAAGCCACATATCATGTCCCATTCTGATAAGTTTGTGTCCCCCTAAAAAAGAATTTCTGGTTCCCCATAACTCCACATAGATAAAATGTATTGGGGGATGAGGCATGCATGTTTGATGGGTCCGACCTTCCCGCAATGATGGCACAAAATGACCCTACCCCATAATCCATAGATAAAGAATGCCTGTAAGGATGGCATGAGCTGTCGGTACACTTCTTTCCTTTCTAACCATGAGTCCTCTTCTTCTTGAATGAACTACCACTGCCAAATATTGACATAGCCTCAGTGGAACCACACATTCCCTTGAAGTAAATATCCATCGTACAAGCTCGATCAACTACCACAGCATATATCTTCAACCTGAAAAAGAATACCTAAGAAGATGACTCTGTTCACAAAGCCTTTTCAAAGATCAAAGCCTTCATTTTCACATTAGATTCTATTTCGGGTGAATATCAGACTAGCTCAAAAAATCGGTTAGCATGATCCATCACTTATTAGTCCCCCTAAACAATATTTATAAACTCTTAGGATCTAGCAGAAGATAAGACCTCAAAATAGTACTACTCATTGAATATATCCTTGAAGTCCTTCCAGCTCATCTGATCATGATTCCCATCCTAAAGCCCTACATCTCACCACCTTTGACTGAGACCCTCTAACAAGAATAATGCACATTTCACTCTAACTTCTCTAGGAGTATCAGGAAACTCAAACATTGGCTCAATATTCTCAAGACACTCCTCTACTTCTTGAGGCACCATGCTACCTAAAAAATAAGGGGGTTTTCTACTAAGAAAATTCAGGTATATTTTCTTTTTAGGACTATATTAATCTTTTCTAACTAGGGTAGGATTAGGATAAGGAGTTTCTCTCTTCCATAGAGATTGAACATCCTGGACCACATCTTCCACCAACTTCTGATCAATTGGTGAGGGAGAACTCTCTCTGAATTCTTCCTACTGTTGTAGGGGAACTCCCCAAGGATGAATGCTACTAAAAGAAGTACCTTCCACATTAGAACATCATTAATACATCAGGTGTGAATACTATTAGCAAGAATAATAAACATCAATAAACCAAAGATTCCAAATCAACAGAATGAGAAATCCACTTCACCCCCACCTAGTGTCCATGTATAGTATGCAACTTGCACATCAAACCTGGAGGATATTTAAAAGAAGTCTCCCATTATCCCATGGTAACATGAGGTTTATCACGAGGTGTGATATCCAGGAATCATACTCGAAAGGAAAACTCCAAGCCCTACAATCCAAGATCCTTTCAAACTAGACTCATCCCAAATAAAATTACTCAAATGAAATAACCTCCCTCTAATACCATTTTTTCATGATCCAAGCCTGGTTATCATTCATACTAGTTCTCAACCCCATCCATGGAAAGAACCGAAGGGAATTCCCGATCTCTACTGGCTAGAACAAGTTTCTGGGTATCAACAAAAAAATATTTGAACGGTTTACCCAAATATGAAAATATAAAACAATTAACAATCTAAATAAATAGAAACTGCAAACAACAACCAAATGTGCCTTAAACACTTTCTAGATTTAGTTACATAGTTCAAACCAAAACCCAAGAACTACCAAAAAGTAAGGTGACCAAAATCCAGCTCAAAAACCACCACATAGAAAGAGGACATCACCCTCAATCCATCTCCACATCACCACCCAAGAATGACCGCTAATAAATCAAACCGCTATCTCCATAAGCTTTACCATCAGATATATCAATTATAACCAAATATACTTATACTCAATGGTGTAAGTAGGGTGTGAGCAAATGCCCGATAGGATTCCACCCAAGAAAAGGTTCCAAGATATAAACATTAAATGATGAATAAACTTGAAGGTTTAGTAAATGAAAGGAAAATGATTGAACAATTTAAAATAAATCATATTTAATTAAAACGACTTCAAGGTAATGTTACTTTAATTAAAAAACATTTATGATTGAAGTTACCCAAATACGACATTGTATTTTGAAGGTGACTACCAAATAGCTAAAGAAAACTAAAAATGTGAGGGGCCTTATTGGCAAAAACAAGTAATGGGACCCTAGAACCTCACATCTCAGTGAAAAGTGGTATAGAAACCATGACAACCCACGTTCTCATGTATGAGCCACTAGTAGGGGGACATCTTAATAACCATAGTGGTTTCTAATAATAATCCAAATATTTAGTTAGTGTAGTAGTCATCAGTCTCGCTAAGTGAAACTGGGATAAGGTCACTTCCGTATCACTAGTACACTAGTCCTAGTCCTCCCATCTAGTAACCCAGGCTTCCATTAGTGCTCATTCAGGTACCAAGTTCATATCAAATGTTGTATATTACCACTTTCACATCAAAACACCCTTTATAAATCACACAAACATGGAAACAATACCCAAATATGTTTCACACCCTTCATGTGATTTAATAAACCATTTAATTTTTGTATAAAACAACTACAAGAGTTATCACAAGACTTTGTACACAAAAACCCAATCAAAATTCTCATTTAAGGACAATTAACATACCAAAATATAATTATCAGCCATTTAATCATTTAATAAACCAATTTCATGTATTATAAAATGACCTATAATAACACAACATGGGTTACACATGAAGAACACTCAATTTCTTATAGAAAATGATACATTAAATACAAATGATTAATCAATAATATAAAAAATTGTTTTCACATCACAGAAAATATAAAAAGGACTTGTTAAATAGGTAAATAAAGAAAAATAAATTCACCAAATATCAATTACACATGGAATCACAAACATTTGGTGTGGAAATCTCCAAAATTTGGCGTGAAATTTCAATCACATGCCAATCACTCCATAAGAAACCTAGAGAGAACCCTAATTCAATAATTCAAACCAAATATATCAAAATAGAACCCTAAAAAAATGAAAAACTAACCCAATACCCTAAGTGAAGAGGGAAAAGATCACCCCATGTAGAACACATGAGGGTGAGGTTTCCAAACGAGAGCTGCATGCTAATGGGGGGGGGGGGGGGTCACCGGAGGTTGCACCAGTAGGGGAGGGTCAATAGAAGATGTTTCAACAAAAAGAATATCAATGGAAATGGTCCGACTGAGAGGAGGAATGGTGTGAGGGTGGTGTGAGGGGACTATCAGGGTCACCAGCCAAAGGGGTTTTTGGCCAAGGAGGTCTCCAGCCAAGGTGGTCGTCAGCCAAGGAGTGGTGCACGAGTGGGACAGGAAGGGATATGGTAAGGGGTTAGTGGCGTACACAGGTAGGATTAGGGGGATGATTTAGAGAGATAGAATATAAAAAATGAAATAAAAACAATTAAATGAAAAAAAATAAAAAAACTGAATATAATAATAATGATAATAATTTTAATAATAATAATAATAATAATATCTCAATAAAACATGAAAATTAATAATAATAACTTAATTAAAATATTTACAATAATAATAATAATATTCTTAAATAATGTTATCATTATTATAATCACTAAAATAATTCATAATTCATTTACTTTTTATTATTTTATTTTTCTTTCAATTTATTATTCATCTTATTAGATAATTAATTAATGATATTTTTTTTAACACTGGGCAGGCCGAACAGTGACCTAGAAAAGCCACATGGCTTTGACTGTGCCCTTCCCATGCAACAAATTCTATTAATCCCAAAACAGTCA
Organism: Viscum album; assembly: GCA_963277665.1. Taxonomy (NCBI): domain Eukaryota; kingdom Viridiplantae; phylum Streptophyta; class Magnoliopsida; order Santalales; family Viscaceae; genus Viscum; species Viscum album. The sequence goes on along the minus strand of OY728139.1, from coordinate 1,221,559,809 downwards.
TATGTAAAAAATTGAAAAATTTCCATCGGGCTTGACACCCACCATGAAAAAATATTTTGATGAAAGATAAAATAATAAAATAGACTTGTTTGAAAATGTAGGGTGTGACACTAGATATTTGTTCTAACAATAAAGATCACAATACTTTCATTGAGGAGACCCAATCTGTCATGACCCGACCCTACCCGGGCTCGAGCTGCAACTACCCCAGGCCTGCCTCCATAGGCCAGGGGCTGGCGACCAGCGCCGAAGGCACAATAACTCGGGGAGGCCTTTGCCTAAGTACCTGTACACACACACGCAACACACTGAATGAAAAAGTGCAGAGTAAAAGAAAAGACAAGCAAAGAAAAGGAAAGGGCAACTACCATATATATACCACAAAGTGCATCGACCACTAAAAGTACAAGTAAAGTGCTGAAAAGGAAAAAGGGGCAAAACACGCGCCCAACCAGAAAAGTGTCACAACCCGGCAACAGGTAAACAAAAAGGAAAACAGCTGATAGATCTCCCACCAGAAACCTGGCCACGACCACCGCACGCGGTCCAAGCTCCCAAACTCCTATGTTCCATTGAAGTCACGACCAAACTGTCCGTCGTCTGTAAGGGCACACCAAGTGAGGGCAAAGCCCAAGAAGGGGTGAGTATAAAAATACTCAGTAGGATACCCCAAAGGCTCGAGGGAGAAACAAAGGAGGTTCCGAAGGGTGAGCAGTAGAGCGAACAGGGAAAGTAAAGGAGTCCAACCGAGGGTGCAGTAAAGAGTAACAGTACATTAGAGAGTCTATCTCAACCCAACAAGAGAAAGGATGTAGACTCGTCCAGGCACAAGGAGCTAGAAACGTTGAGAAGATGAACTTCCCGTCGAGTCTTCGCCACCTATAGCAGGAGAGTAGACTCATACAACCACGAGAAACTAGACACGAAAAGCACGTGGCATACCCCGCGCATCTTCGCCTCTCCTGGAGGGAGAGTAACCAGGCCCAAGAAGTGGGTATCGGAAATAAGGTATATACATATCTGTATTCTCAATAAGAAACCCGAACAACGTCGTAAGGGGATCTCCGTCCCGTTGCTTAGCCCAAGAAAGAGTAGCCAATAGTCCCAGAAGTAACACCATCATCGATGCCTAGCATCCCGCACATCTGCCCTGGACTACAAGCCAAGGGTTTAATCACCACACCTTGACACTATCCGCTTTGGGTGGCACTGACTCGCCCGCACAGTTTTAGATCGCATGACAAGGACGCGACTCAGTGGGGAAAGTGTCCCTCTTACTTGAGAGTTCTAGGGAAAGTCAAACCACGCCTCATCCCTGCCCCGCAGTCGAGAGGTCTCTTCAAAGTCAAGCTGATCCATCACCGACCCGTACAACCAAGGGTCCCACTCCGGTGGTCATGGAGGAAATCCTCAGACTAGCCTAGTAGTAAGGACTGAGCCTGGAATGTCAACGAGTGTCCCACTGCCTAACCCTGCTGGAGGGTAATTCATAATATGATATCGGGTGACCCAATGCCCAGCCCTGCTGGAGGGTAAACCATAAGACATCGTCAGGAGACCCACTGCCCAGCCCCACTGGAGGGAAACCATAACACATCGTCAGGTGACCCACTGCCCAGCCCCGCTGGAGGGTAAACCATAACCAGATATCGGGTCACCCACTGCCCAGCCCTACTGGAGGGTAAACCCTAATACATCATTAGGCGACCCACTTCCCAGCCCCGTTGGAGGGTAAACCAAATTACATCATCAGGCGACCCACTGCCCAGCACCGCTGGTGGGTAGACCTGGAATAAGTCGATAGGCGACCCACTGCCCAACCTTGCTGGAGGGTAGACTTGGAACTATACAACGAGTGACCCACTGCCCAGCCCTGCTAGAGGGTAGGCCCTAAGAGGTCGTCGGGTGACCCACTGCCTAGTCTCTGCTGGAGGGTAGACCCTAAGTGCGTCGGGTGACCCACAACCCAGTCTCTGCTGGAGGGTAGACCCTAAAAGTGTCTGGTGACCCACTGCCCAGTCTCTGCTGGAGGGTAGACCCTAGAAGCTGATGAGTAACCCACTGCCCAGCCCCACTGGAGGGTAAAACTTATAACTACTCTGGCCACATCCACTGGAGGGTACAACACTGGCCAACCAAATGCGGAGTGGGTATCGTGCAACCACACAACTCCAGAACAACTCATCCAAAATAAGTTCTGCGCCTGTTCATTCACGGGGTGCCACTAGCACCGCTATTGGTCGATCCATCGAGAACGAAACCAGGGGGAGACCACTCAACCCTGCTAGTCAAACAATTGAGCACAGAGAGACCCTCTACGTCACGAGAGGTCAAATTACGCAAAGCAGAACCTGGCACACACGTGGGGCCCACACCACGTGTGGCCCCAAGTCAACCCCAACTTAGTGCACAAACATAATCAGGTACAAACAACCACACGTACCTCCAAGCGCTCCCGTATACTCCCAGAGTATACCTCGTTCCATCCCATAGGCTATCGTGCACACGGCACCCAACGTCAACGCGAAGGCATGACATAACTACTCCAACCTGCCACCTGATCGGCTGAGGCACAACCAACCACATCTTATGAGCCATTTATATCACTCTCCCTAGAGTGCACGATCATACGTCAAGGGTTCGCTACAAACAAGGTAGGGCGAACCGCCACTGGAGTACCTTCCATGCTTCCACTTTTAACAAGATCGCGCAAGAGGCTTCGCACAACCAAACGGATTGCACCATTGTAATCCTCGTGAAAAAACACACCAGATCGACTACTTACTCACCTCAAATAGATATCTGACGGGAAAGTCACCAACACCACCTCTCGCCCGAATGACGTCCAGTGATCCCGAGCCTCGGCCCAGAAAACAGTCGGGCGCATCACACCATTGCGATCCCCTCGGAAAAACACGTCAAAAGCACTACTCACTTGATTGCAACGGATATCCAGAGAAAAAGGTGCATCCTGGCGCACCGCACACGAGCGGTGCCATGTGGGACCTGCATCCCAGTCCCGAAACTCAACGAACGGATCGCACCGTTGCGATCCTCTCGAAAAAGTACACGAAATGGACTACTCACTTGTCCAAAACGGTCACCCGGTGATAAAGCTGGAAATCACTGTTAACTCCCGAAACGGCCCTCACGGGCCCGCACCATCGTGCGGAATTACAGCGGGCAGACTGCCCCAACGCGTTGCCCTCGGAAAAACACCCAACATCGACTGCTCGCACGCCCCAAACAGACGTTCGAGGAAAAAAGCGCTACTAGCTGCACGCAGCTCAAAAGATGGGCCGTGGGTCCCGTGCCTAAACTTCGTCCTCAATGCCTGAAACCACCCTGGAAACCTCCGCCTCGATGTTAGGGTCCCAACGCCACAGACGGCGCTCAAAACGGACGTCGGACGCGTTCGCGCCGTCCAAAACAAGATCCGCCGACGAACCGACAAACCCCTGGACATACGTGTCGCGCCACCAAGGCCCCTCGTTTCAGGAATTAAAAATTCCCGAAACCATCTCAAAAAGACCGTCTCATCAATACAGATCCACTGCCGTAGACGGCGCTCAAAACGGACACCCGTAGCGGAAATTACGGGTGTCCGAACACCGAGGGGGCATGGCCCCTAGGGCTGGACCGGCCTGGACCGGCCGGTCTGCCCAGCCTGGGCCGGACCACGGCTTAGCCGCGTGGTCGGTCACGGCCGCCGCGTGAAGACCCGCGCGGCGTGGGTATTTTTCACCACACAGGGTTCGCGCAACCTGACCCCGCGGTCATCGCTCCCTGGCGACCGCTGCCTCGCTAGGTGCTCCACCGGACACCCCGACCGACGCCCGAGCACCCCGCCGGACACCCGCTGCCATGCCCCGCGCTTCCACCGGACACCCACTGCGATGCCCCACGCTTCCACCAGAAACCTGCGGACACCCCGCGGACCCCCCGCTGCCGCACCGTCCGCCCTCGACGCGCCGCCGCTCGAACCCGCCGGAAACCGAAAACTCGCCAACTTCGGCGGACGATTGCGAACGCCTCCGATCTCCGATTTCAAATCCGAAACAAGTGTCGGAAAGAGAAAATTGTATACTATGTGTTCATGGGCTTTGATCAAAGGTTTTACAAGGAATGGATAGTGAAAAGCCTGATCAAATTTGGTACGGGAATATAAAATGCAAACGACAAATCCTACCTCGTGGGGCTTCGCCCGAAGCTTCGCGATGATCCGCCGGCACCACCTCACCTCACTGGAGTCGCCTTGCCGAACCGTCTCGCCGGAGGTGGAGGAGGAGAGGGAGAAGGGTTTGAGGAAGAGGAAGAAGAAGACGAGGGGGGGGGGGGTGCTTAAGTACAAATCACTTAAACGCCCGCCCGACAGTCCCGAACCCGAACTCCCGACAGGTTCGGGATTTAGCCTCCCCTAGGCTAAAAACCACGCTATGAGTGCAACGGCGGTCTCAGAATTTTATTCCTATACCCTGTTCAAAAGTTTCTAAACTTAGCGCCTGAGGCCTCCAAATTACGAAACCCCCCCCGGGGCCATTTTTCACAAACGGCCCGCGCCCGTGAAACTTATACCCCTCCTAGGGTAAACAGCACTCTTCGAACTCAACGGTGCCCTCAGTTTTTTAATACGAGTCACTGTTTAAGAGATACTACCATTTCACCATTAAACGAATTAATTAATTAATTAATTTATCTGTTTAACATTTCAGAAGCAGGCGAGGGGTCCAAACATCCCGCGCCAAAATTTTTTTTGTCGTTACTAGGGTAAACTCCCCATTCTGGACCCATCCGTACACTCGGATCCCTGATCTGGAACTCCGTTTAGGAGTTACCTCATTTATTTAGCATTTCCAGTGTGAACGCACTGAAAATTTAATTCTGGCCACTCCGGGGCTCGGAATCGCACGCCGTCCGAAGGCGCTACTCTGGAATATCATCAAGAATATTCCAAAGTCTTTTGTAGCAAAAAACGGGTTCCTACATCATTCCCTCCTTCAAGATTTTCGTCCCCGAAAAGAAAAACTAGGGAGCAACACAGGGTAATAATCCCACACCTGGCTTTCCCATACCCAGAAGAACCCACGCACAGCTCTGCATCACCGCACACAGACGAAAGGATTGACCCGTTCACGCGAGGTCAGCCCTTGCCGACGTCGTGCACCCACTCCAAACTTTGGGGTTAGGGCAAGGTGGTAGTGTACCTCGCCATCCCTTTGCACGGTCTCAAATGACTTGAAGGCTCTCGGGGGTAGCTCACCTCCCCGAACGAACCTCTACGTCACACGCCGCGACTAGAATCACCTCCCGCACATGAAACAAGGCCCGGTGATTCCCTCCTTCAGAATATCAATATGGTGAAACACCCAAGGATATATGGTTATGCAAGGTTCCATAGTCGATGCTCTCTTACACGCTCAAAAGGCGAAGGAGTCAACACCGTCGACTAAAGTAAAAGGTCTCACGCCTTTTTCCTCACCAACACAGGGTTACACCCGACGCCCTGCGTCATCCTGGTAACACCTCAAACAAGGAGCAGGGAGAAAAGACTTTCACATGTAGAGCCTAACAATTATACTGCAAAAAGTATAAGAGTTGCAAGGGGTGCCTCTCACCATCCCATGATCTGCAGGATCGTAGACATCCAAAGCTCACGACTGTCCGTGGTCCCAACCGTCAGCTCCCGGAGCCTGACGTGCACCACCGAGGGGTGATGGGGGATCTCGTAAAGTCGTCCCCCAATACCAGCTCCTCCCGCTCCTCTGCTAGCACCACCTCGCTGGGCGCTACTCCGATCACGGCGCTGCCTCTGCCATGGTGGTGCGCCTGCTGCCTGCCCGAAACTCTCAGCAACTCGGGTCAGGCAGTCTCGTGCCAAGTGACCTCGCCCATCACAAGCATAGCACCAGTGCTCTCTGGGCTGCCCTGGTGCCCTCCGGCGCCACTGTGGTGTACGACCATGGCCCGGGATCCACTCACGGAAGGGCATCCTCGGCTGAGGCCCTGCGCCTTTTCGCCACAGTGGTATACGAACACATCTCCGAAACCGGCAGTGGGAACGCCACCTGCATCGAGGTTCTGTCCTCCGGTGACTGCTAGCTACGGTAGACGTCCCGGCTCCGTCGCGCCCACTGCCACTACCAACCGCAAAACATGACAGGAGGCCCTCTGTCACCAGCGCCTGCTCTAGCACCCCGAAATATGTGGAAATGACCAAGGGTAATATGACAGCACGAATCTCTCGGCGGAGACCCTGCTCAAACATTCATGCTCGGAAGTTGTCGTCATGGACCAAGTCCGGGTAATAGCATGCACGGTCTGCAAAACTAGCCGGGTACTCGGCCACCGTCATCCCTCCCTGCTAAAACTGCAGGAGCTCCTGAATCCGAACAGAGCGCAAGCAGGAGGGGAAAAACTCCTATCGAAACAACAACATGAAGTCATCCCACGAAAGAGACGACTCATCAAGAATCCGAGTCACTAGACTCAACCAACGCCAAGCTGCTCCACAAAAAGGGGTGGCTGCCAGAGCCACTCTCTGATCTGTCAGCGTCTGCAAAAGCCTGAAAAGGCAAACTACCACCTCGAGCCAAACCTCTTCTGCCTGAGGGTCTGGCTCACCACTGAACCTCAGCAGTCTCTGCTGCTGGAACTCACAGGGCACGGTCAACCTGAGCTCAAGCTCCTCCTGCTCTACTGAAGATGTCTACTGCTCAACAGGTGGGGGGGTGCTGCTACCGGCCCACCCAGATAAAGGGGCTCGCATAATGGGTCCTGGACTGTGTCCTCGTATCTCACAGGGTCATCGTCATGAACCAAAGCTGGTATCCTGGCTGACTATCCTCGCGAAGACTTCCTGAATATTATCAAGGAGTACCGCGGTCAGATGAGCATACATGTATATACCAGTAGCAACGATGGGGAGCTGACTCAAGAAGGACAGTCAAAGACTCAATCCTATGTGATGCACCATCCAATTTACATACAACAAGTTTCTCAGCATGCCGAGTCGACAAGCGGGTTATCAAGGTCCTGGTGAATGGATACGTCGGCCGCCGTACCATCACTGGACTCCCTGGCCTGAGAGTCTATCTCGAGACACGTTAACACTGTTGTCCTAAATCCCAACCAATTCCTCTTTTAGGGACGTCCGCACAACGTCCCAAGGAACAAACCACCTCTGATACCACTTTGTCACGACCCGACCCTACCCTAGCTCGAGCCGCAAGTACCCCAGGCCCGCCTCCATAGTCCAGGGGCTGGCGACCAGTGCCGAAGGCACAATAACTTGGGGAGGCCTTTGCCTAAGTACCTGTACACACACACGCAACACACTCAATGCAAAAGTGCAGATTAAAACAAAAGAAAAGCTAAGTAATGGAAAGGGAAACTGCCATATATATACCACAAAGTGCATCAACCACTACAAGTACAAGTAAAGTGCTGAAAGGGAAAAATGGGCAAAACATGCGCCCAACCGGAAATGTGCCACAACCCGGCAACAGGTAAAAAAAAATGGAAACAGCTGACGGGTCTCCCACCTGGAACCCGGCCATGACCACCACAGGCAGTCCAAGCTCCCGAACTCCTATGCTCCACTGAAGTCATGACCAACTTATCCGTCGTCTGCAAGGGCACACTAAGTGCGGGCAAAGCCCAAGCAGGGGTGAGTATAAAAATACTCAGTAGGATACCCCGAAGGCTCGAGGGAGCAACAAAGGAGGTACCGAAGGGTGAACAGTAGAGCGAACAGGGAAAGTAAAGGAGTCCAACCGAGGGTGAAGTAAAGAGTAACAATACAGCAGAGAGTCCAACTCAACCCAACAAGAGAAAGGATGTAGACTCGTCCAGGCACAAGGAGCTGGAAAGGGTGAGAAGATGAACTTCCCGTCGAGTCTTTTCCACCTATAGCAGGAGATTAGACTCATCCAACCATGAGAAACTAGACATGGAAAGTACGTGGAATACCCCGCGCGTCTACGCCTCTCCTGGAGGGAGAGTAACCGGGCCCAAGAAGTGGGTACCCGAAACAAGGTATATAAATATCTGTATGCTCAATAAGAAACTCGAACAAAGTCGTAAGGGGATCTCCGTCCCATAGATCAGCCCAAGAAAGAGTAGCCAACAGTCCCAGAAGTAACACCATCATCGATTCCCAGCATACCGCACGTCTTCCCTGAACTGTAACCCAAGGGATCAATCACCACACCTTGACACTATCCGCTTCTGGTGGCACTGACTCGCCCGCACGATTTTAGATCGCGTCACAAGAACGCTTCTCGGTGGGGAAAGTGTCCCTAGTACTTGAGAGTTCTAGGGAAAGTCAAACCACGCCTCGTCACTGCCCCGCAGTTGAGAGGTCTCCTCAAAGTCAAGCCGATCCATCACCGACCCGTACAACCAAGGGTCCCACTCCGGTGGTCACGGAGGAAAGCCTCAGACTAGCCTAGCAGTAAGGACTGAGCCTGGAATGTCAATGAGTGTCCCACTGCCCAACCCTCCTAGATGGTAATTCATAATATGATATCGGGTGACCCACTGCCCAGCCCTGCTGGAGGGTAAACCATAATACATCGTCAGGCGACCCATTGCCCAGCCCCGCTAGAGGGTAAACCATAATACATCGTCAGGCGACCCACTAACCTGCCCCGCTGGAGGGTAAACCATAACCAGATATCGGGTGACACACTGCCCTGCCCTGCTGGAGGGTAAACCCTAATACATCATCAGCCAACCCACTGCCCAGCCCCACTGGAGAGTAAACCAAATTACATCATCATGCGACCCACTACCCAGCCCCGCTGGAGGGTAGACCTGGAATAAGTCGACAGGCGACCCACTACCCTGCCTTGCTGGAGGGTAGACCTGGAACTAGACGACGGGCGACCGACTGCCCAGCCCTGCTGGAGGGTAGGCCCTAAGAGGTCGTCGGGTGACCCACTGCCCAGTATCTGCTGGAGGGTAGACCCTAAGTGCACCGGCTGACCCACTGCCCAGTCTCTGTGGGAGGGTAGACCCTAAAAGTGTCGGGTGACCCACTGCCCAATCTCTGCTGGAGGGTAGACCCTAGAAGCCGATGAGTAACCCACTGCCCAGCCCCGCTGGAGGGTAAAACTCAGAACTGCTCTGGCCACATCCACTGGAGGGTACAACACTAGCCAACCAAATGTGGAGTGGGTATCGTGCAACCACCCAACTCCAGAACAACTCATCCAAAAGAAGTTCTGCGCCTGTCCCATCACGGGGTGCCACTAGCATCGCTACTGGTCGATCCATCGAGAACGAAACCAGGGGGAGACCACTCAACCCTGTTGGTCAAACAAACGAGCATAGAGAGACCCTCTACATCGCGAGAGGTCAAAGTACGCAAAGCAGCACCTGGCACACACGTGGGGCCCACACCATGTGTGGACCCAAGTCAACCCCAACTGAGCGCACAAACATCCTCAGGTACAAAAAACCACACGTACCTCCAAGCGCTCCCGTATACTCCTAGAGTATACCTCGTTCCAGCCCATAGGCTATCGTGCACACGACACCCAACGTCAACACAAAGGCGTGACATAACTACTCCAACCTGCCACCTCATTGGCTGAGGCACAACCAACCACATCTTATGAGCCATTTATATCACTCTCCCCAGAGTGCGCGATCACACGTCTATGGTTCGCTACAAACAAGGTTGGGCGAACCACCACTGGAGAACCTTCCATGCTTCCACTTTTAAAAAGATCGTGCAGGAGGCTCCGCACAACCAAACAGATTGCACTGTTGTAATCCTCGCGGAAAAACACGTGAGATCGACTACTTACTAACCTCAAATGGATATCCGACGGGAAAGTCACCAACCCCACCTCTCGCCCGAACGACGTCCCGTGATCCCGAGCCTCGGCCCCGAAAAAAGTCGGGCGCATCGCACCATTGCGATCCCCTCAGAAAAACACGTCAAAAGCACTACTGTAACAGCCCGAGATTTTATGAAAAATATTATTTTTAATTTTAGTAATGTTTTGTGTTGTACGCTACACCAAAAGGAGCTTGCACAACACGCATCTTTGACTTTCCTTTCATTACACGCAATCGCAACCTTCCTCGATAGCGTGTGTAGTACGCAATACTGAGTTTCATGAAACAACGATATGCTATTAAAATATTATTATAACTAGCCGTTATGAATAGTAATAACCACTTTTTAAATTATAGAAATTTTAGCTCTCAAAATGGACTTCATTTTTGGATTCGGAGTATCGAATTTAGCCTAAGGTGAAATTTTGGTACTTTTCGGATAACTTTCATATTCTGATGAATAGTGAAAATTACTAAATTATAATTAAAAACATCTTTTTTAATCGAAATAATTAATAGTGATAAATTATTATTTTGAGTGGTTTTAAAGTATATTTAGAATATATTTTTACAATTTAATACAATGTTGGTCATTGAATGTAATTTCACATTTAAACCAGACATAATCAAGTGTCAATCTTTTGATAGATATTGTTTCTTAAAAACACACTATTTGTTTTAACAGCGGGATTTAATTATAAAATTAATTAATGCAACTTCTATGTTATGAATTTGGTAAAATAGTCTTCATTTTTGAATTCGGAATATGAAATATAGCTTAGGATGAAATTTTGGCATTTTTTCTGAAAACATCAAATTTTGATGAATAGTGAAACTACTAAGTGGTAGTTAAAAAACTGAATTTTTCATAAAACTATATTTTACCGCTTATGTGAATGGAATTTCAAAAATCCTAGAGACACGGTTGATATCAGTAAGTAAAATGTGGTTCAATGAGATGAAAATAATTTTTGGTAAATAGTAATTTTTTACTTTTATTTACCACGGTTAAAAGTAAATAGGGTAATTAAGGGTAAGAATGATATTAATATTACCCTAAAACATGTCCTAATTCTATTGGACAAGTGTATATCGACCAAAAACAACCTTAAGTGTAAAATATTATCATTTAGGCCCACTTGGATTAGATTAGGACATTTATTATTATTTAATTCAGAGAAGAGTTAAAAGAGTTAAAATCAAAGTATATTTACTAAACCATTTTTAATATAGGGTTGTACATAAGATAAATTCAATTGTAAATATTCATTAGAAAGATAAAAAGATTTACTACATTATGGTATTTTATTTGTAATTTTTAGACATCAAATAATTTAATTTATTTTTGACACAAAGATGATGCAGTAATTATCTTATTAATGAAATATTAACATAATTGATATTATAAATACCAAAATAAATGTAATTTAAGACTTTTTATGAATTCCAAAAATTTTATAGGTTACTATGATATATTATTGTTGATTTAATCAACTTGTTTTGAACATATAATTCTGTTATGACATTCACAAAAATCATATATCAAATAGTGTCAAAATTGACACAAAATAGTTTTTAAATCAAATATTATATTATTAATTGTTATTTTATTCCTAAAAATCTAAGGTTTGGCCAAATGACTTAGATAAGGATATATGTATTAATAATATACAATTTGGGGTTCTTTTGGCATGTTATAGTAAGTGTATTAACCATATAGTGAAAGAAAACAAAAAGACACGGTAAAAGTTAAATTATTTAACTTAGAGTTAAATCTAATTGATAAGGTTAAAATAATACCCTAAACTTGTCTAAATCATATTGGATGATAGGATTTCTACCCATACCCACTTTAGCTTCGAAATAAGACCATTTGGAACCATTATAAACCGATTTTGACTTTAATATAAAATAATATTTTGAGATATTCCTAAGGTGCCCCTCTCCTCCCTTATAAAAGGGAACCTCCTCCCTCTCTTCCTCACACAAATTTGAGCCTTAAAGCTCGGCCAACCCCTGCCAAAACCTCTTATCCACTTCCCTAGTATCATCCTAGAGGTCCTGGTCTTCTTCAAATACCATCCTTAGTTCTTTAAGTGGAGGATAAGTGAAGGCGCGTCAAAAAGAGGTAATATCCATTACCAATCTTTTTCAATTTCTTTCTTCTTCAACTTCTTCTTCTTTAGTTGTTTAATGATACAGTAATAACATCAGTATTTATTATATACTGATATGTTATTATAAATATGAAACAACTCTAATTAACCTTCTATCCATCCTACAGAAAAAGGAAATCACCGCGCGTGCATACGTACGAAATACCGTCTCCACGCCGGGGTGTAATCTATTTTCCATCACCACCATAATTGGATGGGTATAATGGTGTAATGAGTAACTATATATGATTATTATAAATTGATATTGATACTGAAATAGTATACATACACTTCAACACAATTCCACAACCATGGGAATGATATCATCGCTCGTGCGTACGTACGGACTACCGTCTCCACGACGCGATGAGATTCATTCTCAATGATTAACCATTCATGAATGATTATAAAGTATATATAATAAGTACTAATGAAATATATGACATAATAATGATATTGTATTGATGTATATTTATATGTATGTCATCTACTTAATTCTATTCAATTCAATAAGGAAACGAAAACAGCGTTCATGCGTACGTACGGACTACCGTCTCCATGAATGGTGTATTTCATTCCATTTATCAATATATTATATATATGTATATTCTGAATATATATGATATATAAATCATGTTTTACATTCTGGATATAAGTAATCATGATCCAAGTAATCATATTAATAATTACAAGTTAAAAACACCTACGATAAATGAAACGATTTTACCCAAAACGCTTCTTTAACATGAATTTACAAAACAACGGGTAATATAAAGTCATAAGTGGACCATATATGATATAATAAAAATGAACATGATTCTGGAATAAGTAAATAACATGATTTAAATCATTATACAGGAGGTTCGGACACGTACAAAGCAAGTCGGACCTAAGGTAAGGGAAATATCACAATCTCATTTTTATCCGAGATTGTTTATACTTTGGTATTTACTGGGGTGTATTTTATCATCCACATCCATGTTTCCTCAATATGTAATATTATTTCCATCCACCTACAATTGTTTAAATCCAATTTTACCCTTCGGTGAGTTTTTAGTAAAAGATATTAAAGGAATCTTTTGTCGTTTTTCGTACGAGGTACTTTTTGACTTTTCTGACAAAAGTCCGAGAAGAATGTTTTTTTAACTTAACCGGAACGAACGGATTTTTATGGTTTTATAAAGCCTTATTTTCATGAAGCTTCCTCCAAAATATTTCATGACTATTTTCAATAAAATCTCTTTCTTTTAAAATTGCCGGATGTTTTGTGAAAAGAAATTGATTTTGAAGAAGAAAGGATATTTTCCTCAAGAATTCATTTCAAGTGTTTTATCAAAATTATTTTCCATCTAAGATAATAAAGGGTTCTGTTTCTATCCATATTGTTACATTGATTTGACTATGTTGTGATGGAATTATGTTTAATAATTCCTTTATCTTATATGAATAGTTTTATGATGTCATGTTGTTTAATAATCCCATTTTTATTACATGGGTTATACAATGATGAATGATTTATGATTTTGTGGCACACATAAGAATGGTATAATTATGAGATGGGTGGGACCTATATATCCCTCCAATGAATTGGGTAAAGATTTCATATCTCATGAGATAGACATGGCTGGAATGGTAGGTTATACCGGTTCAGTGAAACAGGACTGAAACGAGGGTGACTCGATTCAGAAAGGGACTTTGTCCACTAAGATAGTATTGGCAATGAGTCATGACTAACAAGAAATGATTCTCTATGATTATGTGTGTATGCCACAAAGTTTCATGTTTTAAGTTATGCTTATTGGGATCTCATTTCACTACTATGATTTATCCCATGATATGAAATTATGCACTCTTTTGCAGGTTAAGATTTCCAAAAGTTATGTTCTTATGAATATGATGTGATTGATTTTTCTTTTGCTTACCCTTACTGAGCATTTGAGATCACCCTTTTATGTTTTCTTTTCCCGAGGATTTAAAGAAAGGTTTTAGGTAAAAAAATGAAGATCTTTATGGGAGATATTGAAGATCTTTCACCACGATTAGAAGATTACGTTCCGAGTTTCCAAATACACTAATCTATTATGATCCTTGTGTGTGTGTTTTTGTTATGTACTAAGTATTCCGCAAAAGTAATGTAATGTCCATGTACGATAAGCTTCGGGTCTTTACAACTACTCACTTGAGTGCAACGGATATCCGGAGAAAAAGGTGCATCCTGGCGCACCGCACAAGAGCGGTGCCACGTGGGACCCACATCCCGGTCCCGAAACTCAACGAACGGATCGCACCATTGCGATCCTCTCGAAAAAGTACACGAAATGGACTACTCACTTGTCTAAAATGGTCACCTGGTGATAAAGCTGGAAATCACTATCAACTCCCGAAACGGCCCTCGTAGGGCCCGCACCATCGTGCGGAATTATAGCGGGCAGACTGCGCCAACGCGTTGCCCTCGGAAAAACACCAAACATCGACTGCTCGCACGCCTCAAATGGACGTCTGAGGAAAAAGTTGCTACTAGCTGCACGCAGCTCAAAAGATGGGCCATGGGGCCCGCACCTCAACTTCGACCTCAACTCCTAAAACCACCCTGGAAACCTGCGCCTCGATGCTAGGGTCCCAACGCCACTAATGGCGCTCAAAACGGACGTCGAACACGTCCGCTCCGTCCAAAACAAGATCCGCAGACGAACCGAGAAACCCCTCGACATACATGTCGCGCCACCAAAGCCCCTCGTTTCGGGAATTAAAAATTCCCAAAACCATCTAAAAAAGACCGTCTCGTCAATACAGATCCACTGCCGCAGACGGCGCTCAAAACGGACACCCGTAGCGGAAATTACGGGTGTCCGAACACCGAGGGGGCAAGGCCCCTAGGGCTAAACCGGCCTGGACCGGCCGGTTTGCCCAGCCTGGGCCGGCCCACGGCTTAGCCGCACAGCCAGTCGTGGCTGCCGCGTGAAGACCCGTGTGGTGCGGGTCTTTATCGCTGCACAGGGGTCGCGCGATGCGACCCCGCGGTCGCCGCTCCCTGGCGACCGCTGCCCCGCCGGGTGCTCCCCCAGACACCCCGGCCGATGCCCAAGCACCCCGCCGGACACCCGCTGCTGCGCCCGACGCTTCCACCGGACACCCGCTGCCGCACCCCACGCTTCCACCAAACACCCGCGGACACCGCGCTGCCGCGCCGTCCTCCCTCGCCGCGCCGCCGCTCGAACCCGCCGGAAACCGAAAACCCGCCAACTTCGGCGGACGATTGCGAACACCTCCAATCTCCAATTTCAAATCCGAAACAAGCGTCGGAAAGAGGAAATTGTATACTACGCATTCATGGGATTTTGATAGATGTTTTGACAAGGAATCGATAGAGAAAATCGAGATCAAAGTAGGTACGGGAATAGAAAATGCAAACGACAAATCCTACCTCGTGGGGCTTCGCCCGAAGCTTCGGACGATCCACCGGCACCACCACACCTCGCCGGAGTTGCCTCGCCGGATCGTCTCACCGGAGGTGGAGGAGGAGAGGGAGGAGGGTTTGAGTAAGAGGAAGAAGAAGAAGGGGGGGGGGTGTTTAAGTACAAATCACTTAAACGCCCGCCCGACAGTCCCGAACCCGAACTCCCGACAGGGTCGGGATTTAGCCTCCCCTAGGCTAAAAACCACGCTCTGAGCGCAATGATGGTCTCGGAATATTATTCCGAGACCCCGTTCAAATGTTACTAAACTTAGCGCCCGAGGCTGCCAAATTACGAAAACGCCCCTGGGGCCATTTTTCACAAACGGCCCGCGCCCACGAAACTTATACCTCTCCTAGGGTAAAAGGCACCCTCCGAACTCAACGGTGCCCTCAGTTTTTCAATCTGAGATACTGTTTAAGAGATAATAGTGTTTCACCATTAAACGAATTAATTAATTAATTAATTTATCTGTTTAACATTCCAGAAGCAGGCGAGGGGTCCAAACATCCCGCACTGACACTTTTTATGTCGTTCCTAGGGTAAACACCCCATTCCGGACCCATTCGTACACTCGGATCCCTGGTCCGGAACTCCGGTTAGTAGTTACCTCATTTATTTATCATTTCCAGTGTGAACGCACTGAAAATTTAATTCTGGCCACTCTGGGGCTCGGAATCGCATGTCGTCTGAAGGCGCTACTCTAGAATATCATCAAAATATTCCAAAGTCTTTTGTAGCAAAAACTGGGTTCTTACACAATCACTACCCAATGGAATCATCTTGTGTAGGGACTATAACACAGATTTAGAAAATATGGAAATAACCATAACATTAGTTGTCAAATTTATATCTATCCCAAAGCTAGCTTATATGATTTTGGTTTATACATTGAGGAAATATAGGTTTTGGGGAAACATTATATAATAGTTCATAATGAAAACTCATATAGAAGAATGTCATCATGTCACCAAACATCATGGGGGATAGATCCTGCAGAAGATTTTGGCATGTTCTCTAGACTTAGATCCCACACCCAGGTTTTAAAAAGGTATTTTTTGGTATTTAAATTGGTCTAAATTACATTCATCCAAATTTATATTACTTCTCAAAATAGCTTTTCTTATTTTAGTATTAAATATATAAAATTTAGATTAAAAACATTTAATTTTATTTATCTCCATGATTTTATCCCCAACTCATTTGTATTTTCACGATGAAAAATAGACATTATAACACTTAAATACAAACCAAAACATGTAATTCCTGCCTGTTTTATTCTCAATAATTTACTCAAGTTCACAAAAAAATGTTGTGAACTTATGTCATAAAAAATAACAATTCAAATCAACACGCACCATAAAAAATGTAAATTTCACCACATACTAAGTGATTATTAATTCCATTAATATTGATAGAATCAAAATAATATTCATATTAATCTATCCACATATTTATTTAACATTTTAACAATGTTAATTAAAATTTTAATCCATGAATTATAAATATAATTTGAACATAACATATAATAATTTATCAAAACAAACTTAATCACAGTGAACTTAATAAATACTACATTAAGCTCATACACAACATTAAATCATCATATAAATTCACAATTTTTATATATAATCTAGCCTAAATAATAAAAAATTTGTGGGGTCAACTATCTGTTACTTAATAAATGAACATCACCCAAGATGAAGGTCTGAACCATTCTAAATCACTATGAATTCATAAACCCTACAAAACAGAAGTTGAAATGTGAATTAGAATATAGTAGTATCAAAATAATGATACATCAGAATAAAATAGTTTGATTTATGAATCTCATACTATTAGAAATATAACACCACTAACTGATCAAAACTACTCTTAGAATTCAAGAAGAAATCATCTAAATAAGTTATATATATAGAGAGAGAGGGAGTTGAGAGGGGAACTAATTTATAATAATGTCTGTAGAGTTAAAAAAATATATAATTTGAGAAATCCTTTGAGAACATATTTTTGAAAATTTCCCCACTAAAAAATAACATAAGAAAACACCAAGTACCAAGTTCCCAGCCACTAGAAATCAGATGTCTTTATACCACCCTATGTTATCCAATTGTATATCTAGTGGATGGACATAGAAATCCCAAACTCTTTTCCCCCTCTAATAGGTACAAGGTACATTACAATTGAATACCTAAGATAATTAATGTAAAATTTTAGTAAAACTATCATGTTTTATCTATCTACCTTTATTCACTGAAAACATACAAAACTAAACCTAAATAATTTCTCACAAACATAATTTAAATCATAATAGAAAATATTTGTATACTTGAAATCCATAAGTTGCTATAACTATCAACATTATAAATTATTATAATCAATTAACATATCTAGTTACCCAATTAAAATCATGTATATATTCACTAACCACATAATTAAACATCATATTTCTCACTATGAGGTAATAAAAGTCCAATAAAATCTCACAAAAAGTAAGTGGGAAATAAATAAATAAATCAATATGTCATAACTATAAAATAACAACATGTATCAATAAAGATAGATTAACATGCTTCCAAATAATTTATCACATTGTTTGAAATCTATGGTACTAAATATTTTTTTCAGAACAAATTTGTGATATTTTAATTATTTATTGAGTATAAGTAGTTTGAAACAAAAATTATCCAATTTGGACACTAGAAAACCCTAAATTTTCCATTATCCCCATTATATAATTTTCACAGGATCCATATATTTTATAAATTTATACTTAATTTACTAGATTATTAATAATTACACATCCTTATATTACATTTTTTATGTATGGTTTAAGTGAGTTTTGAGAAATAGTAACATATAAATAAAAAAATTTACATGTTCATACTGAAGTTGG
Source organism: Viscum album (assembly GCA_963277665.1). Lineage (NCBI taxonomy): Eukaryota > Viridiplantae > Streptophyta > Magnoliopsida > Santalales > Viscaceae > Viscum > Viscum album. The sequence continues at coordinate 1,221,541,456 of OY728139.1, read as the reverse complement.
TGTCCCAAAACCATTTGAATTTTTTTCTTTCAATTCCTAAAAGATTAAAAAATATAATATTACATATTTATTGTACTCCTATGTAACATTAATATGATAATTGTATAGTATTTTTCACACGAAAATGTTTTATAAGTTCTTCCCTATAATGTGAAATTAGATATTTTATGAAAATATTCTTAAAAATATGTTCTATAATGTGGATAACATCTAACTAACATGAAACAAATGATAGTTAACTATTAGGTGTTGTGGGATCATAAGACCTTGAGACTTATTCTCATGAAGTTCGCACTTATTGATCTCTATTTAAAGAGGTCACAAGGATAAACCTTACAATAAAAAAGTATATTTTTTACGAGACATCGGATATTCATATTTGAGAATGTGTTTGTTAGTTCATAGACATGATGCTATTTTTAATAAATATTAAGAATCATGTACTCTTTTATATAGTAGAAAACTGTGGTGACATATTCTAATAGTGAGGTAGCATATGTTGGTTGTGTCATAAGTTATATGGAATTAATTAAATAATTATATAAAGTATTTATCCCTCAAAATTAATGGAAGAAGATATCTTTGGCCCTTTGATTGAAATGGAATAGTATAATTTGATCCAAGACCATGGAAGTTCATTTTCATGTTTATTTTGAAAAGCGAAAGATAGATAAATTTATGACATAGGTTGATGAAACAAGTATGCATCTTTCTTAGGGATATGTTGGTAGATAAAGATATTATATCACATAGTAGTGATATGTGTATTTCATTCATGTAATTTATGGAATTTTAATATGCCAATTTATGTATTTAAATGTTTAATCTTGACAATTTCTAGATGATTTGACTTGTTTTACGTTTTGTGAAAGGATATAATGGATACTTGGAAAAGGAGAAAAAAGGGATTATTATATGAGTTAATGGAAACTTCACACCTTGAGCGAAGAAAAGTGGCACAACAACCAATATTTTTTATATGAATCAGAGTGATGGAACTAAAGTGGAAAATTTACAAATCATGTAAACAATACATGACATGGGTGTTTGGGGAGAAGTTATTTTGGAAGAGATATGATGAAATTCACGATGCCTTCTCACACAGTAAAAATTAGAAGATTACACGACATGTAATATTTACAAATCATGAACCTATCTTGAAATAGAAAATTAAATACACACATGTCACAGGTTTGATAGGAACCCTTATAAAAATACACCATTGACTTCACTTATAGAGAGATCGGGAAGAGTAGAAATAAAAATAGACGCTTATCAAATCAATGTACACCTAATATAGAGCCCTTCTACAACCTTTCCATAGGGTTTTCTTCATTTTTAATTCACCCTACTATGAATAACATGAGGGGGTGATTTATTTGTGTCATGGAAGGCGTGGTGAATGAGGATTGATTATATGATGAAATTTAATTTTTATTGCAATCATGTTTCGGTTTCTTATTAGTTCTTAAATTTTATCACTTCCTAATTACATCTTACATGACCATTTTGAGCGGGGTTATGAAATGGGTTTTATAAATTTTTTTATTTCATTATGACCATTTATTGAGTTGATTGAATGCATTTTTTTGATATGGGATCTAGAGTTTGGACTTCTATAATGACAATTGGGTTTATATCTTCATTATATTTAAATTAGGTTTTGGGTTACCCATCATTTTTAATCTAATGTTACCAGCCATGATAAATTGAGTGTTTTGGATAGAGTGAATTTACCAGGTCTATTGGAATTGCTAATAATTGATGTCGATTGTTTCATTATTTTTAATTTATTATTATATACCTTGTCATCCCATGAACCGAGATTCTTTAATATCTAACACCCTTTTCCATTTTCTTCTCACACATTCTTCACTAATCACATGCTCATTAATATAGATTAAATTTCTAAAAATCACAATTTGTTTTGGTCTCTATTATTTAAAAGAATATTTTATTTAACCCATTCTCTATGGGTTAGATCCCAGAATTGAAATTTCTATACTACCCTGTAGTTTAGTGATTTGTTTTTTTAGTGTTATAATTTTCTAAATTCAGTAACCCTATAGGAATTAATGATTCTGTTGGGATATTATCATTGATAAAACGTTTATATATAGTTGAAACATTAAATTCTTTCCCTATTGGTTATTTGATGTGTCTTGAGAAACTGATATTGAAATTCATGTGAAATAAAATATTTCCACTGGGAAAGAGGCCTAGATGGCCGCACAGAAAATGTATCTAGAATCTAACTAAATTATATTGAATTTAACATGAATAATAAATATTAACATCATATTTTGGAATAATTATTATTTAATTTAATCCTAGCATAAATATTCAATAATGAGATATTTCAGTTTAGAATATGTGATTTTAATTTTATATATAATTTATTATTAATAATAGAATAAATAAATAAATATTTATTCCACAGTTTAGTTAATGTATTAGTAGATAAATATTTATTTAGTCTCATGAATATGAATAATAAAAATTCATACAAAATTTTAGTGAATATAATATTTATTAAATTATATAATTAATAATGATTATTGGAAGAAATATTTTATTATTCCAGGATCAATAAATTCCATGGGTGGACTAATTGGATAACTTTTTTAACTAATGGAAATGATAGATTTTATTTTATATCATTAATAATGATTTTATTACTTTTATTTAAGAAATGATATTTAAATAAATGCATATAATAGAAGGTAATAAAATTTATTATTATTAATATTTGAGTTTAGGTATTATAAAGATTAAATATATTTATAATGAAATTTTTAAATCTATCTATGCTTAAGCCTATGTATATAAGGAAAAAATAGGGGAATGAAATGCACTGGAGAATTTCCAAGTCTCCATTTGATTTCGGGAGAAGTGATCTTAGCTAGGTATTTATCACCTAGGTGGTTATGGACATAATACTAATCCCTACCATTCCGTAGGGAGAGGGATGACACACATATCCCTTGGTGACATATCCTTACTCCTTTTTTCCATTCTATAAGCCTGATTTTCTATCTACCATTCTCTGCATTGCAATCTATTCCAAAGATCCTTCAATTTTTTAATACTTGTTGAAGCTCAATATTTCATCACAACAGTTCATAGAAAATATGAACCTATTGAATTTATCACTTAGTGGATTATTTTATATTTCTTTTACCCTTGGTCGTCTCACTTGATAATTTTTTTCTTTTTATGGTTTATATGGATTCTCAATTTTTAGACTATTGGATTCCTATCAGATGATGATTCAATTTAAATCTAAGGAATAAGAGGTAGAAAAGTTCTTTCTTCTTAATTACTCTAAGTAGGAGGTAGCTAAAATGATGGAGAGGTATTTAAGGGAGAACCTTAATGAAGATAAATACACCTGGGTGAAAAAACTTGACCTAATTCTTGTTGGGGGTTTTATTAAAGGAAGAATTATTATTTAGGAGTATATACACTCTTGGGACCAGCTTTCCTTTGAGTTTGAAAATATAGTGATGGAGGTACCTATAATATAGGTAATATATATTTCATAAAATTTTTTGGGGAAAAGTGATCTGGTAAACTTAAATTACTCTTCAATTACTATAGTTAAATTGGGTGTGGTCGTTGTTTGGTTTTCCAAGCTTTATGGTTTTTTTCTGCCTACTTTTAGATCTGTTATTTGTTTGTGTGTTGAAGTGAAGTTTAGTGTGATATATTGCTCATTTTAATTGGATCTGTCTCAGATGTGGTCTAGAGCAAGAGGTTTTCATCCTTTCATTCCATTTGGAATTGGATGTCTAAGAGGGGATGGCTTTTCCATCAGTTTTGAGCTAGTGCACCCTTGCACGGGATAATTTGCATAGTGGTCATGCATTAGTGATGGTTTTTTAACTTCATAAAGTTGACAGGGAGAGGCATATATTATATTTTTCTTTGGATTTATTCTTTTATGTTTAATTTATGTTGTAATTCTTTGCTTTTTGGTTTCTCACATTCCCCTTAAAATTGTTTTAGTAATAAAAAAGTTAATTTTTTTCAGTAATAATCCATAGATCTTAAAAATATTAGGTAATATTTTATGTTGATACTTTTTATTAGTTATAAAAACCTCTTAAGTCCTCCAACATATTTTCCATCGCATTATTGTTGAAGTAGATGTTTCAAAACAACTAATGGATTTTTTTGGCTTGTGGTTGGGGAATATTTTCATTATAAACAACACGCTCATGAATATTATTTGGCTGATTTCTATGTTTCCTATAATTGACTGTGCAAATCATTGTAACACCCCTAGATTTTAATAAATAACCACCTTTAAATATTTCAACCTTTTTCATATCTTATCCCATATGCAATGCCAGACCTAAAATTAAATTGTCACATATTTGGATAAAATATAAATACCTAATATTTACCATTAAAACATATACATTGATTTGGTAGGAATCAATAAGAGAAATAAATTTAGAAAATATAAGTATAATTAAAATAAGGGAGACTTTTAAAATGAATAAAATATAATTAATTTACCTAAAATGACTAATAAGACAATTTATTGTTTACAAAGTATTTTTAATAAAAAGTCCATTTTATGCGATATGTATATCAATTTATAGAATTTTTTAAAAACTTATGATAAAATATATATGATGATAATAATTGGTTAATAATAATTTAATTAGTAAATTAAAGAAAATATGAATAATAATGGTTACTATTATACAAAAATCTATTTTCATATAATTTTTTTACTATATCTCACCTTTTAATTTAGATGTTTAATTTCTAAAATTTTGAATTTTCATTTGAAAAATTTAAATTTATTTTTTGTGTAATCATATTAATACAAGATTACTTTGAATTTTGTGGTTTTTTTAAAGGCAGGTTTTATGCGCGCTCATTTTATAATGAATTTACATATATATATATATATTATTTGATAAAATGGAATTTATATTAAGAATTAGTAGAACCAAATAATATAACTCTGCCAATATTATTTTTAGCCATAAAAAATAAATCACTAAGGATAAATATTAATAACTTTTGATAAAAGTAAAATTTTGTCTTCAAAGAATTAATTTTTATCTATATAAATTATATGAATAAAATTTAAATTATGACTCTAATATGATTTTTAAATGCATAAAAAATATGTAAATGTGCATTTAAATAATAATTAAATGTAAATTATAATAAAACAATTAACATAAAAATACATTTTTTATAAATCATTCTTCCATGTATATTATGTATTAATTTAAAAGTTAATTTTTCCATATTTATAAATTTAATTATGTTAAATGGATTCGAAATTCTTACAAATTATGCCAATTTTTTAAGAGGGGTCATCTTGTATATTTAGTAACAAAATAATTACCATGGTTAATTTTTAACCAATATATATAAAAGGAAAATGGGTAAATGAGTTATCTCATTTTTTTAATAATAATAAGGTCACACACACCATCTATAATGAATTTTTATGTTTTATAGTCAAACTAGAATATCTCACTAACCGTTTCTACACCTAACTCACATAACTATCATGAAATTCCATTCATATCACTTATCTTACATTTGTTTCCAAATATTCTCCCGCCTTATCACCTATAAAATTATCTCACTTCATCCCACTTCAAGCCATGCCTATAGTTCAAAATTACAAAGAAAATAAACTAAAATACTTCATTTAAATCCTTTATATATGTTTGTTATCCATTATCCAATAAAAATTTCTTTAATTAATTTAATTATAAAGGATACTTCAAGAGAAGATCGAAAATCTTAATGTAAGTATTTCATACCCTTTAACGTTTACTCCTTATACTTCCCTTCCACCCTCCTCAAAACCCTTTCTCACAATATATATAATAAATTAAGTATAATTAATATACATAAATTTTATTATATGTATGGAATAACGATTATATTTTATCTTCCCATTCAATCTAAAAAATGAAAATGGTTCTCATGTGCGTGTGCGGACTACCACCTCCATGACTGAAACATTTCATTTTATATAACCACATTTAAAGGATAGTTATATAAATGGTTTTAGTGAATTTATATGTAATTTATTTCATGATTTATTTTATATAAATATATATTATGAAATCTATAATCAATATTAGAAATATGGTATCATTATAACATTAACTGGCATAAATAAGCAGACTAAGAGGTAAATCATTTATTCACACCTCATAATATTTTCATATCCATTACTTCTTGAATTCCTTAAATTTTAATATATCAAATTAATAAATAATAAATAATATAATTATTCTTATGTTATAGTGATATTCAAACTAGAACACCTCATAATCATCTATTAATCATGTTAGGATCAAGTTTAGGTCTGTTTAACCACCTATTTGAACAATTATATGCATTTATATCATTGAATACTATAGAAACCTATTTACTGCTATACAATTATATAAATATTAAAATATTTTTTTTGGTTTGGGTATGTTAGTATCAACATTTAACTCATCAGTTATGAAATCACCCCACGTTCATTAATTATCACTGAAACATGGTTGTCCCTAATTTCAACCTCATGGATTACATACAAAGTTTCAATGAAATTAGATAAGAAAATTATAAAATATATTGAACGGAATAATATAGTAACTTAGAATATCTAAAAATTATGTAATGTGGGAAAATAATATACACCAATACTACTTTTACAAAACTAGTTCAAAGAGAAAAATATTACTGACACCCAAGGTTGAAAAAATGTTAAAAAAGGGATATTTATATGTATATAATGATTATAAATGTGGAGTATAAATGATTATATTTATGAATAAGGTTATTCGGTGTGTATCTAATGATCATAATTAAATTATTTTTGACATTTGGTGCAAGTGTTGAATGAATCGGAAGGTAGGGGTTTTCATCTTTAAATCCAATCTTTGAGACATATTTGGTATTATGCACATAATTTAATTTTTTTGGTGAATATAATGCCTATTTGAGATATAATATGTTATATGATATTTAAATATTGGTATTTTATGTTCAGTTATAATCCATCTCTTTCAAGGATTGGTGATTAAATTGTTACTCATGTCTTAAGAGTTTTCTTGGTCTTAATTTTTATTCTTTAAAATATAATACATAATAGGAACCATGTTTTTTTATATGGAATTATATTGATTTAATATCACCTGAACTGCATATAAATTATTTACTTAAAATTCACATGATAAACTAATCCCAATCAGGATTTTTTTTATCAAATGTATTTTTAATCATTTGTTACACCAATCATAAGAGTTTTTGTTAATTCAATTTTTTTAATTTATTTTCAATCCTTTAATTATATTATATCATATAATTAAGGGAAATTATGATCCTTTTGTTTTATTATGTGTTATTCTTTCAATTTTTACATTTTTACCACATAAAACCCTATTCAAATGTTTCTTTTCTTAGATAGTATGTTATTCGTAAGGTATATTGAAAACTGATGTCTCCTTTCCATGAGTTATATTTTTCCATCCTAAATATATTTTATCATTTATTTGGTTTTCCCAAGATAAGATTATATTATTTTTTATTTTATAATCCCCTTTTTAAATTGATGTTTTAATAAAAATGAGTTTTTTTACTCTTTATACAAAGTAATATTCCACAAATGTATTTTAAAAATAAAACAAATGATTTCCCCTTTCACATTCTTATGATTTTCCATATATCCTTATTTATACAATATAATTTTATGTATTTTCATGGATCCATTGCTTTAGATTCTTTTTAAAAGTAATTATTTTGAAAATCATTTATGTCACCTTTTAAAAATTTACTATTTAAAGTGACATGTAAATTTTTATTTTAAATTAATGTCAAAGAAATTTTCTAAAATCACTTTTATGTTTTCATATCCACATTCCTTTTTATTTTCTAAAGTATTAAACCTAATGAGTATTATGTTTCATCATTATTCATAGAATATATATGTGTTATAATTTGGTAGATTTAACTTTTGATGTCCAACAATTAAAATTTTATACCTTATTTTTTTATACCTATCAAATAATTCTTTTTACAAGGATGTTTTTCATCTATGTACTCATCCTTCTATGTTTCCTAAGTTACACTGAGGTTATGTTGTTTTGAAACCATCCAAATTATTTCTAGAGATGTTTTATTACTATGTTATTATAATATTTACATAGAATGATCCTCATTAATATATTCAGTTTTAACATCATATTTTTATATAATAAAAATTGGGTGTTGTTATCTAAGAAATAATGTTATTATATTGACATGGGGAGAAGTATATGCATTCTATATATAGTTATTCTATTATGGATAATTATAGTCTTGTTAAATATATATTTATTAACCATTTAACTTTTTACTCTTGATGATTTATGACCTTGTTATCCAATTTGATAACATTGGGAAAAGTATTGATATTCATGATGACTCTTGACTTCTATCACATGTTGATTAGTTATTGAATTTCAATTAAAATAATTTAATGGATTTACATGTTTCATTTAGTATTATATTCCTTGGGTATTGGTATTAACTGTCTTTTTTACTCTTATAGTGAATGCACTGAACTTAGCTAGTTGATGTGTGGAGCCCAAAATTATATATCCCCTTGATTCACAGACTGGTATTATGGGAAAAAATATGTTGGGGTTTGATATATACCTCTTCCTATCATAAGATGGTGTCTTGGAATAATTCCTTAAATGCATGTTTTTGATGTATGAAATTATGCATCCCATCCTTATTGGATCGGTATTATTGACATCCTTGTTTTCATTTTTTGACATAGATATAGAATGATATCAGTTTTAATTTGACCCTAGCTTCATGTTGTTTAATTAATACTACCATAATAGTTATTCCGTGTTTATTACATGATTTCCTCAGAAGTATGTTTTCCTTACTAAGTGTTTCAGCTTATCATTTTTTATGTTTCAATTTCACTAGGTTATGAAGAAAATTGGTACATGTGACATGATCATAGGGATAAAATGAAATAAATAATTTATGGTAGATGTTTAATATTCATTATGTATGAAGTGGTTTGATATATTAATGAAAAAAAAGTATGTTTGATTCAAATATTAAAATATTTATTAGTTTATGTTTTTTTTCATAATTCTCAAAATTTAAAACTTGAAAAAATCCCCAAAATTTAAAAGATTCAATTATAATTATTCATTACATAATTATGGATGATTATATTTAGGATTTTATTACTGATAATAAATTAAGTATGTAATGTATGTGTTTATGGCATTAGATCTGGAATTGTGGATCTGAGGCATCACAATCACAATAAGTTTACAACCATAAAGAAAAATTCAATATTGTTTGTTATGTGGATTGTGTAGTTGGATTTGGTAATAAAGGTAGTAGGGATGGTATGAGTACTAGTACTTCTCTGGATCCTCCATGTGTTAGTATGAGGGAACAATCCCATATAGGTGTCAAAAATCCACCAATAGAGGGGGTGGGAATTCTGGGATCCTTGAGCATTAATGCTGGTTACCTATTTAATACATTATTTATAGACACAATGTATTTGTATGAGGTTAAAGCCTACCATAAGGGAGCAATTGGTATACTTGTAACAAAAATACTCAAGGAGGCGTTAAGTGAAAAATGTCTCCACAATTCACCTACGTAGAAAGGAATCTCAGAGTACATGAACCAGTCATATACTTCCATTATGGTAGGTGGGTTTAGTAATGTGTATAATTTAGTTTTCCATTCAAAACAAGATTATAATAAGTACTAAGATGTGATAATGGGGTATTGTGATCACTTTATGGTTAAGATTTATCAGTCTTGTTCACATAGTTTTTATTCTAGATGTCACCAGTCCAAGGAAGTTCAAGGTGTAATGGGGGAACAACAGTTTCACCATGTAATTTGAAATTCACACAAATATGGATTCTTAGTGAATGTATATTGGGGGAACATTCTTGTTTCCATGGGTTAGGTCTATCATCTACTTTGAGACCAACAATTGTTTTCATGGATTGTATGAATTAATTCTAGATATAGAAGATGATGGATGGGAACAAGTGGTTTATAAGAGGAAATTAAAACACCTTCAAGTTATAGTTTTAGACCTTGAACAATATTATAAGGATCTAAGAGTAGTGGAATATATTATTTCACCTCATATCGTAACATGTATTGATAAATCCTCTCACAATTTATTAATATTCATATAATAGGAGGATGTTATAAACTATTTGTCGATAGTGTCATGTGAATATGAAAGGAAGAATATTTGATTTAATTTGGGAAACTATTCAGTTTAGACATTGAAGAAGATGAGAAAATGTAAGGGATATTAAAATCAGTACAATCCCCAGAAAATATCCTATATCTCAAGATCCTTGTGGGGGATTATCATGGGTCCAAACAAATAGTGACTTAGATTTCCTAGGATCCTGTGGAAAATGAGCTTTATGCTACTCATATAAAAATTATTATAAGGAACCGACCTTAAAAATTACTTATTATTGAATTAAATGAATAATTCACATTGAGGATATTTTCAGGATTAGAGTTTTAGAGAATTATGACATAACTAATACATCTCAAAGATTACAAAGTAAACACATATACTCAGCTTCCATTTTTTTTGACAAAATAAAAACTCTTGGACAAAAGAGTCATGTCTAGTTCCTTGTTTTAGACAGCATGTCATTTCCTTGATCCCATCCTTGACCCTATTCAACTTTATGTCCTGTGAAAAACATTTGAAAAAAAACATGGGATGAGCATAAAAATCTCAGTAAGGGTTATAAAAATATGGAAATAAAACATTAGTCTATATATACATAATAATCAATGAAATCATACTTTACTCATAAAACATAATCAATTTAACATACCTCATGAAATCATAGGATTTCCGAATAACTCATAGAAATAATAATACATAAAGGTAACTTGAGGCATTAATAACATTCTTATGTAGGGAGTAACCCCCATAGTTACATTTGGAATACCCATCACAGTATATTCCCTAAATATCTTCGGAGAAACCTTAGCGTTTAACTCATTCGCGTTACCCAATGCATTGGAGAGCTATATCGGGCTCACCCGCCCTTAGTTTATCACGGAACCATCCATCTTCATAAACAATGCCCATGAACCATAACCTAATCATAGCACATAACTTAAGCATAAATGAAAGATAACATTACCACATTGCAACAACAATATAACATTTTAAGATATTGAAATAATGAATCCATTCTAAGAACAATTTTCAAAACCATTTAAAACATTTAATAAAGATATTTTTTAATCAAAGTGTCCCATACCACCTTGAAGCTTTTAACATTTTAAACCATTTATATCCATATAAATAAATCATTAAAACCATTTTGAAAACATGGATATTAATAAGAAAAAATCATTAAAACATTTAAAGCGATATTTTAGTTAAAGGGGTTTTACCAAAATTAGAGACACTTGAATACAATAATTGAGGAATAACATTTAATTAGAACTTTATAATATCATGAGAATAAATGGATTCCTGATATAATATTCCAAAGGACAGTATATACACCATATAAGAGTGAATTGGTGCATAAAAACAATGAAGTCTCAATAGAAATGTAAAATGAGATGAAATCACTTATAAAAAAGGTATCCTTAAATTAACGATAAATCAATCTCAAAATTATGTGTGACAAATATAAATGCACTCAATATAAGTGGATATTAAGTGTAAAACAATCAAATTTCATTCACACATATTCAATGGATGGCATATTCAATAACTACATGTTGAACCCAAAGAAATCAAAATTGAGTTAAAAAGTTCCCTTGGTATAATTCGACAGCCTAACAACGTCACTTTAAAATCCATAAAATTAGTTGATGAGAGAGAAAATGGTATCTCATCACTTGGACATAAAATTTACATCAATAAGGATATATAAGAACATATCCCAACATAAAAATATGTAAATTAAAAGACATAACAAAATAAGTCTTTTTAAAAGAGGAGTGTGAAAGGTTCCCTTACCGATTTGGGAAACTTTTGAAACGTACACCCCATGGAAGAAGGGTCATAAAATGAAGATGTAACTACCCATAAATGAGATTATATTATACAAATAGTAAAATAATGGGCAATACATACACCACACAAAAGTAAATAGTGGCCAACGTAGCATGAATCTCACAGGAATAAAAAGTGAGATGAAAATCCCCTTATGAAAATTCGACAGCCTAACGGCGCCACATAAAACTTCCAAAAATGGATTGATGAGATAAAATATGGTCTGTAATCATATTAACATAAAATTTAAAGTAATAGGAATATAAAAGAACATCCCCCAACATAATAAAGAGGAGCTTAAAGTAAGTTACATAAAAAGAGTACTTAAAAATAAAGAGAGAGGTAGGATCCCTTACCTCAAGTCCGACTTGTCTTGTTCGTTTCATTATATTACTGAATAATAAATTTTGGTCAATTTATAATTTCTTAAGGTCATATGTTAAATATTATTATTCCGCTCATATCACATATTATAATGTTATAATAATTGGTTAATAATGTGAGTTCATATCAGACGTTTTTATCGATGTTTGGTACATGAGTCAGAAATGAATTTGTTTGAAAATGATTGTCCATTTAGTTATACGTAAATCATCTCCAGAATAGTATTAATGATTTAAATATCATATATATCCATTACATATTCATTTTATACTATTCCACAACATTTTTAGATAAAAATAAATGAAATGCACCGTTCATGGAGACGGTAGGCCGTACGTACGCATGAAAGCTACTTTCATTACTTTGACATATTAATGGAATTAAAAATAATTGAGAGATATATATATTGTAATTCCAGTATAATATATATGTTTTATAGGTCACATAAGTTCATTTATTTCATTCTTTATACATTCCATGTATTGCATGAACGAGTCACATCACTTGAGGGGGCGGTAGTCCACACTTCCTCGTATGAAATTATCGCATTTGCACAACATGAAAAGCATAAATGTATGTTTTAAATACAAAATACAGAAGCATATTGAAAACATAAATACCATATATATCATATATAAAATATATTGACATCATAATGGCCACCATTAAAGGTGTTAAGAGAAGATTGAACAATCATCGTTTCGTGAGGCAGTAATTCTCCATCCACAGAAACAATATGTTCTTTAACCATTAAACAGAGGTGTGTTTAAGTGTAGCTCTAATAATTCATATAAAAACATAATAGTATATTTAATATACTAGTTTTTTTACAAAATAAATTAATAAAAAGAGTTTAGGGGTTTGTAGAAGCAAAATAAAACAAAAGAACACAAGTGAAGACATTACCAATAAATTGGGTAACTCCCCTTGGTTTGAACCAAAAGGGTTTCTTGAAGAGTATTCTTCCAAAGGTGAGGATTCAATGATGAATAGAGGGATGTGGAGAGATTAAATGGGCCGGGGTTGGCTAAGACAATGGCTTGAGAGGTGTGGGTAAGGTGGTAGAGGTGGGGGCCTTTTATAAGAGAAGAGGTGGGGCACTCTTGGAAAGTTATAAAATATTACTTTATTTTAAAATTAATTTCGGATTTTAAAGGTCCCAAAATTATATATTTCAAGGATAAGGTGATAAGATTTCTAAATCCACCCATAATACAGGTTTTTGACAAGTTTAAGACTTAGAGTTCACCCTATCTTATCATTTTATTTAAATCGTTCATTTATGAGGTAATCACTGCATCATCACGGTGTCATAAATAAAATAATTTATTTAATGTCTAAAAATTATAAAAAAATATCATGATGTAGGAAATCTTTTAATATTTATAATGAATATTTATAGTAAAAAATATGACTTGTATAACCCCATTTATAAATTTTTTTAGTAAAACAATACATGTTTGTGAAATTTTAATTTTAACTTTAAATAAAAAGTTATTAATGTCATTTTCCAACCAAAGTGGATCCATGGGGTCCCCAAGATGACCAGTGGATTTTCATGGCCGGCCATGACTCATCCAATATGGGTAGGACATGTGTCAAGGTCATTTCATATTATTATAACATTATCTTTACTTTAAATTACACTAATTACCTTTAATCGCGATTAAAAAAACTTAAAAGTTACTATTCACCAATAAATTATTTTAATCTCATTGAACCACATTTTAATTTCTAATGACAACCATTTATGTCGGATTGTTGAAAATCAAATCACAAAAGTGGTAAAGTTTCATTTAAACGAAAAATCTGTTTTTTAACTACCACTTAGGGGTTTCACTATTCATCGTAAATTGATGTTTTTCAGAAAAGTCCAAAAAATTCACCCTAAGCTATATTTGATATTCCGAATTAAAAAAATGATGTCTATTTTACAAAATTCAAAATATATAAGTTGCCTTAATTAATTTTATAATTCATTCCCACTGTCAAAACAAATAGCGTGTTTTTAAGAAACAATATCTATTAAAAGATTGACACCAGTTTAAGTCCAATTTCAAAGTGAAATTAATTCCAATGACTGCCATTGGATTAAATGGTAAAAATATATTCTAAATAAACTTCAATATCAATTAAAAATATAATCTATCCATATAAATAAATCAGATTAAAAAAAGGTTTTGAATTAAAATGCAACATTTTCACTAAAAATGATCTTTATCGGAAAAATAACAAAAAATTTCACAGTGTAAATTTTGATGTCAAGATTCTAAAGAAGGATTTTATTTTTTCAAATACAACATATAAAACTGTCAAAAGTATATTTAAAAAGGGTTCTCCATCAAAAGGCGGTTAATCGACCTTTTAAAGAATATTAGAAGATTTATGCATAAAATTTGATTCATTTGAATTTTAAGCCTCTAACATTTATTGGATAAATGTAAAAATATTTAACAAACATATGTAATAATTTTGTAGTTATTTCTGTTCATTCCCGACATTACAACGGCTAGGCATTAACTATTATAATATTATTATATTATTAGTGTGCAACGTAATATTTCAAAGAAACTCATTGTTGCGTATTGGGTACGCCATAGAGCATAACATTCCCTTTAAAGTAGTATTAACATTTTATTGACAAATATTGATAAACATTAGAATGTAATATTATTTATTTACCTGGGATGTTACAACCTTCCCCCTTTTTGGGAATTGCATCCTCGCAATTTCAAAATTGGGCTTGGAAACTTCATTGAAAGTCCCACATCAGAACAAGATTCAGTAAAACTATCACTTTAAAAGAAGGGTAGAGAAGTACAAAGGTCACCCGAGTAAACCAATACTAGGATTCCAAGTATGAAAATATGGATATGGAGAAGAAATCCAAGGGTCATGTTCTGATGGAGAGTGATAGTAAACATGTCTAGGAGAAAGTTAACCACAAGAAAATCACAAACTTGTGATGGGTTAAATGTTATTCGATTCCCTAGTAGGAAAAGTTAACAATAAAAATTTAGGTTTTAAGTTACTCTTCATTGAGGAGTTTATTTTTGATCTTAACTAAATCATAATGAAACATAATTATTTGTCACGTAGACTTTCAACTTTTACTAGATTCCTTAATCAAACTCATTTTTTCTCCAAAATATGAGTATTTAGGATGACTTGTTCACATTAGGAGAGCTATAATCAACTTCTAGAGAATCACCTAATCCACAAAATAGAACTATATACTTCCCATGTCTTTGGACCTTAACCAAAACTAAAATGAAAAAGGTTAGTATGAGATCAGATAATACCCAAAAAAGAATAATCCTTTATAAAGAAAAATCTATTCTTAAACTCTAAAATTTGTCAAACAATACCCAAAGTTCACCAAAGACCATTAAATAAACATCTATCCATAAAATTCTTCAAAGTAATCAAAACTAAGACTAAAACTCAAATATTTGAAGGATTTAATCACATATTCTTCCAAGAAAAACCTTAACATTTATCTCCAAATAACATCAGTTACTCTTAAAGTCTCATACTTAAAAGTAATTAACCTAATCACATATCCTCCATGATAGGTTAATAATTTCCATAGATAACCCAAAATAAACTTATTCTAGATTCACAAGATCATATAACTAAAAAGAATTAGTCAAACTAACCGGGGACTTCATGTAGTCCCGTTATAGGTGATAAATACCAGTCGCACTTTGGTTGTGGGATCAATTCCTGTAGCTTGGTCGACGCGAAAGGTTGTCACACTGTCTACGTGTTGTCCTTTTTCCAAAACTACATAATTCTTATAACATTCCCCAAAAAGTGATAAAATCTTAAAAAATAACCATAACATAATTTAACCTCAAGTTTATCTCATGTCGTTCATATTCCATCATAACGTATAGTAACCCATAATTACCTCAAAAGTAAGGATCATATAAACCCTAATGGTTACCTTTATAATTATTACCTGAACTTCCTTGTCGAGTTGGTTCTCTGGTACATGATGCATTAGAGAAATCACCAAGGTTCAAGTGGTTGATCATGACTCCTGATAGTTGGTTTAGAATAACCATGAGATTTCTCATTGAATCCCCCATTTCATCCAGTCTCTTAATCAGAGAACCACCACAGTTTCCTTCAACCCCATTTTCACTTTGCTTCCTGTTAGATCTATCCATTTACTAAAACTAGAAATGTCAGTGTGAGTATATCAACAAAATAATTATGTATTAATGAAGAAGATAAACACTAAGATATACTTACTCATTCACTTTATCTAAAAACTATGACTCTTTCTGAAATCCTATCCATTATGGTAATGTTACTTATGCTTAAATAATACCCTAACCTATAAAGTTATCTAAACCGACCTCTGATACCAACTATAAGGATCCGACCTTAAAAATGACTTGTTATTGAATTAAATGAATAATTCACATTGATGATCTTTTGAGGTTTAGATTTTTAGAGAATTAGGACATAACTATTACATATCAAATATTACAAATTATACACATCTACTCAGCATCCATTTTTTCAAAAAATAAAAACTCTTGAACAAAAGAGTCATGTCTAGTTCCTTGTTTTAGACAGCCTGACATTTCCTTGATCCCATCCTTGAACCTATTCAACTTTATGTCCTGTGAAAAAAATTTCAAAAAAACTTGGGATGAGCATAAAAATCTCAGTAAGGGTTATAAAAATATGGAAAGAAAACATTAGTCCATGTATACATAAGAATCAATGAAATCATACTTTAGTCTTAAAACATAAGCAATTTAACATACCTCATGAAATCATAGGATTTGTGAATAACTCATAGAAATCATAAGACATAAAGGTAACTTAAGGCATTAATAACATTCTTATGCAGCGAGTAACCCTCAAAGTTATGTTTGGAATACCCATCATAGTATATTCCCTAAATCTCTTCGGATAAACCTTAGCATTTAACTCCTTCGCATTACACAATGCATTGGAGAGCTATATCGGGCTCACCAGCCCTTAGTCTATCACGGAACCACCCGTCTTCATAATCAATGCCCAAGAACCATAACATAATCATAGAATATAACTTAAACATAAATGAAAGATAACATTCCCACATTGCAACAACAATATAACATTTTAAGATATTGAAATAATGAATCCATTCTAAGAACCATTTTCAAAACCATTTAAAACATTTAATAAAGAGATTTTTGAATCAAAGTGCCCCATACCTCCTTGAAGCTTTTAAAATTTTAAACCATCAATATACATATAAATAAATCCTTAAAACCATTTTGAAAACATGGATATTAATAAGAACAAATCATTAAAACATTTAAAGCGATATTTTAGTTAAAGGGTTTTACCAAAATTAGAGACACTTGAATACAATAATTGAGGAATAACATTTAATCAAGACATTATAATATCATGAGAATAAATGGATTCATGATATAATATTCCAAAGGACCGTATATACACCATATATGAGTGAATTGGTTTATAACAACAATGAAGTCTCAATAGAAATGTAAAATGATATGAAATCCCTTATAAAGAAGGTATCCTTAAATTAAGGATAAATCAATCTCAAAATTATGTGTGAAAAATATAAATGCACCCAATATAATTGGATATTAAGTGTAAAACAATAAAAGTTAATTCAAACATATTAAAAGGATGACATATTCAGTAACTACATGTTGATCCCAAAGAAATCGAAATTGGGTTAAAAAGTTCCCTTGGTAAAATTCGACAGCCTAACGGTGTCACTTTAAAATTCATAAAATTAGTTGATGAGAGACAAAATGGTATCTCATCACTTGGACATAAAATTTAAATCAATAAGGATATATAATAAAATATCCCAACATAAAAAGATGTAAATTAAAAGACATAACAAAATAATTCTTTTTAAAAGAGGAGTGTGAAAGGTTCCCTTACTGATTTGGGAAACTTTTGAAACATACACCCCATGGAAGAAGGGTCATACAATAAAGATTTAACTACCCATAAATGAGATTATATTATAAAAATTGTAAAATAATGGGCAGTAAATACACCACAAAAAGGAAATAGTGGCCAACGTAGCATGAATCTCACAGGAATAAAAAGTGAGATGAAAATCCCCTTATGAAAATTCGGCCGCCTAACGGCGCCACATAAAACTTCCAAAAATCGATTGATGAGAAAAAATAGGGTCTCTCATCATATTAAAATAAAATTTAAGCAATATTAATATAAAATAACATCCCCCAACATAAGAAAGAGGAGCTTAAAGTAAGTTATATAATGAGAGTACTTAAAAATAAAGAGAGAGGTAGGATCCCTTACCTCAAGTCCGACTTATCTTGTTCGTTTCATTATATTCCTGAATAATAAACTTTGGTAAATTTATAATTTCTTAAGGTAATCATTTAAATATTATTATTCAGTTCATATCACATATTATAATGTTATAATAATTGGATAATAATGTGAGTTCATATCAGACGTTTTTGTCGATGTTTGGAACATGAGTCAAAAATGAACTTGTTTGAAAATGATTGTCCATGTTGTTATAAGTAAATCATCTCAAGAATATTATTAATGATTTAAATATCATATATATCCAGTACATATTCATTTTATACTATTCCATAACAGTTGGTGATAAAAAGAAATGAAATGCACCGTTCATGGAGACGGTAGGCCGTACATACACATGAACACTACTTTCATTTCTTTGACATATTAATGGAATTAAAAATAATTGAGAGAGATATATAGTATAATTAAAGTATAATATATATGTTTTATAGGTCACATAAGTTCATTAATTTCATTCTTTAGACATTCCATGTATTGCATGAAAGAGTCACATCACTTGAGGGGGCGGTAGTCCACACTTCCTCGTATGAAATTATCAGATTTGCACAACATGAAAAGCCTAAAGGTATGTTTTAAATATAAAATACAGAAGAATGTTGAAAACATAAATACCATATATATCATATATAAAATAAAGTGACATCATAATGGCCACCATGAAGGGTGTTAAGAGAATATTGAACAATCATCGTTTCGTGAGGTAGTAATTTGTCATCCACAGAAACAGTATGTTCTTTAACCATTAAATGGAGGTGTGTGTAAGTGTAGCTCTAATAATTAACATAACAAAATTATAGTATATTTAATACACTGGTTTTGTAACAATATAAAGGAATAAAAAGAGTTTAGGGGTTTGGATAAGCAAAATAAAACAAAAGAACACCAGTGAAGACATTACCACTAATTTGGGTAACTTGTCTTGGTTTGAACCAAAAGGTTTTCTTGGAGAGAATTATGCCAAAGGTGAGGCTTCAATGATGAAGATATGGATGTGGAGAGATTAAATGGGTAGTGGTTGGCCGAGCCAATGGCTTGAGCGGTGTGGGTAAGGTGGTAGAGGTGGGGGCCTTTTATAAGAGAAGAGGAGGGGCAATCTTGGAAGGTTATAAAATATTACTTTATTATAAAATGATTTTAAGATTTTAATGGTCCCAAAAGGACATATTTCTAGGATAAGGTGATACGGTTTCTCAATCCAGCAATCCAATAGGTCTGTGACAAGTTTAAGACTTATATTTCACCCTATCGTCTCATTTTATTTAAATCGTTCCTTTATGAGGTAACCACTACATCATCACGGTATCATAAATAAAATAATTTATTTAATGTATAAAAATTATAAAAAAATATCCTGAAGTAGGAAATATTTTTATCTTTATAATGAATATTTATAGTAAAAAATATGACTTGTATAACCCCATGTAAAAATTGTTTTAGTAAAACAATACATGTTTGTGATATTTTAATTTTAACTTTAAATAAAAAGTTATTAATGTCATTTTCGAACCAAAGTGGCTCCATGGGGTCCCCAAGTTGACCCATGGATGGTCTTGGTCGGCCAAGACTCATCCAATAAGGGTAGAACATGTGTCAAGGTCATTTAATATTATTATAACATCATCTTTACCTTAAATTACACTAATAAGCTTTAATCGCGATTAATAATACATAAAAGTTACTATTCACTAAATAACTATTTTAATCTCACTGAACCATATTTTACTTCCTAATGAAAACGATTTATGTCGGATTTTTAAAAAATCAAATCACATAAGTGGTAAAGTTTCATTTAAATGAAAAATCAGTTTCTTTAACTACCACTTAGTGGTTTCACAATTCATCAAAAATTGAAGTTTTTCAGAAAAATAACAAAAATTCACCCTAAGATATATTTGATATTCAGAATTCAAAAATTATGTCTATTTTAAAAAATTCAAAATATATAAGTTGAATTAATTAATATATAATTCATTCCCGCTGTCAATACAAATAAAGTGTTTTTAAGAAAAACAATATCTATTAAAAGATTGACACTAGTTTAAGTACAATTTCAATGTGAAATTAATTCCAATGACCACCATTGGATTAAATGGTAAAAATATATTCTAAATACACTTTAATCTCAATTAAAAAGATAATATATCCATATAAATAAATCAGATTAAAAGCAGGTTTTGAATTAAAATGCAACATTTTCACTAAAAATGATCTTTATCGGAAAAGTAACAAAAATTTACACAAAGTAAATTTTGATGTCCAGATTCTAAAGAAGGATTTTATTTTTTCAAATAAAACATTTAAAATTGAAAAAAGTATATTTAAAAAGGGTTCTCCATCAAAAGGCGGTTAATTGACCTTTTAAAGAATATTTTATGATTTATGCTTAAAATTGGATTCATTTGAATTTTAAGCCTCTAACATTTATTGGATAAATGTAAAAATATTTAACAAACATATGTATTCATTTTTTAGTTATTTCTGTTCATTCCCTCCATTAATATGGATAGGTGTTAACTATTATAATATTATTATATTATTAGTGTGCAACGTAAGATTTCAAAGAAACTCGTTGTTGCGTATTGGGTACGCCATCGAGCATAACATTCCCTTCAATGTAGTATTAAAATTTTATTCACAAATATTTATAAACATTATAATGTAATATTATTTATTTACTTGGGATGTTACAATTATCATAAAACAAGTTAATATTAATGTGTTAAATCATGAATGCAATGATCACAGTAATGATTCTTAAGATATAAAAGCAAAAGGCTATGTATACTTTTCTTTCACTATAATTTATTTTAAAGTCTGAAAACTATATATTATTATCATGTTAAATCATAAGGATATTAATTTAACATGAAGAAGGTAAAAAATAGGATTCTCAAAATATCCATGATGAATAGTCTCAAAACAGACCCAAAAATGTTATTTTTCCCCCAAGGCCTCTCTGAGGAGAAAGATGCTTCAGTTGATATATAAGTTGAATTCATATATACATAAATATAAGCACATATTCTTTTCTTATAATTAATATCATGAAGTTTTAAAATTCATTTATTCTATTTTTAAAGACAATCTCTTGGTCTATCACCATATTGATATAAGGTACACATTATAGAGTATCAAAATAGTTCTATCAATATGAGACATGATGTTTCTTGTCTTTCATTTTGGTTCTTTTTATATTTAATTTTTGTAACAAGTTTCTAATTCACATAAAATTGGTTATTTTATATTTAAAAATATGGATTCGAAAAGATATATAATAAAAAAATCAATTTTATTATGGTGAGTCTTGTTATGTACAATAGAAATATCATTAGAAATAAATTAAGCATCGAGATAATAATCCTTTATTTCAACATCTCATTAAAAGACAGAGAATAAAAGAAAGTTTCTATGATCATAATTAAATGAAATGAAGCACTTGTTTCTTTCATGTTATCACTCAAAATTCCAAGAACATCATCAAATGAATCTTGGTGCACATTTGGATATAATAAAAGGATTCTTCATTTTTATTTTTAAGGGAAATGAAAATGATGAAAGAGTTGTAATATATTATTGATCGATGGAATTACTAGTTTAAGTTAAATATAGAATTAAATTAAATGTAAATAAGATGTGGAGGATCCTCTCTAGAAGATTATAATGTTGTGATTGTCATGTTTTTCGAAAATAATCTATTGAAACCAATTAAAAACTAAAATTAGGCACTCGAAAATCAATTTCAATGTTCCCCAAAACCATTAAGTGCTATAAAAGTGGTCACATTATAATTTCATATAATTTATAATTTGTTTTATCAATTTAAAATTTTCTTTTTTTACATCATTTTGAGATTCTTTTTCTTTATCTAATAGTTGGGCTAAAACATTCACCATTGTTTGTGTGGATTAGAACTGGTAAAATTTACAAAATATAGAATTTTAAGATCCTAAATAGTGGTTCCATGTTCAATTGAGTATTTGAATTGATACACTACATATAAATGTAAATTTCACATAGTGCACTTGATGCCAAATCTCCCCAGGAGAAAACCATGCAAATCTTTGCTCATTGTGTGACTTGGTAGGTGACATCTTTATGTGACATGTATTGAGTGATAGAGTGGTATGTGGTTTAATCATGACTATAAATAATACTCTTAGTGTCTAAATTATGTAAACCCAGTTTGTTTTTAATGCAAATAAATCAGGGAAAACAATGTGGTGAATATGTGGCATCATTAACATACACGTATAAACTTTCAGTCGAGCGTTATAGTCAAACATGGACAATATAGTGGGAAGAGAGATTAAAAACCCATTTTAACACATGTTAACCCACAAAAGTTATGTTCTACTATTATAGGCATGTCATGTGGGTCAATATGTTGGATAATTAATATGGAAAGAGAACTACATGACATGTAGCTGTGTGATAGGTGTGGTTTTATACCCTGAACACAGTGAGTATTTTTTTCGTAATTTCTGTGTGAATACATACTTAATAATTGATACCATGTAAATTATACAACTAAAAAGATATAACATTAATCGTAAAAACTATGTACTAAACATGGGTTACAATTGGTATATGCTACATATATTATTTCATGACATGTGGTCATACATGCCATATAAAATATGTGGGTTGACCCATAAAATCACACACTGTGTATATTAGGAGATTCCATGTTGGTATAAATTCCATGTAAGTGCATAGTACATGATAGGTACTATAAAATGTATAGGTAACATTACATGTTGATGGATAATAAATTCCTATTAGGTATTAAATTTCAAAAAAAAACTTTTCATTTTACACAGAATATACAAGCCCAATGTCTTCATGAGCACATGTTGTGTAGTTAATTATTTTAAAATTAAAATCTACTTGAATTATATTTATTTAAAATAATATAATAAATTATTATCGTTATTATATATCAAGGAATGTTAGGGAATAATTTTAAGATAAATAAATATTTATTTATGTTGTATATTAATTCATTAATTTAACTATATTTATCATAAAAAGAATAAATTTAATTGATTTTTAGGGATAATAAATGAAATTTCATTTCATGTTGTGGTTTATCTTGATCATAAATGACCCTTGTAAGTGTTGTATTTATTTATTTATTATAATTATACACTAAAAATTTTAATGTTATAATTTCATTAAATTAAATTTTAGGATCTATGAATCATCCCTCCCTCCTTTATAATATATTGTCTTACATGTCCCAGGTTTATTTGACGTGTCATTAATCCTTCGGTACCCCTCACCCATGAGTGTGGAAACATTTTTAAAGGATGGAAGTAATGGGGTGAAGAGATGACTTAGGACCCAAACTAAGGTGAATGCAACCAAAGAGATAGATAGGAGGTTATATAAATACTATAACTTGATCCAAGATTGGGATTAGAGAGTAACTTCTCCAAGATTCATGTTTAGTGTATCACTAATTGATAAATCAACCAGTAGTTAAATTCCAATGATCATATTACATATTTTCTTTTTAGTTTGTGGTTATTTATTTTTTTGTTCAATTAATGGATTATTTAGATGTTTATATGAAACCGGGTATATTAAATAAATTAAAAAACATTTTAAAGATAAAATAAAATAAAATTATTTTGCATAAATTATTTAGTTAATCCTTTTTAATTAAATATGTAAAATACATATAATATTAACAAAGTTTTTAAGAGAATAAATAATATTTAAACATATGTTAAACACTTTCTCTCAATAAAAATATTATTTTAGGAAATAGCTTCTATTTTTTAGTTTGAATAAAACTATAGTTCAATATAATGGTCATTCCATTATGAGGATTGTTTGACTTACCACAGAGTTCTAATGAGAGCCTTGGTTTGACTTACCCAAGTTAGTACCAATATGTTTTTGTCTCACAATACATGGTGAAACTTGGATTTAATAGTTTGGGAGATATGATTTTACGATTTTAGGATTGGGATTTCCACTAAACAAATCAAATAGCTATGAGTTAACAATTTTAAAAAAAACATCATAAATATCATTGAATAATTTTTTAAGACCACTATATGGGTGATTTTAAGGGAAATATGGATACTTTAACATATAATATCTAATCTAATGTACATATATTTTCAAATGGAGAGGCATATTATGACTTTATAAAAATGAGAGAGACATATTAATTTATTAATTAATGAATAAACTTTAATCAAGAAAAAGCTAAAAATATGAGAATTAATTTTTTATAGAAAAATGGTCACCCATTAGACCACATTAGTATCCCTGTAATCCATTATTAAGAGATAAAATCTATAGACCAGTTCTCAATTCTAGTAATGGTACAGGAGCTTGTATGTTGTACTATGAAAAGAGGGGAAATTATATGCACGGTAGCCCTAAATTTCAACTAATACCTTTCCAGAGTCTAGTTAAGAGGAAAAATATATCCTCTAAAACAAATGGTTGATGCATTATTTTCTTAATGCATCATGTTGTCATGCATGACTAGTGAGCTTCATAAGTATCCCAAAGATACAGGTGCAAACACTACACTATTTAATCTTTGTGATCTATATCTAGAAAAAGACAGTAAATAGGGTGATGAAATCTACAAGGAACATATTATACTAATGCTATTAGAATTATTTATATCTTAACCTTATATAGTTCATATAGTTCGTTACATTGAGTATTTGGAAAATCTTGGATTAATGTTACCTAAGGAAGTGGGCATAATGCTCATTCTCTACTCACTTCCTATGATCTCCTAAAATTATACTTTGAATTTCAAAATGGAAATTATAAAGTAGATGATATTATTTCTCTTGAGTTTTATTATCTAAGGGGATAAATAAATGAATCATGAAAAACTTATTATCATTATAGTTAAAAAGAAGATTGTAAATGTGAAATATAAGGAAAGTTCTATGTCTAATGACTTTTCTCATAGCCTAGTAAAGAATAGCATGATTTAGAGGGATTATAAAGATAAATATGTTGAATTTTTTAATTACGGAAATGACGGTCACTATAAGAAGAACTGTGCCTCAACAGAGATAAAAGGTAAAGCATTAGGTATGCTTATTGCTGAGTAAAATCTTTCTATTTCTATAAATTAAATATTATATATATCTTTTGGATCATACATTTGTATAAAAATATAGAGACCAATTTAGTTTGGAATGAATTCTAATAGTGAGGTGGATCAATTAGCTTCTAATGGTGTGAGACTATCTATACTAGACATAGTATATTCCCATTTCATTGTATCAAATTGATTGATTTTAGTTTTGAAAAACTATTATTATATTTCCTATGTAACCATGAACATAATTTCTTTGTCTATTTTAGTTATGTATAGTTTATTTTCTTGTTCAGTAATAAAAAATTCTTCATTTATAATGATATTAATTATTATGTGATGGAACATTTGAAGAATGTTCATTACATAATAGAATATGAAAATCATGTTTTAGTAATAACTAATTAATCAAGTTTTCATGACTCATATCACACGCAGTTATGGAATCATAGACTTGGACATGTAAATGATATGAATTTGAGTTTTTTTAATAAGGGTATTTTGATTCATTGGAGCTAAAATACCTCTCTATATGTCATGATAGTATACATGGAAAATGACTATGTATTCATTTAGTGGAAATGGTGAGGGATCTATAAGTATTTTAGAATTAGTTATTATAGAAGTGTGTACACCTTTTAAAGTGGAATTTTGAGGGGGATACTCATACTTCATATATTTTATTAAATATTTTAATAGATATGGATAAATATACTTAATTAGGCATAACTTTTGTTTCATTGAAAAGTTTTTGTAATACAAAAATGAAGTGAATAATTATCTTGGTATGAAGATAAAGAAACTTAAAAATATTTGTAGATTATTTATAATAATGGTTGTATTTTTTTCAACATATTAAGAATAAAAAGTCATTGTATGATGAAGAATTAATTGATTAGTGATTAACAAAGGAATGATAAATATGGGAATAGTTTTAGAAATACTCAAGAAGGTTTGTGATTATGCTTAAATAATTGTTATGGATTCCATGGATATTATTTACTATGAACATTCTCCATGATTGTGGTGATGATGCCTAAATATTTTTATGGACACCTTGGTGCCAATTTAGTAATACAATAATCTATCATTGGGGATGATTATTTAATTATTGTTATGGATTTATCATACTTAACTGGATGTCATGGTTTGAAAATTCACCTTGTAACAATGGAATTTTTGAATTGACTTAATTTCAAAAGCATTTTTCAAGGCATGAAAATTATTTGATATAATGTTTCGAGAAGAAGGATTTTAAGAATACCATGAAATATCATTTTAATTCATGAGTATGTGAATAATTCCATGAGAAAATATATTTTTAGTTCCTTGTATATCACTATAATTATAAATTTTCATGATTAATTTGAAGATCCTGAAAAAATAATTTTCCATGATGATAAAATTGGAAAAATGTGATTTGTAATGAATAATATGAATTTAGAGTTTATTTGAGCTTGAAGGGATTTAGAATTTAAAATTACATTCCAAAATAAAATAAAGAGGAGTTATTATGAAGTCCCTGAAATTTTTCATTTTAATGAATTGAAGAAGGGGAATTATGAAGGCCATGAAAAATATTTATATTTTTTATGAAGAATAATTGATGATAAATGATTGATTTGGATTGGAATATAGGATAATTTTCCTGAAAATGATTACATGATTTATAAAAAAATCTATCCCACCACACTAGCCCCCAAGGGCTTACCCCTGGCCACTAAATGTGGATATAAGGTTCAACTTTGTGGAAAGGCTTAAAAACAAGGCTATGCATAGAATAAAAGATTTATGGGGGGCAGGTGATGATCCCCTACCCTGAGGTCCAGGAGGAAACCAGATCAATTTATTAATAAAGATATTTAAATAAAAAGTGAGTAATAAATGTGGAATTATTTCATGGTAAAGCTATAGTTCCTCTTCCATTAAAATGATGAAAATAACATAGATCATTCACTTAATTTTATATATGCCTCTAGAACTCCCGGACCTCTCAATTTAAATGAGTGGCATCCTCTTTTTTTCTTATGAAATGATCTAAGGGTTTTACACACAAAATTAGATGGAATTACCTTCTTAGAAGATACTTGAGGAAGTCGTTATCAATATAAGGATGATATTTTGGGATGATGAGACTTCAATCCACCATGCCTTCATTCTTCATCTTGCATGCATTATGATAACTCCAAGCAGTTCCTACTACCATATTCAAAATGAAGTTTTCATGATCAGTTAAAGAATCCTCTATTGATGGATTCACTAGAGCTTGAAATAGATGAGATTTGTGTGAGTATTATCTCATGTTCATGAGGAATGAAATATGATCTACTGTAAGTGAAGACTCCATGATTTTAAGAATAATTCTACTTGAGATATAATGAATCATTTGATATATTTAAATTTCAAGCCATGAAATTACTTGAAGATATTTGAATACACACTTTAAGTGCAATGAATTATTTGGAAGGATGACCAAAGAGCTATTAAGATATTCCATGTAAAGAATAAAGACCCATAATACTTGGCTAATTGTATGGTGCTGCAATATTATTTATACAACACGGATAAATCAGTAACCTGGTCATTTGGATATTTTAATGGTATACTGAATTTCCATGAATGTTGGAAGGAAGTAGTGAAACATTTATTATAAGAAAAGTGTAACTCTAAAGGAAATATTTAACCCTAACATATAAATATCAACTGATATATAGATAGATATTGAGAATGAAGGATCGACCTATAAGGGGAATCTCAGTCTCGATCTCTCTCTCTGCGTGCTCTCCCCCTCTCTGGTTTATTCATCTTGGCAGTGTGGGGACTTGGTGACCTTGGCCTCCCCTCCATTCTACGATGCAACCTGGCTTCTAGATAACTCAGACCCATTGTGTTGAGTGGTTAATAGAGGGGGTCCCTGATTTGTTCAGTGGTTGTCATCGAGTTCTCGACCTGTTGGGGTCATTGGAGTCAGAAGGTGATTGGGTCGTTGTCTTACTCAAGGGTTATTAAACAGTCATAGATGGAGACATCAGGGATGCTTAGAGCTAGAGTTATCCCCTTGATTGTTCTTCTCTAAATCCTTCCGGCGTTTCTTCTTAGCATCTCTATTTTTTATGCCTTGGTCCATGTTCAGAGTAATCTCTATGAAGCCTTAACCTTCACTCACCCTCTATGTTAGTTCATGAGGTATTTTGATTTCTGGTTCACTTTCAGCCTTGTTCTGGTATGTTTTGGCCATTTGATTATTTAATTTTTTTTGTTTCCATAAGTTTGGATTGTACTGCCTCTCCTGAGATTCCTTTGTTGTTTCAATTTTCCCCGTCGAGCCTGACCACAATTTGGTCATGTTCAATGACTCTCGTGAAATTTTGGATGGTGTTAGTGTCCTCAGTGATGGAAGTTCTATTTTTTTCCTATGAAATGGTGGTGGTGTTTCTCACCTTGGTGATGTTGATGAAGACCTCCTATTATTTTATCCTCCATTGATGGTTCTGGGTGCTCCGATGACCTTACCCCTCCCTCGAACCTATTGCGGTCTGTCTTTTTGGATCCTAGCACAGTGTTTGTCCTAGATGGGTGGTCACTAGTGCGGTGACAGAACATCATCCTGAGGATGGAACAACCAAAAATCAACACAAGGGAAGAACTACCCTTTATCAATGCTAGTAAAAAAGTTCTGGAAAATGGGGTACATTTATCAGCACTAACAAAAAGCACTGATAATGACCCACTTTATCATCACTTCATTACTAGAGCTAATAAAAGGAGAATTTTTCAAAAAAAAAACATTTCTTAAAAATAATATATACATATATGAAAATATTTATATTGATATAAATATAACATATATTTTTATAAATATGTTTTACATAAAGATAAATAGAAATTTAAACATAATATATAATATATTTAGTAAAAAGGGTTTATAAATTAATTTAAAAAATATTTTTAATTAATAATTTGGTAATTTGTATCGAGTAATAGTAATTTGAAAACAATTTGAATATAAAAAAATAAATTAAAGATCTCAAATAAGTTGAAAATGCTATTCGAACTTAAAATAGCCATAACTTTTGATCCAAGTGTACGTTTGGACTCTACCACATATAAAATCGAAACCTGTGATGATCTCTATGCACTAATGACTTAGGGTAAACACTACGTCACTTTTTTAGGCAAAAACGGCCAATAAGGCCTCCAAAATTGAGCTTTTAGATGGAGTACCGCAATTTTTTAAAATTTAATGGTTTTTAACCACATTTGGAGGGGGTGACCTTTTTCAATGAGTAATGAATATATTCTTAGAAATTAAAATAATATTGATATTATGGATTTAAAATGTTAGGAAATTTCACAATTTAATGTTATTTATAATCAAATATATTACAATATATACATATTTGTTTATATATTGACATATAAAAAATTAATTTTATAAATAAATAATTAATCATATTTATATATAAAATATATTTCTCAATGTATAAGAAATATATAAATAAAAAATAATATAAATTTTATTTAAAATAAAAATATATTAATATATATATTTCTATATGTTGTGTGTGTGAGTGTTTTAGTGTGTGTATGTATTAACAAACAGATATATATTATCAATATATTCTAACATATGTATATACATATTAATATATAATACGTGTAAATATATATAAATATGTATAAATATGTATAATTATACTAACATATATATATATATATGTATGTATGTTTGTATCTTTTATATATGTCTGTATTTATTTATATATTTATGAACTCACAAAAAACATATTTGATAAATGTATTTAAAACAAATCTTACAAATATATATTAATATAACTATATATATTAATATAAATATATTTTAATATATTAATAAATATAACTATATATATCATTAAATGGAGAACAAATGAAAATGAGGGAGTGGTACAGGTGTAGGCACAGAAGGGAGAGGTTTCAGGTTCGAATCCAAGAAGATCTTGGGGTGCGATGGTGGGTTCAAGTGGGGCTGGCACTGCCTAAGGGGTGTGCATGCATGAGGGGGTGAGTGGGTGCACTAGAGGGTATGGGGGGAGTGGAGAGAGTGCTGTTATAGGGGTAGTCAAGCGCTTTTAAAAGGGAATTTGGTTTAAAAAATTATTATTTTTTAATATTTTTGGACTTTCATCATCACTTTTAAAAAAGCACAGATAAAGGGGGCCCCCTTTTAATATCACATCAATTATTAGTGATATTTTAGTCATGATAAAAGAAATTTTATCACTATTAAAATCCATATTTGAGGTTGTGTGGGTAACATGTCCATTGTTTTTGAGGTGGACGTAGTGTATACTGGTCTAACATGCATACTGGTGGTGCTTTTTGGATGGATCAGTCTTGGGCATCATTCCTTGACCAGCCCTTTTTTTGGATTTTGGTTGCTATTTTCTATTCGCCTTTTGGGCTGGTCTGGTATTGGGTGGGGTTCCAAGCCTAACCTTCTTATGATGTCTTCTTTGTGCATGTAGGTTCCCACTTTTCCACAAACTGTTTTTATAAAATAAAAAAAATTAGTTTGGAGAGAGAGAGATATGGTATCCAAAAATAGTGCACCATGAAAAAATAGTTCTAAAATAATAATAAGATCCACAGAAAAAACTTTTCTCACAAATGAAAATAATATACATAGAGCACACTACATGCAAAAAGAATAATTAGATCTGCATGAACCATTCACATTAAGATAAAGAATGAGAATAAGGTTGTATCCTCTTACCTATGGACCTGAAGATATGCACACTATTTGTCATCTTACATATAGTGAATTATGATAAGAGCATTTGAATGTAGTGTTCTCATTTTTGGCATGAAAAATAATTACACTCACACACATTACAGCTTGTGAAAGGTAGAAAACAGGTTCATGTTGAAGGCCTTGCATGAATGCATGTATGAGATCGTTAAGAAGTGAGATTTAAAGTGAGAGTTTCAACTTATACTTGTTTAGGAGAATTAAACAGATGGGTATTAAATATTTTGGACTCATTAGTAGTTAGAGACCTCGGTTTCGGAATAAGATTATTTATTTTATGAAAAGGCATCTAGTGTATGTGAGAGATCTTTTTCAAGAAGTTTATGTTTGAAAAATGGTGGTTACTGTATAAATAATTCCATTTAAGACTTGTGGTATTGGTATAATTAAATCCACACACTAAATAAAATTGATTTTTTCCTACATAAAAATTGTCTTCCTATTGTAGGTGTTTGTGATCATTAAAAATTGACAATATAAGATAATCTATCAAACAACCATTGTTTGGTCATGATAATAAGTTTATGTTAGTATATAACCTTGAAAAAATATTTTGGTGCTATTTTATCTCTTATTATTTTCATTTTATTTGTTTGTAATCATGAAATAGATCTATTCACATTAACTGGGGTAGAGGTTTAAGAGTAATAGGGTCAAATTGAAAAGAAATAAAAACTAGGTAAAAGTTTGATACACATTTTCACCCCTCTCAGTGTCCATGTATGATCTAGCTAGGATTTGTAAGTGGTATCATATCCTAGGTCAACCTTTGATTGTATCAAAGTTTTTATCCCTATTTATTTTTATATACTAGTATTATATGAAGAAAATATTTGAGGTTGACTATGAATTAACTCAAGTTTAATTTATTGTCCCCACTCCTATTAAATAAAACATGAATGTATCACACCAAGAATATAAAAAACATGAATAATAGGGAAGTAAAGAGATTGATGAATATATCAAATAACGAATAAATGGATCCATTCACTCTTTTAAAATCAATTTCTTGTGATCCTTATGAAGAAGCTTTCTCAATAAATATAGAGTACGAGGAAGATAAATCTCTGAAAATTGTTGAATATTTTAAATATAATTTTTAAAGATATATAAATAATGTTCCTAAAGAATAGATTGCATATAAAATTTTATATTTCAGGGATATTTTTGTTTAAAATCACATCTTGAAGAAGGAATTAATATACAAGATTATTCACTTACATAGAGATTCAAAATGTGCAATGCTCTCACTATGCTTGTTGAATCAAAGGAAGAATATGTAGATCTTTTTAATGAAAACATTTCATTAATTTATGAATAATTGAAATATCATGTTAATGATAGAATAATAATTAATTTTTTTGAAGTAATCCATGAACTTGAATAATTGTTCCATGTATCCATGAATGTCATAGATTCTAAACTTTGAGACAAAACATATAAGTTCATGGAAATTGACATTCTAGTGGAAGAAAACACCACAATGAAAGAAGATTATATTATAAATATACATTCTATAGAAGAATAAAATCAAGCTAATATTAGTGTTAAGGAATCTCTATTAGAAGTTAAAGATTGAAGAATCAATGATCTTGGCAATTTTGTGATTGAATAAAGCAAATATCATTAAAATCATATTAATAAAATTAAATGTGAATGGGAAGGCATGCTGAAATTATTTAAAAATGATAAATTTTTCCACATCATGAAATGTATTTAACTAGATGTAAATTTGAAAATTTTGATTGAGACATGCTCTAGCGATTCCACCTTTGTTGAAAAGAAGAATTATACCTCCATTTATTTTTAAAATAATCAACCAACAAGAAGGAGTGTTTCTATTAAAACTATTGATAAGAATCATGTATTTATGGATACTTATACTAGTGTAAAGAATTAATCAAAATAATATCCTGATCAACCTTTTAAAATATGATAGAATAAGGTAACCCAAAACCCAGTTATATTTATTTCTGCTAATGGAGTCTCATATGATAACATAGGTTCAAATTGACATGTTGAGAGGATGTGGGTAGATAAAAATACTAATAAATCCACCAAAACACTAAGTTTGGAAATAAGAAAGGTGAAGAAAATTAACTCCCATCATGGTGATCCAAAATGTAAAAGAAAAACCATGAAACAAAAAGGAACTAAATCTAGAAAGACTAGTACTACCAGAAAAATAAAAAGATTTTTTGGATACTATTGGTGTTTCTATATGTTTGGGCATATATGATGATGAATATGGGCCCAACATGGGAATGTATGAAGACTACAAAAGACCTATATTTAGAGGGAGTAGATGTGAAGAAATAAATTAACATAAAAAAGAGAAGTATATTCCACAGAAAAGAATGAATCTATATACTAGAAATAGATTCAAATGTCTTGAATAATTTCATGAGTTCTAAAATATGTTTGGGCATGTAATAGAAGAGTTATGGTATTCAGATACCACATACAACTCATATTCTAATAGAATACCACAACCTAAAAAGAAGCATGTGAGAAAGAATATAAAATTAGCTTTCATGGGAGATAATAAAATGTTATTTGTTCAACACATGAGAACATAAAAAAATTCTAATAAGTTAGAAAAGATTGTTTCTAAGAATATCATGTCCTCCAAAAAAAATGTTTCTTCTATGGAAATAGAGGTCATACAATAGACCACTAAAAACATGATATGGAAATGAATATAAGCAAGATGAAATCAAGAAAATAATTAATCTAGGAAAGAAATAAGAAAATTGGTTTTATTGATGACATTATCGAAGAAGGATTTGATATGTTACCCATGAAAGGTAACATAAAAATATTGAATAATTGATATAAAATATCTAACACAAAATATGTTAAGGAGTTCTTAATAAAATTTCTTGATAAATTTAAGACTTTAAGATAAAGAAAAAAATATGAAGATAAAGCAATAGAGAGAGAAGAGGAAAAGGAAATACATGTTGTTCCATAAGAAGAAGAATTATAATTTTATGACATGTTGTTAATAAAATAATATTCAACTATCTATTATAAATTGTGTGTCAGGTCAAATCATGTTATACACAATGTAAATCATTTATGACTCTTCTACCTACTCAATATGAGTTCTAAAGATATAATAGAAAACCTCAAGATAATTTATTTTACTATAGGAAAATGCGAATAAAAATAATCCACACAAGATAAAGGAGAATGAAGGAAAATAATCCATCTTATTGAATAAATCTCATAATGTGAAATATGAAGGAGACAAAATCATGAAGAGTACTAGAAAATTTATAACTACATGAAAATAAGTCTCTAGGTTTAGACAACATTCTCAACTCTATTACATTTATTATGTTCATAATAACTTTATCTAATTCCATTTCTTTTTGTCAAGTATTTTTGGTTAACATTGGAGGGAATTGAAGGTGAATATGAGAAATGAATTAATTGAGTGGAAGTATACATTTTGGAAAAATTATTCAAGTTACAATAAAAAATTGAGTTGATCCATAATAGTGGATCATCAAAATTAATACCTTTAGGAATATCTAATGAAACTATCCACCAGATAAAAATATACGAGTGTACCCCTTAAGGTGTAGAAAAAATAAAGGAAATTGTATAAATATTTGTTCCATGAATATCTGTAAGATCATGTTATCTCTACATATTTTTAAAATAGTGGTGAATATGTTTCTTGATAAATCTGTTTTAAACATCCCCCTATTTGAGAAATAAGTAAGTTATAGATATTATTTTACATGGATGTAATTTTTATGGACAAACTATAAATCCTTGGGAAAATAAATCTTTTTTTGTACACCGAGTTATCCCTTATAGATATAATGTTTATCTACTATAGAATATTTTATTATGAAAATCACGTGATATCATTCCCCTCTTATAATTTCTTAGGAAATTATATTCAAAGGGATAAGAAAGTGTTTTTATGTGAACCCTATCATTAATCCTTTTAATTTATTATCAATATTGGGTAGAAGGGACATTGACTTTAAGGAAATGATATTGAAAAAAAATTCAATGGGGGAGATTGAAAATCCAATGTGGATGGTTGATAAGTACGGCTGTGTTTTCATTCAATATATGAGAAGGAATAAAAATTCAATGTATGATAAAGTCTCCTTTGATAAGTGATTAATAATGGAAATAGAAACATACCAAAGAGTTTAGGAATCACTCAAGAAGGATGGTGATGATTCTTGTAGAATTATTATGCATTCCTTGAATCCCATTTACAAATACAATTATCCATGCCTTAGGTGATGAAGACTGGTGAATTTCTATTGGATAATGGTTTTTATTTGGTAAGTTAATTATCCATAATTGGTGATTATGACTTGATATTTATTATAGATTCATCTAATGGTCTTGAATTTAATTCTTCGAACATTCACCTTAGAACTCGGATGATTGTGGAAGTTATCCTAATGGGTAAAAATGTGTCAAGGATGATACATTGTTTTCTAAAATATTTGGACTTGAAGGGTTTGAATAAGACCATAAAATAAGATTTTATTTTATGAGGATGTGAATAATTCCATGAAAAAATATATTTTGAGCTCTATGATTATTAATCTCATTATATATTTTCTTGAGGAATTTTTAGACAAAAACAAAATTTTTCATGTG
This sequence comes from Viscum album, assembly GCA_963277665.1. Lineage (NCBI taxonomy): Eukaryota > Viridiplantae > Streptophyta > Magnoliopsida > Santalales > Viscaceae > Viscum > Viscum album. The sequence continues at coordinate 1,221,505,132 of OY728139.1, read as the reverse complement.
ATGAAATCATAGAAATTATATTTAGAATTTATAAGAAGAAAGTGGGGTTTATTTTATCTTGATTAGGTTTGGAATTTATAATTACATTCCAAAATAAAATAAATTTGAGTTCTTATAAAGACTATACAAATGATTATTTTCATGATGTGAAGACGGGGGATTATGAAGGCCATGAAATATATATATATATATATATATATATATTTCATGAATAATATTTGAAGATACATGGGTGATTTGGCTTATAATATGGTAGAATTGGCTTGATGGATATTACATTATTTCTATAAAAATATGGAACATCATACTAGCCCCCATGGTTTATCTCACAACCACTTATAGGGGGACCCGACAGTCAACCCTTATTAGAATGAATTTTTAGTATAATACACATATCAGTAGATATTGAGGGTGGGAAAATGTATAAAGCTTGAAAATCATGTCCATGGGATTAGGTTGGGCCAGATTACTAGTGGGAAAAATCATGTAGTGTGTGTGAAGGTGAATTTTGGGTTTTGATCCCCATCCACTAGTTTTAAGAGGCCATGGGATTACATTATTGATAAATTAATGTGAATAAAAATTGATGAATCAATGTTGTACATGTGTGTAGGGTGACTACTTTTCCACTTCCATTAAAATTAAATACATAACATGGGTTTTATAATTCATCTTATCAATGTCATGTGGTATCCTCTTCCATTGGTTTTAGATTAGTCATGTTGGATTCTACCATAAGAGACATTAGAAAGGTGATTCATGTTGGAGTAGATGGAAAAAACTTCATTAAATGAACCTGAGGAAACCATGTTGTTTCTAAGGTTGAGATTTTTTGATGACAAGACTTCAAGCTAGCATGCATGAAATCTTTATTTTTAATGCATTTGACTATCTCAAATAAATTGTTACTACTTAATGGAAAATGAAGTTTTTGTAGGTAGTTCAATCATCCATCATTTATGGATTCACTAAGGATTTAAATGGAGGATATGCAAGAGAGTATTATCACATGCACATGAGAAATTAAATTAAATCACATGTAAGTGAAGACTCCATGATTTGTGACATAAATTTACATGAGAAATTTTAAATCCTTGGGTATATTTAAATGAAGGGACACCACATTATTTGCAGATATTTTAAGACACACAAGAAATGAAATGAATTAATTTGGAGGATGACCACCTAACTATCCATAGGCATCATGTGGGAATAAAGACCCAAAACATTCAGGTACATATAAGGAGCTGTGATATTCATTATGCGATGTGGAAAAATAGGTAAATCGATCACCTACGTATTTCAATGGTTTGTTGGCTCACCTTGAACAACTAATGAATGAAGTGATACATTGCCTATATAAAAATTGGTAATCTCTAGGAAATATTTAATTCTAAAATATACATATCCACTGTTAGAGAGAGATATATATAACATATCCAAAAGAAGATCACCAGAAAATACTATTTCACAAAGAAGAAGAAGATATGTGAAACACACTACTTGCATAAAGAAGGAGAAGATTTTTTCATCACATTACTTTCATGAAGAAGAGGATCCATGTTTACCATTCACATGAATAAGAAGATGGAGAAGGTGGTTTCTTCTTATTACCTATGCATGTGAGGCCAGCATACAAAGTAAAATATCTCACACACAGAATTTTTCATCTAACATACAATGAATTACGTGAAGACCTTATGAAGAGAGAGTGTACATTTATAGAAAGGAAAAGTTGTTCACTCACACCCATTCACATTTCTGTATGGAAGACTGTAAGTGCACATATAATTCCATGTATGAATCAATGAAAGCATGTGATTCTCAAGAAGTGATGTGAAGTGTAAGGTTCAACTTCCACTAGTTAAATAGAACTAGGATTATGTGGATAAAATATTTTTAATTCATTAGTAGTTTAATACCTCATTTTAGGAACAATATTATTCATTTAATGTGAAGGAATCCAATGTAGGAGAGGGATCATATTCAAGAATTTTATCTTTGAAGAACCGGTGGTTCCAGTTTAAATAATTCCATTTAGGGCTGGTGGAACCATTATAAATAATTCCACACACTTTGGAAAATTTATTTTTTCCTGCAAGAATGTTGTGTTACAATTCTAGTCATTCGTGATCATTGTAATTTTACAATGATTAGATAATCTATGAAATAACCATAAGTTTATCACGTTAAGTTGTGGGTCTTAGTACCAAACCATGTAGAAATATTTATGTGATCCTATATCTTTTATTATTTCCATTTCCATTGTATATAATCACACAACAGATCCATTCTTATCAACTAGGGAAGAGGTTCGAGAGTAAGAGGTTTTAATTGAAAATAAAGTAAAACTCATTAAAATTTGGGTACACTGATTCACCCCCTATTAGTGTCCCATAAAAATCCATCAGGTCTATACTAAAATCCTAGTTAGATCTAGTTAAGAAGTATCTTAACTAATAATTTAATGACTATATATAATGATTTTGATTAATATCCCAAATACTATATCCTTATACACCACTATATAATTTTATCTATAAAATGAGGAACCACCCTATATTGGAAATAGTTTTATTAAATATGACTCATTCAAATATTCTATTATCCTTTTGAGGATATGCATTATAATTAGAAACATATACATTTAGCTGAGTTCAAACTAAATCAAAAAATGGAATAACATTTGTGTTATGATATGAAAAGAAATTATTTATTTTCACATATGCATGTGTGGGGATTCAAGGTATATTTTAAGGATAATTTTAGAACAAACTTGCTTCTCAAGGAATAATGTGTATATTTATAGGGGATCCTAAAGTAACCAGAGGATATTACCTATCTGATCCCTCAGATAAAAGGGTATTCAAGACATAAAGCACAATTTTCTCATAAATGGATCATATCTATAAAATTTATAGTGGGAGTATAATGGAATTCAATAAATTCAAGTCTCAAGATATATAAGAGATGGTACATGAACATATTATACAAGATCTAGTGGAATAATTTATTCTAAAGACACATGTAATATATAGAAGTACAGAATATGTTATATAAATAGAGATGTATATTTTTCTTGACATCATGGAAGGTAAAAAATTATGAGTTGATAAAAATGAACCCCTAAATTATAATAAAAGAGTAACTATCTCATAAGTTTAAAAGTTTCTAGAGTCCATGAATTATGAAATATATTACATGCACAAAAACCATGTTTGTGTTTTTATAGATTCTCTAATTGATGTAAATCTAGTAGGGTGGAAATGGGTATTCAAGAAGAAAATATACATGGATGGTAAAGTTAACACATATAAAAGAAGATATATCTACAAAGGGTTTAACTGACGCCAAGGCAAAGACTATAATGAAACCATTTTATCATTCAATATGCTGAAATCCATTTGAATTGTATTTTACATCACAAATTACCTAATTATTCCATTTTTCAAATGCATTTCATGGCCATCTTCTATAATGGAAACCTATCATATGATATCTATATGAAACAATTAGAATAATTCATGGCACTGATAGATGATAATAATATATACATGTTTTTGATACTGATTTTTGTTTCAATGAAAACATCAAAATAACGGATCATTCATTTTGATAAATCCATAAAATAATTTTGTTCCATAATAATTTAATATGAGTGTAGTCTATAAAAGAGGTCTATGGAGAGTGTTTTAGTTTTTGGGAAGTTTATTTTGATGATATATTACTGATTGAAAATGAAATACCACTCTTATAGTCATTTTTGAAGTGGTTAAATAAATGCTTCCCCCCAAAAGGCTTAATTAATGAAACAAATATTCTAGGGATAAAGGTACTTAACTATTCATTTACGAGGTTTATTATAATTATTCAAGGTACATACTTTTTCAAGGTATTGAATATATTCAATATTAAAATTTCAATAGAGGATTATTTCTAATGTCACATGGTATATGCATCTCTAAGAAAATGCATCATTAGATAAATTAAGTGAGATGAAGAATGTGGAAAATTGATTATTATTATAAAATTATATAAATCATGTATTTAATGATATTTACTTTTTTTGTTGTATATTCCTCAAGTATGATGAGATAACATCAATATTACCCATGATAGATACATTGGCTAGCTTTAAAAACTATCTTGACGTACTTGAGTTGTACAAAGGTTTTGTTCCTAGTTTTTTGATGATATCTAGAGAAAGTTGTGAGGGAATAAAGAGGTGTTAGTTTCAAAATTTAATTGAATAATCTGATATCATAGTCAATATATGCGTTTTTTATTTAATAGTATAAGACAAGAAAAGGTTCTATGCACCTAGTGGTCACTGATTATATTACAAAGTATGAAGCTATTATAGATTCTGATATAGTTAAAAAAGTAGCATGGATAAATTTTTTTCCTATTGTTTGTTGATGTACTTAGTAGTAAGATGTTATCACTCGATATTGAAATAATACTATAATATTTTCTATAACTAAAGAACCTATGTTTCCTCAAATAAAAATCATATAGTTTAGATTTTTTATTTATTGAAGGATTTTTATCTAATGGATAATGTTAATGTAAGAAGAGTATGCATGTATGGAAATGTTGTATTCCCATTGAGTAAAACCTTATATCATTATAAGAAAAAATATCTTGTTAGATTTAGTGGTTTAAAATTAGTTAGTAGTTGTCTCTAGTGTAAGTGAGAGTTTTTTGGAGTTGGGTTCCTAGAACTATATGACATTTTTTATTACCAAAATATTAATTGATATATCCTCAAATAATGATTTTTATCTTATGTAACATTAATGTGATAATGTTTATAGAGTATTTTTACATTGAAAGGTCATAATAGTTCCTCATTATAAGGTTAATTGAGAGGTTCTTTGGAAAAAAATTAAATATATTTTCTATAGTACTGATAAAATATATTTCATGGGAGAAATAAGATTTTTGACTATCTAGTATTGGAGTCCTATAAGACATCAAGAATTATTCTTACGAGCTTAATTATTGGTGATCCCTAAGTATAGAGTTCGTGAGAATGGTCCCACCAATATAAATTTTATAGGATTATGTGTCAATTAATATTCTTAAATTATAATGTTTTTTTGGTCCTTACATTTGAAAATACTATTAATGCATATCATAAATCAAGTACTTATATTTATGGTTGAAAATTGGGATAACACATGCTTACAAGGAAGTAACATATATTGGATAACTCATAAGTGATATAGCCTTAATTGAATATGAAAATAAAGGACTTTTTCGCTTTGATATTAATAGATGATGATATCACTTATGTTTGATTGAAATAGGACTATCTAATAAAATAATTTGACATTTTAGTTCAATGATTAGTTCATTTTTAAGGTTAATGAAATTTCAATTGACTATATAGGGTGATGAGACAATTATGCATCCTAACTGATGAGATATTGATAAAATAAGGAATTATGTTACATAATATCATTCATATAATGGTTTTTATTGTTTAAATATTAACTTGCATCTCTATGGGTGCCTTGATGTTTTTCTAGATGCTCTTGGATTTTTGATAAGTCCACCTAATTTCATTGAGAAATAAGTCTGGAAAGTTACAAACTAAGTGTATCAAAAATATCATTAAATTTTATTAAATTTAATGTTAAGAATAAATATAATTATCAATATCTAGAATAATAATTATTCAAGTAAATTTGATTGAAAATAGTCAAAAAATAGATAATCAATTTTAGAGTATGTGAGTTATATTTTTTTCTCATGTTATTATTCGCAATGAAATAAATAAAAATTTTATTATACATTGATTTAATAATAACATTATTATATAAATATTAATTTAGTTATGTGAATATTAAAATTAAATATTTAATTATCAATTTTTGAATATAATATTTATTTATTTATGAAACACATCATGGTTTTTTGAATAAAAACTTTATTTTTTAGAGTTTGATAATTTCTATGGTGAGATTATTAGATTGAGTTGATCACATGATAGAAATGATATATTTTATTGAATATCAATAAAATATATAATAATTTCATTCTTTAATAAATGGTTTTTTAAATTAGGTCATTTTATTGGATATAATGATAATATGTTTACTATTTTTTACATGGGGTATTTGTTTTCTATAGAAACCCTAGACCCCCATGACATGACTTAAACTTTTTAGCATATCCTACCCTTAGTAGGATAGTCAAACAGACCAGATTATCATACTCCATTGGGTATCTAAACTTGGTAATATATAATATAATCTATAGACCCCAACATGTTGGAGGTTTATGTTGTAAGAATGCAATTATAATTCAGTCATATAATGAGTGATAATCGAACCCTCAACATTGAGAGACCAAAGGGGTGACCAAAACACTTGGGTTCCCCTTGTAGTGGCTGATATGGGATATTACCTAGAATATATATATATATATATATATATATATATATTGATAAGGGTATGTGTAAAATTATCTTTATTTAACCCTAGGTATATAAATAAAAATATATCACTTTTCTTATAGATAGTCTTAGTATTCACAATAGAATGTTCTCTAGACTTGAGAGAATAATCCTTCCCTATTACGTCTGAATAACATAGAGAGAACAAGAAAAACTTATTTCCATTATCATTGACTGATGTGAAGCACTAGTTTCGTCCATGATTGCACTCAAAATTATGTTAACAACATCCAATGATTCATGGGGCTTGTGTGGATACTATTAATAGAGCCCTCAATTGGATACATAACTAAAATGACAATGATAAAATATATGTAATGAATTTTTGATAATCTTAATTCATAGTTGGAGGTAACTAATGATTTAAATTAATTATAAATTAATTTTTAATGATCATATATAGGATATTCTATGGCTTTGTTCATCATGTTATACAAATATTATATATTAGAACTGATGATAAATAAGAATTAGGTACAATTACACTACTTCCTATATGATCTAGAACCTTCATATTAGTAATTATAGGATACAACTGTTAATTACTTCTTTCATGATTCTATAATATATCTAATCACCAATTATAACACTGAAGATACATATTAATATTAAAATTTTAGATAAATTAGATAGATTTATTTCACCATCATTAAGTAATGAGGTCAAAACCATGTTTTTATGGTAATCTATTCCATTTAAATTTAAATAAGAACCCCATCTGTTTTATTACCTATTTACATAAGTATTTTATCTCTATCCATATTAATAAAAAAACATATAAAAAAACATATTTATATTATTAACATGAAAAAGACTAATAATTGGATCCATATTCTCATTAAAAAATCATGAATATACCTTGATTAATTAAATTACATTATGTTAGAGTTGTTTAAAATTGTATAACTCCCATCTTTCATAAATACCATAACACTTATCCCTAAAAAAGACACATTAATTTAGTTTCATTACTGAAAACAATGTCGCAAACAAAATAGGGATGATTATTTTTCAATTTTTGAATATATGGATATGATAAATGGATAATATTGTTTTAATAATGATCAATGTGTTTTTTAACAACATTATCTTTTAATCCTTTATTTTATCTAAAATTTCCTAAATTAAATAAGATATGAATTTTTAAATTGATTTTAAACCACCAAACCCTCATATGGTCTTACTCTACACTGGAAAACATTCCTCAATAAATCTTTAGTGCTCCTCAGAATGAAATATCCCTGACCTGTTATTTTTAGGTAACTATCATGATTTATGATGCTATATTTTGAATTCACTATGAAATTGTGTCCTTAAAAATAACATAATGTCTAAGGTATGCATATTAATTCTTTTTCTCTTAGTACACATTTTATTTCAATGGATTCATAAATAATTTTACTTTTAAATACTCATGTACCATAATATAGTTCCTCAAAATTGGGTATTTCATTTAAATATTTCTCTAAAATCACTCTTCAGAATTCCTTACATAAAAAAAGTATTATAAGGCAATGTCTCATATCCCCAAATTTTAATTAGGAACACACAATAATATATCACTTTTAATTAATTACACCATTAAATGATTCATTACAAAGACTTTACAAAAAATTAGTTTACAATATATTTCCCTCAAAAAATCTAATTCAATCATATGATATAAATTAAAATGAAATGTTTATCAATGACATTTAATTATTTTATTTCATTATTCCAATTTTTAAAAATCTTATTTAATTCATACATTGATACCCATAAAATCACTACCTCCACAACAGCCTCTTCAATTACGTGGTTTGGAAATGATTCATATAATTTTATCATCACAAACCATAAACTAATATCTAAAATCATTCCTTTATCTTCTAATAAATTATATCCTTATGTTAATTGAATTTAATACTATGAATTTATAATAAACACAAATACAATATTCTTAACCTTTAGTTAGACTTGTGATTTAATTTTTATTTATATTGTTCAAACATCCCCCAATTGTGTTTATTGAATATATTTATATGAAATTATACTATGGTTTATATCCATATAAATTATAATTTTCTTTATTAAATCAAAATTTATAAGGAAATATTTTCCATCAACTAATACACTACTTAAGTTAAGCTTAAATAATAAAACATGATTGAGTTGATAGATTCTGAATATTACCTCATGTTTATTTAAAACAACTATAAAAACTGAAAACATATCAGTAAGTGTTTTATGATTCCACTTTTTGTATAAATACCAAAACATAAAACTTTCTATCAATATTTTTTTGAAAAATTTACTCCCATGAAATGTATAAATTTTTTAATATTTATCAAAGTCTTTATAAAAAATGAGAAATTACCCTAGATCTTATCTCCATTAATTTATATATCTTTCACTTTGGATAAATTATTTTCTTTAATTAATAATTTAAATAACAATTCCAAAGGTTAAAATCCTTAAACCTGAAATTGATATGAAAGAAAATTTCAATATAAAATTCACATGGATAGAGCATATTCAAAAAATTCATAAGTTAAGGGTTGGGGTTGAACTATGTGTTTTAATTGATGCTTCTAAAATTCCACTTTGGTTTATGGTTTTGTGAAATTAACCCCCAATTTCTAATTTTTGAAAATATTATACACTTCAACAACCTCTTATTCCAAATTATCTTTAATGAAATGATTTAAAATCAGAATTTTTTTTATAAATGTGTTTTTTATGATATATTTCTGAAATAAATAAGATTTTCACTTTCACAAAAGATCATTATGTAATATTTACATATTTTTCAAGATCCTCCATCTATTTATCCACGAAAATTATTTGTGTAAACTATTTTATAGAAAAAGGTCTACTAATTAGGACATACTAATATAATTAATCTATTATTTTGTTCTAAATAATCAAATTTCTTTTTTCCAATATAGAATGCTTCCATTATTATGGTTTTTACCATGATATTTGTAGTGTAATCCATATTGATATATTATGTGAACCCCCTTTCCACATGTTATTCAAAAATAAATAATCCATAGTGAAGTAAAATACCTCAATATTCTCTTAAATATCATAATATATTTTTTTAGATTAATTTGAAATTGAGATACCAATCAGGTTTTGTATAGTTTATCAAGTCATTTTGTCTTGACATAAAGAAAACACCCAATTATTATATGGAATAATGATGGATCTACTTATAACTGTCATTTTACATGCAATGTATTATTGTAATCACAATAAAAGTTGAAACTAAATTACTATCATACATTCTAAACCTCACCAATAGTTCATTAACATAATTTAATTTAGTGATAAACGAATACTCATCTAGTTATTTTAATTATAACATAATATGAGAATTTATCAATTGATTAGCATATAAATATTTGATATCATAAAGAATAAAACATTCTACCATGATTTAATATTTATTTTACCAAAAAATAGAGTTATCAACATATATGGTAACAATAATTAATGTTTTTATCTTATCCTCACATATAAATTCTGTTAAACACTACCTATCTCAGATTCCATCATATTCAAGTATGATTCCAATAGAACATAACAAGAATACAATTTTTTATTTAACTTGTAAAAAGATTTCATTAGATGAAAAAACATCCTTATTATCTTCATAAATATTAAATCCATTTGGTTTTATGATATATACTTTCTCCTCAAGCATATAGTTTAGAATTATATCTGTACATTTAATTTCCATAATATTATTACCCCAAATTATAAATGAATTATATAATGTATTTTCATTGAAAAATATTTTTTAATATCAATAATATTAATTTATCTATATAATTTTCAGAAAATCCAATAAATATTTATTATCATGTTTCAATTCCCATAAATTTTATTCTATAACACTATATTTATTCAATTAGAATTTTGTTTATTTGGTCTCTTAATAAGTTCTTAATTATTTTTATTTTTTATTATATCTATCTCCTCATTCCAAAGTTAGACCATAAATTATCCTTGATATAATATTTATGTTATCCTAGATCTATTAGATATATAAAGGTTATCCTCTTTATTTCTTCATTGTTGGAGATTTTATATGTTCAATTTTGTTAAATAATAAATTAGAGTTATGAAATTTCAATCTTTTAATTTTATTTGTTTTTCTTATGGTAATTGATCCATTTATTGTGAATCTTCAACCTTAAATTCAATTTCCTATATCTTTTTTGAAAGTATGGTTTGTTTCTTTAAAAATAAATTCTTTATCATCTTTCACTCCACAAATTTAATCAAATAATGAACCACAAGTTATATTTATAAATTTTTTATTAATCACATTTACACAATTTGTTTCAAAAAGTTTAAAAATCATCTTATTATAATACTTATATTAATTTCTCATGGTATAATAATAAAAAAATGTACCATTTTCCACTATGTCTACATATTCACATTTTCCCCTTCTTAGTCCAGAGGAAAAAGTTTATTTCAAAGACTCTAAATTGTTTTGTAGTTGTATTCCTTCCACACCACATTTCATATAGCATGAAATCTTATCCTACAAATTCACTAAATATATTCAATATATAGCACTTTAAATGAAAAATTTTATCAATATACTATTCACTGTATGATACCTTCTTTTAATGACTCAATTTTATTATCATTGAAACCCAGAACAAAAATACTCAATCACCAACATGATATCTAGCACAACATGACCTAAAAAATTACTTATTTTATTATATAGTCTATAAACTATTGAAAGGGGTCATATAATATACTAAATAGATCATCTCATTATAATATATTTTTGATAGACTACTTCCAATGAGAATTTGTTTTCTATATTATTTACCATAAAATTTCATATATTAAACAATTTATTTTTTTATAAATATAACATACCATGCAATATACCCATCAAAATTCCAAATATCTAATTCCATATTACCATTGAATATATATTGTGATCTTTAGATGAAAAAGATTTGTATTTGTTGAAAAGTGACATTTGTTAAGGAATTTGTTTTGTAAAATGGAAAAAATAGTAGGTGGAAGTTAACAATATTTATTTTATGAAGTTATTGGATAACAAGAACACTATAATTTCATAATGTTCTAGAGATTTATAATGTTTTAATGTTAATAGGATGAAGAAATTCAGAAATTTCTGATATTCTGAATGTTATGGAGATGAAGAAATTTAGAAAAATAAACAGATAAAGAAAGGAAGAAAAGATTAAAATTTTGGAAGTTAAGAGATTTACTGAGATGAAGAAGGTTAGAATTTTTAGAATTTAATAAAGTTATTGAGATGAATAAAGTTCTAATTTTTAGAAGTTATGAAATTTTATGAGATAAAAAAAGTTATAAAGTTTGTAAATTAGGAAAGTTGTTGAGATGAAGAAAGATAGAATCTATTGAAGTTAAGAAATTTTATTAGATTAATAAATTTATAAATTCTAACAGTTAATAAAGTTACTATGATAACGAAATTTTGAATCTATTGAAGTAAATAAAGATGCTGAGATAAAGAAATTAATAATGTTTGAGAATAAGAAAGTATACATAACTTTGTTTGGAAAATTTATTTCAGATTTAGATGGTTTTATGTTGTTATTTTGAGTTCCTAAAACATCACGAAGAATTCATGATATGATATGAGGTTAATAGAAGAAAATTAAAGTTTATATTTCTAAAGCATAAAAAGTTCAATTTTCCAGATGATATTTTGTTACAAAGTTAATACTTAATCAGTAGAAAATAGATTTGTAATCATCCAAAATTTGGTAATTAGATAGAAATTTGTATTCAAAAAAATATTGTAATCATATAAAATTTGGTAACCAGACATGCTATTTTAATTAGAAAAGATTTGGTAATCAGATGGAATTTTATTATCCAAAATACTTTTGTAATCAGACAAACATTAGTAATCAGAAAAACTTATATAATTGGACACACTTTTATCTATAGGATGAATAATATAATCAGATGAGAAGTGTGACTGGATGAACATTATGATCAGATAGAGAGTATTCATTAATATTATAATTATATGCATAATTTTCCTTGAACATAAATTTTTATAATTTTTAGAACATATAAAGTTTTTTTTGCAGAACATACAAAGTTTTATTTTTCTAGACTTACAAAGGTGCTATTTTATAGACATAGAATGTCATAGTTTTCTGGATGTAAAAATATTTAGTTTTCTAGATATAAAAATATTCATATTATATAAATTTTAAATTTAATGTTATAAAAATTTTAGGTTAGAAATATAAATTCTCATGTTGTATGATGCTGAAGTTACAAAGACTGAAGAGTTTCTTAAACATTGAGTTTGAGAAAATTTGAATAAATTTTGAAACAATGGATAATTAAAAAAGAATCATGAATGTTCTATAAGAGTTTATAATCATCCTAGTGAAGCTTAAATGAGTGTAAAATTCATTTTTATGAATTTCATTTTATAGGAAAACAAAATTGGTTTCCTTCCTTTTCTTTTTCTCTACAACCTGTATAAAGGGGTTCAAAAGTATAGTGTACTTGATATAGTTCATACATGTGAAAATTAGAAGTGTTTTAGAGTTTTTGTTAGTATAAGTTTCCAATCTATGTTGGGTTTAATGTTGAATAATTATAGATAAAAGTTTCTTGATAGGGTATCAGACAAAATATTAGTTAATATTACCATAAAAAGTGACATGAATAGTGTTTCAATGCAGAATGTTTTTGAGGTGGTGAATTTTATAAAATAAAATAGAACAAAATCATGTATTAGAAATAGTTTTATAGAAGCTATATTAGATGAATATTACTAGAAAAAGGAACATTGGATGGAAACTTATCAAATGGATAAATTAGATATATGAAATAGAGAAATATTTCATAAAAACATTCCTAGATTATAATTCAAAAAATTACAATTTTGTTTTGGATATAGTTTTCTATGAAAATTTCTAAATGAATGAGTGTCACAATAATCATACCTATTAGGAGGTAGAAGGATACTAATTAGATGTTTCTTAAGAGTTCTATTCATTTCTTTATAATATTGAATTTCCATAGACCCATGGGAGTGTCATGTCAGGGATATCAGTTATCACACTAAGGTTGAACCTTTTTAATATTCTATTCCCTTTTAACATTCCTACATTTTCATGCTTATGAGGTATTTATAAAAAACGATAAGGAATATCACTCTAACAAGTTACATAGATAAAATTTATTACGATTATAAATTTTTAAAAAGAGAAACATAGATTTAAACCCCCCCCCCCCTCTTTAGTGATTCAATGATCATTAGGAACTTCAATTGGTATTAGAGAAAAGGTTTCTATATTAAATCATTATCATATAAAATATAAATTCTATCCATAGTAGTTTTATTAATACCTTCTGTAGGATATTTATCATGGATGAAAAAATATAATGATTCATTATCTTCTATCACTTGGCATGGAAGTTTTTGATGTTGCTAGAATTTGGTTTTCACCCATTGTGAATGACGCTCTTATGGATGTTTCTACCAAGAGAAATATACAATTTGATGGAAAAGATTAAAATTGCATTCTTATGACTTTGTAAGAATCATTTTTCATGAAGGTGATTGGTCTCAAAATATCCAAGTTAATTTGGGAGAATATTGATAGTATCTTTGAAGGAATAAAAATTGGAGGAGGCAAAGTTACAAATCCATTGAAGAAAGTTGAAATATATCATAATGAGAGATAAAGAAACAGTTGATTAGTATTTCACCCAATTTAATGATTTTTTGTGTAACATTAATATTTTTTATGATGTATTGGAATATTATAAATTTATAAAGAAGCTTAAGAGTACTATCTCGGGCATGTTTGATTCTGAAATATTAGCTTTAGAAGATATAGTTTATTTATCTCTTAATGAACGACATAAATTTCATTTTTCCAATGAAATGAGAAAAGTGGAAGCATTAAAATAGAATATAAAGGATGAATTTTTTTTGAAGACATGAGAAATTTTAAAATAGAATAATCTAATAATGATAATGTTAGTGATTTAGAAGATAAATAAGATGATGAAATAAAGGAAAAGATCATATCTCTTATCTATAAGAACTATCAGAGAGGTATAGGAAAGTATAGATGGAAAATTCTACTCAATTATTTTGAGTATTTAGGTAATTTGAATTTTCTATGATTTTACCCTTGAATAAATTTGTTGAATTATAAGACCATTTTGATGAAAAACTTCAGTAAAACCAGAATAAAAAAATATAAGGTTTACAATAAGTACACTAGTGGTAAGAAATAATTGAATATAAATAGAATAACCATGTTGATTATGAAAGTTGAATCTTACTCAAATGAGAATAATTATTTAGAATATGATAGTTTATAAAATTATTTGAAAATATAGGGAAAATATAAGATTCATTAACCAATTAATAATAAGTAGTAGGAGAATAATATTATAGATAATATTAACTCAGATTTGAACTTGAAGCATGTTATTAGAAAAACAAAAAACATAAGAAGGAATTTATAATGATGAAAAAATAAGGTGGAAAAGTTAATTAAAGATTTAGATATATCCTTAAGTAGGAATATGATTATATCATGGAGATTTAAAACTTCAAACTAAGATTTTCTGAATAGATATAGATAGTGTAATGGCCTAACATTTTATAAATAAAATTTCCCATTTGATTCAATTAGTGTTTTAATAAGTAATATGGTTATATAAAACACATGTATTTTTTATTATATCCAATTTAATATAAATAACCATTAAGTATATTTACCACTGATAATATATTAGTTGAATGTTGATCAAAATATTTGTATAAATATAGGGTTTTAAAAAATTCAATTGAAATAGAAAAGGAAGTGATGGCCTCAACCAAAAGTATCGAATCTTATGAAGCCCATTTTTCAGATCTTCTGAGGGAGATATAATATTTGGGCTTTGACCAAGAATAATACCAATCTTATATCAAATAAATTAAGCATGTGAAAACTATTTATGGGATAATTTCAAGCTCATGAAGATCAAAACCCAAACCATGTTCACCGAAATGCCCCATGAAAGTCCCACTACCGCGCACCTTAGTCTAAGGGTGTTTGATGTTGTATTTAAGGTATATTTATAAATACCTTAGAAATATTTGTATTTATATTATTGTTTTATACAATAATTAATATATTTTCATCATATTATGATTACTTTGTAAATGTTTTTTATTTTTATACAATAAAGAAAAAATTATATTTTTGGTTAATATTCAAATTCGATTTATAAATTAATGAATTAATGGATTTCTGAAATAAATAATATTTTAATTAAATATTATTATTAAATAAATTTTATCAAATATAAATGATCATATAATTTTTATGAAGTCAAATGTAATTTTTATTAAGGGTTTGAAAACAACAATTATCAAAAACCCTTCATTTTTCAAAAATGTCATTCATTATTTTAAAAGTGAAATTAATATATTTAGAAAATTATTTAGATAAAATAAATATTATTTTTGGAATCAAAATATAGAAATTATCCAGTGGTGAATTTTTCATAAGTTTTTGAAAGAGTAGAATTTTCAGGTAAAAATTAAATACCATATAAATATACTTCATGTTTTATAACATCATAATAACCTAAATATGATATAATAAGTAATATAAATGGGATCCACGACCAAATATATATATTTTCTAAAAAAATGTGATTTTAAGTTTATTTTATTTATTTAATAAATCCTTTTTGAATCATCCAAAATAAATGATACATTTTATTTGTTAAAATAAATACTTTAAGATTGCGACTCACATCCACAAAGCCAATGGAAATATTTAAATAATTTAGTCCTTTGGAAAAATAAAATTTCTTACACCACTCCCATTTTGAGTAAACCATTGGCGAAAAACATTATATTGTTTGTGGTTTTGGATATTTTATTTTGTAGAGTCCAAAACCTAAATAATAACGAAATACCTCTCCTTTCCTGCATAACCCCACTGAAGCTACCATTCCTCTTCACTAAATCTTGTTAAGAAACATCCATAATATTTCCTTCACTATATAGAGTCCTCTAAAGGTTACCCACTCTCTCAATATGTCCTTCCCAATTCTTTGGATTCACACATTCATGTAAGGGATCCTCACCTTCCTCTCCTCTTTTTAAATTCAGGAAATTTATTTGACATTAGTTCTTGTAATTTCAAATGGTTTAATTTTAATTAATTTTTAATTAATCCAGTACTGTCTATTTTATGTTATTTTTATTAGGGATCATTTATATTTTCTCATTTGGATCCATACCTAAGCCGTTACTATACCAAAATCTCATAAGGGATCCTCCCATTCTTTTCTTTATTAATGTTTATTTATTACATTATGCATTATATTTCAATTTCCTAATGTTGTTTCATGTCCATAAATGCCTTTATTACTGCCCATTTATTGTTTAAATGATGATATACCCCTTTTCACTCTCATCATCCATTTTTATGAATTGTTTTATAATGTCCTCATGCTGTCGAAATTTCACTAGGATTTTACTGCAAAAAACAATTATGTAGTGAATAACATAACCATTTTTCTATCAGAGGTATTCAAATTTATGCACATACACTCATTTATTGGGGGCTTGATTATATTTTTTCAATACTACTTAATTTTGGAATAAATTATAATGATTAATGAACCCATATTGTATGATTTATGTGGAACACATAAGCTTGAGAATGGAATATATATGGTGTGTGGGCCCAAAACGTTCTCCAATGCATTAAGGAATGTTTAATATTATGATACATCATGTTGGGATAGAGATTTAACCTTATTAATTTATGGGACTTTTTCCACAATAAGGTTTTTATGGATTTATCATAAACCTATTTTTATGATGTAATGTTTTAAGTTGTCGCCACATTTCCCATGTCACCTTTATCATCATCGTCAACATGAAAATTTTATTCAAAGATAAGAAATGGTAACACAAGTATCCGCACAATATAGCTGAGGAAAAGACACCATGGGGGTCAAAAATGGTTAAGGACAAGGGAATACCCACAAATAATGTTTATCCCCCTTGGTTTTAGACTTTGAGGGGTGTAAAAGAGAAGAGCCTCGGGTCCAGAACAAAAAATTGAGGCATGGTAGTCAGCATCTTTATTTCCCTATCTTTAGGTATGTGACACTTTGGTGTTGATTCCAAGGATACCTATATACTTCCAGATCATATACTTGATAGATCAAGGAGCACTTTCAAGGCCCTTTAGAGCATTAGAAATGAGCATTAAATCGGTTTCCACCTCCACTAGAACTGCACCCCTTTGGTTGCACACATGGAGACCTTCCAGCATGGTCTTCACCTATGTAATAAGAGATGTACCCTAACCCAATAGGATGGAGAAGGATAGAATTACCAAGACATTGAAATCACTAATGAGACCCCCACCACTCATGGTGACCGCAATACTGGAGCCGTTGGTGTTGAGCTTGAAACCGTGATGAGGGGTATCCATCGAGCCCAATTTCCAGAGGGCGAAGCGAGGGACGGAGGGGGGTTATTAATGGTAGGAAGAAGTTGCTGAAGGTTAGGAGTCTCCCTCTAGGAACTGAGAACACATACTATATCAAGTATCTAGGTCTTAGTTCAAAAAATGATCATTCGAATAGAAGAGTCCACCCATTCATGTCGGTACTCGTTCCGTGCCCACCACATGCACCAAAATTCTGCGTGGAGCACCAAAGAGAGTACTCTTATATCCAGGACCACAGAACCTGAGCTGTGAAATAAGAAGATATAAAAGGATTGATCTTCCATTGCTGGAATAGAAAATCCATTGAAATTACCAAAAAACTTCCACACCTCATTCACCCAATCACTTTGAAAGAACAAATGATCTAATGTTTCCTCCTTGTGCAACATACAAAAAATACATTTGGAGGACATGCTCACCCCACACATTTTTATGTTCTCATTAGTAGAAATGGATCTATGATGAATTCTCCAAGTAAGGAAGTTTAATATTGTAGGGATGGCCTTAACCCATTGGACATCTCTCTAAACATCCATTGTTGCTTGCGTGACGGACACACGACGGTAATCTTTGGATGAGATTTTTTTATATTCCTTGTTATAATTTTTTATATAATGTACCTAATTCCCAAAGACAATAGATTTATTGACATTTTGGGTTTTATTATGTTTAATTTCATTTAATAAAATATGAATTAATTTTTAATAAATAACATTGTTGTTATAGTTGGTATTTGAGGAAACGTTTAAATATTTTTGGGATTAGGATTACAAAAATATGGAGAAATCCTTAGGGATAATAACAATTATAAGGAAAAACACATAAATTTTGGTTATTATAAGATAATTGGTTTATTAATAAAATACATCCATGTCTTAATACTATAAGTGGATGTGGTTCTGACCCAAATGTACAAAGGAGTGACAACTCTGAAAAGTTATTCTGGGATTGACTCAAGCAAACCAGGTATACGACAATGGACCTTAATACGCACATGGTTTGACACTCTCAAGGGTTATGATTTTTTGAATTCATAATATCATTTTGAACCATTTTTAAGAGGAAAAAATATTCCCATGAGAATATATGTTAGGAGTAGATCATGGATAACATATATTTAATCCTAAAAAGTCATTAGTTGAGGAAATAAATATAATTTAGAAGTTAAACCTTCATTTTCATTGGACTATGATTTATGTGTTTAATAGTTTATTTTACTGATTCCAAGGTTTACTTTTATTCTAGACAATGTTATGTAATATGGGAAATTGGGTTAACAACTGATGTGAAGGGAAATGTGAGGACCACCCCAATGAGATTCCCAACCCAATGGGAGAAGGGATCACAAATATTTTTATTACACTCTCTTAGATAACTCAAATTATGAATAGAATATTGGATATGAGGATCTCCCAAAACCCCTAAGAGAGATCAATCTACAATCGATAGCTTCATGTGATAAGGGCCTCCTACGTTCAATGTATCATCCAGTCCCTTAATCATGGAACAATGGACCAAATACATTGAGAAGATATTATCCATCCTTCAATGCTCTGAACAAGAGAAGGTTCTACTAGCTATTTATTTTATGGAGGGATAAGCTAACCATTGGTGAAAATTTGTAAACAAGATATGAATCATAAGGAAGAGATAGAAGTGTTGGAGTGAAAGTAATTCTATAAAATGTTTGTTGATAAATATTTTCCATGCATCCTAAAACATAAAATGGAATTTTATTTCCTTTACATTACGCAAAAAGATGAAGAATACATCAGGGTAAATGAAGAAAAATTCAAAATACATTCATGATATTCCTAACTATTTGTCATTACCTCTAAATACATGTTTTACGACTTATTTTTTAGGTTAAAACCCAGTCTATGAAAAGCAATCATGATCCATTACTTAGATAGCTATAAATAAATTTTATGATGTGCCCTCAAAGAAAAAATGGAGATCAAAGAATCCCAATGGTATCATGGGGATAAGAAGCATAAATTGGAGTTTAGTTATGGTTTTCAAATAGAGAGATATACCGGTTCCATGAAATTTCAACATCCCACTTGTCAATGCTGTGAGAAGAAGCACCCCATAAATTACCTAAAGGGAAGAAATAAATATTTTAGGTATGGGAAGTAAGGACCCCTAGAAAGGAATTGATAATAGGAGAACCCCATGAATACGATGGAGGAACATAATTATCTGGTCAACCCGAAGTGAATATTCCATTATATTAACTATAAGAAACCAAGGAACTTTTCAAACCAATAACCTAAGATAATGGGTTTTATAGAAAAGAAACAACCTCCAAGCCATCAAGGGTGATCTTTTTCCAACACTACCATTGAAGAAAATACTAAAAATGAATTGGTGGCATGTGCACCTATTATTCATTCAAGAAGAGTGAATGTACTTTTTTATTATGGTTCTTTTAATTCCTTTATATCATAAACGTTTAGTAGAACTATCTAAACACCACAAAAAATCATGGAAGTAGTTATGTAATTGAAAATAGAATTTGGGGAAAATTTTTCATCACATGTATATATCTCCTCCCCTATCAAGATTTATCAGATGAACTTCCCAGAGAACCTTATCATACTCCATTTGGTGTAATTGGATGAAATTTTGGGCATGGATTGGCTTTCCATATTTAGAGCGAACATTAATTACCTCTAGAAGGAAATAACTCTCAATATGGTGAATCAAATCCCGATTCTATACAAGTGAAAGGATGATGAATCTTCTATAACACCATCATATCAAGCATGAATATTATTTCCTTGTGAGAAAGTTTATCTATATAAAATGATTTAATCTATGGAAAAGATCATCCTCAAAGACATACCTATTGTGATGGAATATGCTGATGTGTTTCTCAAAGAATTTCATGGTCTTCCTCTATGCTGAGAGGTCGAATTTTCAATAAAGATTTTAATCGGGGCATTGCGAATATCCAAGAATTTGTACAGGATGGATTTTTTGGAACTTGAAGAGATAAAGAAACAACTACATGGGAATCTAGATAAAGTGTTTATTCACCCATGTGTGTCACTATGGGGTGCACCAGTCCTCTTTATCAAGAATAAGGATGAGTCAATGTGCCTTTTCATTGATTACTATGATATCAACTAGATCACAATTATGAATAAATACCCTTTTCTATAGATTAATTATTTTTTTGATTAACTACTTGGAGCACGAAACTTCTACAAGGTGGATACGTGGTTGTGATATTGACAAGATAGGGTGAAGAAGGTTAATATCCCCAAGACTACTTTTCAAACACGGTATGAGTGCTACGAGTTCATATTTATTCCATTTAGACTCAATAATTACCCATTTATATTCATGAACATTATGAACAGTGTCTTTAGAGATTACCTCAAAAATATTTGTGGAAGTATTTATAGAAGATATTATATTATACTCCAAAACCAAGGAGGTACATGAGGAGCATCTGACCACTATGAAAGGCCTTATGAATTGAGAGGATTTATTAAAATACAAAAAGTGTGATTTATGTTTTAAAGAAGTATCATTTTTGGGACATATCATCCCGAGTAATTGGATATTTTTGGATCCTTCAAAGAAAAAAGAAGTTGAATGTTGGCTAAGACCAGCATCCAAGATAGATATCTGTATTTTACTAGGGTTAGTTTGATATTATTGACGATATTTGGGAAATAACTTATGATTTTCAAACAATCCTACCTAGATAACTCGAACGGAAGACATATTTTATTGTGAGAATTTATCACTGAATTAACTGACATAGATGTATATTAGAGAAGTGGTGGGGATGTATGGAGTACCACAATTGATTGTTCCCGATCAAGATCCAATATTCAACTCTATCTTTTGAAAAAGTATCCATCACTATCTAATCACTGAGTTGAACTTTAGTATGGATTATAAACCTTGATCTAATGGCCAATATGAGGGGACTATTCAAACACTTGAGGACATATTGAGAGCATACTAAATTTACTTCAAAGGATTGTGGGACCAACATCTTCCTCAATCAAGTTCTCTTACAAAAACTATATCCACTAAATCATCCAAATGGATCCCTATAAATCTTTTTAAGGAAGAGTTATTGAACAATGACATGTTGGGTTAAAGTTGGGGAAAAAAGTTATGTCTGGAAATGGATGAAGAAATGGTAGAGAAGTTTAAGACCATTCAGTAACACATCATGTTTTTTCCTAGTAGATGGAAATTTTATGATACAAATCATCAAAAAATCCTATAGTTTGAAGTTGGAGACATAATATTCCTATTTATATCTCCATGGAAGAATTTGATAACATTTTGGAATAAGGGAAATCTTATTCCAAGTTACATTACCCCCTTTGAGATCTTTGATTGCATTGGAGCAGTGGTCTATCAACTAGAACTTCCACCGAACCTATCTCAACTACATGATGTACTCCATGTATCCCTCTTATGGAAGTACATACCATACCCCTCATAGTTACTCAATCATGAGTTAATACCATTACAGAATTAAATTTCCTAGGAGGAGTATCTAGTGATGATATTATATAGTAGAGAAACAGTTATATGAAATAACAAAGTGAACCTCATCAATGTGTTGTGGAGAAACCAAAATTTTTAAGAAGAAACCTGGGAATCAGAGGAGGTAATGAAGTAAAGGTACATTCATCTATTTTATTCTGGGAAAAGATAATTTCTAGGGAAAAATATCTAAATGGGTATGATTATAATGACCCAAACTATTATATAAAAATCCCATTTTAATTCAATTAAATTTATTATAAAGTAATATGGTTATAGAAAACACATTAATTTATTTTGATTTATTATATCAAATTGGATTAAAATTACCATCATGTATATTTACCATTGATAATATTGTCATTAAATAGTGATCACATGATTAGTATAAATATAGGTGTTTAATAAATCTAATTGACACAGAAAATGGAAGTGATGTCCCCAATCAGTAGGTCCGTACCCTATGAATCCCATTTACCAGAGCGTATAAGGGAGATAAAATTTCTTTAATTTACCCTTCAATAATCCCAATATGATATCCAAAAACTTAAGCATGAGAGAAACTATTTGTGGGAGAATTTCATGCTCATCAATGTCACGACCCAAACCAAGTTCATCAAACCACCCAAGGAAAGTCCCACCATCACGCACTTTACTCATAAGGAGTTTTCTAATGTATTAAATGGATATGTATCAATACCTTAACAATATGAGTATTTACATTATTTTATAAAGAATAATGAATATATTTTCATTCTATTATTGTTACTTTTTAAATGATTTTTATTTTGATTCAATAAAAAACAAATTGTATTTTTGGTTAATATTGAAATTAAATTAAGGAATATATGAATTAATAGATTTTTGAAATAAATAATATTTTAATAAAATATTATTATTAAATAATTTTTATCAATTATGAATTGTCGTATTGTTTTTATGAAGTCAAGTATAATTGTTATTAAGGGTTCAGAAACAACTATTGTAAAAAACGCATTATTTTCAATAAATATCGGTCATTATTTTAATTGTTATAATTCGCATATTTAAAAAATTATTTAGAAAAAATGAATATTATTTTTGGAATAATATATTCAAAATTATCCAACAGTGAATTTTTCATAATTTTCTGAGACAATACAATTTTCAGGATAAAATTAAATACAGTATAAATATACTATATGTTTTATGACATCATAATGACCCAAATGTTATGTGATATGTAATATAAATGGGATTTTGGAACAAATATATGATTTTAATTTAAAATAATTTTATTTTAATCTAGTTTTATTTATTTTATAAAACCTTTGTGAATCCTCCAAAACATATGATATATTTTATAGTTTTAAACCAGTTCTTTAAGAGTGTGACTCACCTCTACACAACCAATAATAATATTTTAATAAGTTTAGACCAAAAACATATAAAATAATGTAAAACATTCACATTTGGATAAAACCATGGGAAAATCATGGAATCGTTTGTGGGTTTGGATATTTTATTATGTAGAGTCCAAAACAAAAATAATAAAGAAATCTCCCTACTTTCCTATATGAACCACCCAAGATCTCATTTATCTTCACCCAACACATGTATGAACATCCATAATATTACATAAACTCTCTATAGTTCTCTCAAGGCATCCAAAGCTTTCAATAAGTCCTTCTCAACCATTTGGAGTCTTGCATTCATGTAAGGGATCCACACCATCCTCTCGTCCTTTAAACTTACGGAAACATATTTAAAATCAGTTCTTCTAATATCAAATGGTTATATTGTAATTTATTTATAATAGTTACCTTAATGTCCATTTGATTTTATTTTTATAATGAATCCTTTATCCTCCCCCATCTGTACCCTTACATAAGTCATTACTATGCTGAAATTTCGTAAGGGTCCCTCACCTTATCTTTTTTTATTGAAGTTTTTTATGAAATTATGAATTATATTTATATTTCCTAATGTTGAAAATTTTACAAAAATATCTCTATTAATTCCCATTGTATTTTTAAATGATTAATACCACCTTTATCTCTTATAAAACATTTATATTAATTGTTATGTAATGTCATCATGAAGCCAAAATTTCACTATGCTTTTCCATGACAAAACAATTGTGTAGTGAATACCATGCCCATTTTTCTATCAAGGGTCTTCGCCATTATGAACTTATACTTATTTAATATACAATTACTTATATTTTTTCCACATTCCATAATTGTAGAATAAAATATGATTATGAATGTACCCATGTTGTATGATCTATGTGGAACACTTAAACATGATAATGGAATATATATGATGGGTGCACCTAGACAACACTCCAATGCATTGAGTAATGTTTTGTATCATGAAATGTTCTGTGGGGACAGAGAGTTTACCCAATTACTTTATGGTACTTTGACCACCAGGAGGTATTATAGTATTTAGCTTTGACCTAATTTGTTGATGTAATGTCTTAATTTGTTTCCACATTTCCCTTGCTACCTTTATGATTACCGTGTTATATCATGTTTCATTATTCATGTTTATGAATCCTAATATTTATTTACCCCATTTATATGCGTATTGTATAAAATTTATATTCTTATTCATGTTAATCCATGTTTATCCTTTTATTGGGATTTATATCTCACCTATTTTTTATGTTTGTCCCTAGGTTATCCCATATAATTTTAAGTTGGTTAGAATATTATGATCTGGTCAAGGGAGTGTTCAATAATATTGTGCATCCCATGTTATAAGTTGTTTTTTAATTTACCTATTTCCCAAATAAACTATACTTGTCATTCTTCTAGGTTGTATTATGTGTAATTTTACGTAATAAAGCATGAATTAATGTTTAATAAAGAGTAGGATTGTTATAGATGGTTAAAGACCTTAATAAGAAATTGGAATCTAAAGAACATTTTTTTTGAATCTTAGTCAAAACATATTGAGTTTGAAAGTACCATAATAAATTTGAATGAAAATTTATGTATTTTCTTGATGTAAAAGATGAATAATCTCAAGCCGTAGAAAAATATCATTCTAAAATAAGGTGAAATATTCACCTAATAAATTTAAATGTACATATGATTTTATTAACATATCAGGTGTTGGAAAAAATGTTGGGAAAGAATGGATGGATAAGGTTTGTGATAAATCTTTCACATGCATTGAAGTTTAAATTTCCCTTCAAAAGAAATATGGGACTCACCCAAATAAAGGAACATTTGAATGAAGTTATGGACCTAAAAACAATCTATAGAGATATATCATACTTCTATATAAAACCTATTTTTTAGAGTATTTTTGGTTCTGTAGAATTTATGGGAAAAAATATTACAACTGTTGGAATAATATGTCATTTACTTGAAAGAGTCGGGAACGACGGGGGAGAAATGGTTGTAGAATAATGGTTAACATTCCCCCAGATCTACCTCGACCACCGTTTGTGCTACTAGATCAGTCAGAGCCACCCCATCCATACCACGGCTAGTCTTGACCTGCTACAGGCCTATCTCAGTTGTCCGGTCCTCATTTGGCAGCTACTCTTCAGGCATCAACTAGCAGGCAGCGGGATGTACCTAATTCCAGCCAACTGCTGGTCCAGCCGGCAGGGCCCGTCGTGCCTCCATTTGTAGAGCGACATCCTATAACAAGAGTTTCATGTTTGGCATCTAAGTATTATGTTCTGAAGCACCTTTCCGACATTCTAGCAAGGCTTTCTATCCTTGAGTCTCTTTTCCTGTTGTCTGAAATGCGTGAGGCACTTGCCGAGTCCCTATGGAGCCCCCTCTAGTTTGAGACGGAGGTAGCAGCTACAAAATCCTTCCACGCGGAGGTGATTAAGAATTCCGAATGTCAGGTAGTTATCTCGTTCTCTAGAAAAGAAAAAGACCATCCCACACAGGGGCACATTCGCCCATTGTACGTCACTGCTCAGTTCAATTTCATGGAAGTCCGCCGCTGCCTTGTTGACACATGTTCTGAGATTAACCTAATACTGACTCAGACACTGTGAAAGATGGGTTTTTCTAAGGATGATTCAACTCCCTCAGACCTTATAATCCCGGGTTATGACAGGACCGAGCAATCCCTGATTGGTAAGATCCACTTGAAGACTCAGTTCGGTGGCCTAATTGCCAGCACCGAGTTAATGGTCGTCTCCCCGGACACCACGTACAACACATTGATGGGCAGGCCATGGCTCCATCTGCATGCAGTGGTCCCTTCTTCGTATCACCAATGCCTCAAATACTCCCTCAATGGTCGTGTCGACATGCTCCATGGAGATGCATCTTCTTTTTCCTCTTGTGAAACCAGCTATCTGGACGCTGAATATTACAAGAGAAAGGATAAGCAAATCCTGGAAAGAAAGGATGAACCCGCCCCGGTCACAAGTGATCCCTGGGCAGTTCTGGACTATGCCTACATCTTCTCGATCCATCGGTTGGTGGCCACGACCCCCGACATGGGGAAGTGTTTTGTTGTTTCAGGTATAAGGGGAAGGCATATTCCTAGGTCCAATCAACGGTGGAAAATTACCTCGTACTCCTACACCAACCAGACTCAAGTGATCCCGGAACCTCCTAACCCTGTACGGTATTGGGATGTCAGTCTCAGGGCAATGGTGGTACATCATACGTGTATCTTCTGCTGGGCTGGAATCAACCGGCTCAGGCCGATGCATCACTACTGCTTTGATTTCATTAAGTGTGGCCCCATGGGCCGAAGGCCAGATGGGATTGGATCGAATGCCTTCATCGCTATGGTCTCAGTGGCACATAAGTCTTCTGACGTGATGACCACTGCCGCTCAGGACAACACCAGCCTCCCATCAGATAATGGTGGCTCGGAAACGACTCCCCCATGGAATATCCCTCCACATGTGGAGAAGAGTGCTTGGATGATGTACCCCTACCTTTGATGAAGGTGTTTCTACCATGGTCGATGAACTAGTATAGGTGAACATTAGTAGAGAGGCAGATCCGAGACCCACATTGATCAGTGTCTCCATGCCCCTGGAGGAGCAGCAACAGTACGTGGACTTTCTCAAACAACACTATGACATGTTTTCCTGGAGTTACGATGAGATGTCAGGACTAGATCCCCAGATATCCATCCACCGCCTTGGCCTCCTGACAAACCATCGTGGGTTCAAGCAACCTCCCAGAAATATGCACCCTTCTCACGGTGCCATGGTTGAGGTCGAAGTTCATAAGCTCATAAAATCCAACATCATCAAGGAAGTCCATTACCCTAGGTGGGTAGCCAACATTGTGCCAGTTGGAAAGAAGAACAGGCATATCAGAGTCTGCATCGTCTTCTACGATCTCAATCGCCACTGTCCGAAAGATGATTTTACCCTCCTAGTGACAGAGTTGTTGATTGATGACACGACCAAGTTCCAAGCCCTCTCCTTCATGTATGGGTATTCCAGGTACAACCAGATTTGGATGGCCCCTGAGGATAAAGAGTACACTGCCTTCAGGGATCCCCAAGGTACCTTTTATTATGAGGTTATGCCCTTCGGCCTGAAAAATACGGGTGTCACCTATCAGCGGGCCATTCATCGCATATTCAAGCCGATTCTCGGGACACTGATGGAATGCTACATGGATGATCTGGTGGAAAAATCTCTCCAGTTCCAGGACCATCTCAAGGACCTTGAGAAAGTGTTTGTCTTGCTCCGTTCCTGCCACCTAAAGATAAACCTGTTGAAGTGTGCCTTTGCGGTCACTTCCGAGAAGTTTCTTGGATTTTTTTTCAGATATCGAGGCATCGAGATCGACCTAGAGAAGATCAAGGCCATCAGCCAGATTCCTCCCCCAAGAAATATTTGGGAGTAGCAAGGTCTCCAAGGCCACTTAGCCTACATACACCAATTCATTGCGATTTTGGCTGGCAAGTGTAGTCCCTTTTCCCGGCTGAGGAAGAAAGGCTCCACCTATGAATGAAATGAAGAGTGTCAGACCGCCTTTGAGGAAATCCAGCAGTATCTGCTCTATCCTCCGGTTTTGATGCCACCCATCTCGGGAAAGCCACTGGTCCTTTATGTGACTACCTTGTAATGGTCCCTCGGTGAACTTATCGCCTAGAAGAACAATGAGGGGAGAGAAAACAATCTCTACTACCTCAGCTGCATGCTACCCGATACAAAGACCTGATACTCCCCCATCAAAAAGAGCTACCTTACGCTTGTATTCTCCATTCAGAAATTGCGGCATTACCTGCAACACCAAGAGGTCCAGTTGGTCTCTCGACTAGACCCACTAAAGTACATTATGAACAATCCCATGTTGACTAGATGACTAGCATGATGGGTGGAAATCCTCAAACAGTTCGACATAAGATTCGTGCCTCAGAAGGCTATCAAAGGACAGGCATTGGAAGATTTTCTAACTGCCCATCCAACCTCTGTGGATCATGCCCTAGACCTGTATTTTCTCGATGAGGCAATCCTCTCAGTCGATCATGTCATCTAATGTTAGAAAATTCACTTCGACGGTGCCTCCCAGAGCCCCACCGGTAGGAGGCTTAACAATCCTAAGCTCACCATAGTGGTTTTGGGTATCATCTTCATCACCCTGGTGCAAGCCATTCTGCCATACTCATTCTTGTTGTCAGAAGGCTGAACCAACAATATGGCAGAGTATCAGGCTCTCATCACCAGCCTCGAGCTAGCCCGTGAGATTGGCGTGCCCCATCCGTATGTGAAAGGGGATTACAAACTAGTCATCAAGCAGGTCAATGGTGACTATGTCTTCCGGAAGCCAGAGCTCATACCATTATTGGAGTGAACCCTCCATCTATTAGTTCAGTTCCCTTCTCGACCAGAGGTTACCCAGGTCCCTCGGTCATAGAACGGTCGAGCAGACGCTTTGGCCGACTAAGCTGCATCACTCGCAGAACCTGAGCAGGATGATTTGATCATACATGAGGCACACCGAAGAGTCATTTCCCCTGTCACCCCAGAGGATGACGACGGCCTGCAGGTAAGACATCTTACCGCCAGAACCTCTATGTCAGGAGCCCCAGGTACTTCAGATGAAGTGGGTGAGGCCACTCCCAACTGGAGAGCACCTTTTGTCGAGTATCTCGAAAATTTGTTCCTCCAAGATGATCGGGCCGAGCGCAAGAAAATCCGATTCCGTGCACTACAATTTACTCTCCAGAGTGGTCCTAATTGTGAGTGTATCCTTTATAAGTAGGGATTCGATGGTGTTCTCCTCCATTTCATTCAGGGAGTTGAGATTTCTCAGGTCATGCAAGAGGTTCATGTCGGTTCCTACGCTACCCACCAAGATGGGCCCAAGCTGTCCCATCAGATCCGGAGGTTGGGGTACTTCTGTCCCTCTATGATACATGATTGTATTGAATTTTCCAAGGGATTCCATGTGTTCCAAGTCTATTCTAACTTCCTGCATTGGCCGCCAGAGCCTCTCCACTCCACCAAGTACTCTTGGCCATTTTTGGTGTGGGGACTCGATGTCGTGGGACCATATCCCCCGGCGACAACTCGCCATTGTAGGTTCATCCTAACTGCTACATATTTCTTCTCTAAGTGGGCAGAGGCAGTTCCACTCAAAGGGGTCAAGGCCCGTTCCATATTTGAATTCGTGAGCTCCAATATCATCCACCGGTTTGCAGTCCCTCACGCTATCCTCACTGATAACAACCCCAACTTCCGAGTAGCCGAGCTGAAGAAAGTGTACGCCAAGTACAATATCCATTCGAACCATACCTCTCCCTATCATGCGCAGGAAAATGGGAAGATTGAGGCATTCAAAAAAACTCTCTCTAACATCCTGCAGAAAATGGTCGGTCAGAACAAGAACAGTTGGCCGGACAAGCTCCCCAACTCCCTCTTGGCGTATCAGACGACGACTCGCAATTCCACCCAGGTGACTCCGTAATCCCTGGTGAATGGGGATGAGGATGTCCTGCCCATCGAGATCCAGATACCATCGTTATGCACTGTATTTTATGACCAGAAGGCACCAGATAAGGTGGCCAAAATCCGTATAGCTGAATTGGATGCACTAGATGAGAACAGGCTTCGTGCCCGACATAATCTGGAAAGACATCAGAATAAGAGAGCCAGAGCCTTCAACAAGAAGGTTCGCCTTCGCTCTTTTCTGCAAGGTGACCTGGTGTTGGCCCTCCGAGCGCCAATGATCCCTGGCAGAAAACCACCCAAGCTGGAGCCCAAATGGGAAGGACCTTATATCATTCATAAGGTTTACCCTAATGGAGCATACTCCTTGGTGACCATGGATGGTGAGCGCATAACTCCTCCCACCAACACCAAGTTCCTCAAGAAATACTTTGCCTGAGCCCCATGGTCCTGCATGACCATAAACTGTACGGTCCCGCATGACCCTAAACAACACATTACAGTCCCGCATGACATTAAACTACACCACTATCCTGCATGACAATAAACCACAAAATGGTTCGAGCTCTATGACCTTAAACTAATATCCCCCTCGTCCTTACTACAAGACGATAAACTGAAAGCTAGTTAGGCCTTCCTGACTGAGGGCCAACCGTCAGGCCCCTGGCCCAGATTCTCTATGATGCTATTGTGCGGCGCGGTGTGGTATTATGTACTCATTCACATCAGGTTACTCACCAGACCATACATATCCCCACACGAGACGCGTCCTCATCCCATATGACGTTAAACTGCATCTCATCCAGTATGATGTTAAAATGCGCTTTTAGAACTACGTATGTCTTGATTCCTATCCTAATGGGATATGTAGGAACGATCAGACATCTTGTATTGATCCCAACCCCAAGATTTTCTCTTTGACCGTCCCCCCTAGGTATAGTTTCCTCAGAGGGTCCTCGCATGAGAAGGAGTAGGCTTCCTTAGCCCCACTCATATGAGGATTATAATGGTCACACCATGTGCCCACTCCTGTTCTTCTATCCTCCCACGTCTTCACCACATGACGTTAAACTGCCTGGCCTTCAGGAACTACGTATGGCTTGATTCCCATCATCATGGGATCCGTAGGAACGCCTAGAAATTTCGTATCTTGGCCGAGCCCAAAAACTAGAATTCTTCCCCTCGGGTCAGGACATATGGAAGGGAGCATGTTTTCGCCCCAATTCATGTCGAGTTATCCTCAACCCAGCTGTGTGTCTCCCTCTTTGGAGATGTTCGCCTCTTTCTTAGATGGGCACAACTATGATCCACCCACTACTTGATTGGGATTCCATCACTTTACCCATCTGAAAGGGCCCCAGAATGGTATGGATGCTAGGCCTAAGGGCTCTCTTACCACATCCGGCCGACGCCCGCGAGGATGTTAAGAAACAGGTCGATACAAGTCCCGTGTTTCGAATGTGGTCAATGGTCGATGCTCAATTTTTACTCCCATCTCTGGTCACCATAAGGAAGATGTGTTTCGAACAAGGTCAACAACCACCCTGGATCATTGGTCCCACCCCAAGATGTCCCAAACATCGAGTGTAGTGATTCGTTTTCCCCATCCCGAAGTGTCAATCTCTTTTTGGGAAGGGCCAACCATCGGGCCCCAGGCCCAGGTTCCCTATGATGGGATTGTTCGGTGTGGTGTGGGATTATGTCCTCATTCATGTCGGGTTACTTGCCATGTCGCACACATCCCCGGGTGAGACACCTTATCCTCCCTCCCATCCTTACTGCAAGACGATAAACTGCAAGCTGGTCAGGCCTTCCTGAATGAGGCCTAGCCTCAGGACCCTTGACTTTTCCGGGCCCCCAGCCCCCCGTCTTTAGAATAAGATGATAAACTTCAAGTTATCCAGGCCTTCCTCAAAGAGTCCTAGCCTCAGGCCCCTCAGACTTTCCGGGCCCCCGACCCCTCGTCCTTACAGCAAGATGATAAAATGTGAGCTGGCCAGGCCTTCCTGACTAAGGTCCAGCCTCAAACCCCTTGGCCTTCTTAGGCCCCTTAGCCCAAGTTCATACCCAGAGTGTATGGTGTGGTATGGGATTATGTCCTCATTCACGTTGGGTTACCTGCCGTTCCGTACACCTCACCTGCCTAGGGAATCCTATTCACCAACCCTCGTCCTTACTGTATGACGATAAAATGTAAGCTGGTTCGACCTTCCTGATAGAGGCCCAGCCTCAGGCCCCTTGGCCTTCCCAGGACCCTGGCCCTCATCCTCACTGCAAGACATTAAACTGCGAGCTGGTCAAGCCTTCCTGACCGAGGCTCGGCCTTAGGCCCCTTGGCCTTCTTGGTCCCCTTAACCCAAGTACTTACCCAGACTGTGTGGTGTGGTGCGGGATTAAGTCCTCATCCACGTCGGGTAACTCGTCGCTCCGTACACATCCTCGTTAGGGTATCCTGCCCCTGGGTATCTTCTAGAACTACGTGTGGATTTATTCCCATCCTTATCGGATACGTATGACCACCCGAATGTCTAGGCCTCGGGTCCAGCCCCATCTCCTAGAAATCTCCATCCCATCTTGGCCCCTTGTCCTACCTCTCCTGAGCCACTTTTTCGACCCTTTTCGATAGTTCACCAATGTGCCTAAGGGTACTCTAGTTTTTTACCTGGAGCATCAGACTCTACTCGGACATGTTTCCACCCACTTTTCAGGCTTTGTGTTTCTATTCATTAGGGATTCGATCACCTTTCACACCCAATGGAACCCCCGAGTGGAATGGATGCTAGGCCTAAGGGCTCTTCTACTATTACAGGCCCCAAACGGCATGTATACTATGCTTAAGGGTTATCCTACCATTACGGGCCAACGCACCCACGGTTTTCGAGCAAAAAATTGAAAAAAATCTCATGTTGCGAATACGGTCAGTGGTTTATGCTCGTTTGTTGTTCCCATTTCAGGCTAATTCAATATAGATACTGCTTTTCCACCATGGTCAGCAGTAACCCTCCATCACCACGCCAACCCCATTAAGCCCAAAATGTCAATTAAATGATTCACATCCTTCTCCATCCCCATCATGTCCAAGTAGATCTTCGAAACTCTTGATACTATTCCTCAGTACGCATCTACATGTTAGGGGAACAAAGCTGCGTTAAGGGTGTACTTTGGGGCACTTCACCGACTTCCCCTCGATGGACGTTTCGAGTATTGCGATAAAGATCTTCCTCCCTTATTTCCCTCACCGAGTTTAACTCACATGGGCTTAGGTATCGGGTCAAGGTATGTGCTTACTTGGAATGTGGTCATCCACCCATGGTCCGAGCCCTAAGACTATAAACTAAGATCTCCTAAGAACTACGTCTGGCTTGATTCCCATCCTCATGGGATACGTAAGAATGCCCATACCCCCTTTCTATGGGTCTAGTTTGAGTTCAGCTAAATTTTCTCTTTTTTCCTGCCTTCAGGACTTTGACTGTGGGACATGTGGCGTGATGTGGGATTATGTCCTCATTCACATCGAGTTTGCAAAAGCCGCACCATGCGAACCACGTTCTAAGAATTATCCCTCCTATTTCCTATCCCACACGACATTAAAAGGCGCTATCCAAAACTACATATGGCTTGATTCCCATCCTAATGGGATACATAGGACCACCCGAATGTCTAGACTTCGGGTCTAGCCCCACCTCCTAGAGATCTACCAATCTTCCGGTCACATAAGCCCCTGGGCTTGTCCCTCTCCATGAGGGGGGTATATAGGTGTTGTACATGGTTCTTGGCACTATTCCCCCTTATCCCGGGAACCCGCCGTCTCTTGGCCTCCCTCAAGTTGAGTCCCTCGACCCCTTGTAGTTGTTTTCCTATGTGTTAAGAGTACTCTGGTATAGGACTAAGAGTGTCATATTTGACTTGGTCAAGTTCCTTCCACTTTTCAAGCTTTGTGATCCCCTTCATTCGGGCTTCCATAATCTTTCACACCCAAAGGGACCCCGAAGAACGGTCTGGATACCACGCCGAAGGGCTCGCCTACCGTTACAGCCCAACGCCCCTGAGGGTTCCAGACAACAAATTGATACAAATCCCACGTTGCGAACATGGTCAGCGGTTTATGCTCATTTGTTTGTCTTCATTTTAGGCTAACGTAACATGATGCTGTGTTGCGAACATGGTCAGAAATAATCGTCCGTCATTATGCCAGCCCATTCAGGCCTTGAATGTTGGTCACATGATTCACGTTATGTTCCACCCCATTGTGTCTAGGCAGAATCTCGACATTCTTGGTGCTATCCCTCAGTCCACCTCTGCACGTCAGGGGGACAAAGCTACAATACGGCGTCCTTCGGGGCTCCCACGGTCCGACCTCTAAGACCATAAACTAAGATCCTCATTAAGGGATATCTGCGGCTCAATCCTCATCCCCATGAGATGAGATGGGTCACCCGGATGTCTTGTTTCCAAGTCCAGCTCAGCTGGGAACTAGTTCCTCATGCCCCTTTCCCTCTTACCTCTATTTGGGCCCCTTGGGCCGAGGTTCCTATCTTGGAATTGTGTACGGTGTGATGTGGGATCATGTCCCCATACACATTGGTTATGTTTCATGGCACCATACACATTCCCCTCCTAGCATTGTCTCTACTACATCTATGCTTCATGACGTTAAAATGAACGCTCGGTCCTATCACATGACCCTAAACTGTGACATTATCATCATGGACGCACGAAAAAAAATGACATTGCATTGTGATAACCTCGTTGTAGAGGACATCACGTTGGGGATTGGTCACGTGTCATACCATTTGTCAATGCCTAATATGGATTTATTCTTGTGGTGACACCAGGGCTTGCTACCCAAGGCCTATCGCTTCACAAAAAAAAACCACCCACTTTAAAGGAAAAACATGATTTATCAAATACCACTTCTCTTGGTGTGAGGGATACACCCGCGCACCCCTTTCATCCATTGAACTGGTACCTTACCATGCTGTAGCACCCTCTAGAACTATGTATGGCTTGATTCTCATCCTCATGAGATACGTAGGAGCACCCACGCACTTCCCTGTGGGCCCAACCTAACTTCCTTGTTTGGTCCCTCAACTCGAGCACTTCCCTAGAGAACACATGGTATGTAGGGATTATGTCCTCATCGTCGGGTTTTGTAACCACCTTACCATGTGTCCACTACTGTCCTTACCCATACATGGTCCGAGTTCTATGACCTTAAACTAAGAACCTCTCAAGAACTATGTGCATCTTTATCCACATCCCCATGGGGTACGTAGGAATGCCTTTGCACTTTGCTCAGGCCCAGCTCAAATCTCATTTTCAGTCCCTTGACCTGAAACCTCTATAAAGGGGGTTGTTCGGTGTGGTATGGGATTATGTTCTCATTCACGTCGGGTTGTTCACTACACCACACACATCCCCGGTCCCCATCCGCGTCAAGTTTTTTGTAAATACCCACCACGTGCCTCTAGTGTTTCCTCCCATCCATGGTCCGAATTCTACGACCCTAAACTAATATCTCCCTATGGGAAGGGACTCGACCCACTCTATCTAATACATATCGATGTGGTATTTATATGCATTTTGAAAAAGATCCTGGAGTGTGGTATTCTCATGGGGACATTCCCCTTTTCCCATGACCAAGCTTTGGGAGCTCGGTATTTGGATCCTCATCCTCTTCCAC
The DNA here is from genome assembly GCA_963277665.1 of Viscum album. Lineage (NCBI taxonomy): Eukaryota > Viridiplantae > Streptophyta > Magnoliopsida > Santalales > Viscaceae > Viscum > Viscum album. Next base: position 1,221,469,061 of record OY728139.1, on the reverse strand, counting down.
ATCCGAAAGAACCCTTAGACGACATGAATGCTAGGATTAGTGGATATCCATGGATGCTGAGCCTAAGGGCTCTCCAATCATTTGTGGCCAACGTCCCTATGGATCTATGACAACATTTTCGACATAGTCCCATGTTACGAACATGGTAAATGGTCGACCCTCATTTGTCTGTCCCCATTCTTGGTTAACGCGATATGGATGCTGCGTTTCCGCCATGGTCAACATTCATTCTCCATCATCACGCTGCCATCATTGCGATCCAAATCTCGAGCATCACGATTCACACATTTCCACTTTCTCATGTTCAAGTGGAATACCAACACACTCGGCTCTACCTCTTCGTGCATCTAGGTGCGCCACATAGTCATGCTATTGCCATTGGGCCGGTATTCACCGAGCGTCCCTTCACCCTAACTTTCCCCTTCCTGGGTCGGGAAATTTCTCCATTTAATTCTTGTTTCCCACATCGATCATGACTCACGTAGGCTTAGTAGTTTTGGTAGGATGTGTACCGGCGCAATCATGCTTCTCATCGCCCTGCATGATGTTAAACTGTGCTTCCAGAACTATGTGTGTCTAGATTCCCATCCTCATGGGATACATAGGGACACCCTGGTATTTTTGCCAAGGGTCCATCCCACTTGAATCATAACTCTGGTTATTCCCCTTTCCGCCCACCTGGCCGGACCCCTCATAGGGGACCTTATAACAATAACTCTACCCTGAAAAAGTTCAGAATGCCCCAAGATGACATTAAGAAGCAATAGACCCCCTCGCCAGAGAGGCCCTGTCAGAAAAACATGGTCCACGATCAAACTGATGTCCCCATCTAGCGTACTCACACCACTATGGTGTAATTTCAGGAGTATTGAATTCTGTTCAAACAAACCATCACTCCACATCCCATGCTTTGTGTGCCCCTTTATTCGGATCATCATCCTCTTTCACATCTAGAGGGACCCCCTAACAATATGGATACCAGACCTATGGTCCGCCTGCTATCCTGGGCCAACGTTCCGGAAGACTGGTCATGTTTAGAGGGGCCCCCTAACTGTATGGATACTCGACCTATGGTCCGCCTGCTATCTTGGGCCAATGTCCCAGAAGATTGATCGACGATATTTGAGTTAGGCCCCGTGTTGCGAACATGGTCAATGATCATCCCTCATTTTTTGTCCCCATTTCAGGATAACATAATAAGGATACCTTTTTTCCACCACGATTAATGGTTGTCCTTCATTTTCACTCCACCCTCACAATGTTCCGAATCTTGGGTATCATGATTCACACTTTCCATTACCACCTGTTCGGACCGATTTCAACGCCCCTGGCATCGCACCGTTCGTGCACAAGAGCACACTGAAAAAAATGGTAATTTGGATGTTCTGAGAACTTCATTCTCCGGCCAGGTCTCTCCTATTTCCTGGAAATCTGGACCAGTTGTCCAAAACCCGAATTCCCAAAGATTTGTTTGCACTCCTATGTTTGGATGGGACTATGAGATGACTATCTCTTGTTTCTTACATTGGGTCCGACTCACGTGAGCTTAGGGAATTTCCATTGGATGTTCCGTAAACATTGTAAGGATGCAAAATGAACCAGTTCAAACAATGAAACTCATGCATGATATGACATTCAAAAAAAATTAGTGCACAAAAGTTCGTTTAAGGGTTTTTAATCATTACAGTACTCGGGGGTCCACTCCCCCCATGGACGGATTGACCCCATCAAAAGAGTGTTTCAGCTACGCCACCCTTTGACTTTTGGCCTCTAAGAATTGATGCCGCTGAATCAGCTCTCTCTCCTCCTTAGCAGCGATGGGGTGCAGTTCATCAGCCTCAGCCCATGCCCTCTCTATGTCAGCCTAAAGGATGACCATCTCTTCGGAAGCCTTCTTCACATGCTCTTTCGCCTCTGCTAGCTGGGCCTTCAATCTTGAGATCAGCTCATATTGTGCATTGAGAGAGGTTGAGCGCTCATCCACTCGGATCTGTAGGTGTTGGACTTCGTCTTCAGCCTCCTGGAGCTTCTTGATGTTCGTTGCCTTCCTCCGATTCTAGACCACGCTGATCCCATAATCGTACTCCCAGATCTTCTCTACCATGAGATCTCAGATGATCGTATGGGGGGGGGGTTGGGCATCCACTCCCTCAGTGCACAGTTCACACAGTCACAAGCAGAGTCTATCCATCACATTCATCCACAGCGCTTGGGGGGTGTCATTGATGAATAGCGTGATCAGCTTCCACGATCGGTGGCGGACTATTTTGTTGTCCTCTTCATCAGAGGCTGTTTCATACTAGTCAGCATGATTGGCAGGCTCGTATGTAGGATACGACTCCAAGAAATATTCTGCAGGATCTATATATGGCGTTGAATCTGGCGCAACATCTGGCACCGGAGCAGGCCTGGTTGGAATCTGGTCGACCGACCGATCCTCATCGTTAGACTCCACCTCAATAACCGCAGGCATGACCCTACTGGTGGTCCCACCAATGATAGGGAGTGTTGTAGCTTGGGTAGATAGGGTAACTATCTCCACTATCACCAGCATTCCCCTAGGAGTGGCCCCAAAAGAAATCACGACCAAGCTCACCTTAGCGGCCCGTGCCAATCGTAGAACTGTACACGATGGGGAAGGGCATGGACATCAGTTGGAATGATATACATATTCCAAGAAATGAATTCAGTGGAGAAGACTTACGGATATTGAACTCTAGGTGCTGCTTCTAGTCTATCCCCACCAGACACAGAATTGGACATAGCCGCAGGCGTGGGTTCCGATGGCCCTGCATCATCACCCACAGAGGGGTGAGAGCGAGGTTTGCGTACAAGTTCCTGGTGCACAGTTTAGATGTACGTAAGAGGTCCATAATGTCCTGAGAGCAGACCCTAAGGAAAGAAACTTAGAATGATACCTCGAGAACCTCTATGAAATCATCAGAATCAGAGTCTTGATCCCCGACTTCTCCTTCCTCCAACGAGCTCCCTCTGCCAGCCTCGTCTTCCCCAATGGATTCTTCTGATTCTTCCGAAAGGGTGAAACGCTCTCTCAGCTCAGCAGCCGACAGCTGTGGGGGAGCCATCTGGTTCAGCAACACCCTCACTGGGTCTGTCATTGGATGCGGGGAACCACTGGAATGTACGTAGTCCTCCAGCTCATACAGATACTTCTTCGTGTCCACCGTAGACACCGCGAAACCGCCCCGGACATGGCCTATACCCGGTAAGACCATACTGAGATGGTTCAAGTGTTTCCACATTGCGGGTGGACTAAGCTATTGCCGGTTGACTTCCCAAATGTTCCAGGCCTCCCGGAAAACAACATTCTCTAGAATGTCGATATGGCGTAGCCGCTTCCCCGGAGCCTGAGTGGATATCCTACAGAATCCTCTCGGTGGTCGCCCCTTTGGATGGCTTTGTTCTTACGGGACCATCAGATCCACCGCTGCTGCCTCATCCTCGGCTGATGCTGGTCTCGCTGCCAAGGCAGCACCGCCACCGTGAGAGGCCCTTGCTGACCTCCGACCCCGACCTCAGGATAGGGGAGCCCGCCATCGCCAACCCGAATGGTTGGATGCATCAGCATTTCCCCCAGATAAGTTGCCTCCCAGCTGATGGCATACTCCATCACCAATCCTAAGGTGACTGTGGATAGAGGCAATGAATTTCGCATTTTCCCGTCTTCCTGTGTGAACATGAGCCACAGTTGCCTCATCACACATGGGTTCTCCTCATGGTGCACCTCCTAGTAGACCTGCGAGGTTAGCCGATGTAGGCACCAGAAATGTCTCATGAACTGATGAGGGGTGTACGGCTCAAAGAGCAACTCATAGTCCACCCATGCCACCAAAACTCCACCTTGAAAGGCCAGGAGATAAGCCTGGTGATCTTCTTTTCCCTAACTGTCGTTGGTGAGTACTCCTGTCGGCAATGGAAACGGGTGGAAGATAAACTTCTCTGCCTTCCACACCCGGTTCAGCACCATCGATACAGTTAATTTAACGTGGAAGCTCCTGGATGCATTCATAATGGAGGGGCAGAAGTTCGACCCTGGTTGCGAGATAGGGTTTGGGTATTCTTAAACTCCCCTGATGTGCGCTGCAATCCACCCATACAGAAGCTGGAAGGGCCCGCATATCCTCAGCGGCCTCTTGCCCTCGCTAACATGCTGCAACATCTTGTGCAATCTGGTGAACATTGGAATCCCCAGATTGACCCGCCATCCTGTGGATAGCATGGATTCCATGATGAACGAGCTGGGCTGCACGCCCATGTTGGTATCCCTCACTGGTAGGATCCAACTGCAGATAAGGACTGCGATAAACGCCGCTAGCCTGACTATCAGCTACTATTCAGTATTGACACTGAAACCCCAGGTCTTCCATTGGCTGTCCTCCAAGAGCCACCAATACAAGTGCTCCTTTCCCCATTGATCCCCCTTTGGACATGTTCAAGGCCTCGGGGGAAACTCTCAGATCACAAAGAGGTTTAGGAAATGACTAAACCACTTCTTAAAGTGGACATCTGTCAACACCTCTTTGTCCTCTCCGGGGACCAGTCCCATCAATGACAGCGCCAGCCGCGACATCTGCTCCAGATCCTCCCACATGCTCATCACGGGGAGGAACTCATCATACATGGCCCCCAAGATCGGGACCCCCGAAATCTAATGGACATCCCATAGAATGATGTCAACCTCCCCATGGTGTAGGTGAAAAGTGTTGGTCCTAGATGACCATCTTATCAACAGCTCCGACATCAGCTGTTTTAGTTGATAAATGTGGAATTGGGAAGCCCATGTCGCCTCATACAAGCCCAATCTCCTCATCTCGGCCCCAAATTCCTCACATGAGGCACCTACCCAGTATGCCCATGCCCAATCATTGGTGATGTTACCGCCCTGGCGCAGGTCCCACTCATCAGACCACCCCTTCTTTGAATCCTGCAAAGCCGCCTTCAGTATGGTGTGGTACATGGGAGGGGATGTCTCCGGTAGTAGTGGATTCCCATCGATGTTATTTATATGGTTGTACAGATAGTCAGCGGTGACAGACGTGAATTCCTCACGTACATGACCATCGACCGCCCTGAACCGTTGATGCTGGCATGGCCTGCTTCTGAACTAACAAGCTGGTTCGTCCCTACTCACCTCAGGAATGAAGACATCATCCCTCATCCTGAACCCATACAAGGGAAGATTCTTGCATAGTGGATAGTTCTTCTGGCTCTCTGATAGAAGTTCTGTCAAAGAATTATGATCTGTGTGGCTTCGGACTAGCTCCCCCAGGCCCAGACAGTTGGCCATCTCATCCCTCCAGGCAGCGTCTGCAAGCACCCCCAGCGCAGCATCTTGATGGGCCATCAAGTTTTAGAACTTGAAAAAATTCCAGTTCTGGCTGCAAAGCCCATTCGTGGAGCCCGTTCTCCGAGATCAGGCACAAATCCAAGACGCGGAGCCTACCCTCACCTTGCAGGTAGATGTTCTCTTGGCGCAGTCGTGGAGTCAAGGACTCGCGGTTCGCCGTGAAGCTCGATTCGCGGTGAGCAGACATGGAGTATGCGGAACTTTGCTAATCAAGAGCGTAAAAAGACAAAGTCGTGAAGAAGGGAAAGTACAAAAGATAGGTCGGCCCCCTATTTATAGGCGGCGACCCCAGAGCTTCGTGGCGTATTCAGCCTGTGTGGAGCTTCACAGTGCGACCAGACCGCGCGGCCCCCGTCAGCCTTGTGCGTACTCTTCGCGAGTCAGCCCCGCGAACTGCTGAACATTTTGGCGATTTACCTCAGACTTCGACCCTTGATCCCCGTATTTATAGGCACCAAAAATATTTGAAAAAGGAGAGACCAAAAAGAGGCCCTGCGCCCTACCTCACGAAGCCCTGACACGAAGCCCCCCTAGCAACACAGCATCCACGAAGCACCAGAGGTGGTAAGGCTCCACGAACGCCCTGATGTTCGCGAGCCCGCCGTGAAGCACCAGAGGCGGTAACGCTCCTCGAACACCCTGATGTTTGAGAACCCGCCGCAGAGCAGAATAGGCAGTACCTCTATGTGAATCCGATTGACGTTCGTGACCCGCCACGAAGCAATTGAAGCCCCCTTCGTTCCATGTGAGCTCTGCTTCGCGGTGATCCTTGTTTATAAATACCGAGCTCCCCCTGAGCTCTCTGGATGGAAAATCCGACCTTTCGGCTTCTCAAACTCCCAAATTGTGAAGCACTCTTCGCTCTGGGAATCATGAGCTCTGCGAGGTATATTTTCTTCATGAGAGGCCTCCATCTTGTCTCGTTTTGAGCCCCTCTTCTAAGAGGGATGCCCTTCGTGAAGCCTAAGGGAATTTTTGAAGGAAGGGGATCCCCAAGGGGACCCAGTCAGTTGTGGAGCGTTTATGCTTTGTGAAACACCTATCCTGTACCTGTGATCCACATGCCAAGGCAGGGTCACTATACTTCGCGAAGCACACTACTTCATAGCACCATGCTTCGCGAGGTCCCTCTACTTCGCGAGGCTGTGCTATGCGAACACCCTTCCACTTCGCGAAGCACCTCCCACTCAGATATATACCCCCTGCTAAGTCCAAGTCACTCCACTTCACGAAGCACACCCCTTCGTAAGTGCCCTCCACTACACAAAGAAACTGAGCTTTGCAAGGCCCCTACCTTTAGACCCCTCTGCTCGGCAATTCCTCTTCCTGTGCGACCCTCTAGGTTTGCACGATGTGATTTCAAATTCCCCTGGACAACACCACCCATAGCGCTGCTTCGCCTAATGCTTCTTCGCATAGGAACGCTAATAACTATTGCTTCTCCGCATAGCCACGCTAACATGGACCCCTTGATGGTTTGCCCTGACACCCCCCCTTTACTACGACATTATTGGTACCTTCCCTCCCACCTAGAGATGAGGGTACCGGTTATGTAAGTCCTAGGGGTTTGGAGTGAGCCCACCTCTTCCGAGATGCAGGATGTTAAACTGCCAGGCACCTATTCCTCAACACATGACGTTAAACTCTGATCTGACCCCATGCCTCGCACACAGGGTCCCCCGGCTTGGACATTCTTTACGCCCACTGGTCTCCACGGAAATGGAGTCACTCCTCACATGGGATGATATCCTCCTTATTGGAGTGGCATTTGTCCACAGGGAAGGGCAGCCATCTTGGCGTAAGCCCCTAGCCCCTCTTGCGGAAGGTAGCACCTATGCACCTCCGTACTACCTCACTGCCAGGGCTTGCATAGGGAGTGATAGGGAATAAGGCACCTCCTTTCTTCGGTCCCAAATTCTCTCCCTCTGCACTTTTTCACTGTCGGGACTCCATCATGGAGTAAGTCCTGGTACCATGGGCCACCTAACACATAAGCCCCCCTTCGCTTCTCATAGATGCACCTTTTGTGATGTGATCATCAGTTCTATGCTACCTCTTGTTTCTCACACTGAGCACAACTCACGTGGGCATAGAGTAAGCATTGACCATGACAATACCCTGTCCAGCATGACGTTAAACTGTATTCCCCCGTCCAGCATGATGTTAAACTGTATGATGTCATGCATGACATTAAACTGTGCATCCCTTTTCAACTACAATGTATTTGATCCATGTCAAGGCATGGTACATAGGAAGACTCCACGAGGTTCAAGCCCACTGCCCGTCGTTTCTTCACGTCAGGTTCCACCCTCGTCCCGCATGACGTTAAACTGCATTCCATTCCAGCGGTAAGCTGTTGTGACTATCCTGAACAACGTGGACATAGATCCATTCCAAGGCACGGTACGTAGGAAGCCTCATAAGGTTCAAGCCCACCACCAGTGGACCCCCGGGTTCACCATCACGTTGGTTTGCTGACAAAACCCTTTGAACTATTAGGACTTTGATCCTTTCTAAGGCATGGCACGTAGGAAGACTCTCTAAGGTTCAAGCCCATCACCCATCAGACCAAGGTCCACATTTACATCAGTTCACCGACACCCACATCTCCTTTGAACTACGAGGTATTTGATCCATTCCAAGGCATGGTACGTAGGAAACCTCATGAGGTTCAAGCCCACCATCCACCCGGACCAAGGTCCTTGTTCATGTCGGTTGCCCGACACGCCCCCCATCCCGCATGATGTTAAACTACATCCCAACCCAGCGGTATGCCGTTGGGACTCTACCATCCAGTTGCTCTGACACCCCTTTGTGTCAGTTCAACAGTCCCTTTTCCCGAACTACAAGGACTTTGATCCTTACTAAGGCATGGTACGTAGGAAGCCTCCCTGAGGTTTAAGCTCACCACCCGACCATTCCGACCTCCTTCACATCGGTTCACCAACACATGGGACGCCTCAGAGTGTAAGCCCCATACCATCCTGAACTAAGGGGACATTGATTCATGTCAAGGCATGGTACGTATTAAACCTCCCGAAGGTTCAACCCCGTCACCCATCGGACCAAAGTCCTTCTTCACATCGGTTCGCTGATGATACACATCAGACCAAGGTCCGTCTTCATGTTGGTTCACTGACATGCCCCAAGAGAACTACGAGGACTTTGATCCATGTCCAGGCATGGTACGTAGGAAGCCTCCACGAGGTTCAAGCCCACCACTCGGTTATCCCGATCCCCTTCATGTTGGTTCACTGACAAAACCCATCCCGAAATACGTGGACTTTGATCCATGTTAAGGCATGGTACGTAGGAAGCGTCACGGGGTTCAAGCCCACCACCTTGTCATTCCGACCTCATTCACGTCAGTTCTCCCACCATCTTGGGCAACCTAGAGTGTAATCCCCACACATTCTTTCCAAACTACGCAGACTTTGATTCCCTGCCACGGGGATACGTATGAAGTCTCTTCGAGACTGAATCCCAACACCAGCGTCATCTCCACGACAGATCCATTTCATTTCCCCGTCTAATTCTCATAGTTTTCCATCATCCATCCTAATCCTTACCCAGGCCACCACATCCCGGTGAGATCATGCCACCCCATTCTGCCCTAGTGCATTCGGGAAGCCACCCATGGGCTGGCTCCGATATCAGTGTTCCCTCAAGAGTGGTTCTTCAATCTGATCCACTCCAGCTGGTGTTCTAATCAGCCTGATCTATCTCCGCTAGACGTTAAACATGCGGAATTCCCTATGTTAAACACAGGAAGCTGATGAAAACCTCAGATACATGCATATGGCATAAGATTCCCCGCATTCGATGTGGGATGCCTCGAGCTTCCGTACCCTCGAGAAGCCCTATAATAAGGGAAAAGGGTAGACACGCTAATTCCCCAGTGTTCAGACATGTTAGTGATGCCTCGATGTGACTACTCCCACGATCGAAGGTTGCTGCCCTGACCGGACCCCTTGGAATGTCCTGACAGAAGCTGTGTAATTAACCAGTGTCCATGGAAACATGGCACTGGGAAGAGTTTCACGAACAACGTATTAAATATATGAGGGAGACCCGGACTAGGTGACGAGTTCCGAGGAGGAATCCACGGAAGGAAGAACCGACATCCCATTATCCCAGTTTCGATCAAGGAGCAGCCGTCCCTAAATAATGAGTGAATGCCGCCAGCCTTTGGAAAGAGGGAATGCGGGGTAACAAACAGCCGCGCCTGTCGCGCCCAAGAGGAAGGACGCATGCACCCCAGTGAAAGATTCGGAAACACATACATATTAGGACACCTAGACACTATGCACACCCCGCATGGCCATGAACACGTGCAAGGGGATTCTAACATATATGGTTACATGCATATACCCATCTCCACTCACCAACTTATGCATTTCCATATATATACATTGGAACACATGTCCCCATACATGTATATTCATTGCCATGGATGAATATTCACATAACGGGGGAACCTATATATATATACTTACCTATGAATACACATGCGAGTTACCTTTGGCCCAACGACTCGAAACCACAAGCAGTGACCAACCACCATAATTTAAAAGAAACAAGAATCCATAAACATCCTAAGAACCTAAAACCAAATTAAGACAAGACAAAGAAATCAACATTATTTAGAAACCAAGAGACCATTCATGAAATTAATATCTAAAGAAACACTATTTTAAGGTGAGAAATTTCAAATAGATCTTTATGTTTTTCACACCCCAAATACATTTACCAAAAACACTTCAAAAGAAATTTTCAATAATATGAAATCTCATTTTTGTTAAGAATTTTAAAAATGGCCATCAACCTTATTATACTTCTTTTTTAACCATTTATATAAACTTCATAAGGAATTGATTTAATTTAGAAAACAATGTACCAATTAAGAAACCATGATTTTAAGAAAACACCATTTTCCCTAAAAACCCACTTTCAATTTCACCAACACGAAAACCATTTTTTAAATTGATTTACCTTTCCTTAATCAATTTATGAAATCCATTTGAAAATATAATAATGACACATATTCAATTCCACCATTTTATGAGGAAAGCCTCCTTTCAAAACACACACACCAAACCAAGTTCACTAAAAAACGAATTCCACATCATTTTCCTAATTTCTAAATCACAACTAAAGATACAAAAAAAATTCAATATGACGAAATGATCCATTCCCTCTGTAAAAACCCACTATTAGTGTATTTTCATCTCAAGTGCTTGGAAAACACATTTTTCACCTTTTTCATAATCATAAAAACACTTCTAAAAAGTACCCTCATGAGGCACACTTGAAAAAATAACCATATGCTTTAGAAAAACGTATTTCACCACATACTCATGTCAAAACACTTTTGAAATATATTTCACACCACATAAAACAACAAATTTCACTATTTAAAACCTAAATAACATTTAACCAAAAACATTTTACACATGAACACCTTGACCAAATAGAATATTCACTTGAAAATATTTTTTAACAAATTATTCTCTCAAGAAAAAACCACAATGAGTTAACTAAGTGATTAAAAAAAGTAGACATTAACTTGGATAAACATAAGTAAAAAACACTTCAAAATCAACTTTTCAACATGATGTAATAATACATAAAAATATTGATAGACTAATTAACTATCTAATTATGCTGTGAATCATAAAAAAAATAATATTTTAATCAAGTCAAGCACCAAAAGATTGCTCAAGAATGTAAATATATGGAAACACCAACCTTGAAGTAGTGATAACACCACAAAACATCAATGGAAAGGAGTGAGAGACATCACTGACCCACCGCACACCATAAAACTCAAAGAAAACAATACCAAAATTAACCCTAACCATTTGATTACCACCAATGCAAAGAAAACCACATAAATTGATAAAAATAACACACCAGGGGAACTAGTGAGGGAGGCATGACTAGAATGGGGATGATGCTACCAAGAGAAGTGTCGAAGAAGGTTGTGGCCGGATGGAGAGGGATAGGGGGCGATACTCAGGTGTGCCTCAAGTAGCGTAGTGGTTGGGGCGCGATGCATGGAGGAGGTGTGGTGAGGGGGTTGCCCACGAAGGGGGGAGCGCGGTGGTTAGACCGTCAATGCTGGAGCAGTGAAGGGAGGGGGCTATCCAGCGGACAAGAGGGGAGGACCAATGGGGTCGTGGGGGGGGGGGGGGTCGACCCCCCTTAGGTTTTCCCTTAAAAAACATAAAATTAAATAATAATAATAAAACATATTAACAATATTAAAACATAATAATAATAACAACAACAACATAATAATATTATTATTATAATTAAAAATCATTGTATATTTATTATTTGTATCAAAGATCCTTTTAAAAATTTTCTTTCATTTAAGTTTTATTATTCTACATGTGATTTTTTAATTATTTTAAATTCTTGGTTACCACACGAGCACCACAGAGTCACTCATAACCATGCGGACTGACCATGTAATAGAGAAAAAAACCTATGGACTCAAAATAATAATTAAAATAATTTAAAATAATCATCCTATAGGGTTAAAGTGTGACATAAAAAAATGAGTATTAAGATGATTCATGTATTTAGGAAAGTTAATAAGAAAGAAAAACACTGAAATTTCATAAACTAAAAAAATAGGATGAAATGGAAAATATATTTGGGAATAAAAAAGATCTCTTTCTGTATAGAATAAGTTTGAGGTTAGAAAATCATACATCACTCATCTCACAGGTGGAACCATAATCAGTTTCCAAAGTAATTGAACACAGTTAAAGGTTAGAATCCACTAAGGAAGTGTTAGATCAAATTTATAAAAATAATACTTGAGAACTTTCCACATATCTATTATGAAAGAATGTTATCCAAACAAAATGAGTGTTCAGAAACAAGCTAATTGAATATGGGGAGGTTTTAAGAAATATAGAACTACTTTTTTGTAATGTCTATTAGCAAGTGGAATGAGTGGATTTTTAAGTAATGTTTCCACCCATTTGAAGATTAGAAATTATCAAAATTTTCATTGTAGTGGCTAAACATCATTGTTATAATTTTTATCAGATGGATGTAAAGTAAGATTTATTAAATGGGGATATTGAGGATGAAGTATATATTGGGAAAAATTGATAGTTATGAATTGACTAAGAAGAAACCAATGATTGTATATTTAAGAAAAAAAATGTGTGGTTTAAAGCAAGAACCATGTTCCTGGATCTCCAAACATGATAGTTTCATAATAAAACTAAACTTTTCTAAATGTAAAGTTAACAAAAACTTATATGTAAATGATTTGAACTCATCTGCCGCTATTTTTATTGATTATTTTGATGAAATAATTTTTCAGGGGATTAAGAAAAATCTTGTAAAGAGTTTAATGAAAAAATTATGATGAAATTTGATATTTTAATTCTTTGAAACTAAAATTTCCTTCTTGGATTACAAGTGAAAATGAGGGAAAGATACATTTTCATATCATGAGAAAAGTATTATAGGGAGTTGTTACAAAAGTTTGGTATGATAGATTCTAAATATGTGTCTAATCCTATTTGAGTTAGCATAAAGATGATTAAAGAAGAAACTTGGAAAAGTGTGAATCAATTTTTTTTTCCAGAAAGTTGAGATGAATATTTCACTACCATACAGCTTCAAGTTCTTACATTATATTTCATGTTACTTTGTGTGGAAGATATAAAAATTATCTAAGGGACCTCATGTGTTTTTAGTAAAAACAATTCTGATATATGGTAAATAAACTTGTCCCTATGGGATTTCATATAGAAAATGTTTGTGATATGATCCTTTTTGGTTATATTAAAGATGATTGGTCCAGAGATTGCAATGAACAAAAATAAATATGAGGAGGAAATATTTTTGGAAAAATGTTGTGTAAGTTGGCAGAGTAAGAAACATAGTTTAGTTACATTTATAACACTAGAAGAATAATATGTTTCTACAACCAATTCTTATGAAAAAATGATGTGGATGAAATTAAAACCAAAAATATGAAAGGGGATGTTTATACACTATAGAATATTATTTTTCTATATCAAATTTCTATTGATATTATACAAATCATATACAACATTCGTGATAAAAACACATTATTATAAGGATTTATTTTATAAAATAAAAATTTGATGGTGGTGATGTTATGATGGAGTATATTTTTATAAATAATCATATTTTTGATGTTTTCACCAATGAAATTCCCAAAGATAGACTTATGAAATTGAGGATGTAACCTCATTTTCATCCTCCATCGAAGGCTTCCAATAGTTTTTAAAAAAATCCACCACTGTTCTTTGGTTTATTTTGAAAAATGATTGGAGAAAGTAACAAAATTGTAAGAAGTTTTTGAAATTATTTTTATAATTAATCTGAATCCATGTTTATCATTAAATGGGGTAGACAACAAAAATTAAGAGTGTGAAACAAATGAGAGTGAAAAAAGAGAATTTAAAAGTGAGGGGGAATTTTTCTTTAGATGTCCATAAATTTCATTATCATTGAGGGATACAATTCCTTCGAAAAAATTTACTTTATAAAGTAGTGTGGTGTCATGATAATGCCTTTTCAGAAAGGATGAATCTTTTTAAAATTTTCAAAATTTGAGCTATTATAAAAATGAGTTGTGAAAAATTCCCAGTGATGAAAAATGATGAGTGTTAAAAGATTTTAATGAATATTGTCAACAAATGTAATGAGGGATATTGTATATAAATCATGATATTTTCCTAAAAAAGTTTTTTATTTTTTTAGAATGTACATTTTCTTAAGTAATTTGTTTTCAAAATAGGAAAATAAGAGTTACCGGATGTTAACAAACTCTTGTAATGAAGTTTTTTAGAAGAATAAATTTTGAAATTTATAATTTTATAAAGTTAGAAATTTTGTCAACAAATGTAATGAGGGAGATTGGAGATCCATTATGATATTTTCCTAAAATTGTTTTGTATTTTTTTAGAATGTACATTTTCTTAAGTAATTTGTTTTCAAAATAGGAAAATAAGAGTTACTGGATGTTAACAAACTCTTGTAATGAAGTTTATTTAGAAGAAGAAATTTAGAAATTTAGAATGTTATAAAGTTAGAAATTTTCAGAGATATATAATGTCATATAATGTCATAGATAAATAAATTTAGAAATATTATAAATTTAATATTTTAGTGAGTTAGGTTTTAATATCCCATGATTTTAGATCAAAATAGTATGTTTGATAGTGTATAAGATACACAATAATGAGTATAAACGAATAATGAAATATTATTATGAGTTCATAATAAACTGGCTGATAAATTGGTAGGAATGAATATGAATGAATGATTTTTAAAATAAATATATACATTCTTCAAAATAATAATTTCTTGGTAAAGTGTTAGAAAATAATATTTTTTTAATAAATCAATTTATTCTTGGAAAAGTATTAGAAAATAATAAATTTTTTTAAATTTGGTTATTTTCATTTTAGATAATCCAATTATGATTTTTATGTTTATTTTAAACTTGAATTTATTATAAAAACATTTATATTTAAAAAGGGTATTTTCAAAAAAAAAATTGTTTTTCATTGTGTTTTTCTAGTTTTAGTAAATTTTATTACCTCGGTAAAGGATATAACGGGTTAATATGGATTAAAAATAAGATATGAGGCCATATTTTTTAATCATATTTCTTATTGGATGAAAATAATTGTAACTTTAACACTAATGGTTAAAAATTGAGTTTTTTAATGGAAAATTATTGATTTAAATACGTATATATTATTTAAACTAAAGAAAGTCATTAAATGTCACTTTATCTATCTGTAATATATCTTATGTGACCACAAGAGGAAAAAATATATTATGAATGAATCTAAGTGTCATTTTTTAAATTAATACGCTCAGTTTCATTATATAAATTTACTTATTACTTTTGTGGAAACTTATATGAGATGTTTACCTTTATAATATTTTATTTATAGAAAAGTCAAAGTTGTCACATTGACGTTTTTAAGAAATAACATTTTAATATGAGGTTATCCAATAGATATGATCATTTATAAATAGTAATTTAGAGGACAATATATTTATCTTCATCATGGTAATTTATTTATATTTTTTAAAAATTAAATTATTACACAAAATTCCTACTCAATGTTGATGCAATAATTAATCAATTAATTGAGAAATAAAATAAATGATATTAAAAATATTAAAATTTATATAATTTGTGAAATTTAGGTAGATATGAGAATTTTATAGATTAAATTAACATGTTATAGATATAATAAAATGTTTTTTTAATTTTAAATAACTTATAGATATTTATTAATGTAAAAATAAAGAATAGTATAAAAATGGACAACAATGATATTTTATGGGATTAATATATTTTTAGATTATATAAAATTAATAAAAATATCTAAAAAGAACAAATTGATTAAGGTATGGTTGAAACTATCACAAATTATCCATTTATGATCCAATTGACACCATATAAGTAAAAATTTGGACCTTTTAATATTGAAATATTTGTCACCATAGTCAGAATTAAAATAGGTTAAATAAGGGTTAATTAAAATGATAAAGTTCGAAATAACTCCAAACTTGTTTAAAATATATTGGTTAATTATATTACAACCAAATTTTATTTTAGATTCAAATATGTGGTTTTTTAGGTTATTTAGATGGAAAATGTATTTATTATAATTTAATATTTTTAGAAATTCCAAAAGTACCCCTCACCTTAATTTTAAAAAGGGCACCTCCTCTAACAATTATTTACACCACATTGAGCCGTCTATCTCTACCAAAGCAAACCAAATTCACTTCTAAAATTTCCTAGATACATTCTAGAGGTATTTTAATTCTTAAAAAAACATACTTATATCCCTTTATATGAGATCCAAAGTGGATGTTTTGAAGAAGATGTGGTTTGAATGTGAACAAAGAAAGAAAATACTCAAGGTAAGGGAATTCTTAACTCAATTTAAATTATATGAGTTAAACCCATAATTCATTAATTATGTCATGATAATATAATGTATAAAATTAATTTTTGTATTATCTTATGTTTTTTCTCCCTTATTTTTATGTGAATTTATAATTAATACAAATAACATATTCTTTTGATTAATTATCACTTTAATGATATGACATTTTTAATGAATTTTCATCCCACTTTTATTTCCTTGGGATACAGATCTTATAAAATACTTTTTGTGTTTTTATGGTGTATATAATACCCATGAATGTATTTTATTATTCTTCTCATTATAATTATGGGACATACATATCCATATGAATTTTATTCTTTCCTGATGCTTGTGTTTCAAAATTTACCAAAGTAGTATTGATTTATTTCAAAATCACAGTATTATTAGAGATTATATCCACCAAGGTGTATTTTTTTTCCATTCCCATGTTTTATAAAAATACTCAAAATTGTTTTGAATATTATTTTATGAATGTTTAAAATCATTTTTACCCATGCATGTCTTTTTAAAAAATGGTTGGAAAGAAATATTTTTATCATTTCCCAACTGTGGAAATTTGTGAGTTTTCCAAAAGTAATATATAGAAGGAATATTTGTTTAAATTATACAACTTGAGAATATTTTCCCTCCATCATGAATCCATAAAAATTTAATGTTTACTATAAAATATTACAAGGTTTTTAAAAAATAAAACATTTTCCTTTTAAATTGTGTGGCTTTTCAAAAAAATGTTTTCAAAAAGAAAATGATATTTTACACAGAATTTATTTCAAGTGATCTTTAAAAGTAATTCTCCATCTAAGAAAACAATATTGGATGTTACTTATGGTTTATTGGGGAAATGATTTAAGGATACCATCGTTGTTCTTTCTCTGGATGGTTTATGTTTATTATAACATGATGTTTATAAATCACATTAATTTTATGTGGGTTAAACAATGATGAAATGTTTATGAATGACATAAATTTATATGGGTTGTGACATGATTAATGATTTATGTTCTTCTAACACACATATATATGGATTTTGTTATGTGAGGGGTGGGGCATATATCTACCTCCAATGCATTGGGTAAATATTTATATGTCATGAGATAAATAAAACTGGAATGTGGAAGGAATCATGTTTAGTAAGACATGGATGGAATGTGAATGAGCCCAGTTTAGTAAGAAAGGGACGAGATGAGAATTTACCTAGTTAATTAATACATGGATTGAATGGGAATGCATTCATTTCAGTTAGAAAATGATGGAGTTTGAATGAAACTATTTCAAAAAGACAAGGCTAGAATAGGGAGTAAATCAAGTTCATTATAAGAATTTTTATACTATAATGGTCTTTGATTTAAATCCTTGAATAATAATGAAATTATTTTCTAAGATGTTTTGTATGCCATAAATTCAATTTATTATGCAAAAATTATGCTCTCAGGTATCATGTTCGTTTATTTTCATATGATTCAAGTCTTGTGAACTTCCTGGATTTATCCATCATTCAAGGGTATGATCTTTGATTAGTAAGAAATAATTTCCAAATGTTTTGTTCATGTTCTCATACCCTTATAACCATTTTACTGTCATGATATCATTACTATATCCCATGTTTACCCATATTAAGAATATGAGCTCACATTTTCTTATGTTTCCTTTTCCTCAAGTTATGAATAATGGTTTTAAGTAAGATATGTCTTAGAAGGGTGCTAGACAAGAATAAATTTTAGAAGATAATATAGATTTTTATAGGCCAATTTTTTATTTTTCCATGATATGTAAGAGTTTTTACTAATTATATAAAACTCTAAAACAAGAAGGTATTTGGTAATGTAAGTGATCAAATATATCATTTTGAAATTGTATGTTTTGATGGAAAATATTGGGTCACATTTATTAGTATAAAATTATGAAATATAATTTTTATGTTGTTAGAAATAAATCTGGAAGTGAGGGTCTCGAGATATTACATAGATAGTAAAGACAATTATAGATGGAGATAGAAATAAAATTTATAAAATTTTATTTTAATAAAGTTTCTAATATGATGAAACTTAGAATGTATGGAAGTTACAAAAGTTTCAGAGTTAAATAAATTTATATCGTAAAGAATGGTGTTGAGATGAAGAAGGTTATAAAGTTTGTAACATATGAAAAATGCCGAGATGATGAAATTTAGAATGCAAGTAAGTTAATAAAGATTCTATGATAAAGAATTTGAGAAATTATTGAAGTTTAAAAATTTTTTGAAATGAAGACCGTTATAACGTATTAAAGTAAAGAATGTTTTTGGGATGAAGAAAGTAATAAATTAAAAAAGTTATAAAGATTATTTACTTTGTTGAAGACCATTCTTATAATGTTAGAATATTATATTCTTTCAAGTTCCAAAATAACCATGAAGATGTCATGATATGAGATGATGGTGTTGGAAGAAAATGTAAGTGCAGATTTCTATAGTTTTCATTGATTATGTTTCTGTATAAAATATTTGTTAGAAAGGTCATACTTCATCATTAAAAGGAATTTTATAATTTCAGAGGCTTTTTTAAGGAAAAAATATTTGTAATGTTATGGAATTTTATAATCAAAAATGATTTTGCAATCAAATGGACGTTTGTAATCGGATGAAATTTTCTAATCAGGTGGAATTTTCTAATAATATATAATTTTCTAATTGGACAAAATTTTGTAATCATATGTAATTTATTAATTATATATACTTTTTATGTGGATTAACTATATGATTGAATGAATAGTATGCTCAGATGGACAGTATGATCAGATAGAGAATGTGCCAGAATAATAAGATTATATGAAGAATGTTTTCCAAACATACAATGTTGTGGTTTTAGGAAAATAAAAAGTTATAGTGTTTTGAATATACAATGTTATAGTTTTAAAAATATTAAAAATCCTAGTTTTCTGTATGTACAGATTTTCTGTTTTCTAGATATAAAAATTTACAGGTTTTCAGACATATAATGTTTCATGTTATAAAAAGTTGACGTTTCCAGTTGTACAAAGTTTGAGTTACAATGATGATGTTTAATGTAGTACAAATTTGAAGTTAAAAATATTAGAGAGTTTCCTCAACAAAAAATTAAAGGAAATTCAAAGAGTATTCTAAATGTCGTATGGTTCAAGATGATTCACGAATGTTATAGAATAGTTGACAAGTATCCTAGTAAAATTAAAATGAGTGTGAAATTCATATTTATGAATTTCAGTGAGTGGGAAAATGGAATTGGTTTCCCTCCTTTGATATTTTTGGAGTACCTATATAAAGGGGTGTAAAAGTACAATGTACATGAAACTATTCATCTGTGTGATAAGTCAAAGTGTTGTTGAGTTTCTGTCAAAGTGACTTTCCAACCAATGTTGAGTTTCATGTGGAATAATTAGGTATAGATGTTTCTGAATAAAATATCAGATATAAATTTAGTTTAGATTACCATACAGAGTGCAACGGATAGAGTTTCCATCTAGAATGTTCGTGAGACAGAATGTTTTATTAAATCAAAAAGAATAGAAATTTATATTTCGGATAGTCTTAGAAAGGGTTCATCATATGGTGACTACTTGATGCACACATACCAAATAAAGAAATCATACATACACTACGGAAAATTAGGCTTTTGCGACGGGCAATTTGCGATGAGAATTAATCCCGTCCTAAATAGACCTTCCCAGAGGTTATTTACGACGGGGGGTTCGACCCGTCAGAAAAAAGTAATGCGCGATTTGGTGCGGAAAGGTTATTTGCGGTGGAAGGATTCCCCCGTCACAAATAGTGCGTCGGTCGGAGGGTACTTGCGACGGGTCCTGTCTCAACTACTGGCGGCAATAAATGAGTTTTTGCGACAGGATGATGGCCCGTTGCAAAAAGTGTGTCGGCAGGTCACTTTTTGCGACGGGCCCCATTGCAAATACACTTTTAACTGTCGACATCAATTAATGCGGACAAAGGTATTTGCGACGAGGCCCGTCACAAAAAAAATCTTTTTGAACGGGAATACCGTCGCAAAAAGTCTCCTCGCAACTAATCTAACCTATATATATCCCCTTCGATTTTCATTATCTTCCCCTCAATTCTTATTTTTTCTCTCTCTAAACTCTATTTTTAGAGTGAAAATTTCTTCGAGTTATTTTTTTTACGTAGAAGTTGTGAAGCCGTTTACATCAATAGGATATCAAGTTTAAAGGTATTTATATTTTATTTAATTTAGTATTATTTCATTTTTTATGTTAATTTTAATTATTGTTGATTAATTTTAATTAAATTTGATTTCAATAGTTTTGTTATCAGTATTTATTTGTAATAATAAATTGAAATTATTAGTATTAATTCTTAATAATTATTGAAGAAAATTCGTATTGTATATAAATAGTTACTTGTAATTAGTAATTTGGAGATGTAAATTGTAGTTATTAATATCAATTAATGTTAATTAGGAATAGTTATGATTAATTAATAATAATTATGGATAATTAGCAATAAATATGAATAATTATTAACAAATATGAATAAGTAGAAATAAATATGAATAATTAGTAATAAATATGAATAATTATTAATAAATAAGGATAATTAATAATAATTAGGACTAAATAAGAATAATTAGTAATAAATTGGAACAATTCGTAATAAATAGGAATAATTAGTAATAAATAAGAAAAATATTAATAAATATGAATAATTAGTAATAAATAGGAATAAATAGGAATAAATAGGAATAATTAGTAATATATAGGAACAATTACTAATAAATAGGAATAAATAGGAATAAATAAGAATAATTAGTAATAATTTTTAATAATTAGGAATAATTAGTAATAATTAGTAATAATTCCGAATAACTAGTAATAAATAGGAATAATTAGTAATAAATATGAACAATTAGTAATAAATATGAATAATTAGTAATAAATTGAAATAAATAGGAATAATTAGTACAAATTTTTATAAATTAGTAATAATTAGTATTAATTAGTAATAATTAGTAATAATTAGTAACAATACGAAATAATTAGGAATAATTAGTAATAAATAGGAATAAATAGTAATAAATAGGAATAATTAGTAATAAATAGGAATAATTAGTAATGATTAGTAATAATTAGTAATAATTAGTAGTAATTAGTAATAATTAGTAATAATTAGTAATAATTAGTAATAATAGCGAATAATTAGGAATAATTAGAAATAATTTGTAATAATTAGTAATAATTAGTATAAATTAGTAATAGTTAGTAATAATTAGTAATAATTAGGAATAATAAAAAATAAGTAGGAATAATCAGTAATAAATTGGAATAATTAGAAGGAAATAGTAATAAATAAGAATAATTTGTAATAAATAGGAATAATTAGTAAAAACTAGGAATAATTAGTAATAAATAGGAATAATTAGTAATAAATTGGAATAATTAGTAATAATTTGTAATAATTAGTAATAATTAGGAATAATTAGTAATAATTCGTAATAAATGGTAATAATTAGTAATAATTAATAATAATTAGTAATAATTAGTAATAATTAGTAATAATTAGTAAAAAATAGTAATAATTATTACTAAATAGTAATAATTAGGAATAATTAGTAATAAATAGGAATAATTAGTAATAAATATGAATAATTAGTAATAAATAGGAATAATAAGTAATAATTAGTAATAATTATTAATAATTATTAGTAATTAGTAATAATTAGTAATAATTAGTAATAATTAGTAATAATTAGATATAATTAGTAATAATTAATAATAATTAGTAATGATTAGTAATATATATTAATAATTAGTAATAAATACGAATAATTAGTAATAATTAGGAAAATTAATAATAATTAGTAATAATTAATAATTATTAGTAATACTTAGTAATAATTAGTAATAATTAGTAATAGTTAGTAATAATTAATAATAATGAGGAATAATTAGTAATTAGTGAGAATAATATGAAATAAATAGTAATAATTAGGAATAATTAGTAATAATTAGTAATAATTTGTAATAACTAGTAATAACTAGTAATAATTAGTAATAACTAGTAATAATTAGTAATAATTAGTATTAATTAAGAATAAATAGTTATAATTAAGAATAATGAGGAATAATTATTAATAATTAGTAATAATTAGTAATCATTAGATTTAATTAGAATTAATTAGAAATAATTAGTGATAATTAGTAATAATTAGAAATAATTAGTATTAATTAGTAATAATTAGTAATAAATTGTAATAAATAGTAATAATTAGTAATAAATAGGAATAAATAGTAATAAATAGTAATAAATAGTAATAAATAGTAATAAATAGTAATAAATAGTAATAATAATTTATAATTAGTAATAATTAGTAATAATGATAAATAATTAGTGATAATTTGTAATAATTAGTAATAATTAGTAATAATTAGTTATAAATAGTAATAAATAGTAATAAATTGTAATAATTAGTAATAAATAGTAATTATTAGTAATAAATAGTAATAAATAGTAATGAATAGTAATAAATAGTAATAAATATTAATAATTAGTAATAAACAATAATAAATAGTAAAAAATAGGAAAAAATAGTAAAAAATATTAGTAAATAGTAAAAAATAGTAATAAATATCAATAAATTGTAATAAAGAGTAATAAATAGTAATAAATAGTAATAAATAGTAATAAATAGTAATAAATAGTAATAATTAGTAATAATTAGTAATAATTAGAAATAATTTGTAATAATTTGTGATAATTAGTAATAATTAGGATTAATTAGTAATAATTAGGATTTATTAGGATTAATTAGTAATAATTAATAATAATTAGTATTAATTAGTATTAATTGGGATTAATTAGTAATAATTAGTAATAATTAGTAATAATTAGTAATAATTAGTAAACATATACAATAATTAGTAATAATTTAGAATAATTAGTAATAATTAGTAGTAATTAGTAATAATTAGTAATAATTAGTAATAATTAGTAATAATTTGTAATAATTGATAATTATTAGTAAGAATTTGTAAAAATTAGTAATAATTTTTAAGAATAAGTAATAATTAGTAATAATTAATAAGAATTGGTAAGAATTAGTAATAATTAGTAATAATTAGTAAGAATTAGGATGAAAATCAACTGTAATACATTTTAATAACTTAGAAGAGTTTCCAATTGATTGACATCACTCCTTTTGGTCGATGACTCTTCTCCTTTCTACTTTCACCGACTCAAAACATTACGAAAAGTTTGCTTCTACGTATGCATATCCAATCTCATATGAAAGAGTTTGAATAGGCATTCGTAGGACCAAATTTTTTCATAATGTGTTTAGGCGGTGAAAAATGCAAGAAGATGATTTATCAATAAAAAGGGGGAACTTTTGTCCGACAACTCACTTATTTGCAACTTTCTCACACATATATCAGAATGAATAATCTGCTGGGAGTTACGTATATTTATTCTCAGGCATACAAGAATAAATATGTGTACCTCCGAGCAGATTCTTCATTGTAATTTCTGTGTGGGAAAGTTGCAAGTAAATGAGCCTTCAGACAAAAGAGTAGCCGTCAATCAACTGGAAATTGGGTCACCCAAAAGTAATGGTAATTATTAAGAAGTAGTAGTAATTATTTATTGTTTTTTTCAAATAGTGTTTTTATAATTTCAAATTATTCAAAAACAATAATGATTTTTTATTTTGTAGAAAAATATGGAATAAGGAATTCGACAACATTCATTATTAGATGATCACGCTTGGATAAATCAGCCTAGAAATCCAAATGGTTCTTGTTTAAATCCTGTATATATTGAAGGTGTTGAATCTTTCTTATCATTTTCATAATCAAAACAAGAAAATGTTTTATAAGGCACCATAATGCGTCCTTGTAAAAAATGTGCTCTGAGAACGTTTGACACATTTGAAAAGGTTGGGGGACATCTCTTGTGGTTGGTTTTTCAACCAGATTATGTTTTTGGGTATCAACATGTTGAAAAACGTTTCAGAGAAGATACTAATAACATGATTCTGGATCCATTAAAGATTCAAAATTTAGTACATGATGTTTCAGGTCCATCTGTTCAACAAAAAAAACTCAAGATGATATTGATTTAACTTTTGAGTTGGCACCATCCTAATTTTATAAGTTGTTGAGGTCTGCTGAGGATGCATCATATCTTGGTTTTAAGGTAAGAAATTTATAAATGGATTCAAAATTTATTGATATTAAATAAGATAATGAAATTTCAAACAATTGTTTTGATCAGATAATTTCATTGGTTAAAACACTGTTACCTGAAAGAAATGTGTTTCCTGCAAATTACTATGAGAGTAAGAGGATGGTTCATAATCTAGGCCTTAGTTATCTGAAGATTAATGCATGTCCCAATGATTGAATCTTATTTTACGGTGAAAATTATTCATTGTATAGTTGTCCCACATGTGGACAATCGAGGTATAAAGAAGCTCAACTAGGGATGTATGGATCGATTCTTGTAAAACAGCTGAGATATTTCCCCCTTACACCCAGGTTCCGGGGTTTATTTATGTCTCAGAACACAGTTCCAAGGATGTCAGGGCAGAAAAACATGATTTCAACTGATAAAAGCTTGAATCATCCATCTGATGGTGATTCATGGAGACATTTTGACCGTTGTGATCCATCTTTTTCTTTAGAATCCCGAAATGTGTGATTGTGTCTTTCTACTAATAATTTTTGTCCATTTGGTTATTATTGTAGTCAGTATTAATGTTGCCCTGTCTTTATAACTCTGTATAATTTACCTCCATGGATGTTGATTAAGGATCCCTATATCTTTTGGACCTTATTAATCCCATTACATCCAAAAAAGAATATTAATGTTTATTTGAAACCATAGATTGATGAGTTAAATGCATTGTGGAGTGATGGTGTTATTACATATGATGTTGTTGCGAAACAAAATTTCATATTAAAAGCTGCATTGATATGGACGATTAGTGAATTTCTAGAATATGGAATTTTATCTAGCTAGAGTACAAATGGTCCAAAATCATGTCCTTACTATATGAAAGACAACAAATCCTTTTTGATCATCAATAGAAAAAAACCTCGCTATTTTGACTCTCATCACCGATTTCTTCCAACTGATCATCCTTTTCAGAGGAACAAATCTCATTTTAGAAAAGGTAAAATTGAAAGGGATGAACTTCCAAAAATGATCTCAGGAAAAAAATTAAAATTAGTTGTATTTGCATTACCTCTCATCACATTTGGTCCAACAGTAAAAAAACAGAAAATTCATGGCTTTGGGAAAGAACATAATTGGATAAAACGAATCATTTTTTGGGATCTTCTATATTGGTCTGATTTGTTGGTCCACCAAATGTTGGATGTCATACATATTGAGAAGAACTGTTTCGATAATTTATTTTATAATGTTTCGGGTACACCAAGTAAGACCAATGATACTTTAAAGGCACGATTAGTTCTTTCCCAAATTTCCAGGCGACTGGAACATAAACTATTTGAAAATGTCAGATCGCAGAGGGTAATGAAGCCAAATGTATCTTATACACTATCCAAAGAGCGTCTCTTATTATTTTGTTAGTTGATTGAAAATTTTAAGCTTCCAGATGACTATGATTCCAATTTTGGTAGATGTGTTAAGAATGATTATATTATTGGATTAAAAAGTCATGATTTTCATTCGAGAGATTAATGTAGAAATTTAAGAAAAAAGTACGTAACAAAGCATCAGTTGAAGGCTGAATTTCTGGAGCTTATTTGCAAGAGGAAATTTCTTTTTTCTACTCTCATTATTTTGAATCTAAATATCCCTTAAAACTAAAACACATGGGGCGAAATGAGGGGAATTTTAAGGACAAAATGGAAAATCAATTATCAGCTTTATCATCCAAATCTTTGCTTCGGTGGAGTTCATGAATGATGGATTTCAGATGATGAACATCACATAGCTCATACATATGTTCTGTTCAACTATGAAGAAATGACATCATTTTTACTATGTGTGCTTCTATCACTTATTCTACAATTTATGTTACAATATGTGAACTTATTTTAATTTTAGGTTATATGATAATCATACTAAGAAACCACTTCCACAAATTAAAACAACTGCTCTTGATGAATGTAGACAAAAAAAATTTCTCAATGGTTTCAAAAACTGGTAACATAAATTATTGATGGTTTAATATCAATTCCATTTATTATTTATCATAAGGATAATTGTTTTAAAAAATATCATGTGTCTCAACATGATGATAAAATTGATAAGCGACTGTGTATATTGAGTAACCAACCATCCAAAAAGGTTAAATCATATAATTCCTATGTGGTGAATGGTTTTTGATTTTATTCACGTATATATGGGGAATCAAATAAAACAATGAATATGGGAGTTTTCTTGAGAGGATCGCGTCACAGAGAAACTGAACTTGACTTTTATGGAATTTTATATGAAATCATTAAACTGTGTTATCTAGGACAGAATTATATAATGATATTTAAATGTCAGTGGTTGGATACTGAGAGAGGCTTTCATGTTCATTCGACTCATGGAATCATCGATGTTAAATAAAAAAGTATTTTTGTAGTAAATGAACCATTTTACTAGCTCAACAGGCTCATCAAATTTATTACATAATGTACTATCCTACATCAAGAGACTTGAGTGATTGGTGGGGCCTAACAAAAATGAAATCTTTGTACAATCAATTTACTCAAACTGAATGTGGTTTCGCTGATGTGGATGAAATTGAAAATTTTCAAGAGACTGCTCTAAATCTATCTTTTTTACAAAAAGACGTGAATATTGATGATGAAACCCCATAATTAAGTATCGATGATCATGAACATGTTAATGATGTTACGAATAAATTTGAAATGAAAAGAGATGATGAAACTGAAACCCATATGGATATTGATGATTCTGAGGAGGAAGCTGAAGACATTGACATGGACAACTTCAAATATGTGGATGAAGATGGACATTGACATAGTTGAAAGCTAGTTATAATCATAACTAATATATATCTATATATAGTTGTTATTTTCAAATATCTGCTATAAAAATAATTTTGTGTTTCAGATGGATCCTGATATATTTCACGGGTTGTAGGAGGCTAATCTACCTTTAGATGAGAGGGATTTTGGATCATCTGACCCTCATTCAATTGGCTATTCAGGGGGTACACGGAGGGGGCATGGTCTTTCATAACTGATGACTCCTGACTCTATCCCTGAGTGACGTCCACATCTTGGCTTCAGTCCATGCACACAGAGGTATGGTAACCTGTATATTTTAGTTATCTTTCACTAATTTATTTATATATATACTAATTTTTTGATTATTTATTCCCTTTTCCCAGTTTCTCGCATGTATCTATTGGACAGGGGAGTGTTATCTTGCACAATTATTTTTCTCAACCGTGGATCACATGGGAATAGATTCCCGTTGATGTGCGGCTTGATATGTTCAATCATTGTCTGGTATATAAATAAATTATATTTATTTTTAAATTTATTTTATTAATAACTAGAATTTATAAATTATTTGTAGATATTATAGTATCCCATCAATGATAGCATGCATGATGCTATCCACGTGGCATGACAAGTGTCTATGCATGACTGTTTCCGTCAGTTTTTGCACAATTTGAGAAGAACAACCATTGAGAAATCAGGAGTGACAAAATTAGATGATTTGTGTAGAGCCCACTTACTAGAGTACATATTATATCATGTTTGGGATGAATTATGTTTACACTGGTTGTGTGGTGGATTTCAGGGGAGATACTCAGTTGGTCGATAGAATCGGGGGAGACATGAGGTGGCACATCGAGTTGGTAGCCATACATTCCATATGCATAGAGATCATCTAGTAACTATCTTTTTTAAATATATTATATAACTTTAAATATAAATCGTTTATTTTATATTTCTATAGGAAGTTGAGAATCCTGATATTATGGAGTACAACATTTATCGGAGGATGTACAGTGATCTAACCATTGGAGAGATTAGAGGTGATCTCCAGCGTCAGAATGTGGTTAGTATTATTTTTCAATTTGACAATTAACTGTATATAAAATTTTCACAATTTTAATTTCAAATTTGAATTGAAGGAGTCATGTGAGGCTACGACATCTCAGACACAGGCTGAGAGTCAGAACGAGATGACTGATTAGACCAGTGCCCACCATTTCGATGAGGCGGCATGGATGAAGGTGACTTAGTATGGATTTGAGAAGGGATAAGTAGTTAGTATCATCTCTCATTGGCCCGCGGGTACTTATTATGGTACTACTGCGATGTCGGTGTCCAGCTCTAGAGGAGATCTTGGGGAGGCATCATCTTTTTCCTCACAGTATCAGAAGTATTTGGGAACTCAGACTGAGCTTATAGAGAGTTTGCAGAAGCAGCATGAAGAGATGCATCAGCAGCAGCAGAAACAACAATAGCAACATGAGGAGGAGATGTGTCCATGGTAGCAGTAGAGGTAGCAACACAAGGAGGATATGCGTCAATGGCAGCAACAACATCACAAGCAGATAGATTACATGCATTGCCTGACTCATAGTTTAGGGATGTAGTTTCCTCCACCATCTTCTACAGCTCCTCCACCTCCTCCAGAAGACAACCCCCAATGATTTTTTACGTTAAAAACATGTTAAATCAAGATTTTTTGTAAAATTATCTATTTA
Organism: Viscum album; assembly: GCA_963277665.1. Lineage (NCBI taxonomy): Eukaryota > Viridiplantae > Streptophyta > Magnoliopsida > Santalales > Viscaceae > Viscum > Viscum album. The sequence continues at coordinate 1,221,440,022 of OY728139.1, read as the reverse complement.
CAATTTCTGAATTTTATATTATTGCAAATATTTCACAATTTAATTTTTTTATTTTTAATATTTTTTATTTATTATTAGTATTATATATTTTTTAATAATTGTTTTTTTATCATAGTTAATATACCCACCCTTTAAATCCTCATTATAAGAATCATCACCTTCATATAATTTATTGGGAATATTTTTATTCAATTCTAATCCATGGTTACATATAATATGATTAATTAGTGATATCATACAAACATATTCTCAACTTTGTTTATAAATAAAAATAATCAAATCGTGTTTGGAAGAAGTCACTGAAATGGTTTTCTTTATAGGACAACAAGAAATATAATTTCAACCATATTGAAATAAATATCTAGTGTGATATCCTGCTTTATGTTGATTGTAAAAGTTTCTAGCATTAGAATAACTAACCAACTTTGCTTACGAACATTTGGAATAAGGTGACCCTCAATATTTATATCATTGAAGGTATCTTAAAACATATTTGACACCATCCCAATTACAATGAGTATGTGAATAACTATACCTTTCTAATAAATTTATAGAAAATGGTATATTTATCCTTGTATTATTTTCAAGGCACATCTGTGCTCCAATAACACTTAGATATAGTAGTTAAATTAAAATGGGGTCTTTATTATCCTCTTATAGTTTAAAAGGATCATTATCTCAATATAGAGATCATATATCCATTACATCACATAATGGGTTTGATTTATTCATATTAAATCTCTATATGAATTTAGTAGGATATCATGGTTGTTGAAAAAATATTCCATCCTTAAGATGTTCAATTTATAATCAAAGGAAGAACTATTTTTCAAAGTCTTTCATTTAAAATTCTTTCATCAAATATTATTCTACCTTGTAAAGTTCATCATTAGTCCCAATAATATTTAAATCATCAACATATACTCTAATGATCACAAATTCAGACCCAATCCACTTAATTATTACACTTGGGAACATTAGATAACTATTTCAACCTTCCTTCATAAATTATATTCTTAGACCATTATAACACATACGCTCTTATAATATTAATACATATAGAGACTTATCTAGATTAATTGAAAATGGATATTGAGATCTAGCATATTTTTATAGTGATTTTAACCATTCTAGTATTTTTTTTGTCAATATCATTATCAATAAAACCATAAATATTGGTAGTCAAAACACCCATCAGGAATAATTCATGTTCCTCATGCACAAAAACTTTATAAAATAACGAAAGGATGTCACATCCCTTACATGAGAGAATGTTTAATTACAATCAATCCCTAGTTTTTGTGATAATCCTTGAGAAAATAGTCATAATATATATATATATATATAAATTTCATTATTTTGTTTTATTTTTCTAAAAAATACCCATTCAAATAAAACAGGTTTGATCCCTTTAGGGGATTTCACAATCAACTCAAAAACATCACATTTAAAAGGTGAATTGAGATTAGAATAAATTTTGAGTTTCTATTAATTTCATTCTAGTCTTTCATGACATTGATAAAATTAAATTTAGCTTCCTGATCCACATCCATAATTAGAATGGCTAAAATGAATGAAAATATGTTATCAACAATGGTGTCCACTTGGTTCTAACATTTTTTGGTGTTAGTGAAATTTATTGAAATTTCCTCTTGATCATGATCATGTAATTATAGTACATTTGAATTCTCTTTAGGTTCATTTATATCTTCGACCAACATAGTTTGTTTCAATTTTTTTGAAGATTATTTTTGTCCATTGAAAAATTACGTCTCCCATGCTTCACGTGTGGAATACAATCATTGTTGGTAATACCATTAGAATGTACTCCAAGTAAATATATTCTAACTGGTTCATTTGAAATAAGTATATATGATTTCTAACCCATTTTGAATCAATGAATTCATCAGGAAAATGATTTACTATTATTTTCAAATTAATGTTCTCTTTAACTTTTTGTTCAGTCATATTTGTACAAGGATCAAGATATAACAGTGAATTTATCTTCCATGACAATTATTTTGAAGTCGATTGATTTTACCCTTTAAATTTCATTAATAAATATTCCTTAAAATAATAATTAGAATATCTTACTATTAATACATCTCCTATCATAATACCAAGACATTTTATTATCAAGGGAGATTCAAAAAAACATATATATCCCCAATCTCTATTGGGGTCCAATTGTTGTTTTTTTAGGGGTTCTATAGGCACATAAATAGAAAAAAAATATCCTTAAGTGTGAAACATTTTTTATGGTCACAAGATTATTTCAAAGGGTAATAATCACGATAGATTGATGTATTATTTAAAGTATAAATGGTTCATGAAAAATTTCATGTCACCATGTCAAACTGGGTAATTTATTTTCTATAAGAAGTAATCCAATGATATATTGTAATCATTTTATAAATTATTCATCTATAAAATTTTGATAATAAACATGAGTTATAGTATTTTCAAGAGTTATTCCTAGTGACATGCATGAATTATTAAAAAAATGAGATTACTACTCACTAGCATTATCAAGCATTACATTATTGATTGAATATCTTGGAATTTTTCCCTTAAACTTTTTATTTGAGAAATTAATTTCGAAAACAATAGGTTGTGAGTGGATAATAATCACACATGCAACGATCTTATTAATGCATAAATCCTGATAAAAAATATCTAAATGGTCTATATGGTGGATAAAGTAGTTTTCATATATCACCATGAATCAATCCAAGAACATAAGTGGTTCCGTATCTATCTTCGATGGCTAAGGTGTTAAAATTATTTTTCCTTGAGATCAAGAAACACATGAGGAATCATGTTGTGTAAGAATCCTTTTATAAACCAATGGATTACCATGCATAAATTTAATTATTCTCATCATCATTATTGATCTAGGATGACCTAAACGATAATTCCAAAATATAATATGTCATGGTTGGTAAAATTAGGGTTTACCATATTTGATTCAAGTGTATAAATATTGATAAAGAAAAATCTTAAGGGAAGTATTGAAATTATTCCTTCAATAAATTTAAAATCATTATTAATTGTTTTTATATAGAGGTATTTAGAACCTCCTTCATCCATAGTCTTGATGTTATATAAATCATTAAGGAGATATTTAAAACTTAGTACACTGTATCATGACCAGGGAGAAAATAAAGAATTATTTATCTTAATTTGTGCACAACAGGGTAGGATTATTTTTTTTGTTCCAGATCATTTGATTAATTGTGCACTACATGACATGAAATTAATGTTTTTATTAAGGATATGTACAAATGGTATGGTAGATCCAGGGGGTATAAAATGATGAACCCTAAGGGAATCACCTCTTATAATGGAAATATAACCAAGTGAGAGATAACTGAAAGTATTAAAACAAATGTAAAAGATTTCCAGGCTAACTCTTGAAGCCAAAAAATCTGCTGCCTGGTTTCCCTCGTACCAAGGGTGAATTAGAGTAGTGTGATCCTTAATTTGTTCCTTGAATCTATGCAAGTGATAAATACTCGACCCTGGAACCTTGATATGGCCCTATAGAGAGTGAATGATGATCATAGAGTTCGTCTCCACATAATACAATCAGATATTGATGTTGTTTCACATCTCCAACCTATCCCTCATACCATAAGCCTCCACTAATAAAGAGTCAATTGGACCATATGTTGCAATGAAGGTAAGAATGATCGAGCCTCTCAGATCATGAACTAGCCCTCCTCCATGCATAAAATCATTACAGCTCGACGCATATATATTATGTTTGAATCCACAAGGGAGAGGATTCCACTGAATCCTTCACCGATGTAGGGCCTCATTATGTCTATTGGAGGAGTCCTCGTTTGTTCACCTAATATTCTAGAGACAAGGATCTAACCACAAACATATAAGAAGATCTGCGATCTTAGACTCCAAAATACACGATCTGGTGTCCAGAAGACTACAAGACACAATAGTTCCCTCGTGTCGTGCCCTATACTTCACCTCCCACAGACACTTGTAGCCCGATAGAAAGAATAGAACCCTCACCCAATGATTATGGAAGTTCTCTATAACATCGCTAAACTAGAGGGAATCACCATATGAGACACTATGCATAAATATGGATAACTCTCCCAGTGTGCGCCACAGGTAGACAGACCATTCACCATTAAAAACTAAATAAGAAACATACTCCTATTGCTAGTTTCTGCAACAAGTATACTTCAAATACAATTTAATACCCTTCCCCATAACCTGATCCTCCATGGGAATGGTAGTATTACCTATCATCTGAAATAATAAATTAAACATAGATGGAAACTGTTTAAACTAAATAATTGAGCCCCAAGAGTCATGAGTCGAAGGCATATGCACCACACTACCGTATTCTTTATTAGAGAGAATTCAATTTGAAGTATCCATGAAAACAAAAATATCATTCTTGTCATTCATGTTAATATTCTTGTAAAAATCTCCTTTCTTGTCATTAAGAACCACATTAATAAATAAGGGATAGGTACTTTATTTCCTAAATTCAATCTCTCCACAACTAATAATCCAACGTGAGTTGGCCTGAATGACCATTATGTGCTCCCTTATTTTATTCCATAAGATGGAAACCCTTACTTTTGGGGAACTCAAATTTGATCCATACTTATTTTTGATGAAACATCCACAAAGAGTCCGTCCTTCCACAAATTCCTGAGCCAATTCGTCTTGCATGCCATAAATCATGGCTATGATAACCCTGAGATTAGTTCCCCTTTTATCATAGGGTATGCAAAGCCTACCTAATGAGGCACAATGAAACATTAAGTCAGAGTGTGCATCCCAAATGAAATCCAACATATGTATCTTGATCTCTATAGTTATCACTTTGGGAACCATTTAAGCTGATAATACATTTATTGGAATGGAGGAAAAAACATGACTGACCAAAGTGATATTTCTACCAAAAGAAGGAAAAAGATTCTTCCAATTATTAACCATCTTAAAAATATTTTCAACCAAAACCTCATAACGGTGGATATGAATAATTCTAGGACAGGCCAGAGCTCCCAAATATTTCTTGTGAAATTTCACTCCAATGTATACCTAAGAAATACTTAACCCTATAAACCCACCTCTAAGAGCATGACAGACAAAGAAAAATACTATTCCTATGATAACTGGCTTGCTGACCGGTCCACTTGCAATACTCCTACAAGAATTTATCAAAAACCCAAAGAGATATCCTATTACCATTCAAATAACACCATGTCATTCACAAAGAGTATATGTGACAATCCCATGTAAGCACCCCTATTGTGAAAAGGCCTAATATGACCAATGAGGATACTCTAATTTAAATATATGTTTAAAGACACCCAAGCCATGATTAAAAAAGGGAGAGAACGGTTTCCCTTGCCTCAAACCTATAACCATCTTCAAGAATCCATACCTCCTTCCCATGAAATAAACAACCAACCATGAGGATCTAAAGCCAATGAAAATTAGATCAGACACCCAAATGGGAGATTCCCATACAAACAAACACCTAGACAAAGAAATTCCATTGGAGCCTATCATATGATTTATCCATATAAACATTGATGAATACATTATATTCAAAGGATTTCAAGCTAATATCCCCAAAAAACCTTTAGAAAGACTAGTGGAACCCTGATTGGAATGTACCTTAAAAAACTGTGTTGTTCTCTAGAAGTCCACTTTAGAAGATGAACAAACAACCTTTTACTATGAATTCTTTCCAAGACATTGTATGTGAAATTACTAAGGATGATTGGATGGAATTGGTTTAGAGATGGGGGATCCTTTACCTTTATTATGAGAATAAATGTGGTTGAACATACAATATGAGGAAGATTCCAACTATTGAAGGAGTCTTGGATAGACTCAACCAGATCGCTCTTCATAAGATCTTCTGTGGACACATTGATAGCTCCTAGAAAACCATACGGCCTAGGATAACTGTATGGGTTGAGGTACTGAACAACTTACGATATTTCACCTTCTTATAGAAACCCAGTTAACATATTATTCATAATATCATCCACCACCCTTGGGATGCAACCAAACATCTCAACATAAGCACTTGAATTTCCATTCTACATATCTGGATTAACATTAACATGAAGAGACTTGAATAAAATCAATATCCATTCATCCTAGAATAGTTGGGTCATCAGTATATGGACCATTCTCCAAATGAATATTTGGTTTATTATATAATTAGTTTCCTAGATGCGTGAATGAAAAAGGAAGTGTTGGGATCCCCCACATTAAGCCACAATGCCCTGGATTGAGAATGGTCTTCCCTCTCCTTCTCCAGCAACAATTATGATATTTCAGATCTTTTTCTACCCAGGGTATCTAACAGAACCTCATCCCATCCTTGTTCATGATGGGACTCAAGGAGATCAATGCCCCTTGTGATTTTCTCAATACCCTTCCAATGAGAAGGTCTTCTTATATTCCATGATTAAATATCACTCTTTAAATTACATAGAATATTATGAATTTGAACCCATGGGATGCCTTTCATAGGTTTATTCCTTGAATTCTGCACCACCTATAGATAATTTTGTTCAAAAATCTATCAGTTGGAAAAGAAAAAGTGTCTTCCTCTATCCCTTTGATTAGTCAAGTTGAAAAGTAGTGGAGAGTAGTCTGATAATGCCTGAACTTTGTGATGAACTGAGGAACTTGGAAAATGAGAGGCCATATTGAGATTTAAAAAACACCAATCCAGGCGACCCCACCTTCTATGACTCCCCTTTCTGTTATTACACCATGTGATGGGGTCTCCCATATAGCCCAAGTCGATCAAACCCATATGATCCATAAATCTATCAAAATCCCTCTTGGCGCTCCTTGGATCATTCAAACCACCATTCCTTTCCGAGATGTCCAACACAAAATTGAAATCACCTCATATAAACAAAGGTTCTGATCCCACATCAAAAGATCCCAACCCACACCAAAAACATTCCCTTTCCATGGCCTCACACATGGCATACACAAATGAAAAGAAGAAGGAAATAGTACTATATTTGATCATCAAAGTAATAAATTGTTCGACCGACACCACCAACTCTAATGAAACATAAATCTTCCAAAAAACCCAAACATATCGATTTTATGGTGCCCCATTAATGCCATCATGATCACGAATCCTATTATAAAGCTCCGAGATTATTGCATAATCCTGCTATGGTTCAAGAACCACCACAAAATAATGCTGACTAAAATGAAATTCTGATGAAATCAAATCTTTATTCACCCAGGCACACAAGACCCAGGCATTCCAATTGAGAATATAATTCATTGGTGAAGGAGTCTCCTAGTGGAGGACCCAAGCACCAAAGAACCATGAACCAGAGATTGTAAATATGCTAATCTATTTTTGAGTTTCAATCGCTTGCATACCCCATTGGGGTAAGCATCAACCGAACCAACAGGTGACAAGAAGGTTCCAGAGTATGAGATATGGGGTTGGGCCTCCGATAAAATCTAAAAAAATTTATTAAGAGGATGGGGAGAACCCTTTGTATATATTTAGATATGTTTTTTTATCTGTATATTTATTCGTATATTAATATATATTTATAAGATTAATTTTTAATACATTTAAAAAATCAAGTGGCCCATGGAATGACTGAAACTCCAATGCTGGGCCCAATTAGCTATCGCACATGGAAAAGGGTGAAACATGGAGGAAGTGTTGGTACTGTGGATGACCCTAACCCCGAGGTTAGGAAAAGTCAAAATGAAACATGCCAATCGGGGAGGAATCCCACCAATAGATGGAAAAAAAAGTGATTAAATAAGTCCAGAGGAACCAAAGGCGGCGGCGGGCGAGACCCAGCCCCACCTAGAGAAATGATTGTGTTATGCTGGAACTGTCGTGGGCTTGGCAACCCATGAACAGTTTGTATGCTTCAGAAAAATTGCACCCAAAGTCACCCGGATATGGTTTTCTAGTCCGAAACCATACTGGAAAACTAGGACACCAATGGAATTTCATTGAAGTGTGGCTTCCAAGGATGCTTTTTGGTGCCCATAAAAGGCCATTCAGGGGGGCCTCTATCTCCTGTGGAAGGAAAATATTGATGTTAAAATCTTGTCTTTCTCCCCGCACCATGTGGCTATGACTGTTAAATCTGACTTGCACCCATCCTGGACTTTTGTGGGATTCTATGGCTGGCCATCCCACTCTGATAAGGTGAATTTGTGGGACCTCCTTTGCAAGCTACGACAGAATTTACCTAGCCCTATTCTTTTCATAGGCGACTTCAATGAGATCATATTCCATTAGAAAAAGAAAGGCAGAATCATTCGTCACTCAGCCTCGATGTTAAACTTCAACGACATAGTCAATAGGGTGAGCTTGGTCGATCTGGGGTACCCAGGTAATCCTTTTATATGGTTCCACGATAATAATGAAGGCACCCGCATCGCTGATTGTCTTGATAGATTTTTGGGTTCTACTGACTGGATTGATCTGTTCAACATGTTTCATATTTTACACATGTCCCTTAACTGTTCGGATCACTGCCCAATTCTCATTGAGTATCTGCAAGGATAACGAAATAGATAACTCGGCAGACCCTTCAGATTCGATATCTTCTGGTCAAAAGACCAAGAATGCGAAGAGGTGGTCCGATCAAGCTGGAGGAGTTCTCACGATGATATTGGCCTCAATCTTCAACAGGTTGCATCTGGTCTGAGATCCTGGAGAAACAAGAAATTCCATCAACCTGATAGGCATTGTGATGTCCTTGAAAAGAAGTTACAAAACTTACTCAGGCTTCCCCCATCCAATGGAAATATCTTCAGGATTGGTGCCACCTAAAGAGAGCTAGACGGGGCCCTCCGTCTTAAGGAAAGCATCTGGACCATGTGAGTGCGGGACATCCACATTAAAGAGGGCAATGCTAATTCAAGGTATTTCCATCTGAAAGCGAAAACATGGTGTCGGAAAATTTTTATCATGAGCTTATCTTGACCCGATGGATGAAATGTTTCTGACACCAATGGCATTCACGAAGCATTGTTAGGCTATTTCCAGAACCTCTTCTCCACAGGGAATCCTTTCATGTTTGCTGATGTGGAAGATTGCATAAGACCTATGATCACCGATGAGATCTACCCGCAACTTTCAAAAGATGTGACGAATGATGAGATTCACATGGATTTGAAACATATCCACCCCACTAAGGCCCTGGGACCGGATGGTTCCCATGCCCTTTTTTTAAACAATACTGGAACATCATCAGTCCGGACATCTGCAAAATGATGAAAAATATCTGGGCAGGGAATTTAAGCATTGCCGCCATCAAAAAAACTGTCCTCGTCCTCATTCCCTAAATCATGAGACCCCAAGCGATCCCTGATTTTAGACATATCATCCTCTGCAATGTCTCCTATAATATCTTCTCAAAAACCATTGTCAACCGGCTATGTACTTGGCTTCCTGTTATTATCTCCAAAAACCAGAGCGCCTTCATAGACAAGAGGCTGATTGCTGATAATGCAATAGTGGCACATGAAGTGTTCACTCGATGAAAACACGCTCCACTATGAAAAGAGGAACCATGGCCTGGAAACTGGATATGACCAAATCCTATGAAAAAGTGGAATGGCAGTTCCTAAGAGTTGTGATGTGGAGAATGGGTTTTTGAAAGAAATGGACATATATGGTCATGCACAACATTTCGACCGTATCCTTTAGAATCAAGGTCAATGGGGAGCTCACCAGAAGATTCACCCCAAACCGACGCCTACGCCAGGGAGATCCCATCTCCGCTTTTCTCTTCATATTGGTGGCTGATGTTTTCTCTAACCTTATTTCCAGGGCTATATCCCCTAAGTCTCTTTATGGAGCAAAGGTCTGCCGTGAGAGCCCACAAGTGTCACATTTATTCTTCGCCGATGACTGCATCCTTTTCTCCAGAGGAACTATTAATGAATGCCGGGTCAACATCCATGCGATCCAGCAGTATGAGTGGGCGTCTAGACAGTCTATCAATCACAGAAAATAAGAAATATCCTTCAACGCAGGGGTTCCTCCCGCTAAGAGAGATGAGATTTGTGTATTTGCAATAATCCATATGGTCGAAAAAAACTAGAAGTATATCGGGCTCCCTACGGTGATTGTCCGGTTCAAAAAAGAAATCTTTGCTTCTCTGGTGGACAAGATTGAGAAAAAAATCCAAGGCTGGACCCCAAAAGGTATCTCCAAATCTAGAAAAGGAACCCTCATTAAAGTTGTCATTCAGTCTATCCCCATCTACTTCATGTCCATGTTTAAGCTCTCGGTGGACATCGTCAATTTTATCCATTCACATACTACCAACTTCTGGTGGGGGAAAATGATGGAAGGAATAGATCCCACTGGTTGGTCTGGGAGAAACTCTGCAAATCCAAGTCAGAGGGAGGGATGAGATTCTAGAATCTTGTTCTGTTCAATGATGCTATGTTGGCCAAGCAAGGATGTCACCTTATTAACCACCCATCATCTCTCTATGCGCGAGTACTCCTGCCAAATACTTTCCCCACATGGACTTCCTTGGTTCCTCTCTTGGCCCCCGACACTACTTCCTCTGGAGAAGTATTTGGGGGTCCCGAAATCTCCTGGAAAAAGGGCTGGGTTGGAGGATTGGAAATGGCACATATTTCAACATCTGGACTGATCCCTGGATTGTCGATAAGGATGGTATGCGGGCCACTCCCCCCGCCCAACCAGGTCTTGAAGATGCCACTGTTGATTGCCTCTTTTTAGATCAGGGATTGGGGTGGTGTGCAAAAAATATCTAGGAATGGTATAATGAAAGGGACCAAATAATTATCCTATCTATCCCTTGGGTCCCTGATGTAGGTCCCGACCATCTTTTCTGGACCAACGATGTCTCAGGCAATTACACGGTGAGATCTGGGTACAGACTGGCTCTTGAAATCCACTCTCTCGACCGTGAAGAGGGACCATGGAATGTGGTTTCGAAGCTCAACATCCCCCAAAAAATCTGCCATTTCTGGTGGCAGGTATGCACAGGCACCCTCCCTACAATGAGCCTTCTCGCTTTTCGAAATATGGCCAATGTCGAGTCCTGCCCTTTCTGCCCAAATATCCCAGAAATTCCTTGGCATGCCATCATTCACTGCCCCTTAGCTAAGGAAATTTGTAATAAATGGGGCCTGACTTCATATGCATCACTGGGCATCGCATCTGACTTCCCCAATCCTATGATGTGCTGGTCTTCCTCTCTTTCATCTTCTGATGCCGGTTCTCATTGCACCTTGGCCTAAATCATTTGGGTTCGGCATAACGATTCAGTTTTCCACCATGTCCATAAACCCCCTGAATTTTGGATTAAACTATCCATTTAATGGATTGAGGTCTAGAAGGACCACAAAGGACACCTTACGCCAGGTGTTACCCCCTATTTTCCCCATCATTGGACCCCCCAATGGAAGGGTGTCTCAATATTAATGTGGACGCTTCTCTCTCCAAGGATGGGCATGCTGCTCTTGGCCTCCTTGCTCGAAATAATTAGGGGATGATCATTGTAGAAAAATATGAATTACATCATGCCCTCTAGGAACCTGCAGTTGCGGAGGCCTATGACATCCTTGTAGGTATGATGCTCGCTGTGGAACGTGGATGGGCTGATATCATCATTGAGTCTGACTGCCTTACTGTTATCAATTCTATTGACCACAATGACACCGGACTCTAGCCTTTTGGATTCATCCTCAGGAAAATCCACTCACTTTTCCAAGGCTTCTCTTAATAACCCTTCTCCTTTACCAAAAGGGATGGAAACAATGCAGCCTATCAGCTAGCGGCCTCAGGCCCCTTCGATGTCAACCAGCTATGGCTTGACAATTTCCCTTCATGGATCTTCTTTTGTACGGCTGCTGATCTTCATCATTAATATTAATATTATCTTTATTTTAAAAAAAGTCAATAAATATAAGCGTATATATATATATATATCGTTAAATGGAGAACAAAGAAACACATGGGAGTGGTAATTAGAATCCTGGGGAAGGCATATGTGTGAAGGCAGGTACAAGGTGGGGGGATAGTGCTATTAAATGGGGGTGGTTGGGGCATGGGTGGCTGCAAGTTAGTGCAGGTGGGGGGATAACACAATTAAAGGGGGTCAAACACTATTAAAAGGTGGCTTCGATTGAAACATTTTTTTAATTTTTTTAACTTTTATCTATGTTTTTTAGCATTGATAAAAGACTCCTTTTATCAACATTTTTCTAGAACTAATAAAAGGGTCTTTATCAGTGTTTTTAGCACTCATAAAAGGGACAACCTTTATTTTTCTTGAGATTAAATGTGTTTTTAGCACTTTAAATGCCCTTTTGTAATGATTTTAAATTCCATGTTAACAATAGTGACTTAGTGACTGGGGAGATCGAGCCCTCCATATACCACACCATGAAGATGAAAAAATATCTTTTATAGTCATTGAGAGAGTTCCCTCGATGGAGGAAAGATGAGAAAAAAGTGATTTGGACAATCAAAGAAGAGCTACTGCCACTAGAAGAATGCTTTTCCCACACAGAGAAAGATTCAAGATGGAAGCGGTTTTGAAAAATCCATCTCAACACATATTTGATCCATGGATGAATCCATAATCTTTAGGGATCCTTCATCCACACATAGAAATGAGCTGAGTGAATCTCTAATATGCTATAAGAATGTCTAGTGACCACCTCATCAGTGTGAAGCACCGTGATCCTAGCAAATGTGGAGATCAAGACCAAGCAAGCACAAAAATCATCCCTAGAACAAAGAACCGCATAAAAGGCCCTCTAGTAAAGAACAAAAACCCTTGCCGGTGAAGATAACCCCAAGAGGTGACATAGAACTGTAACTATGCTAAAGAGGGATGCTCCCTCCTAATGCCACCCACCAGTGCCCACTGGATGAAATCAAGAACTGCCACAAAAGATTCATATCTCTCCCTAGCATGACAAACTGACACCAATGCCGTGAGAGGGGAATAATGCAGGCGAGTCAACTAACTGTGTAAGAGGAAGATCTTCCAACACTAGGGCGGCGTAAAAGGAGCCAACGATCAGATGAGTTCAATTTTTCAGAGGCACATTAGGCTTCTAATTCAAGGATGAATAGAAATAAATTAAATACTTCAGATCCAAAAATAAATTATCATAAACCATTGATCAATGTACCTACATGTGAACTTACTATTTTAATATTGACAATATATTTATTATATTTAGGAATTGTGTGCAATATAGTGCCATTGATGAGACAAATATATTCATTATAGAAATTATTCAATACAGACAAATTTATATTATAGAAAATAAAACATACATATAAGAAAATAATTTAATGAAAAAAATAAAACATGAAAAATTGATTTAAAAAAAAATCAAAAATCAAATTTCATTTACCTCATTATAATTCATGTCTGATCTATATTCTCAACACCTTCAGGGTGTCAAAAATAAATGAAAATATAATATTTCATAATATCATCATCATAATATGAAGGCTTGGCCAGTAAAATTATCATTAAGGCTATTTTCCATCCATTTGATATATTTTTGATAGAAACTACCTTAAAATGGGCAAGGAAATCACCTCATTTTATCAGCACTAAATAGAAAGCGCTGATAAAGGAGTACCTTTATAACCCCTAAAAATAATGATAAATGGGTACTTTTAACAATGCTAAAAAATTCTTTTAAAAGTACCCATTTATGAGTGATATTTTTAGCGTTGACAAAGGGGACCCCTTTATCTACGTTTTTTAGTAGTGCTAATAAAGAGTGGTATTTATTAGATATTCTTTTATTAGATCTGATAAAAGGTATATTTAAAAAAATATCTCATTAAAAATGAAAAATTAAAAAATTAAAATATTTATACTGATATAAATATAATAGATATTTGTTATATATATTTTAGATTAGTATAAATAGAAATTTACACGTAATATATAATATTTGTAGTGAAAATACCTTATAAAATATATTATAAATATTATCAATTAATCATTTGGTAATTATCATGGACTAATAGTCATTTAATAAAAATGTGAAGACATAAAAAGTTAATAAAATATCTAAAATAAGTAAAAAACATAACTCAAACTTCAAACAGTCATATCATTTGATTCGAGTGTCCATTTGAGCTCTACATCACATCAAATCGAATCCTCCGATGAGCTCTGTGTGCTGGGGACACAAGGGAACCATATATCACTTTTTGAGATAAAAAGGCCTAAAAGGCCTCTAAAACTAAATTTTTAGTAGGGATAACAAAATTTTTTAACATTCGTTGGAATTTCTACATCATTATAGGGGAGTTTTTCTCTATTTTTGTGGGGAATGAATTTATTCTATAGGATTACATTAATATTAATATTATGAATTTTAAATTGTATAATTTTTATAATAGGTTGTCATTTATAAACAAATATATAACATTATATACATTTTTTTAATATATTCACGCATAAAAAATTTAATTTTATAAATAAATAATTAAACTTATTTACATATACAATATATTTATAAATATATAAGCTTTATCTAAACAAAAAAATAATATCCATTTTATTTAAAATAAAAATATATGAATATTTATATATCTATATAATATGTGTGTGTGTGTATTTGTGTGTGTCTGTATTAACAACTGATATAAATTAATATAGGAATAAATATATGGATAAAAAAGATAACTAAATATATATAAATAGATAGATATAAATATATATTAATATATGAATAAATATATAGATATATAAATATATAAATATATAAATATATAAATATATAAATATATAAATATATAAATATATAAATATATAAATATATAAATATATAAATATATAAATATATAAATATATAAATATATAAATATATAAATATATAAATATATAAATATATAAATATTAAATTTATAAATATAACTATATATGTATATATATATATATTAATATATGAATAAATAAATAAATTAATAAATATTAATTTATGAATAAATAAATATGTATATATATATTAATATAACTAAATATATATTTTAAAATAAATAAATATACATTAGTTTATATATATATATGTTAATATAAATACATTTCTCAATATATAAGCTTTATCTAAATAAAAAACTAATATCCATTTTATTTAAAATACAAATATAGGAATATTTATATACCTATATAATGTGTTTGTGTGTATTTGTGTGTGTTTTATTTACAACTGATATATATTAATATACAAATAAAATTACATATAAAAAATTATTACTAAATATATATAAGTAGATAAATATAAATATATATTCATATAAGAATAAAATTATAGATATATAAATATATAAGTATATAAATATAACTATACATGTATATATATATTTCAATATATATATATATATATATTTCAATATATATATATATATATTTATTAATATATAAATATATAAATATATATATAAATATACATATATATATTAATACAAATAAATATATGTTTTAATATAAATATATATATGTTAATTTAAAATATATTTTGCAATATATAAGCTTTATCTAAATAAAAAACTAATATTCATTTTATTTAAAATACAAATATATGAAAATTTATATACATATATAATGTGTGTGTGTGTATTTGTGTGTCTGTATTTACAACTAATTTATATTAATATACAGATAAAAAATATATTACTAAATATATATAATTATATAAATATAAATATATATTAATATAAAAATAAATATATAGATATATTAATATATAAGTATATGAATACAACTATACATGTATATTCAATATATATATATATATATATATTTAATAGATGAATATATATATATATATGAATATAACTAAATATATATATATATATATATATATATATTAATATAAATATATATATGTTAATATAAAATAAATTTATCAATATATAAGTATTATTTAAATAAAAAACTAATATCCAGTTTATTTAAAATTAAAATATATGAATATTTATATACCTATGTAATGTATGTGTGTGTGTGTATTTGTGTGTGTTTGTATTAACAACTGATATATATATTTATATATGAATAAATATATGGATAAAAAATATAACTATATATATATATATAAATATATAGATATAAATATAAATTAATATACGTATAAATATATAGATATATAAATATATAAATATAACTATACATGTATATATATATATATTAAAATACGAATATATATATATATATATTAATATTACTAAATATATATTTTAATATAAATATTTATTTGTTAATATAAATATATATTAATATACAAATAAATATAACTAAATATATATAAAAATAAAAAGATATATCATTAAATAGACAAAACAATATATAGAGAAGTGGTAAAAGGTCCAGATGCACAATGGGAGGTCTCGAGTTTGAATCATGTGGGAGAAAGGGGTGTGTACGGTGTTGAAGGGATGTGCTAGCGCTATTAAAGGGGGGGTGTTAGCGCTATTAAATGGTGAGGGAGGGGGGGGGGGGTGCTTGGGCTTGGTTGGGTGGTAGGGGCGTGCGTGGGCAGGTGGGGTAGCTTTATAGTGCAGTTGGACGAGGGGGGGGGGGGGGTAAAGCGTTGTTGAAACTTGAAGAATTTGGAGTCTGAATTCTGAGTAATTCAGAGTCAAATTTCTATGGAATTCAGAGTTGAATTTTTGAGGAATTTGCAATCTGAATTCTTAGTAATTCAGAGTCTGATTTTCAGAGAATTTGGAGTCTGAATTTCAGAGAATTTGGAGTCCGAATTTCAGAGAATTTGGAACTTGAATTTTAGAGAATCCAGGTCCTAAAAAAAATAGTCTATATCTATGGATTTATAGGATTCCGAGATTTTAGATATAAAAACCAATTCTTCCTATGAAATAAAATTAGTCATATTTAAAGAAACTATATATTGAACAATGAAAACATAGTTAAGGAGAAAAATTTCCTTAGATAAGGTAAACTTTCCTTATGAAAATAATCCTTTGGGAAAATATAATTTGACTTAAGATAATGTGTTTGTGATTTTCAAAACATAGAGAATTGGAAAAGTCATAAGGTAACCTTATTGAATCTACAATCTTCACATTTTTGGAAAGCACAAATATCCTTACGAAAAAGAATACAAGGACTTAAAATACTGCTTTATGAACATAAAAGAAATACTTATCTCCCTTTACTTATGAATCACGATTAATACATCTACCCCCACCCCCCTTAGGTTTTTAAATCCCTAAGGATCGTATTCTTGAATTCCACAAAGATATTTTGATTTTTCCTTCATAAGTAAATATTCTTTGATAAATCTCCCCTTAGATAGACTCCCCCATACTTAGAGAATTCCCTTCTTTACTTAGTATTCATTTAATCACTCCTTTATCCCCCTTTGTGATTTTCAAAAAGGAATTGAGAGAATGGTAAAAAATGGTACCTGATATATTAGTACTATAAAACAAAACACATGAAGAAGAATCAAAATTTTCATTATGGTTGGAATTTTTTTACAAGAAATGTATTACAACAAAAGATCAGAGTTAAGAAAAAAATCACCCTTATTTGTTCTTTGGCATAAACTTCTGGACAATGGCCTTCAAATTTTTTACGAACCTTATGATCCTCTTCAAAACGTTTGAGCAGTTCAACCCGATCTTAATTTTTCCTCTAAAAACTTTGATCTTTTCTTCACGAGACATTAAAATTCTACCTGAGTCTTCAAAATTTTTTCCTGCTTATTGAGCTTTTCTTTGAAGTCAATTTGGAGATCTATTTCTCTCTTCAGATTTAAAGAAACTGAATTGAATTTCCCATTCAGATCATTCTTTGGAGTTTTTTCTTCAAGATTGATCTACTCATTAAAAATTATAGTAAGGTCTTTGATCTTTATATCTTCGGTATCAAAATCATCCTTCCAATTATCTTTGAAGTCATAAAATATTTTTAAACCTTCAATTGCTTTCTTATATCACATATTAATATACTTACAGGATCTCTTGTGTGCATCATACATGATATAGAAGGATTTAAAATCAGCCTCAAGACTGAACCATTTTTCCATTTTCATGGAAACCGAATTCAATTTCTGATTAAAAGAATACTGCATCTGAAATCTCTAATCAATAGTTGGAAACAAAGGAATTGTATCAAATAGTTTCTTTAGGGATTGAGATAAAAAATTATGATCCATAGGGGATGATTCTAAATCATATTCTCTTGTTGGTGAGGAAATTCTCTCTATCTCAACAACTTTTCTTTTTGATGATCCTCCAACATCTTTTTTAGCAACATATGCCTTATTAGGTGTATCAGCTAACACCTGTTTTTCTTTATCAACTCTCAGAATGATCCCAACAGCCTTTTGGGATTCACGTTCACTATCAGGTAGTTGGACTATCTTATCTTCCTCAGCCTTTTCTTTTTCATCATCTGCCACCAGGTCCTCTGGTTCAACAAAATAATGGTTGCTAATCTCTTCTTTTGATGGTTTGTTTACTTCTTCCTGACCTTCATCACCTTTTTCCTAGGGTATCATGTTTTAAGAATCCGACCTAGGAAGTCTGGGATAATAATATCTTAGAAGGACTCTCCTTATAATGATATTTTTCAACTTTCCCTATCATATCATCTGTACCATCACTTCCTTCCTCTTCTTCTCCTTCCACTTGCTCGTCCTGTACAAACTCTTCCTCTTCATTAGGTTCCAAAATGAACATCTTTTTTCCTGGAGTCTCTACGGTTATTGGTTCATTGAGAAGAGTTTCCAGTACCTGCATTTGATCAGAAGCATTCTCAGTAGCCTTAATAAGAGATTGAACAATCTCATCTTTAGACTTTTTCTTCTTTTGATTCTTCTCTTTGGCTTACTTCCCAAATTCCTCAATAGCCTTAATCTTTAATGATTTTTCTTTTACAGGATCCAATCTAATGCTAAGTTATCCATCCTTCTTGTTCTTCTTACCTTCTCTCCACTTAGAAACAACGTCATCTAGATTGGCCTTTTGATTCCTAGATTTTGGAGGTGATAATTGGGTTTCCTGAACTGTGGGAGTTTTTTCATTCACTTCTGGTTCCTTCACAATTCTCTTCTTGGTACCCTTTTTGGAAGTCTCAACTACTTCCCGATTTTTGGATAAGGCTTTGATCTCACTTTCAGACCATTCCAAAAATTCTCCAGATTTTTTTTGAAACCGACCTTCATCCTCCTCAAATTATCATCACAAAAAAACATGAAATTAAAATACATGGGCTTTTAACTATAAAGGATTTTGAACGATACTAGGCATAAGACAATGATCTTGGATAGGATTTCTGGATATATAATGATCTGCGATTTGGGTGTGCCATTTTTGATATTGGAAATCATAAAAAATATATACTCCACTAAGTTTATCTCTTTCAAGTTGACTAGAAAATCCAAAACATAGATTTCACGTCTCTTTAAGAGTCCTTTTCTACTTTTCTCGGAATGTGAAATCCATGAACACATAAATCTAAATTCTTACGTTAGTAGAGAGATGGTTGATCTTTGTAGTTTTTACTCCTTTCAGTCTGAGGCACTCAATAGATTTTTATTTTTCAAAACTTCCTACCTAATCAAGTAGTTCATGGGGGCAGTAAATGGCTTCTCCTTCGAATGTTATTATAATGATACTAGCTACCTAGAAATAAGAAAGAGAATAAGTTTTTCCTAACTTTTGAATGAGAACTTATCTCCCATACATTTATTAAAAAACATTAATATTCAAAGAACTCAATAAGAAACTCTAGATAAACTAGATCATATCCTTTCATTTTTTTATGCACAGGCTTTTTCAACCAGTTAACTTGATATACATTGAAATTAGAGAAGCATACTTTGAAAATAACTTCTGATCAAATAATCTTTCTTTGTATATTTTCCATTAAAAAATTTGATAATTTGGCGACATTTTCTTATGTGAGGATGCTTCCAAAGACAATCGGATTTGTTCAGATCAGAAATATGGAATGACACTTAAGTAGAGAGTTAGAGCTTTGACCCACTAGGACTTGAAAACCAATATTGTACAACCATTAGGGGGTATTTATATAGATGTTGAGGAGATAGTTTATATTCCCTAACTGATCCAACAAGTACAATTTGACTACAAAAATTTAAATAAAGAAACATATATTCCAAATTACCAGAAAAAATATTAGTAATGAGTAAAATTATTCTTTTAGATATTTATATTAACAATAATTTTATAAAAGAAATGAAATTATCAGAATTGATAAATTATAGAAATTTTGGATTGAGAAAAAAATTTAAGTACGGAAAAAATTTGACTATGAAACATTTTAACTACAAAACATTTTAGCTACAAAAATGTTAACTATGAATAATTTTAACTATGAAAAAATAAACTATGAAAAATTTTAACTATGAAATATTTTAACTATGAAATATTTTTACTACGAAATATTAACTGAGAAAAATTTCAACTACAAAAACAATTTAACAAAGAAAAATTTTAACTACGAAAAATTTAACCATGAAAAATTTTAACTAAGAAAAATTTTATCTATGAACAATTTTAACTAAGAAATATTTTAACTATGAAAAATTTTAACTAAGAAAAATTAAAACTATGAAAAAATTTAACAATGAATAATTTAATATACCAAGAAAATGTACTCCAATTTTAAAAACCAGTTGCTTATTTTAAGGAGATAGATTTTAAGAAAAATTTAATATGGAAGATTATATTTTGGTTATCATTTCTAAATTTGGTTCAATGTATTCAAATCTATCAGATGGTAAATATTTTGTGAAAATATCAGCAAGTTGATCTTGAATTCTGATAAATTAGAGAATAATACATTATTTTTTGTGTGGGATCTCTAAGAAAGTGATGCCTAATATCTATATGTTTTGAATGAGAGTGAAGTTCAAGGTTTTTTCTAAGGGAAATGGCACTTGTGTTATTACACAATATCATTGTTTTGGTAAAACTCATGCAATTTTCTATGAGTGTGTGTTGTATCCACACCACTTGAGAATAACCACTTTCAGATATTGCATATTCTGGTTCATCAGTGGAAAGTACTACTGAGTGTTTCTTTTTTAATGACCAAGAAACAAATGAATCTCCTAAGAAATGACAAGTTCCAGATGTACTTTACCTATCAATTCTACACCCAGCAAATTCAGAATCTGAAAAACTGTTTAAAGCAACATCATTTATAGAAGTATAAAAGAGTCATAAATCCATGGTTCCCTTTAAATCATGAAAATTATTTTTACTACTTTTAAATGAGATTCCTTAGGATTGGATTGACATATTGCACATAAGAATACTGAAAACATTAAATTTTGACGACTAGCTTTCATGTATAGGAAAATTCCTATCATACCTCTAAATGATGTTTGATATAGTAGTTTCCCAGCTTCATCAAGATCAAGAGAATATCAAGTACTGATTGGGGTACTTATACTTTTAGTGTTGTCATATCCATAATTTTTAAAAATATCTTTAATATACTTATGTTGAGCTATATAAGTTTCTTTTTGTTTTTGATAAATTTGAAAACCTAGGAAAATTGTTAACTCACCCATCATACTCATTTCAAACTCAGATTTTATTAGATTCACAAAAAAATCATTTAAAGATTGCTGTGTTGAACAAAATACAATGCTATCAACAAAAAATTGGAAAATCAAACGAATTTTTATATCTTTTTTTATTAAAAGGGTTGGATCAGTAGTTCCATTAACATAATTGTTTTATAGAAAAAATCATGTAAGTCTATCATACAAGTCTCTAAGGGATTGTTTAATTCCATATAAATCATTCGTAAGTTTAAAAAAATGTTTAGAATGTTTTGTGTCTTAAAAAAAGAGGTTTTTTAAAAAAAACTTCCTATTGAACATATCCCTTAAGGAAATAACAATTTACATCCATTTGAAAAAGTGTGAAATTGAAAAATTCTACAATGGAAATTAAAATATGAATAGATTCAAGTCTAGCTACTTGGAGAATAAATTTATTAATAGTATATTCCTTCTTGTTGATTATATCTTTTAGAAACCAATCTATCTTTATTTCTTACAATGATTCCATTTTCATCACACTTATTTCTAAAGACCAATTTTACTCTAATAATATAAATTTCCTTAGTTATTTCAACCAAGGTCCATAATTTTTTCCTTTAGAATTCATTTAGCTCATCTTGCATAGAATTTATCCAATCATCATCACCTAAAGCATCATTAGTGATTTTGTTTATAATTGGGAAAGGAATGCTTGATGTTATAGTTCATTTCTTAAGGAACTTTTATTCCTTATAGGTTGATTTACATCACCAATGATACTATCATCGGGACGATTCTTAAGAGACAACTGATTTGGGATTTGTAAATCTTGTTCATCAATATATAGTAAGAAATCTTCTGGTGTAAATTCTTCACAAATATTTTCGTCAACAGTTTCCTTATTAGAAGGGACTTCTATCAATGATTGATAATCGGTTTTTGAAAACACATCTGAGGATGTAGGTTGAGGTTTTATAAAAAAAAATATTATTTTCATCAAATTTAACATTTACTATTTCTACAAGTGTACAAGTATTTTTATTAACCACTCTATAGGCCTAAGAAGTTGTGGAGTAGCCTTGGAAAGTTCCTTCATTAGATTTGGGTATGAATATATATATATTATCTTTAGTATTCAGAATGAATACTTTGTATTCAAATACCCAGATGTATGAAATTCTGGGTTTTCTACAATTCCACAATTCGTAAGGGGTTTTGTTAAGAGAAGGACTAATCAAAAATCAATTTATAGTATAACAAGTTGTACTTTCAGCTTCAGCCCAGAAGTTTTTATCTATAGAATATTCACTCTACATGGATCTTGTTATCTCTTGAAGAATCATATTTTTTTTCAACAACACCATTCTATTGCGGAGTTCTTGGAGATAAGAAGTTATGGGTATTTCCATTTTTACTACAGAATGTTTCAAAATCTTAATTTTGAAATTCTCCACTGTGATCACTATGAATTGTTATCAATGGAAGGTTTCTTTATCATTTTTAACAAGGGATCTAAAAATTTAGATATAAGAAAAGGATTGAATCTTTTTTGTTAGAAAATAGACCCATGTAAATCTAGTTTAATCATCAACAAAAAAATACATAATATTTTCCTCCAATACATCCAATTTGTGTTGGAATGAAATGATCCATATGCACTAACTATAATTCATCAGAAGTTGAGACTTCACCGATTGATTTAAAACTTGATTTATGTAACTTTCCAAATTGAAAAGGATCACAAAATATTTAAGAAAAAAAGTATAAGCACCAGTAGATCCTTAACTAGTCTTTTATTTGAGGGTTTATATAGGTTCCTAAGGTTATAGTGTCCTAAAATTCTATTCCACAACCAAGATTGATCTTCCATTTCCCTAAGTCAAGGTAGTTATTGGATCCTATGGTATTCTATCTTTTGTGTGTATAAATTCTATTTCCTATGGATAGAAAAAATAAAATCTTCCTTGGAATTGTGTACTACACATTTATCAATCATAAAATTCAAAAGATAACCTTTATCACATAATTGAATTATGCTAACGAGGTTGTTCTTAATACCCTTAACAAAAAAACATTTGAAATTAATGTTTTTCCAAGAAGAACAATGTTTCCTATAACAACAATTTCTCCCTAAGAAATATCTATGAAAGTTACTTTTTTTCCTTTCATCTCGATAATATTTTCAATGAATATTTTGTTACCAATCATATGCCAGGAACATCCACTATCCATATACCATGCATTGTTGTTGGTACATTATTTGTTTTATTGAAAATAAAATAGTTAAATTTTTTGAATCCAAACATTATTGGATCTGGAAATTTCAGAAATCAAAATTTTGGGTATCCACATTTTCATAGAAAAATGAGATTTATGAAAAACTAAAGGTTGAGTTTTGTTTAAAGAACAATTGTTTTCCCAATTTCCACCACACTAACATTTAGTGAATAATAAAGCACTTTTGGAAACAAAATATTTATTACTAAAAACTGGTTTAGAATGAGTATAACCAAATCCTGAACTATTCCTTAATGGTCGAATTTGGGAATATATCTTGTCAACATTTTCCTTACCTAGGGAAAAATTTGACAAAAATTTCCTTAAGGAAAATATTTCTAACTTTAGTTTAATAAACATATTTTTACCCTAAGAATTTTTTTTAGCACAAGTGTTATCCTATAAAATATTTTTATTAGAAATTACATTTCAAGAGCCATATAAATTTTATCCTTATCCGAATTAACTTCCTTAAGATTTTTGGAAATACTATAAAAATAAAAAGTTATCTTATAAAGATCATTAGAAAGATCTGATACTTATTTGGTTAAGATATGTAATCTTGAATTTTCCTTATCAATATTTTTCTTGAGTTTAAAATTTTCATTCCCATGATGTTTTGCAAACCTATACACTACTTCATAAGAAGTTAATGTATTATCTTCTGATGTGGAGGACTCATAATCTGAAGATTCATAGTATTTATTATTTGTATAATTTCAATTCAAAGATTCATTAGTAATAGACTCGACATTATGTAGCTTAGACATTAGACAATGATTCTCAATGGGTAGTTTGTCTAGTAGACCAATATTATTCTATTATGAAGATTCTTACTCCGAGGATTCATTAGATGAGTCACCACCACGGACACTCCAGGAGTAATTAGAATTCAAAACATTCTTAGCTTTAGCCATTGAGTAATTATTTCTCTTCTTATCAAAATTATTTTCCTTTCTATCCTTTTTTCTTAAGCATTGCACAATCTGGCCTTATATGCCCTACTCTTTTGCATTCATAGAAAGTGACTTCTGAGTCTTTCTTGTCTTTTATTTATTTCTACTTATATCTATACTAAAATTCTTTCTTTCCAACTATCTTTTTTATCCTTTGAGCAAGATTAGATAGCACATTCTCAGAATGTTCAATTTCACTAGATTGGGATAATATAGTGCATTTCTTAGTCTTAGATCTTATAACCCTTTCTAGAGTATTGGATTTATTATTAGTAAAGGCTACACTTACATTACAATTATTCTTGCTATTCATATCAAAATATCTTTTCATTCTTGTCTCATGTTGAAGAAGAGTTCCAAGAATCTCATCGAGAGTGATTTGAGATGCTTTCCTATTCTCATAAAAAGTTGTTCTATTAGATTCCCACTCATTAGGAATAATATCAACAATATTGTCTACAAGTGCTTCATCATCTAAACATTTCTATCCCATAGAATATAAACTGTTGACGATAGTCATAAATCTTTGTTTCTCTATTCAAATTGGTTCTCCATAGGGAAATAGACATCCATGATATTATTCTCTAAGAATAGCTCTTCTAGTTTATATAACATTGGAAGTTCAAAAATGAGTAACCTCAAGTTTCTTCCAAATAAAATTTTCTACTTCACATGATGAAATATGAGTATATATATTCCTGATCATGGAACACAAAAGTGTATTGTGTACCTTGTAATTTAGTTGATATTATGACTTTTCTTGGTTGGTGAAGGTTTTGAATTCCTTGTCAGGTATTTTTTATTCTCCCATAAGAATGAAAAAGTTGTCCACTCTAGTATTAATAAAAAATGTCTTCATTAGATCTCTCCAGTACTCATAATATTTACCATATAATATAGGTGGTTTAGTATGATTTAGATTGTCAATAGAACTTAAATTAATTCCCACCATTCTATATGAAAACATATCTCCATTAAAGCAGTTAAAAGTAAAATTTTGTATTAAAAGATGAAAATCTCTAAACAAAAATTAAACAAGAAAACTTAAGCAAGAAAATTTAGAACTAAAAAAACTGGATCAAGAAAACTTATATGTGAATATAAGTAATTTAGAGACCTCCTATGATACAATTTGTTAGATTTAAATAATGATGTAGATGCACAATTATATG
Source organism: Viscum album (assembly GCA_963277665.1). NCBI lineage: Eukaryota > Viridiplantae > Streptophyta > Magnoliopsida > Santalales > Viscaceae > Viscum > Viscum album. Next base: position 1,221,414,035 of record OY728139.1, on the reverse strand, counting down.
ATGGGGTTCAATAGTAAGTTTAAAAACATTTATTTTTATCCTTAATAAAAACTATGTTTAACAATGTTAAACAAGGTAAATTTACAAGACCAATTTTAGTTCTCTTAAACAAACTTGCTAGGTTATAGAAATATGGTTCCAGAAATAAAACTTAAGGAATTTTTATAAGGAAAATATTCAACTTTAAAGCATATAGAATATTACTTACCAAAGTATATAAAAGTGATAAGAATGTATAAGAAGGTTATACATTATTTCTTTATCAAAATATAGTAGAAATAAACTTGAAACAAAACTAGTGACAAGATTAAAATCTTTTAACCCAAAGATTAGGGTATCAAACAACCTTTGATAAAGGTACCTTGAATTATAATTTCGAAAAATTCTATCTTAACCACTCCAGGGTAAACCCTCGATAAGAATATATGAATCTGTCTTGCTATCCCTGCAAGCACGTGATCTTTAAGGTAGTTGGTACCTCTGTCTTCCTATCCCCATAATCCCTCTATTATACTTAGAAACAACTAGAGTCACACTATGCAATCTAAACAAGATGTTCAATACGCAGAAATAATGAAAGTATCTATCTCTTTAGAAATATCTTTAGTTGAATGTAATCTCTAAATTGATCATCGTATTGCGAGATCGTTCAACCGATCTCCTATTTATAAGAACTTTTCCAAAGGTCGGTTCCCTCCTCTAAAGGTCATATGTCTCCTTTAGTCTCGGAAGGACCTATACACATGTAACTCAAACAAACGGTTAGTTAGAAACAAATTATACAACATCATTTCATAACAAGTGTAAGGAAAAAAGAAATAGTTTAACCAAATCTATTTTTCAATGTCTAAAGAAAAATAATAATTCAGAGTCTAAAAAATAGGGGTCTATATGACAAGGATATTTGGATTCTTATTCTAAAAATAATTCAGAATCTGAATTCAATTGACTTTAGAGACTTAATTCCCATGAATTCCGAATCTGAATTTTGAGGAATTCGGAGTCTGAATTCTAAGGAATTGGGATTATGAATTCTGAGGAATTTAGAGTCCAAACTCCGTGGAATTCAAAGTCTGAATTTTGAGGAATTGGGATTCTGAATTCTAAGAAATTCAAAGTCATAATTTTGAGGAATTTAGAGTCTGTATTTGTAAGAATTTAGAGTCCAAATTTCATAGAATTTGGAGTAAGAATTTCAATGATCTTTGAACACGAATTTTAGAGAATTCGGAGTCTTAATTTCAGAGAATTCAGATCCTGAAAAAAAAACTCTATATCCAAGGATTTATATGATTCTTATATTTTATATATGAAACCAAATTTTTCCTAAGTAATAAATTGAGTTAGATTTAGAGATACTATAAAATGAACAATGAAAATATTGATGAGGAAAAAAATTTCCTTAAAGAAGAGAAATTTTCCTTATGAAAATAATCCTTATAGAAAATATAATTTTCCTTAAGATAACGTGTTTTTTATTTTAAAAACATATAGAAAAGGAATGGTCATATGGAAACCTTATTAAATCAACATTCCTTTGTCGATCAGAACATGTCATGTACCAGGTTGTGTACATGGTCAAGATTGGATTCCATCACTTGCCTATGTACACCCAGATTACATGGTGTATCCTACCACATGGGGTCCTGATCACATGAAGCTGGTACTCAACATGTGGATCAACCACATGGATTGTAATCCTTACCTTTTTTCCAAAACCATAGCTTCCATACCTAGGTGACTACATGCCATGTTTTCATCCCAGTACATGCCGTGTAGTTGGGATTTTTATAGAAATTAAAGTTGTAAAATTGGATTCTATATCAACAAATTTTATCATTATTCCCACCATTTTCCACCCAAATAGATGTGATTTTCCTCCAAGCATTGATTCTGGCCCTTCAATGGATGAATATCAGATTTTGATGACCCATGGTTCTCCACCACACATCTCGCACACCTCTCGTCACCCAATGATCCTACTTCATCCCATATCAATGTAAATAAACAACCCAATTCCACAATAAATCATGATATATACTAAAATCACTATACCAATCGTCATTCTCCCAACCACTATGAACCAGGGTGTTCAATCACACACAAAACCACCTAGAAAAAGTCGAACCATGAACCCATAGGCTATCGATGAAGAACACATATAATAATTGGGGAAAAGAACCATATAAAGGGTTGTAGACATCATTTTATGAGTTCTCACAGACAAAAATTTCATATAGTAGAATCCGGTTTTATATCATTGAAGAAACAAAATAATTGAATAAAATTATTTCTTCCAATAACGGGCTCACATAAAGGATGGGAATATGTAGAATCAATGGAAGATAATCAAATATACATTCTTAAAGTCTAATCAAGTTTAAAAAACACTAAAATAACTACCTTGATTAGGGTTCAATTTTTAGTGATCAACTTGTTTTCTAATGATGACTATGATCCACTCCATCTACTTTTTTTCAATCCACCTCGATTCGATTATCTTTCATTGTTTACTTTTTTATTTTCCAGTGAAGTACACTCTACACCTCCTCTATGATCTATAAATGTTCATGTGGATAACCCTTGATAAATAATCATAACAGGTTATTTATAAAATATTTAATTTGGTTGTTTAATAAAAAATTAAAAAAATATTTATTTATTTTAATTAAATGCACCCACCAATGACTGGTACAACCCGATTTTTTGTGCCAACCAATACTTGGTTGCACCTAGGGTAAATACCTTGTACTATATTCAAATTTTGTGTCAAATTTGTATCTAAGACTCTATTTTTTATATATTTCTTTATATATGAAAAAATAGGGTAATTTTAAATTCATAGTTTTAGTATTTTTAAAATTTCAATTTCAGGCTCACTGAGCCTCAAAATCTCATGCTGTTTCAACATCTAGGTCTAGAATGATTTCTTAATATATTTTAAAGTATTACAAGTGAAAAAAGATTATATACCATTTTAATCATAATATATCAATAAATAACATAATCAATCATATCATGGGTATAATATCAATGTAATATGGAATTATAGTGGATGGTTAACCATAAGAAATAACATACCATATACTATAACCATTGGAACCCATGTGATATCCTATAACTAATAAATGAAAATAAAGATAATCCAATGGGATGGTAATATACATAGAAAATGTAAATAGAAAATAATTATCAAGTGGTAACTACAAAAACTCATCATCCTTACCTTGAAACTATATTTTTAACATTGTTGAGTTACTCCAAATCAATAACAAGTGTTTAAGTCCCATCTTATACATAATATGAAACATTGGTTTTGTACATCCACCGATGTGCATGGAATGAGTTTCAATAAAATAATTATTTAGAAGCCACAACTGATAATCAAATAAAATCCATTTATTTTATTAATACTTGTACAATTTGAAATAAAATAGGCAACGCACATCACATATCAATTTTGTTTACCTATAATGCAATTATTAAGATACGATGAATATCGACCCTACCTAATTTGAACCATCTGTAATTGGACATTAAAATATCATAGTAGAATATCATTTAGTCACATAATATATGTTGATATCAGTATAATACCTATCTCTTACTTTTCCTGGAGTAACTTTTTGGGTGATTAGGTTTATATATTTCATAGGAATCATGTGGAGTAATGACTAATAATCTTATAGAGTGGCAGGATCATGTAAATCCTCAAAAAACATATGTTAAATATATTTTCCCATTAAAACTACATAATAACATTCATAAGATATACTTAGGATACAAGGTTTATATATAGTCTTCTAATACAAAGTATAACATAATATTCGATGTGATAGCCCCAGGATACTAGGTTAGCACAAAGCCTACATATCCAGATTAAAACATAATGGAGTAGGCTTGATGATAACATGAGACTCATTAATAGCGTAATAGAATAATAAGAGTGTTAAGATCATATCCTTCCCCATTTATTCATGTATCACCCACTATATAACATTGTCATACATCTCTACATCTTCTAGATAGTTAATCATATATAACATTAATAAGAATATAATATGATAAAAAAATCATCGGTAAACTAATTTCCCAAAAACTATCCCTAAATCAATAATTCATCACACCATTTATATATTATATCATGATGTATTAGAATAATAACCCTCAAACAATAACAAATGTCAATTTATATTCATTGGTCTCCAAATAACCATAGATCAAAGTTAGACTGTCCATGAAAAAAGCAGAATCCTTAGAGATCATTGGTCAGATAAAATAGAACATAAGACACAACTCATTTATCCCATGTATGAGATATTGATTTAAACCTATATTATGTCAATTAACATAAAAATATACCCATTTTAGGTCATCAATCAAAGCTAAAAAATAACACCCTTAGTCTATACCACATATACATGTTCACATCCCAAGTTACCTTAGAAGTGGTTTCTAAACCAATGAGGATAAACGTAGAATATTATCATATATGATCCCCTAAAGTAAAATATTATTTTGGTAGATGAAATACTAGTATACCATGGGAATAAATTTCCCTACGTTTATAGAAAGACTTACAAGACCTCTCATGATGATCATAGTTTAGATACACAGGTCACCCTTTTTGATGAACAAACTCCTTAGAATAACTATTCAGAAAACCTATTTCCCAACCTACATACATCTTTATGATGTTGAAATATAATAAAATATCATGAAATTGGATTTAAATAGGTTATATAATTCATTACTCAATGAAAGAGACCCTTGGTGATTTCCTCCCCTCATTTCACCCAAGATTCTCTAATTAAATGGATTTACATAACGAAATCACTAAAGGGAATGCATGTAGTAATCCCATTATGACCATGAAAGATGAAACTTATATTCACATATCATGTAATCTAAATTAAATCTATATTTGGTTAATCATATCAATTTAATCGTTTTTCATAACCTAAATCCTAAAAAACCATACTAAAATGTGGTATAACATAAGGTACTATCTATATCTTATCAAAGAGTTAAATCATTAAATAATGCCATTTACCACAATCCATGACCACTATAGGCCCATATATATACATAACAAAATTAATTTATTACCTAAAATTTTTATAATTAACTATTATAATAATTTATATTTTATATAATTGATATATAACTAAATAAATAATATAATGATGTCAAATTACTATGCAACGGGGTGCTAATGACTTAGATATGACACTTGATCCACCTAAATGGAACAATGAGAATTAGAGAAAGATTAGTAAGAATGAAGAGGTAGTGAGAATTGGTGATGGAGATACACATACAGTACTGTTAAAGGTAGATAGTGAGGGAGGTGCATCTGTTTTAATGGCCCATAGAAATTCAATGTAGGTCACTCCAACAATAAAAGTGGTATGGGTGAAGGTAATGAGTAGGTCAATCCCTATAAGGTCTCCTCTTACTATTAATATATCCAATTGGTTTGAAAGTATGGAGGTTTCATTCTATGTTAAAGAACATGGGGATTTAGTAATAGATTAAATGGGCCTCCAAACCCCAACTGTAGTGACCCAGAATATATATGCCCAAAGTCGGTGTCTACTATCAATTACATTGGTAGGATTACAAGGAATAAATACCAAAAGGACCAATCAATTTAGTAGTTTTGGAAAACCAGATATATAAATGAGAATTATATTACAAATGGATACACCAATTACAACATATATTTTTTTCTTCTAAAAAAATTAACAACTTCAATGATAAATCCAATCCATCTAGTATATTCCTGCATATCTTTTATAATATGATTCTTTAATTCATGGGGAATAAAACATAATTATGGCGAGATAAAACCCTTAATAATGGAAAGGTAAAGTGGAAGTATTAATGAATTACTGAGAATAGTCAATATGGGAAGGTAAATAACTGAACACACAATCCATATAATCAATAAACTAAACAGAAGTACATAAGTACTACAACAAGGTAATAACTTTAAATACATTCCATTCAAATAACTAGATAAGTAAAAATAAATATGTCAAGGGATAAAACAAAAACACATTCCATTAATTAATGAAATGAAATGAAATTTATCCATATATATGTCGATGCAAAATATCATGGATGATTAATAACTAAAACTATTATGAAAGAAATGATTATTTATTGTAAGTCATATTTCCTAGGTACATGGAACCAGTGCCATCAAGGCCATTCACAAGATAGTTTATCTATAGGTAAAATACTGATCTAAGTCGGTTATCCAACTATTTCTTCTCATGAGACTACTGATGCATTGAGGTGATTTCATTAACCGATCCCCAACCCTTGTCTACCTATCCAAAGAATTATTCATATTGAATAATAAAATAAATAATTTTCCTTACCAAATAACCATACTAAATGAGAAATACATATCTATCAATAATTTCCCCATTACGAAAATAACTATCAAAGTATGTAGGGTATGTAAAATGGTATACAGTTTAGGAAATAGTTATATCCATTTAAAATTAAATGGATAATAAGGGGAAATTCAAAATTCAATGATCATAGAAAATTAAATACTTCAAGGTGAATATCAATGAAATCAAGGAAGTGAATGTGAATATTATTCTTGTACAAATAAATAAAAAACCATCCATAAGATGAATAAGGATTTTATGAACACAACAAATCCAAAGTGGGGTAAAATAGAGGTTTGTTGTCATTGATGAAATAAAAGAGTAAATTTTAAAAATATTATTGGGAAAAATATCCATTTCTTTTAAATTAAACCTTCTAAAAAAACTTTTAAACGAAAATAAATTTTTAATATATTTAAAAAATAAACAATTTTAACTTTATAAGGAGTCTTGAAAGAAGTGATGGTGGATAAATCTATAAATTTCAAATTAGGTAAAAAATAATATTATTTTTGTACGGTAAGAGGGTAGAAAATGCCTCATTTGGAAGGAGAAAAGAAGATTCCTTTTAAGATACTGGTAAAAGAAAAAAAATGGTAAACATGCCTTTTAAATATTATAGTGTAATAGAATAATATGCTTGTAAAACCTTTATAGAAAACCTGTTTTTGAATATATTTTTGACCAATGAGAGTGTAAAATAAAGATTTCTTAAGAAAATTATTTATTATATTATGTACCAAAGAGAATAAAATGGTACCAATACATGATTATATCCTGAAATAAAAGAGTATAAAAAATGCATGAGTGTTCTTGAGAGATGGATCATATTTTTCATCAAAGTAATAATGAACATAAAGAAACTTTATAAAGCTATGAGATTGTCTAAATAAACTATTATAACTTGGTAACTTGGATCGTACTATCCATGTAATAAACTAAATTGAAATTGATAATATAATATCATGATAATATTTAGATTCATGATATATCATGTAAAATGGAAATATATGTACCTCAAAAAGGGTTAAATTGCATAATAAAACATGATTTCAAATAAGGAAAATGAAGACAATACATTTTACCAATTTGGTAACATTGGAATATTAAACCCCATGAAAAAATGATAATAAAATGTATATATATATATATAATTCAATTTAAGTATAAGATAAATATAATAAAATCATGTTAGTACATACAACACACAAATGGTAATAGTGGATAACATAACATGTATCTCACAGAAATTAAAAGTGAGATGAAATCCCCTTACCTTGAGTTTCCTTTCGGGTGAATGTCCATTAACATATTGTATAATAAATTTTTGTTAATTTTATACTTTATTAAGAACATTTTTCATATTTATAATTAATTTTAGTTAACTTATTTCCATTTTTTACACTAATTAAACAATTAAGTTTACATCGGGTGTTTTTTACAAAATTCGATTTATGTTTTAAAAACAACTATTTTTGGTCGACTGGGGTTAAAGGGTTCATTATATAACATATAAAAAATATTAAACCTGAAATAATTATAATATTTTTAAATCAGTTTTACTTTTAAATTCAATCATTAAATATGGTTATTAAAATGATATAATGTTATAATCATAGATATGGTAGGTCGTACGTACACATGAGTAACATTGTAATTTTTAAATGATTATTGTGGAAAGAAGGTAAGTAACAAAAATCTATCCAGAATGATCATTATATAATAAATATAATATTAATTAATCATATATACTTAATTATTGAATTATTTTATATAAAATGAATCACATCATGCTGAGGAGGTGGTAGTCCACAAGTCCACGAACGACGTTATTTCTTTTAAAGTGTGAAGGGGTAATAGAGGAGATGATATATATATATATATTATATTTCCTAAAAAATAATTATTTCATGAAGATAATATTTATGTTTTTTATGAGACTTATTTTTAATTATGACCATTCATTTATATATTCCATGTATCGTGTGAATGAATCACATCACTTTGAGGGGGTCGTAGTCCACACATCCTCAAACAAGATTATCATTTTTACACAACCTGGAAACCAAAATGGTATATTATAAACAAAAATTACAGAAGAATAAAAAATTATACATAACATATATATCATATATAAAAAGTTTTTCCATCATAATGACCACCAAAATAGGTGGCAGGGAAAAATTGAACAATCATCATTTCGTGAGACAGTAGTTTGTCGTACATAGAAACAACATGTTCATTACCCATTTGATGAAGGTGCGTATAAGTGTAGGTAGAAATATTTTCACCACTAAATCATAGTATATTGAATATACCATTTATTATGTAATAATATAATAATAAGATTATAGGGGGTAGATAATTGGAATGAATGTAAAAATCACGAGAGAATGTGTTACCTCTTTATCGGGTAAGTTCTTTTGGTTTGAACTGAAATGATTTTTTGGAAGGGATTATGCCCAAATGTATGGTTCTAGGACGAGGATAGAAATTATGGGAGACTATTTGGGAATGTTTTGGCCTAAAATAAGTTGTTTGATAGGTGTGAGGAAAGGGTAGAAGTGGTGGCCTTTTATAGGAAAGGAAACAGACTCACTTGGTAGTTTTGAAAAGAAGTTAGGTGTGCAAATGTTATGAAATAAAAAAGTCCTTAAAAACCAATAAAACTCAAAAATGGATGGTTCATGGCGGATGTATTTCCAAAAAATAGATTTTTTACATGTGGATAGGTAATTTGGGACCTCAAGTTAAAGGTTTAGTCCTTTATTAGGCTTAGTTTTACCTTAATAATTGAAATTAAATTTAATTACTTTCACTAATATTTTTGGTAAAAAACAAAGTGGGTATTATTGAAAATTATAAATTATTATGATTTCAAATATGGAATCCATTTTTTCCATTTATAATCATATAATTGGAAGTAATTAAATTAAAACTAACCCCACAAATGGGACTACAATGCGGGTTTTTAATGAAACAAATTCAAATGTTGGATTTGTTTTTATAGTAAATTTCAATTTGAAATTGATTAAAATGACCTAAATTTTATTAATTTATAAAAATATTATATAAAATAAAATTTAAAACTAATTATAATTATAATTTAACCATATAAATAAATTATATTAAGAAGCAGTTTGGTACTAAAATTCTGTATTTTTAACTATTTCTTAAAAAATGAAATATCTTAAAAAAAATAAAAAATTCACCCTAGAATAATTATTATATTTATCATTCATATAAGAATATTATTTTTACATATTACATTATTAAGGTTATCAGAATTAAAATTTTAAATGGGTTCTCCATTAGAAGGATGTAAAATTACCTTTAGAAAAATATAGGATTTTTTGTGTAAAATAGGGTTTGTTCTTATCTTATGCATATAAAACATAATAGATGAATATAAAAAATATATAATTTAATATATACCACATATATATTCCTTAAAAATAATTATCTAATTGTAATTAATTTAATTTTTTATGGTAAAATATCTTCGTGAGCATAATAATTGTTTATATAAAAGAATTCTATTTATATTCAATTAGATCCTACATTAATTTTCAACCTATGAGTTAATATTATATTATTATACATAATATATTTTTATAATTTATTAAATAACTTCATAACCTCTAACATAACGGCTATGTTATGTCATATTACATTAAATAAAAATATTTTAATAATACATTTTTAATTAGTGAAACCCAGTCTTGCGTGTAACGCAAGCTATGGAGGAAGGTCGCTATTGCGTGTAACACAAGCTATCGATAAAGGTTGACCTTGGGTGTAACCCAAAATAAATTTTTGTTGCATTCATAAATTTTATTGTAAATATCAAACATATAATGAATCCAGATATTAAATTACCTTACACACTTGCTGTCACGTGTCATACATACTATCGAATACAAGGTTCTTACATCAATTTTTCTGGGCGTCAATCAAAAGTCAGAGGATAAATTCATTAATTACCAATTATTATCTTAGATAAAACTATATTATAATATATCTAGTTAATTCTCAATTAACATTACAGAGGGAACATGAGGTAGAGTAATTCATAGTCCAAGGAGGAAGAAGGGATAAAAGGGGAACATAGATGCGAGGGGATTAAGGGAATGAATAATAATGTTCATAAGGATTAATATCAGTTTCTAAAGCCAATAGAATCAATTTATATGAAAAGTTACAAGAAGATGGATTTTAAACCCAGAACACATAAATATGAACATTAGAAGGGTTTAGACCTTCTACGTGAATAGAAAATGGCCATTTTTTGAGTTTGTAAGGACCTAAATATAGATGGTGGAGTAGGAAAGGTGGATGTCGAGAAACAAAAATGCATGGATCTCATTACCCACTCTAACAAATAAATTCTATAATGATATTTACATATAAGTGATCCATAATAATATGTTAAAATAATATATGAGATATTGGTTCACTTTTTTGTTAATATTGATTAGAGGGTGTCGATAAACAATCATGAGAACATTTTTTCACATGGATTTAATGATTGAAATATTAATTTGGAGAAATATATCAAGAATTTTGAAAGTATGGTCAATCCTTTTTAAGATCTAATCAATGGGTGATCCAGATATGAAGGTAAATAAACTTCATTGAGGGTTTTTATAGGGTGAATGATTTCAAATTATTAGCCACATCTTTAATGAATTTATGTTTAATTTCTATGTTTAATGTTAATTGGTTTTGAAATTTTTCAGTTTACCAATGTTCGTCAAAAGTGATTGTGAAAGCATATTAATTTTTAGTCATAGAACAAAGGAAGACAAGATGAGGAAATAATTTTAACTTAATTTTACATAAAATTTTATCAAATAAACTTGCATTAATGGGGAAGAAAATGAGAGAAAACGAGGATGTGACCATCCAATTATCCCTCCCCATATACCTTTTCTTCAAATATATTCAGAGGGAGTTGACTTTGAAATGATGATTATTAACCAATTTATAAATTGAACTCATGTAATAATGGGTAACTAATATCCCTAAATAGACCACCCAATATACCATTGAAAGATTAGTGTAGTAACACATACCATTTATTGGATATAATAGTGGTACACCAACACTAATAATTATAATGGGTACTGGTGGATCCATATAAAATATATGGATTTATATAAAACCTCATTCCTAATATTTTTCTTCTGATTTTTTTTCTGTAGTCATAATTTTCAATAAGATATTGTATATTAAAACCTCCTTTTTTACTCTTGAAATATTCTAGAATAATCTATAAACTAATTTAATTTTAAAATTCTAATTCCTATAAAGTTTTACTCCAGTAGAATTTAGAAAATACAAATTCCTGTAAAATTATATGGTGTGGTTCATCACAAAGTTTCTACCGTAACATTGTTTTATAATCATAAATAATTATTGTATAACTCTAACAAACCTAATAGATATCTATGATCTAATGTTTTATTTATATCTTTTGTAATTAAACTATCTATAATTATAAAACTGATGTACCCTAACCAATGACAATGCATTTTTATCATAAATCTTCATATATTGATCCATATTATGGAATTATAATTCATAAAATGAAATTATTTGGTCAAAACATAACTCATTATAACTAATAAGATATGATAATATCTGTTAAATACACCATTGTATTGGATTACTGTTATAACATACCAGACCACACAATGAAACACCAACCAATTCGGTCTCTTCATGCTGATGTCTGATTATAATGGATATTTGTATAGTATCAAAGAATTTATGTTAATCTTATTTTGTTAATATTGTTATTAATTACCAAACCATGTACTCCATACATGTCAATCCCCTTTCTCATAAGAACTACCTATGACCTCATTCCTAGTTTATACCTAAGAAAATATGTATTCCAGGAAAAGCACTTAATCACACATCACCCATATATCATATTTGTTATTCCAATCATATAAGTATTCTATAATAATAAATATAAATCCACATGTATTGTAAAATCATATGTGATTATACATATATATTACAATCCATCTAAACTAGAAATGGGGAAAACACATTCTTAATTTTCTAATGTACATTACTCACATCATACTAAGTTATAATTTATAATCACAAGGACCACCAATTTACATATGAATTATATTACCCAAATTTATAATTAATTATGAATAATTTTTCATGATTATATATTATATATATTAAGATAACTACCATCATATAATATATATATCGTTTTAACATCATTAGGGTATCCAAATTCCCTTGATAAATACTATTAGTTTAGAATCACACCCATGTCATATTAAATAGAATATCTATGAAGAAATTCATATCATCAAAGTTATCATATATACATTCAATCAATTAATCTACGACCTATAATTTAAATGTAAAATAATGAAAAATTATTCATAAAGCTTTAATTTTAAAAAACTATTTTTCTCAAAACCATTTTACAATCTTATATAAGCATGAACATGATATGTAATCATATATTCCAATTTAGGTGCATGCACATATGCCTCATCCCACCTCAGGATTAGAGTAAAACAATAAAAAATTCAAAAAAAATCATAATTTATCAATAATACAATAGTCACTAAAATCAAAACTCAATTGTATCTTTGATATATGACTATACTAGTGATGGAAAGGCACACATATGACTTATATCTCATGTTACCACCAATTCTATCCACATATAACATATATAAAAAAATAAAAACCATTAAAAATCCATTTATACCATTTTATAATGTCTTGGTAGGGATACCCATCCACTTCCATAAGATAGAATTCCATGTAAAATCAGGAGCACCAGATTGTTTTTTAAAGGATGACGACTATAAAGACAATCATATAATAAACCATGAGGAGAATGAACCTATGGTATCATAATACTAAATACTTAATAATAACATGATCATAAATAAAAATTATTTTCCATAAAAGTAATATGGAATTACAATGGAAGTATAACCATGATAAATAAAATACACCCTGATGTAACAGATAAAATTTATATTATATCATGTGTATTATGTATACAAAAAGTATCATCTGATGGGAAAACTAAATACATATTATAATGTAAAATAAATGAGATAAGCATGAAGACACTATTATAAGTCCTTAGGATTTCCTTATCTCCACACACCTATATATCCACTCTAACTGAATCACCAATAATAGGGTTCCTTTCTATTCAATCAGTACATATATAAGGCCTTCTTATACATTGAGGTAAATGTAAATGATGTGAGAACAATAACTAATAAGAAACCACAAAAAAGGATGGAAACATGATATAATTTTCATGACCCGTCCTTGGGGCCCATGTCGTGACTACCCCAAGCCCGCATTCCATAGGCCAGGGGCTGACAACTAGCACCAAAGGCGTAAATCTCAACAAAAAGAGAAGTCATTGCCTTTATAATAGATAAAAAACACAACAGATTACGCAACAAAAGTAAGAACAAAGTAATAATGAATAAAAAAGTAAGTGATGAAAAGTAAATGGGCCAGTATACAAACCCAACTGTAAAGTACAATACAACTGAAAACCTAGTACAACTGCAATAAAGTAAAACAACAACCACTTAGTCGTCCTCCGGGAATCCCACCTAAAGGGTGGGTACAGATGGCCTCCATAGTACCTCAAGTATGACCGTCCAATCCATGTACGTCTCGCCAAGTGGTCCACCTCTGGGTACCGTCCAGCTCTACAAACCTCCACATCGATAAGTGTTGTCTGTTGTCTGCATCCAACACAACGTAGTGCGGGCATAGCCCGTGCAATGGTGAGTGTACGATACTCAGTAGGGACCTTGAGACCCCCAAAGTTCTCCCAGAATCCATGAAGGATAATCCACAGAAGAAAGATACAATCATGAACTATCAACCTTCTCTACTTAGGTATATACCCATACATATACCTAAGTTATCAATCACAGTTCAACTCCAACTCTCGAGCCCAAGCACAACCCAGTCCACATAGGAAAGAAAGTCAATCACATCGATGATAATGATTGAACGTAAAGACTCATATCACATAGGTATACATCTTTCGTATAGCGATAGAGATGATCAGATTTAGTCACTGATTCATCTAAGCTGTCGGACCCACATAGGAAACTAGAACAGCTAAGCTGTCGGACCCATGTAGGATACTAGACTAGCTAAGCTATCAGACCCATATAGGATACTAGACCCGCTACTCTGTCGGACCCACATAGGATACTAGTACAGTAGTCAAACTGTTGGATCCACATAGGATAGAAGAATAGTAGTAATCATTATCAAACCCATGGAGGATTTCAGTACAGTTGTTGTCGTTATTGAACCGACAGAGGATTCTGGTACAGTTGTCGTCGTCGTCGAACACACAGAGGATTAAAGTATGGTAATCTTTGCAGTCACAACCATCTCTAGGGTTCCCGCACACAACATGATAAATTCTAGGAGGGTTCGCTCCTCGAGCAAAGGGATCGATACATCAACTATCTCGAAGTATAGAGTTGATGTATCCAAATGTTCTGTCTCGTCAAAAGAAACCCAATGCGACAGACGACACGTCAATCAGATGCTCGGTCTGAGAGTTATT
Source organism: Viscum album (assembly GCA_963277665.1). Taxonomy (NCBI): domain Eukaryota; kingdom Viridiplantae; phylum Streptophyta; class Magnoliopsida; order Santalales; family Viscaceae; genus Viscum; species Viscum album. The sequence goes on along the minus strand of OY728139.1, from coordinate 1,221,399,020 downwards.
GGCTTTTCAGTTCCAGGGCCCGGTTGTATTTACGCTCATTCCAAACCCATTTGTTTTCAAAAGTCATCCAAAACTCACTTAGATTATTTCAAAAGGTCCACTTCATCGCGAGGGTCCTAGTGCCGCAGACGGTGCGTCGATCTGACGCGCGATCATTAAGTTATTCACGTTTAAGTGAAACGGGCCCGACCTGTCAAGCCCGGTGGGCTAGCCGGTCGGCCCGACCTGGTTCGGTGGGTCCGACCCGACAGAGGGCAGATTGGACCTGTGAAGTACGGGGCCCGACTCTCTAGGGCGAAGCCCGGCCCGAGGGGCGCGACCCAGCTAGAGGGGGTGAGGCACGGCCCGGTGGGGTGCAGCCGGCTGTACTGTCCGAGCGCTGCGGGGGGGGGGGGGGGGTGCGCTTTCCTGAACCGGCGGTGTCGAGCAGCGCTGCCCTCCTATCTGGTTGGCCAAAGCCGGTCGGTCATCCCGGCGTGAGCGGCCCACATGGGCGGGCCGCGGTCGTCCTACGCAGCACCTCCGGGTGTCGCGGCCTTCATCGACCCGACCGGCCGACGAGCCGGCCGGTTCACCCACCGAAACAGCCCGCAGAGCGTGGCCCATGGTTATCCGTAGCGCGAAGCCTTTGAGGTGCTACGGTCCTCCATCCCAACCGAATTCGGCTAGCCAGTTCTTCTTCGGCAGAGCGGCCCGTGGATGCGGGCCGTGGTTCCTCTCCACGGGGCAGACATACGGCCGCCGTTTCCTTCGGTCATCGCCACCTCTTCCGTCACCGCCTCCATAGAAATAAAACGAGCATCAACGGAGGGTCGTCGATCCGTATTCGTTCGGCCCGCACCCTCCACGTTAGGTAGTATCATAAGTCCTAAGATAAAACATGGTTTCCACGAGGGATGAAGAACAATTTTATTCAATTAAAATTGAAATAGACCCCCTACCTCGAAATAAGGTTCATTCGTAGATGAAGTCACAGGGAGGAAGCGTCAACTCATTGACATCGTGGATGAAGGGGCCGTAGATGCGTGTCATTGGTGTTCCTTACGTGCGACTCCTTCTCCTTTGGCTTGGTCTAAGATCGAAGGAGATAATCATCGTTCTTAGGCAGTTCTTCGTCGAAAGAAGAACTGTATTATTCTATTTCTCAAGAGCTCTCCCAAAATTCTCTCAACATAACGAGTGCCAAACTAAAATAATATCTAAGGCTATTATTTTATTCACACATGAATTTTCAAAATTAAAACAGTTTAATTAATTAATTTTAGGGTTCAATTCATTAATCAAAAGTGTTGGAAAAAAGTAATGGGAGAGAGGGAGGTGAAGAGATCACATTAATTAAGGGGAGAGTTGTCAAATTAATTAAGGTGGATGAATGGGAAGTTTAAGGGAGTTGAAAGGTTAGGGGTTCATATGGGCCCCACCTCACATTATCCTCTCATGGGAGGTTATGTGGGTGTGGGCCCCACCAACAACTTCCCCTTGTAGGATATAACTAACATCTTTAAATAAAATTATGTACTACAATTTTATATATTTTATTCTGAATCCACAAAAATTAACTCTCAACCTGCATAAAACGCAACTGTGATAAAGGTCCCCTTAAGAGAATACTGGCACTGCATGTTCATCGGTGTCTTTAGATTTCAATTCTGAGCACCGGTTCAAAATATAGAAAAACCTACACATACTCTTACTGAACGTATTTGAACAAAACATCAGAAATTGATTCCAGGCACATCGAGCCTCATAATCTTGTGCTGTAAAAAACCGCAGTCTCGTGAAATTCCAAAGTATTTTAGAAAAAACTTTCCTTGAAATTTTTGGGTCTTTACATTACTCCCACCTCAGGTCATTACGTCCCCATAAAGCTACATCAAACACTATGGAAAAAAATGGGGGGTACTGGGCTTGCATATGAGCCTCCCGCTCCCAAGTTCTCTCCTGGAGGTTCTCGTGCTTCCAGCAAATGCACACAAGAGGAATCGACCGTCCACATAGGACCCGCTCCTGTCGATCCTCGATATCCACCGGGACCTCCATGAATGTCTCCCCATCATCGATTTCTAGCTCCCCGTGGTCGATGATGTGGGACGGGTCGTGCACGTATCTCGTCAGCTAAGATATGTGGAAAACGTCTTGCAGCTGGTGTAACTGAGGTTGTAGAGCCAGGTGTTAATCCACCTCTCCAACTCTGCTAAGGACATAGAAAGGACCGATGAAACACAGAGATAACTTGCCGCCCTGATCAAATCTCCGTAAACCTCATCGAGGTGAGACCCATAATAAAACATGGTCGCCATCCTTAAACTCCAGTTGTCTCAGTCTCCTATCAGCATAAGACTTATGCCTACTCTGTGTAGTCTTCATCCGCTCCTGGATGATCTGCACCTTCTCTGTCATAACTTGAACCATCTCTGGTCCAACAAGTGCTAACCCCCCAGGGCCAGTCTAGCACAGAGGTGATATGCAAGGTCGACCGTACAATGCCTCGTATGGTGCCATCCTGATGGTGGAGTGGTAGGTGTTGTTGTACTCAAATTCCACCAAGGGTAAGTGATCCTCCCAGCTATGACCAAAGTTAAGGACACATGCACAGGGCATGTCCTTAAGAGTCTGAATGGTCCTCTGATTCTAACCATCTGTCTGAGGATGGGTGGCAGTGCTCAAGTGAAGTTGTGTCCCAAAAGACTCCTGTAATCCCTTCCATATCCGTGAACTGAAACGAGCATCTCTATCAGAGACGATAGTGGATGGAACACCATAAATTCGTACGATATCATAAATGTAGAGGCGACCCAAATTCTCTACTGAGCCCTGCTCTCTGATCGGTAGGAAGTGGGCTGAATTGGTGAGTCGGTCTACAATCACCCAGATAGAGTCATGCCCTCTAGATGTACGTGGAAGCCCCATCACGAAATCCATGGATATTTCTTCCCACTTAGACTTTGGGACCTCTAAGGGATATACCAAGCCTGCTGGTACATGGTGCTCCACCTTCACTTGATGACAAGTGAGGCATCGTGAAATGAACTCTGCTACAAACTTCTTCATACCCAACCACTAGTGTTGTCGTCTAAGATCCTGATACATATTCTCCACTCTTGGATTTAACGCTAGAGGTGAAGTGTGAAACTCCCTCAACAATTCCTCTTGTAGTGCAACTGGTACCATAGTACATCCCCTAAAAAGGATGACGTGCTCCCCTCCTTCAAAAAATCCATCGGGAGCCTGCCCTGAGGATATGTGAGCACATCGCGTCTCATAGTCAATGTCCCATGTTGTGCCCCCCTGAATCGCTGAAGTAATGGAGGAGTGACTGTGAGAGACTGAAGAAAGGATGCTCCGTCAATATCCACAAAAGATATCTGCAATGCGGCTAGCTGCTCGGTCGCCTCTCTTAGTAGCTGAATGCCCAATCTCATGCTGAGAACATTAGCTACAACGTTCCCCTTATCTGGATTATAGACTATCTCATGGTCATAGTCCTAGAGGAACTCGAGAAAATGTCACTGTCTCAGGTTCATGTCCTTCTGTGAGAAGATGTACCTGAGACTCTGGTGGTTAGAGTAGACTGTAAAGTGCTCACCCATCAGATAGTGCTGCCACATCTTCAAGGCGAAGACCACTACTGCTAACTCCAAGTCATGGGTAGCATAGTTCTGCTTGTGCTGTCTCAACAATCGTGAACCATACACGATCACTACTCGCTCTTGCATCAGAACACACCCGAGTATGGTCCCTAATGCATCACAGTAAACTACGTATTCTACGCCCTCCTCCGATAGCCTCAATATGGGCACACTAGTCAATCTTTGCCTCATCTCTTGAAAGCTCTGCTCGTATCTCTCTGACCACATGAAAGGTTTCCCCTTTTTCATCAAGGATGAAAGTGGTGCTGCAACTCTGGAGAAGTCTGGCACAAATCTCCGATAGTATCCATCCAGACCCAGGAAACTCTGCACCTCCCTCACGCACTTGGGTGGCTCCCAAGAAATTACTACCTCGATCTTCGCTGGATCCACTACAACTCTAGCCTCTGAAATGACGTGTTCCAAGAAGTGAACCACTAGAATCCAAAACTGCCACTTCGAGAGATTACCATAAAGCTAGTGCTCTCAGAGTGTATCCATTACAACCCACAAGTGGTAGGCATGCTCCTCCTCAGTAGTCGAGTAAATCTATATGTCTTCGATGAAAACTATAAAAAATCGATCGAGGTAAGGCTGGAAGATCCTGTTCATGAGACTCATGAACACTGCTGAAGTGTTGGTTATTCTGAAGGGCATAACCAAGAACTCGTAGTGGCCATATCGACACCTAAATCCGTCTTCTGCACATCCTTGCCTCAAACTCTGAGATGGTGATAGCCTGACCTGAGGTCTATCATCGAGAACCATCGTGATCCCTTTAGCTGATCAAAGAGGTCTTCAATCCTCAAGAGTGGGTACATGTTCTTCAAAGTCACCTGATTCAGACGACGGTAGTCGACACACAGTCCTAAGCTCCCATCATCGTTATCGAACAAAATCGGATAAGCCCAGAGTGAAACACTGTGTAGGATGAATCCCTTCCCCTACAAGTCCTCTAGTTGTACCCGCAGCTCACGACGCTCGGTGGGATCCATCCCATATGCTGGAGTAGGTATCAGCATTGTCTCAGGCTACAGGTCTATGTAGAAGTCTACCTCTCTACGAGGAGGTAGTCCTGGAACATCGTCAGGAAAAACGTCTGCATACTGATCCACCACAACAAGAATACCCAGACTCCATACATCAACCGCTCTGAGGATGAGACTAGCCAACTGATATGTGATCGGTTGCCCTCTCCTCTGCATAAGTCCATCTTGCGCTGCAAAGGCTCCCTTCTCACCAGTGAAGGTGGACCTTCTCCCAGCCGTGCGGACACACCGCACTTTGTGCCTAATATAGTCGATCTTAGTATGGACTGTAGATAACCAATCCATACGCAAGATGATGTCGTAAGGACTCAACGCCACTACAAGAAGATACTATCCAAAGCTCTAGCCTCGTAGAGTAAGCTCACACTGCCGGAACCAGTTTGTAATCGTCGAGTCTGCACTAGTAGGAGTATCTAGCCGTAAGGATCAAGCCAACGGTTCTGTCGGAATCTCTAGGCTCCAAACAAGGGCAGATGCAATAAAATAATGACTCGCACCTATGTCTATAAGTACTAAAACAAGGGTGTAGTAGACATAAATAGTACCTTGAATTATATCAGGTGCACTGTGGTCGTAGGTCTCGACTGCCTAGAGCTGAGCCTGCCTCTATCCGCCAGCTCCTTATGGTCGGGGTGGACATCCTAGTGGTGGTGGTGGTACAGCCTCAGAACGTCTTCCACCACCCGCTACTCGGATTGCTCCTCTGCCTCATCCGCCCACTCCCAGCGGACCACCGTGGTCAAACTTCTACCTCTGCCTGGGATGTCCCTCTTCTGTCTGCTGCTCATCTTCACGACGAGTCGGCAGTCTTGAGCCATGTGACCATACCCGATGCATGCATAGCACTGCCTGCTCCTCATATAACTGGTTAGGTTTCGTGTGCCCCTCCCTACCAAACCTGTATCCCGAGGTTATCCACCCGAGGTCCTGGTCCTCTTGGAACTCTGCATCAACTATCTGTCACCAGCTGCAGAAGAATCTACTACGTGTCGCCCTACGGTGGGTCTCACAACTGGTGTCGGCTCCGCACGAAAGCTCTCCGAAATAAGGGCTCGTTCTAGTACACCTGCCTGTGTCGGAATACTTAGGGAGATCATCGAAGCCCTGATTTCATGTCTATGTTCCATCTCAAAGGTCCGGGCCCTGAAAAATGGGTCTTGTACCATGTCTGCGGAGTCGCGTGAGAGGTCAGTGAACCTCACTGAGTACTGAGCTACTCCCATGCTGCCCTTTCGCAGATGTAGGAACTTCTGAATCAGCACCACACAAAGGGTGGTTGGAATAGACTCAGAGCGGAAGAGACTCTCAAAGTCTGTCCATAGTAAAGATGCCTCAACATGCACCTGGAGCATCAGGCCTCACCATCTACCTGCTTCTGCATGAAGGAGACTCACAACAAGGATCACCATAATGTCGGTTGGTGTCCCTACCAATCTGAAAACTTTGACGATAGCCTCCAGCCAATCCTCAGGTGCATGAGGGTCCATCTCTCTATGGAACCTAGGCAGCCTCTGTCACTAAAACTCTTGCAACGCACTCAGGTGGCGTGAAATCTTTACTACTGGGGCTGGTGGTATCGGTGGCCTAGCGGGTAGTGGTACCGCTGGTGCCTCCACTATGATGGGGCCCTGCACCGAGGCCTCGCCACTTGGTGGGATACCATATCGTACATAACTCAGAAACCTAGCTGGCTACCTTCGTGGGGCCATCCTGAAAAGAAACAGGTGCACCGCGGTCAAAATAGTATACCTGGTGAGTTGACACAAAGTAATCACAAAGAAACTTTGAAAACACACATGCATTTAGGGTTTTCTTGCACTGAGTCAAAAATCAGAGGTCAGGGTCCTGGTGTATGGATGCTTCGGCCGCCGCACCAACACTGGTCTCCCTGTACCGAAAACCACACTCAATAGTCTTAACACTATTTCTTCACAGAAAATAATTTAGAGTCTATGTTCTACGGTAGAGCTGACTCCTCTGATACTAATTTGTCATGACCCGTCCTTGGGGCCCATGCCGTGACTTCCCCAAGCCCGCCTTCCATAGGCTAGGGGCTGGCGACTAGCACCAAAGGCATAAATCCCGATAAAAAGGGGATGACATTGCCTTTATAAAAGTAAACAAACACAATAGAGTATGAAACAGAAGTAATAACTCAGTAATACTGAATAAAAAATTAAGTGCTGAAAAGTAAATGGGCCAGTGTACAAACCCAATTGTAAAGTATAGTACAACTGAAAAGCTAGTACAACTGCAGTAAAGGAAAATAGAAACCACTAAGTCATCCTCCGGGAATCCCACCTGAAGGGTGGGTACAGATGGCCTCCTTAGTACCTCAAGACTGACCATCCACTCCATGTACATCTCAAAAAGTGGTCCAACTCCGGGTAATGTCTAGCTCCACAAACCTCCACCTCGATCAGTGATGTCTGTTGTCTTCATCCAACACAACGTACTGCGGGCATAGCCCGTGCAGGGGTGAGTATACGATACTCAGTAGGGACCTTGAGACCACCAAAGGTCTCCCAGAATCCACGATGGATAAGCCACAGAAGAAATATAAAATCATGAAGTATCAACCAACTCTACTTAGGTATATAACCATACATATACCTAAGTTATCAATCATAGTTCGGCTCCAACTCTCGAGCCCAAGAACAACCCAGTCCACACAGGAAATCAAGTCAATCACATCGATGATATTGATTGAAAGTCAAGACTTAGCTCACACAGGTATACATATTCCATATAACGATAGAGATGATTAGCTGTAGTCACTGATTCATCTAAGATGTTGGACCCATGTAGCATACTAGACCAGGTAAGCTGTCAGACCCATGTAGGATACTAGACCAGCTACTCTGTCGGACCCACGTAAGATACTAGTACAGAAGTCAAAATATCGGACCAATGTAGGATACAAGAACAATATTCATCGCTGTCAAAACCACGGAGGATTCCAGTACAATTGCCATCGTCGTCGAACCCACGGAGGATCCCAGTACAGTTGTCGTCATCATCGAACCCACAGAGGATTCCAGTACGGTAGTCATTGTAGTCCCAACGAGATCTAGGTTCCCGCAAACAACATGCTTGATTCTGGGAGGGTCCACTCCTCGAGCCAAGGGGTCGATACATCAACTATCTTTAAGTCTAGAGTTGATGTATCTCGAAGTTCTGTCTCATTAGAAGAAACCCAACGAGACATACATCGCTTAAATCAGACGCCCGGTCTGAGAGTTATTGGCTTTTCTGTTCCAGGGGCCCAGTTGGAATTACGGTCATTCCAAACCTAGCCATTTTCCATATTCATCCAAAACTAACTTAGAGAATTGTGAAAGGACCGCTTCATCACGAGGGTCCCGGTGCCGCAAATGGCGCGTCGATTGGACATGCGGTCTTTATGTTTTTCACGTTTAAGTGAAACGGGCCCGACCCGTCAAGCCCAGCGGGCTGGCGGGTCGTCCCAACCTGGTTCGGTGGGTCCGACCTAGAAAAGGGTCGGACTGGCCCGGTGGAGTGTGGGGATCGACCCGGTGGGGCGCAGCCCTGCACGTGGGGCGCAACCCGGTTGGCCGCTGCTCGGGCCGGATGGTCGAGCGCTGCGGGGGTGGGGGGGGGGGGGGTCTCCCAAACCGACAGTGCCATCCGACACCGCCCTCCCATCCGGCCAACCGAAGGCGGCCGATCTTCCTAGCGCGATCGGCCCACATGGGCGGGCCGCAGTTCCTATCCACATGGCCGACATATGACCGCCTCTTCCTTCGGTCACCGCCACCTCTTCCATCACCGCCTCTATCAAAATAAAATGAGGATCATCGAAGGGTCGTTGGGCCATGTTCGTTCGACCCACTCCCTCCACGTTAGCCAGTATCATATGGCTGAAGATAAAACATGGTTTCAATGAGGGACTAAGAATAATTTTATTCAATTAAAATTGAAACAAACCCCCTACCTCGAAATAAGTTTCTTTTTTAGACAGAGTCGTCGGGAGGAGGCGTCAACTCATTGACGTCGGGGAAGAAGGGGCCGAGGATGGTGCGTTTTCGGTGTTCCTTGGGGGTGGATCCTTCTCCTTTGGCTTGGCTGAAGATCTAAGGATATGATCATCATTCTTCAGCAGTTTTTTGTCTATAGAATAACTCTATTCTTCTATTTCTCAAGATCTCTCCAAAAATTCTCTCAACACAATGAGTACCAAACTAAAATAATAGCAAAGGCTATTATTTTATTCACACATGAATTTTCAAAATTCAATTACTTTAATTAAATAATTGTAGGGTTTAACTCATTAATAAAAAGTGTTGCCAAAAATTAATGGGAGAGTAGGTGTTGAAGAGATAACATTAATTATGGTTAGAGTTGTCAAATTAATTAAGGGAGATTAATGGGGAGTTTAAGCGAGTTGAAAAGTTAGGGGTTCGTGTGGGCCCCACCTCACATTATCCTATAATGGTAGGTTATGTGGGTGTGTTCCCCACCTATAAATTCCCCTTTTAGGATATAACTAACATCTTAAAATAAAATTGTGTACTATAATTTTATTTATTTTATTTTAAATCCCAAAAAATTAACTCTCAACCCGCATAAAACGAAACTGCGGTAAAGGTCCCCTTAAAAGAATACCAGCACTATGGGTTCATCGGTGTCCTCATATTTCAATTTCGGGAAACAGTTCAAAAGATTGAAAAAACCTCAGGTAAGTTTACTGAACGTACCCAAACAAAACTTCAGAAATTGATTTCGGGTACACTGGGCCTCGGAATCTAGTGCCATCAGAAACCACAGACTCGTAAAATTCACAAGTATCTAAGAAAAAAAATTTCTTGAAATTTACTGGTCTTTAAAATAATAAACATGATCCATTAAGAATAATAATATTCATACAGATATTTAATTTCATGTAAATGGAGCATAATATTAAAAAAAATGGCACTCACATAGGCATACAAATCATAAAATAGTTGATTAGTAATAAATACTAATGTTACCTAACACATTGGAGTAGGAATCACTACCTAATTTTTATATTTTAGTAGGATTATATAAATAATTCCTATAAACATAGTAGAGTGTGTATTCTTACCTGATTTTCTAAGAGTGGAGTAGATATTACTTCCCGATTCCAATAAAAAATGGATTAGGAATCAGTTCCTGATTCCTATAGAAGAGCGAGAATCACTATTTGATTCACATAATCATATCACTACATATAATTACATAATAAATACATTAAGATAGATATATGACCCCACTAATAATATTTTATACATATTTGTTCCATTTGAACATGGAAACATCCGCATATTAAACATAACTTATTTAACATGTGGAAAAGAGATGAGTTTCATGGAAACAATTTCTACAACTTTCCATAATTAGTCAATATAAATATGATATATGGTAGATTAAAAATAAACCCAAAGTAATATAAAAATATTTAAGAATATTTTCATAGATGAAAAATTCCATTTTAAGATCATATAAAAATGCGCTTGAAAAATAGGAGGAGAAACACATTTTTAGAAAGGCTTGCCAAATTTATTAAAATATTTTCTTCAAAATGAAATACTTTTAGTTTTAGTTTTTGAAATTTTAAATTTAAAACAATTTTTTTAATATAAATTTTATAAAATAAATATAATTTAAAACACACTAATTAATTTATTCTTAAAAACACGTTCCTTTAAAATTCCTTTTAAAAGGAAAAATACTTTTTAAAAATCAAATTGTTAATTTTGAAAAAAATATAAACAATTTTCATTTATTTTAAAATTAATCAAGAGTTTAAATATTTTAGGAAACTGTTATAAAATATGTAATTGAATCTTTATAAATAATAATTCCCATATATTGAATGAATGTATAAAAGTGTTTTTAGAAATTGTTTTTACCATAATTACAAAATATGAAGTTGGTTGTCACATTCCAAATTAATTTTCCAAAAATGTAAAGTGAAATTTGTGGAATTAAATTACAATTAAAAATTATATTAAACAATGGAAATATGTAATGGAAATTATTTTTTTTATACCAAATTTGGAGTGGAAGATAATACTTACCATCATTAAAGGAAAACATTTTTAATACTTTAAGTACTTTTATTGAAAACTCATATGATAAATAGTGTTAAAATTTTCATTTTCAAAAGTGGATAAGGGAAATATGAATTTAAATTGATATATAAAATAATTAGGTTTCTAAATATTAAGGATAATATTAGAGATAATGAAATTATGGACTAGGTGGGGAAACCTTCATTAAATAGTACGTGGATTATTCTAAATGATGATATATTTTTTGGGGTGTAAATTCAGCAAGGTATTTTTTTAATTAAAATGTAATTATCATCATAGAGTACTAGAATTACCATTAAATAAATTCCAAAGTTGGAAATAGTCAATAATATATTAAGTAAGTTCAATAAGAGGAGTGATAACTCAGATAACGGATATTTCATTTATCAGAATATCTTATGTCTTTAGTAATAATGGAATCAATGACCCATAAAAATGGATCTAAAGATGGATTTTAAATCAATTATATTGAATGAAAAATTATAATTTATATATCCATGTATTATATATATATTTATATACACACACCATTAAAAAGAAACTAGTGGTGAATACACATCGTATCTTAATGAAGCAAATCTGAGATGGAAAAATCCTAACAACCTTGATATCCTTTGAATCAAAATACATTTAAATAATTAACATGATATATATATTCAGACCCCATTAATTAAATCAATCTATAAAAATACAACATTTAGGTATTAATCACACTATATCAATTATAATATTTTGTATAATATGGAATATGTATCAAGGAATATAATTTGAAAAAAACCATCCCTTACCTTAAAATAATTATTAGTCAAAAATACTCTAACCTACTAAAAAATGAACATAAATTTATTAATCACTCATTCAATAGAATTATTAAAATATAAAAACTTTTATACACACCATTTATAAACACATATCAAATATATGTTACCATTTTATAGTTTATTTTCATCATTAAATGTTTGAATTTTTTGAGGTATTTTTGTACAAGTTTAATGGTAATGTGATTGATTCTCAGTTATTAGTATAAAGATAACAATTAAAATATTTTTCAAGATATAATAATAATTTTTAAAAATGATTTCTTAAGTAACATTTCCTTAGGACAAATACTTGATCATGGTTCATGAAAAAGGAAATTTCAATGAACTAGTTTCACCTTGTTTAAAGATAAAAAGGTTGTATATTAATGAATATATTAAATATTAATAATAAAATTTTAAAATTGTTTAAAATATATTAAATAAAATATTTTTAAATTAATTTTAATTCTATTTCATTCCTCAATCATTCATGACATAAACATTATAGCATCATTTATATACGTGGTAAAACCGACCAAAATGCAATCTTATTATAATAATTTACTTATTAAGGACATGTTTTAATATAATGTCAATATAAACATTATAGAAGCCTAAAATTTTTATAAATATCATATATATCCATTAAATTCATTTTTATAACCATCCTTGTAATACGGTGATGAAAAATTTCATATAGGTGATATTCCACTTATATGCATCTTTAAAAACTCATTTCACAATCAATGATATTGAATGAATGTATATGATAAATCATTATTTCATAATTATAGTTTGGAAGTATTAAAAATTTAAATTCATAAAATAAAATTGTTTTGACCATCAAGGAACGGTAGTGACGGAAAAATGATCACTTCACTTTGTGTAGGTGGTAGCCCACACATACAGATGCTCATATTTTATTAGTGGACATGAAGGATTTAATTACGAGTTTTCCATTAATTTAATAATATTATTGTATATTAGTAATAATTATTTCATTATATAAGGATTTATAGAAAATATATGTATAAAGATGAATAGGTGGAAAAAAATATTATGAAATAATCACATAGAAAACATGAGATTTTTAGTGACCCAAAATTTCTATTTATAGATATTACATCTCAATAGATGTATATTCATTACATTACATAATAATCCATTATAGAATCATATAGATCTACTTCTTTTGGAGACATGGATTCATAATGGCTAGTTCTTATGTTAAATAAATCACCCCAACATAGTTCTTCATAAATATCACTCTTTTTAGACATATCATACATAATAAATTTTTTATAACCTATGAAAAGGAAATATAAGAAAGGATCAGATATAATGATCAATATGGGAAAAAATATAGTTATTTATGGTAAAATAATAATAAAATAAAGATAATGGAATGAAAAATTTGTTTATTATTTCAAATCAATGAAATGTATATGGTATATGATAATCTTGAGTCATGGAATAACGCTTGGAAATTAAGAAGACATAAATCATAAAGGAATAAAAGAACATGATCCATGAATGTATAACATTGGTAAAATATATAGAATTGTGGAATACACATGAGAATATAAAACCTTAGGTTAAGGATATGCTCCAATATATTCATAACATTTTAGGCTTGGGATAACCACCCATGTACTTGCTTTTAGCTTGGGATAACCTCTCACTTACCCTGTTTTGGGATTGGGATAACCTCTCATGGACTCTTTGAGCTCATAGAACATCAAACACAACCCAATGAATTGATGGGAGATATAGGCCCACTTAATACATAGTAAAAATAGACATATCTTTTTCAGATGTTTATAAAGCATTCCTAATATCAAAATCCATGAAAATTAATGGGTTTAACAAATATTTCATCATAACCTAACCCAATGAAAAGAAATGGAATTTATAAACATTTAATTATTTCTTCATAGAATAAATAATATAATATGGAATGGGTTTCACGAATATCATTACATCATTTTAATATTATGAAAATAAATCTTAGGTAACATCAAAGGATGTCTTCTTAGAGGGAAAACAGTTTTTAAAGGTCACTTGGAAAATATCTTGAAGAAAACAAACCATTCCATTTTGAAATAACTTATTTTAAATATAAATATATAAAAAATATATGGAAAAATTTTCTTTTAAAATAAACATCATAAATTTTAAATGAATCTTAAAATAATTGAATGGTCATAATAATGGGAAATTCTATTCATGTCATATAAGTTAAAATAAAACACTATTTTTAGAATTTTGTAAAAGGAATCATAAATCACATTGTTATGAAACTAAAAATTAGATTCCATTTGAAACATTTTTTAAATATTAAATCATGGGTAATAATACTTTAAAAATATAATATTATAATAATAAAAATAATCTTTTATTTTTTTAGAAAACATTTATATAGAAGATATTGGGTTTTCGACCAAAGGGAGAAAAAAAATCAACTTTCCTTTAAAATATATTTTAATCATATTAAGAACATAAGGTGAGAAAAATGAATTGAAGACTTATATTTTCAAGAAATAACCATAGGAGAATAAAATTCATAGGTTTTTTGAGAGGTATAACATAACATATCCACATAAAAAACAAAATCATAAATAATTTTGATAAACTATGTGATTGAAACATTAAAGCCATACCCCTTTGGTATATTTCAAATCAATCCCAATGAATGAGAGAACCATATGTGGATATGTAAATTCCCATAAATTTCATAATAATTATCATATAATAAATTCATTTATAGTATATGAACCACATAAAAGAAAAAAATATTGAATATGGATTATATCTCATAGAAGTAAAAGCGATACAAAAATCGCTTACCTTGAGTTCTGCATTATTCGAAAGTGTTCTTAAATCCTTGACAATAAATTTAAATTTATTATAATTATATATCCTAATATCATAAATGACTAATATATCATATATATTCACTATATATATATTAGTAGTCATCTATAGTGATGAGATAGAAATGAATTTAACCATTCATGGACACAGTTGACCATACATACACATTCCTGATGTTTTCAATTTTCAATGGATAGAATGAAATAAAGGTAGATAATAACTCAACATCAAAAAATTATTATTTGATAGAAATCTTATATATTAATCCTATACCTCCTTCTAACCTTCCAATTAATTTATAAATCAAATAAATCATGTCACTTCATGGAGGTCATAGTCAACACTTACACATGAGCGATGTAACCATTTTCAATCAGTTTGGAAGTTAGGAGGGTAAATAAGATATTATTTTTACATTATAATAATTATAACATAAATATCATATAAAAACATTAAACCCATCATAATATCCATCCACCAATGATGGTGACAGAAAATGAATTGTACTACTATGTGGAGAGGGTAAGCCGTATGTTAGCATGAGTAACACTTTAACTTACCATTTTTGAGAAGATGATAGATAATGGTAGTTTAATAATCATAATATAGTATAAAAATATTTAGTATACTTAATTTACAATTTAATGATAAATACCACATATTTAGAGGAACTTTAGGAATAAATCAATTGAAAGAGGTTCGATAAGGCAACATCCTCTCTTTAGAAAACCCTCCTATAGATCCTTTATTAACGAACTCTGAGTTGGAATTTTTGGGGATATTAGAACCTCCAAAACTTGGATAATATTTTTTTAAGACAATTTGGTAGTGTATGTTCAAGTTATATGTGATGGAGAGCACAAAATTGGATCATACTGGAAGATTAAATTATAATAATGTGATTATAAATAATTGTGGCTCAAAATGGACAATAAATGGATAGGGTTTAAAGTTTTAGGCCATATATTATGCCATTAATCATCATATTTTAATAATATTATTTTTTATGTACTTTAATAAATTTTTTATGAAATACCATTAAAATCAATTATGAAACAATTTAATTAATTTTATTTAAAATACATAAATATAAAATTTTAATTTGTATATAATTCACTGACATAATAATAATAATAATTATTATTAATAAAAAAATCGTGTAACAACATAAATTACTCAAATTGAATAAATTTTAATATTTTAAAATCATTTATTTTATATTTTTATTATTTAGAGAAATACTTCATTTATGTGTGACACACATTTAATTTTATTATATAATCAATAAAAATTATAAATAAATTTATATCATCAAAATAATTTCATTAAGATAAAAATTAATATACATATTCGTTGATAAAATTTTTCCCTATGTAAATACCTAAATGATTTTTAATACCAAGAGAGTGAGGCTTTGAAAGTTTCTTCGTTTTAACTGTTATTAATGTCATTTTCTTGTAAAAGCATCCATTAATCAAATATATTTCTATGATAATGTTTTAATGGTCAAATTAAATTAATTTTATAAAATATATGATTAAAAATTGTGGACTTATCATTTAGTTTTAATATAAATTAACTAGATTTACCCTTCACCGAGGTGATAAATTTTACCATAATTACTATTCATTTTGACAAAAAACAAAAGATACATATTTAAAAAAAATTAAAACACATTATTATAAGTATGAAATTAATTTTAATAAATTCAACATATATAGTTGGGATAAATTATTTTAATGTAAGTGTAAAAAATGTTAAAAAATGACTTTTTACAAAAATATAATTTTAAGAAGAATTTGACTTTATTATTATCTCATAACTAAAAAAGTATTAAATGAATGTTATAAACATTTTATTTAGTATAATATATAAATAATTCAGTAAAATAATTCACCGATAATGATAAATTTAATTTAGTTAGTTAAAAAACATTGTTACCATAAGAATAGGTTTTTTTCATAAAAACTCTTCCTCTATTTTCAAATGATTCTTATTTTGAATTTTAACTAATTCATAAAAAATGAATTAATTTTATAAATATTTAAGACAAAAATATTATGTATTCAGTTATTCTAATTAATAGTCTTCAATGAAACATATACTTGATAATAAAAATATCCTCATAGTAAATCACAATTCATTTAGACATGATATTGTTTGTGACGCAAGCTATCAAAGAAATAATGTTATTCAAAAAATATATTTCATAAAATCCCATTGTGTAAAATTCTATCACCATTAATTTTAAATTTTTTACTTAAAATTTATTCAATTTCATATATAAAACTATGTATACATATATCTCATCATATATTTAGGTTTCAACATTGCTTCTTCATGTTAGTTATTTCACTAGAAAACTTTCACCATGTAAGTGGTACTTTTTTGTAGAACATTCTCTTTATGATCTTTAATATCACCCATTTGTTTATAATAAGAGATTTTATGATCAAGTGGTATAAATTATGGGTTTAGTATATGGGAATGATCATGTATATACTTCCTTAGGAGAGATACATGGAAAACATAGCGTACTTGAGAGAGGTGTAGTGGAAGGTCCAAATGATAAGAAATCACACTTACTAAATCAAGAATATCAAAAGGGTCAATATATATAGGGTTCAACTTGACCTTTTCTAAAAATCTCATATCTTTATTCCATATATAAATTCACAAGAAAACACTCTCTCAAACTTCAAAATCCATATCATGCTGATGATTGCCATCATAATATTTTTATTGACTCAAAGCTACCTTGATGTGCTGTTGAATGTATCTTACATTCTCTACCATTACCTTATATAGCTTAGGTACCAATATATTTTATCTCCAACATCATCCCAACATTATGGAGTTCTACACTTATTTCCATAGAGGGATTCATAGGGATCCATCTAAATTCTTGAGTGAAAGTATATTGAACTCTTTTTTGTGTACTTAGATATTACTTATTTGTGGATTAATATTCAATGAATTACATAAATAAACACCTAAATAACATAATAATTTAGTTTATTTTGGAGACTTGGTAGAAAATATTCTAATGTTTTGAATGATCTTAAACATATCCTATAATGATCTTAACCTTTAGTACTCTTCACAACAATTCCATACTAAAAAACGTTTTTCATAACCTAGGGAAATGAAAAATAAGAAAGCGTGAGATCAGATTCTTTGTAAGGGTAAACAAGGAAAATAAATAAAAATAAAATTAGAATAATAGTACAAGAACATTTTAATAACCTATGAAAACCATACCCTTAATATTAAGGATCAAAATCCTGAGTCATGAAATAATGATTAGGATTTCAAAAGACATGAATCATAAGTATATCAAAAAACATGAGACATAAGATCATAAAATTTTTATAATATATAGAATTATGGAATATATGTAATCATAGATAATCTTTTGTTAAGGCTACCCACTATTAAATTCATAACATTTTAGGCTTTGTCTAACCCCCCATGTACCATCATCAGGCTTGAAATAACATTCCATGTACCCTCTTTCAAGATTGGGAGAACCTCTTGTGTAATATCTTTCAATATTTGGACAATATCCATCATAACCTTTGATCTCATAAATCATTAATCATTACCCAATTTATTGGAGGGTGATATATGTCCCACCCATCACACAATGAAAATTATACATATATGGTCAACATGATCATAAAACATTCCTCATATCAGAAACCATAAAAATAAATGGGTTTTTCAAACATTTCATTATAAAAAATGCTATGGGAAATCTATAGGTTTCATTATCATTTAAAAATTTTATCATAGTATAACCAATGAATAATAAGTTGGTTTCATAGTAACTTTATCATGATATAGACCATAAAAGAGAGATAGGTTTCATAAAAATAGATTCATGATACACCATTAAGATAATGAATAATAATGGTATCTTTGGTTTATATCTCAAATGAAAAATAATTTAAATAAATTTATTTTATCTTATATAGAGAATAATTTTGAATTTATTAGGAACATTTCCTGAAGAAAAAAAAATTTCTTAAAAAAATAATTTTAAAAAATAAAAATTCATTAAAAACTTTGATAATACTTTTCTTTGATAGTAAACTTGAAAATTATAAAGGAATCATCAATGAAAAAAATGGTTATGGTAGTGGAAAATTTTGTTCATTCCATACACATTAAAACCAATATGCCTTTCATATTTCCAGTAAAAACCAAACACACATTGTTTGAAAAATGACATAAATATTCCTTTAATTTTTTTTAAATAGTAAAACATATGTAAAAACTTATTTAGTAAATAATTTTAATAATGTTAAAAACGTTTTTTATTTTTTTATAAAATATGATTTTGGAAGAAAAAATATTTTCGACCAATGAGATGAATAAAGATGTTTTTTAACAAAAAAATATTTTTGAACTATTTATACATAAAGAAAATAAAACTAAGGGAAAAATATATTCTCACAAAAAAGGGTATAATGAACATGATGAGTTTCTTGAGAAACCGTTCAAAAGATTTTATCATCAACAACCTAATCATAAATATTCCTGATAAACGATGAGATTGTAACAAGAAATATTCACCAATTTGGTAAAATTTAAATGTAAGAGACATAAAGGAACATAATTATAAGACACATTTAATATCATTAGTATAAATAAATTCACGATATTTATAATGCCCCAACATTAAAACTTACTTAATCTTGAGTTATTACAAGATTACACATTGAGGATCTTTTCAGGTTTAGAGTTTTAGAGAATTAGATCATTAAACTTGCATTACATTCCACATTTAAACAAAGTGGTTACATAAAAGGTAGTATTCATTTTTCCCATCAACAGAAACATATTTAAAATAAGACAAGGATTATTTCTTGAAACATCCTTGACACTATCATCATATCATGTACCATTCCCTGGACCTGTGAAAAACATTTCAAAAACATGGGATGAGCATAAAAAGCTCAGTAAGGGTTATAAAATGTATGTAAAGGAAACATGAGTAAATATATACATAAGAATGAAATCATACATTACCCATAAAACATAAGCACTTTAACATACCTCATAAAATCATGAATAAATTATAGAAATCATAAAACATAAAGGTAACATGAAGCATTCATAACATTCTTACGTAGGGAGTAACCCCCTTGGTTACGTTTGGAATACCCATCATAGTATATTCCATAAATCTCTTCAGAGAAACCTTAACGTTTATCTCTTTCACGTTACCCAATGCAGTGGACATCTATATCAGGCTCACCCACCCTTAGTTTATCACAAAACCACCCGTATTCATAACAATGCCCAAGAACCATAACATAATCAAAGCACATAACTTAAGTATAAAGGAAAGATAACATTCCCAAATTGTAATAACAATATAACATTTTAAGATATTGAAATAATGAATCCATTCTAAAAACCATTTTCAAAACCATTTAAAACATTTAATAAAGAGATTTTTAAATAAAAGTGTCCCTTACCACATTGAAGCTTTTAACATTTTAAACCATTAATATCCAAATAAATAAATCCATAAAACCATTTTGAAATCATGGATATTAATGAGAAATATTTATAAGATTAAATCATTATAACATTTAAAATGATATTTTAGTTAAAGGGTTTTTAACAAAATGAGAGACACTTTAATACAATACTTGAGGAATAACATTTAATCAAAACTTTATAATATCATGAGAATAAAGCGATTCATGATATAATATTCAAAATGATAGTATATACACCATATAAGAGTGAATTGGTGTGTAAGAACAATGAAGTCTCAATGGAAATGTAAATTGAGATGAAATCCATTATAAAGACGGTATCCTTAAATTAAGGATAAATCAATCTAATAATTATGTGAGACAAATATAAATACACCCAATATAAGTGGATATTAAGTGTAAAATAATCAAATGTCATTCACACATATTCAAAGGATGACATATTCAATAACTACATTTTGAACCCAAAGAAATCGAAATTGGGTTAAGAAGTTCCCTTGACATCCTAACAACGTCACATCAAATTTTAGAAAAAGGGTTGATGAGAGAGATAAAGGGTATCTCATCACTTGGACATAAAATTTATGGCAATAAGGATATATAATAACATATCCCCACATAATAAGATGAAAATTAAAAGACATAACAAAATAAGTCTTTTAAAAAGAGGAGGGTGAAAGGTTCCCTTGCCGATTTGGGTAACTTTCGAAACGTACTCTCCATGAAAGAAGGACTATAAAATATTGATGTAAATACTCATAAAAGAAAGTATATTACACAAATAGTAGAATAATGGACAGTAAATACACTACTCAGAAGGAAATATTGGCAAATGTAGCATGAATCTCACCAAAACACAAAGTGAGATAAAATGCCCCTTACGAAATTTCGACAGCCTAACGACGCCAATTAAAACTTCCAAAATGGATTGTTGAGAGAAAATAGGGTCTCTCATCATATGAACATAAAAATTATAGTAATAGTAATATAAAAAACATCCAAATCATAAAAAATATGAGCTTAAAAGGAATGACATAAATGAGTGTACTTAAAAAGAAAGAGAGGGGTAGGATCCCTTACCCTGGGTCCGACTTGACTCGATCGTTCTTTAACCTCCTAAATAATAAACTTGAGTTAATTTATACTTTCTTAAGAACCTTTTCAAGTTCATTATTCCTTTTATATCACTTACTACCATTCTATGAACACTATGTAATTATTTAAATTAATAATGGTCATTTTGTAGATCATTGCTACTTGAGTAAAAAATAAACTCTTTATAAGTACAAGTTGTTCATGTGGTAAAATATATATTATATCCAGAATTACATTCATTATGTAGATATCATATATATCATATATATCCATTATATAAATGCATTTATAATATTACATAACATTTAGATATAAGAAATGAAATTCACCGTTCATGGAGACGGTAAGTCATATGTACGCATGAACGGTACTTCCATTTCTATTTCTTATTTAATGGAATTAAAACACAATAATACATAATAGTATTATAATTCCAGTATGGTATCATATATAATATCATTAAATCTATCATTTATATGTACCACATAGGGTATTAACGAATCAAATCACTTTGAGGGGGCGGTAGTCCGCACTTCCTAAAATGAAAATATCGTGTTTAACCATAATGGAAACCATAAAGGTATGCAATAAATGAAAAATAAAGAAGCTTAAGTAAAACATAAACATATTATATATCATATATAAATATAGTGACATCTTAATTCCCACCATTGAGGGTGTTAAATGAATATTGAACAATCATCGTTTCGTGAGGAAAAAATTCACCATCCACAGAAACAGTATGTTCTTTAACCATTAGATGTAGGTGTGTGTAAGTGTAGCTCAAATACATATTTTAACAATATCCTAGTATATTGAAGATATTGGATTTGTTAAAAAATAAATGAATAAAAAGATTTTAGGGGGTTGGATAAGCAAAATAATACAAAAGAACACAAGTGAATACATTACCTTAAAATCGGGTATCTCTCTTTGATTTGAGCTCATAGGCTTCCTTGGGAAGAATTCTTCCCAAAGTGAGGCTTCTAGGAGTAATATAGGGATGTGGAGAGACAAAATGAGAATGGTTTGGCCGAGACAAAGGTTTGAGAGGTGTGGGTAAGGTGGTAGAGGTGGGGGCCTTTTATAAGAGGAGAGGAGGGGCACTCTTGGAAAGTTACAAAATGTTACTTAATTTTCAAATGAGTTTCGGATTTTAAAGGTCCCACATTGATTTATTTAGAGTATAAGGTGGTAAGGGTTCGAAATATACTCATACAATAGGTCTTTGACAAGTGTATGTTATATTTTTAACATTATATTTTCATTTTATTTAAATCCTTTATTAATGAGGTAATCGCTGCATCATTATGATGTCATAAATAATTTAGTTTATTTAATGTCTAAAAATTATAAAAAAAAAATGATGTAGGAAATTTCTTATCTTTATAATGAATATTTATAGTAAAAAATATTACTTGTATAACCCCATTTAAAAATTGTTTTAGTAAAACAACTCATGCTTTTGACATTTTAATTTTAACTTTAAATAAAAAGTTATTTATGTCATTTTCCAACCAAAGTGGCTCCATGGGGTCCCCAAGTTGACCCATGGATTGTATTGGTTGGCCATGACACATACAATGAGGTTAGTACATATTTCTAGGTCATTTAATATTATTAAAACATTATTTTTAACTTAAATTACACTAATTACCTCCTATCGCGATTAAAATGTAAAAGTTACTATTCACCAAAAAATTATTTTAATCCCATTGAACCAAATTTTACCTCCTAATGAAAACCATGTATTTCAGATTTTTGAAATTTAAATCCCAGAAGTGGTAAAGTTTCATTTAAACGAAAAATCAGTTTTTAAACTACCACTTAGTGGTTTCACTATTCATCAAAAATTGATGTTTTCAGAAAAATACCAAAAATTCACCCTAATCTATATTTGATATCCCGAAATCAAAAATTACGTCCATTTTACATAATTCAAAACATATATGTTACATTAATTAATATAATAATTAATTCCCTCTTTCAAACAAATAGCGTGTTTTTAAGAAACAATATCTATTAAAAGATTGACAGTAGTTTAAGTCCAATTTCAAAGTGAAATTAATTCCAATGACAACCATTAGATTGAATGGTAAAAATATATTATAAATAAACTCTAATCTAAATTAAAAATATAATCTATCCATATAAATAAATCAGATTAAAAGGAGGTTTTGAGTTAAAATGCAACATTTTCAATAAAAATGATCATTATCGGAAAAATAACAAAATTTTACACAAAGTAAATTTTGATGTCAAGATTATAAAGAAGGATTTTATTTTTTCAAATAATATAAAATTGTCAAAATTATATTTAAAAAGTGTTCTCCATCAAAAGGCGGTTAATCGACCTTTTAAAGAATATTAGAAGATTTATGCTTAAAATTGGATTCATTTGCATTTTAAGCCTCCAAAATTTATTGGATAAAAGTAAAAATATTTTAAAAACATATATAATCATTTTTTAGTGAGTTCCGTGTATTCCAGAAATTACAACGGCTAGGTGTTAACTACCTTTAAAAATAATATTATTTTATTATTAGAGTGCAACATAAGATTTCAAAGAAACTCGTTGTTGCGTATTGGGTACGCCCTCAAGCATAGCATTCCCTTTAATGTAATATTAATATTTTATTAAAAAATATGGATAAATATGAAAATGTCATATTCTTTATTTACCTGGGGTGTTACATCCTTCCCCCCTTTTAGGGAATTGTGTCCTCTCAATTTTAAAATTGGGCTTGGAAGCGTCATTGAAAATCCCACATCCGAACAAGAGTCAGTAAAACTATCACATTAAAAGAATGAGAGATAAGTACAAATGTCACCCGAGTTAACCCATACTAGGATTCCAAGTATGAAAATATGGATATGGAGGAAAAAACAAAGGGTCATGTTCCGATGGAGAGTGATAGTAAACATGTCTAGGGGAAAGTTAACAACAAGAAAATCACAAACTTGTGATGGGTTAAACGGTATTTGATTCCCCAGTAGGAAAAATTAATAGAAAACATTTTTGTTCTAAGTTAATTTTCATTGAAAAATTTATTTATGAGCTTAACTAAAACATAAGGAAGCATACTTAATTGTCATTTTGACTTTCAACTTTTACTATATTTCTTAAACGAACACATATTTTCTCCAAAAGACGAGTATTTAGGATCACTTGTTCACATTAAGAGAGTTATAATCAACTTCTAGAGAATCACCTAATCCACAAAAGAGAACTATATACTTCCCATGTCTTTAGACCTTAGACAAAACTAAATCCCAAAGTTCAACAAAGACCATTCAATAAACATCTATCCATAAAATTCTACAAAGTAAACCAAACTAATATTGAAACCCAATTCTCTGATGGATTTAATCACATAGTCTCCTAAGATAAATTTTTGCATTTTTATCCAAAATAACATTAGTTACTCTTAGAGTCTCATACTGAAAAGTAATTAACCTAATCACATATCCTCTATGATAGGATAATCATTTCCATTGATAACTAAAAAAAATCAACTTACTCTTACTTCATAAAATCATCTAACTAAAAATGAATCATTCAAACTAACCAGGGACTTCTCGTAGTCCAGTGGTAGGCGATAAATACCAGTTGCACTTTGTTTGTGGGTTCGATTCCCATAGCTTAATCTGACGCAAAGGGTTGTCACACGGTCTACGTGTTGTTCCTTTTTAAATACTATATAATTTTATAACATTCCTCAAAAAGATATAAATTCATAAAAAATAACCATAACATATTTTAACCACAAAGGTTATCTAATAACTTCCATTTTGCAACCGAAAACGTATTAACCAGTAATTGCCTCAAATTCAAGGATCATATAAACCCAAATGGTTCTTTATAAGTATATCAAAAAAATAAAGGATAATTATTCCTTGGATAAATTTTTTGTATATCAAACATCAGGGTTACTATAAAAAGTCTTCTAATGTAACCCCATCATCAAAAGAGACTTAATACATCTAATAATTTCACCATCCTAAAATCTACCATAACCCTTGAATCCCTTATATGATGACTTCTCAATCATTCAACATTCTTCATGATCCATTATCCATTCCTTTCCAACTTATTCCGAAATACTTCTTTCCAACAAAAAAAATCCGGAATCATATCCTAAGATTCCAATAATAGGAAAACATATGTTAAGAAATAATCCATACCTTTCATTCTCCATTGTCAGTTTCTTCATCCTCAATCGGAATGGCATTAGGTATTGGTAAATGAATATTTGTATGATCTTGGTGACCCCATTCCCGAAACTTCTTCGTAGGACATGTGTTTCTATAATGACCATGCACACCACATTTAAAACATACAAATGATCCTTCAGAAAGAACTTCTTTTCCTTTCCTAGAGTCAACTAGATGCTTCCTTTTTCCATGGAAGGTTCTTGCTTTATGACCTTCATTTCCACATCTATATCATCTTTATGTCCCTTTGAAACATTTTCCTATGTGTTTCTTTCCACATATTTGACACATAGGTTTTTGAACATACTTACCTTTATGATTATAACCTAAACTTCCATAGGGATTTGTTTCTCGCATACCCGATGCCTTATAAAAATAAATAAGGATCAGGTGGTCAATCATGACTCCAGATAGTTGGTTGAGGATAACCACAAGAGTGATCATTTCAGCTCCCATATCATTCAGTTGTTCTCTCATAAAACTATCACAATTTTCTACAAATCCACTGTTACTTTGGTGCCCGCTAGATCCAGCCATTTATTAAAACCAAAAAGGTCAGTGTGAGTATATCATTAAAATAATCAAATGAAAAAGAGGAAGATAAACACCAAGATATACTTATCCATGTTATCTCAAACTCATTCTAACATTAAAAATAACGATGACTCCATCTAATATACTAGCCATTGTGGTTATACACAACTTGTCACTTTTTCTTAAACAACACTCTAACCTCTAAAGTTATCTAAAATGACCTCTGATACCAACTATAAGGCCCCAAACTTAAACCTTACTTAATATTGAGTTATTATAAGATGAAACATTGAGGATATTTTCATGTTTAGAGTTTTAGATAATTATATCATAAAACATTCATTACATTCCACAATTAAACAAAGTGGTTACATAAAAGATAGTATTCATTTTTCCCATCAACGAAAGCATATTTAAAATAAAACATGGATTCTTTCTTGACACTTCCTTGGCACTATCATCATATCATGTACCATTCCCTTGACCTATGAAAAACATTTTAAAAACATGGGATGAGCATAAAAAGCTCAGTAAGGGATATAAAAAGAATGGAAAGGAAACATGAGTACATATATACATAAGAATGAAATCATACTTTACCCATAAAACATAAGCACTTTAACATACCTCATAAAATCATGAATAAATCATAGAAAATATAATAAATAAAGGTAACTTGAAGCATTCATAACATTCTTACGTAGGGAGTAACCCTCTTTGTCACGTTTGGAATACCCATCACAATATATCCCCTAAATCTCTTCGGAGAAACCTTAACGTTTAACTCCTTCGTGTTACCCAATGCATTGGAGAGCTATATCGGGCTCACCCGCCCTTAGTTTATCACAGAACCACCCTTCTTCATAACAATGCCCAAGAACCATAACATAATCATAGAACATAACATAAGAATAAAGGAAAGATAACATTCCCACATATCAATAACAATATAACATTTTAAGATTTTGAAATAATGAATCCATTCTAAAAACAATTTTAAAAACCATTTGAAACATTTAATAAAGAGATTTTTAAATAAAAGTGTCCCATACCACATTGAATATTTTAACATTTTAAACCATTAATATACATAAAAATAAATCCATAAAACCATTTTGAAAACATGGATATTAATTAGAAATATTTACAAGATTAAATCATTAAAACATTTAAAACGATATTTTAGTTAAAGGGTTATTAACAAAATGAGAGACACTTGAATACAATACTTGAGGAATAACATTTAAAAAAACATAATTATATCATGAGAATAAAGGGATTCATGATATAATATTCCAAATGACAGTATATACACCATATATGAGTGAATTCGTGCATAACAACAATGAAGTCTCAATGGAAATGTAAATTGAGATGAAATCCATTATAAAGATGGTATCCTTAAATTATGGATAAATCAATCTCATAATTATGTGCGACAAATATAAATACACCCAATATAAGTGGATATTAAGTGTAAAATAATCAAAATGCATTCACACATATTCAATGGACGACATATTCAATAACTACAGGTTGAACCCAAAGAAATCGAAATTGGGTTAAGAAGTTCCCTTGACTTCCTAACGGAGTCACATAAAATTTTAGAAAAAGGGTTGATGAGAGAGATAAAACGTATCTCATCACATGGAAATAAAATTTATGGCAATAAGGATATATATGAACATATCCCCACATAATAAGATTAAAATTAAAAGACATAACAAAAGTAGTCTTTTAAAAAGAGGAGGGTGAAAGGTTCCCTTACCAATTTAGGGAACTTTCGAAACATACTCCCCATGAAAGAATGACTATACAACATTGATGTAAATACTAATAAACGAAAGTATATTAAACAAATAGTAGAATAATGGTCAGTACATACACCACTCAAAAGGAAATATTGGCAAATGTAGCATGAATCTCACAAAAACACAAAGTGAGATAAAAAGCACCTTACGAAATTTCGGCAGCCTAACGACGCCAATTTAATCTTCCAAAATGGATTGATGAGAGAAAATAGGGTTTCTCATCATATGAAAATAAAACGTACAGTAAGAGTAATATAAAAGAACATCCCAATCATAAGAAAGATTAGGTTAAAAGGAATGACATAAAAGAGTGTACTTAAAAAGAAAGAGAGGGGTATGATCCCTTACCTCGGGTCCAACTTGAATCGATCATTATTTAAACTCATGAATAATAAAATTTAGTTAATTTATAATTTCTTAATAACATTTTTCAAGTTCATTATTCCTTTTATATCACTTAATACCATTCTATGAACACTATGTAATTATTTAAGTTAATAATGGTCGTTTTGTAGATCATTGCTACTTGAGTCAAAAATAAACTCTTTATAATTACAAGTTGTTCATGTGACAAAATATATATTATATCCAGAGTTATATTAATTATGTAGATATAATATATATAATATATATCCATTATATACATGCATTTATAATATTACATAACATTTAGAGGTAAGAAATGAAATGCACCGTTTATGGATACGGTATGTCGTACGTACGCATGAACGCTACTTCCATTTCTATTTCTTATTTAATGGAATTAAAAAATAATGATACATAATATTATTATAATTAAAGTATGTTATCATATATAATATCATTAAACTATCCTTTTTACGTACCACATATGGTATTAATGAATCAAATCACTTTTAGGGGGCGGTAGTCCGCACTTCCTAAAATGAAGATATCGCGTTTAACCATAATGGAAACCATAAAGGTATGCCATAAATAAAAAATAAAGAAGCTTAAGTAAAACATAACCATATTATATATCATATATATGTATACTGACATCTTAATGGCCACCTTTGAGGGTGTTAAAAGAATATTGAACAATCATCGTTTCGTGAGGCAGAAATTCACCATCCACAGAAACAGTATGTTCTTTAACCATTATATGTAGGTGTGTGTAAGTGTAGCTCGAATAAATCTTATAACAATATACTAGTATAATGAAGATACTGGATTTGTTACAAAAGAAATGAGTAAAAAGAGTTTAGGGGGTTGGAGAAGCAAAATAAAACAAAAGACCACAAGTGAAGACATTACCTTAAAATTGGGTATCTCTATTTGATTTGAGCTCAAAAACATTATTGGGAATACTTCTGCACAAATTGAGGCTTCTATAAGTAATAGAGAGATGTTTAGAGACATAATGAGTCGTGGTTGGCCGAGCCAAAGGCTTGATAGGCATGGGTAAGGTGGTAGAGGTGGGGGCCTTTTTTAAGAGGAGAGGAGGGGCACTCTTGGAATGTTACAAAATGTTACTTTATTTTCAAACGAGTTTCGGATTTTAAAGGTCCCAAATTTATGTATTTAGAGTATAAGGTGGTAAGGGTTATAAATATACTCATTAAATAGGTCTTTGACAAGTTTATGTTATATTTGTAACATTATCTTTTCATTTTATTTTAATCATTTATTAATGAGGTAATCGCTGCATCAGAATGATGTCATAAATAATTTAGTTTATTTAATGTATAAAAATTATAAAAAAATATCATGATGTATTAAATCTTTATATCTTTCTAATGAATATTTATAGTCAAAAATATGACTTGTATAAACACATTTAAAAATTGTTTTAGTAAAACAACTCATGCTTGTGATATTTTTATTTTAACTTTAAATAAAAAGTTATTTATGTCATTTTCAAACCAAAGTGGATCCCTGGGGTCCCCAAGTTGACCCATGGACTGTATTGGTCTTCCATGACACATCCAATGAGGGTAGGACATGTCTCTAGGTTAGTTCATATTATTAAAACATTATTTTTACCTTAAATTACACTAATTACCTCTAATCGCGATAAAAAACTTATAAGTTACTATTCACCAAAAAATTATTATAATCCCATTGAACCACATTTTACATTCTAATTACAACCATGTATGTCGGATTTTTGAAATTCAAATCATAGAGGTGGTGAAGTTTCATTTAAACGAAGAATCAGTTTTTAAACTACAACTTAGTGGTTTCACTATTCATCAAAAATTGATGTTTTTTAGAAAAATACCAAAAATTCACCCTAAGCTATATTTGATATCCCGAATTCAAAAATGATTTCTATTTTACAAAATTAAAAACATATATGTTTCATTAATTAATTAAATAATCAAATCCTGCCGTCAAAACAAATAGCGTGTTTTTAAGAAACAATATCTATTAAAAGATTGACAGTAGTTTAAGTCCAATTTCAAAGTGAAATTAATTCCAATGAAAACCATTAGATTGAATGGTAAAAATATATTATAAATAAACTCTAATCTAAATTAAAAATATAATCTATCCATATAAATAAATCAGATTAAAAGGAGGTTTTGAGTTAAAATGCAACATTTTCAATAAAAATGATCATTATCGGAAAAATAACAAAATTTTACACAAAGTAAATTTTGATGTCAAGATTATAAAGAAGGATTTTATTTTGTCAAATAATATAAAATTGTCAAAATTATATTTAAAAAGTGTTCTCCATCAAAAGGCGGTTAATCGACCTTTTAAAGAATATTAGAAGATTTATGCTTAAAATTGGATTCATTTGCATTTTAAGCCTCCAAAATTTATTGGATAAAAGTAAAAATATTTGAAAAACATATATAATAATTTTGTAGTTAGTTCCATTCATTCCCGACATTACAACAGGTATGAGTAACTACCTTTTAAAATAATATAATTTTATT
The DNA here is from genome assembly GCA_963277665.1 of Viscum album. Taxonomy (NCBI): domain Eukaryota; kingdom Viridiplantae; phylum Streptophyta; class Magnoliopsida; order Santalales; family Viscaceae; genus Viscum; species Viscum album. The sequence continues at coordinate 1,221,368,514 of OY728139.1, read as the reverse complement.
ATTAGAGTGCAACGTAAGATTTCAAAGAAACTCGTTGTTGCGTATTGGGTACGCCCTCGAGCATAACATTCCCTTTAAAGTAGTATTAATATTTTATTCAAAAATATGGATAAATATGAAAATGTCATATTATTTATTTACCTGGGGTGTTACAATATTAATGTCAAAGTGACCATATATACACCAGATAATATAATATTGGTTCTTAACATAATCATATGTCTCAAAGAAGGAAAATTGAGACAAAAATCAATTTCTGGTTTGGTAAAATTGAAACTATAAACTCAATGGAAAGGGGGTATTTAAATTTATATGAAGACCCCAATAAATTTAAGTTAAATAATATTAAAATACATTTTTTTAATTATATATATGATATAAAAGAAAAAAATGGTGAATATAGACCATGTCTCATAGAAAATAAAAGTGAGACAAAAATCACTTACATTAAGCCTTGAATTTCTTCATACACATAGAAACATCTTATATAATAAATATAAGTGTATATAAAATATATTATGGAAAAATATTTATTTTTATTTTTCCATTTATTATTTACACATGACTATTAATTCCATGATTATTACCAATTCCCTGTTAAAATCATGTTTCGAGTAATAACCGCTTTGTATTTCGTATATATTTTGAAATATTAGTTTTCATCATCTTAATTTTATCATGGTTACATCATATAAATAATAATAATAATGATATAACTGTAATATTTATTTATTAATTATATTTTTAGGACCAATCATAAAATATGGTTTTGATAAATGAAGTAATATACGATCGTGGAGACGATATGCCGTACGTACACATGAGTAACATCTCCAATTTGAAAAGATAATAATAGAAAGGAGGTAGAATATATTTTATATTTAAATAATTTTATTAATACAATAAATGAAAATTTATTTATTTAAATATAACTATACATATAAACTATGTGGTGTGGTGATGAAAAGAGAGTCACACCACTTCGTTAAGGCGACAATCCACATGTACCGAAATAAAGTTATCATCTTTTAGTGAGTCAAAAGGTAATAAGTAAAATTATATATTATAATTTAATAATGTTAAACATTACATTAATATCATAATTATTTCATGTATATCACATACATTCATTAAATATATCTTTACTATCTTCCATGTAAAGCATTAATGAAAAATGAATCACAATTTTTCACGGGATGATAGTCCTCTTTAGACACGAGTGGTGTTATTGTATCTTCTAAGGAATATAAAGTAAACAACTATATATTATATAAAAAATAACAAGGTATAGTTATGTCATAACTATAATATATACACTTTAGATCCATTATCATTCCCAGCCATTGGAGGAGTAAATGAAAAAATGGATGACATCTGTTCGTGAGGTGGTAGTCTGATGTACGCATGAATGAGAATTTGAAAATCCATTTAATGGAAGTGTAGATAGTTTTTGCTGAAGATATAAACAAAAATATATCATGATATTTTATAAACTAAGGTTATTATATCATAATATTTTAATAATAATTGATGTAGGTGGAGGGAGGAATATTATAAAAATCCTTATTGAAGAATGTTATCTCTTCTTCGACTATCTTCCTTAGGTTTGATTTAAAAGGCTTCCTAAGTTTGATATATTCCCAAAATAAGGATTATAGAATGAGAATAAGGATGTAGTAATGTTATTTGGGTAGGTATTGGCTGAACTAAAAGGGTTCTATGTTTTGAATAAGATAGGAGATGGGGTGTCCTTTTCTTAATTGAGGTGAGTGGAACACCGGTAATTATTTGAGATGAAAACGGTATACCCAAAACATTGTCCTAAAAAAGGACTAAAAATACAATATTAGAGAGAATAACAAATTATATAGTCTATATAAGGCCATAAAATATATATTCTTAAGGTTTTATTTCATTTTATCCCTTATCATTTTAGTTTAACCCCACGGTAAACTCATTTTACCTTAACAATGGTAATTAATTTTTACCATATTCACAATTAATTTGGGATAAAATTTATTAACCTTTGGATATAATATTAATAATTATTATAAAAATATGAAATACATTTTCTAAATTTAATTCATTTATTTGTAAAATTTAATTTAAAATTAATCTCGTAGATGCAATGAGAAATATGGGTTTCAATGAGAAACTTTTCAATGGACTATAAAGTTTTCTTATCCTATTTCAATATTATATTGATAAAAATTATATAAATTGTATTTATAGAATACATTTTCACTAATTTTAATTTTAAAACAATTCATATTATAATTTAACATTACTAATAATTTAAAACAAAATACAGTTTTCATTGAAATTCTGCATTGTTTACTGTTCATAAGAAAAGTAATCTTTTAAACAAATTATAAAAAATTAAACATATTATAATTTTTTCATGATTATTTAAATAATTATCTTTATTTTTTGACTAAATTTTCTAAAATAGGAAAAAAATATTAATAAAAAATGAAACCTGCAGGAAGAACGAAAAAGTGGGTTTTTGAGAAGCACATATTTCAACCAAAAGATGATTTTATGTTAAATAATTGTATAATAATAATACTTTTATGGATATTAAATAAAATATATTTATATAAAATATATATATTTAATTTTTGACATCCCCATTAGATATTATTTTAAATAATTTAAATGGAGATACATTTTTCTCTTTTAAACTGTTTTCATAAAAAACCCCATTTAAACCAAAAAACAATGTAATAATAAAATACAATATAAATTTGATTCAAAATTAATTAAGTGGATTAAATATAAATAAATAATAATTTATTTATTTAAAACATAATTTGGCATTTAAATTAATTAATTTATTGAAAATAAATCACAGTTTTACAAAAAATGATATTTTACATTATTCACTAAAAAATCTATATTTTATGGAAAATATTTAAATTTCACCATAAGATAATTTCAATATGATGATTTAAAAAATTAAATCCATATTATCAAATAATATTTTCCAATTTTTCTATAAATAAATTAAAAATGTAATAAAAATAATTTTAAAGAAAGTAAATATTTGAAAAAATTAATTACTTTACTAAACACTTATTAATTAGTTAATAATAATTTTTAAATAAATTTATATTTAATTGGAAATTTATATTCATATTACATAAATTAGTTAGTACTTTTCGTACCTTTCAATTTAATGGCCCAGTTATAATGGTCATACTTTAAATAATATTATTTGACGGTTCACTGAAGCTCGGTGTTGATTGTCATGATTGATATCGAAGAAGATCATTATTTCATGTAACCTAAGATAAAATTAGTTCTATTTATAAAGAAAGATATCTAAAATTTTAAATTATTTTGGTAAAAAGCATTAAATATCAAGATGTTACTTTCTAATCACCTTAAAATATATTTTCCCTTGAAATTTGTCTTTGTAATAAAAGGTTTTACATTTGAAAATTATTTCTTAGAATCCCACACTGTACAGATAAATAATAAAACTTCCATTAAAAAGGGAAATTTTGAAGCATAAAGCTTGCCTAAAGTAATTTATAACTTGTTATTTATATAGGAAAAAATAGCTGGGAATTGAATATTTGTACATAGATGAAAAGAAGAAATAATTATAAAGATTGATAGAGATCATTAATCATAAAAAGTGGATGATCCAGAGAAGATTAACAACCATGAAACCATAAACCGAAGGGGTGTCAAAAAGCTCAGTGATAAAATAAAAAATAGTTATAATAGGGCACCATTTTATTTGAAGATCCCTTTGTTGAATTTTCATCAGATTATAGACTTATTGATTTCATTATATTTCTTCAGTACAATCTCATCCTTTGGTTATGCACTGAACAATTACCTATTCATATCTTACTATAAGAGACAAATATTTTTTCATATGGAGCAGTAAATATATAAGGACCCGACCTTAAACATTACATAATCATGAATTAAATGAATAATTCACATTGAGGATCTTTTCAAGTTTAAAGTTTTAGAGTATTATGTCATAACTATTACATATTATCTTGAAAATTACATGTCGACACTAAAACTCAGTATCCATTTTAAAAGAAAATAAAAACTCTTAAAATGAAACATTTCTAGTTATATGTTTTAGAAATCATGACTTATCCTTGATCCCATCTTTGACCCAATTCGTCTTTAAGTCATGTGGAAAACATTTCAAAAACATGGGATGAGCATAAAAAGCTCAGTGAGGGTTATAGAATAAGGAAAGGAAACATTAACCCATTAATAAATACAAATCAATGAAACCAATACTTTTCAATCACAACATACCTTACAAAATCACAATATTTATGAATTAAACACAGAAATGATAAATCATAAAGGTAACTTATGGAATTCATAACATATTTACATTGTAACTATCACAACTACATAGGGAGTCACATTTGAATACCCATCATAGTATATTCCCTAAATCTCTTAGGAGAAAAATTAACATTTACCTCCTTCACATTACCCAATGTATTAGAGAGGTATCTTGGGCTCACCCGCCCAAGGTTTATCATGGAACCACCCATATGCATAAACAATGCCCAAGATCCCTAACATATTCATAACACATGAAACCAAAATAATGAAAAGATAACATTTCCACATTTTAATAATAATATATCATTTTAATATATTTACATAAAAAATCCATTATCAAAACCATTTTCATTATGTAAATATTTAAAAAGAGTATATGGAATTTATTTTCCTTTTAAAAATCATTTCGTCTTATTAAGGAAGCCAATGATCAAATAATAATCATGGCGATGGAAAAAGTCATTGTAACAACTTATGTTAAAAAGAAAAATTATTATTATTTATTTATTAAAACACCTTCTAGGAAAATATTCCCTTTGAATGAAATGACAAGTCAAATTAATTTATACACAATATAAAATAAGGTTTAGAATAAAACAAAATATGCCACAATGAAAGGGGATTGATATGAAGTACCTTACAAAGATGTTATCCCTAGATTTAGGATAAATCAATTACAAAATTATGTCTGAAAAATATATATACACCAAATATAAGTGGATTTTAAGTATAAAAAATAAGATAATATTCACACATATTCATAGAATGACATAATCAAGAAGTATATGTTCAACCCACAAAATTGAAATTGGGTTAAAATGTTTTCTTCAAAATATTTGACAGCCTAACGTCATCACTTTAAAAATCTGAAAATATATTGATGAGAGAGAAAAGGATATCTCATTAGTTGGAAATAAAATTTACATCATTAAGGATATATAATAACACATCCCAACATAATAATATGTAAATTAAATGACATAACAAAAATAAGTCTTTTAAAAAGAGGTGGGCGAAAGGTTCCCTTACCATTTTGGTAACTTATGAAACATACACCGCCTAAAAGAAAGATCACAAAATGAATATGTAAATACCCATAAATTAAATTATATTACACAAATAATAAAATCATTAGAAGTAAATCCACCACACAAAAGGAAATAGTGGCTATTATAGCATGAATCACACGGGAAGAAAAACTAAGATGACAAATCCTTACCAAATTGTAATCAATCGAGTCGTATGAGAAAAAGTTAATAACCACCAAATGAATCACAGAATTACATGAATATAAATTGAATCATGATAATATATATCAAATGGAAGTACAAAATACAGAACATGAAATAAATAAGTGGTGAACAATGGAAATCTCACGGAATTAAAAGTGATATAAGAAATCCCTTACCTCGTGTCTGCCATTACTCGATAGTTCATTAATCTCCTAAATAATAAACTAAAGTTAATTTAAACTTGATTAAGAACATTTTTAAAGTTTATTTTTCATTTTATATCACTTATTACTATGTTATAAACATTATTTAATCATTTAAGTTATTAACGGTTGTTTCGTCGATATTTGGTACTTGAGTAAAAATGAGCACCATATATTTACAAGTTGTTCATGTGGTCAAATTTACATTATATTCAGAATTATATTAATTATTTAGATATAATATATATCATATATATCCACTATATGTTTGTATTTATAATATTACATAAAATTTGGATATAAGAAATGAAATGCACCATTCACAGAGACCGTAAGCCGTACAAATGCATGAATGCTGCTTCCATTTCTATTTCTAATTTTAATGTCATTAAAGCATAATGATACATAGGTATATTATAATTACATTATAATATCATATATAATATCATTAACTCCATCCTTTACACATCCCACAAAATCCATTAACGAGTCACATCAATTTGAGGGGGCGGTAGTCCGCATTTCCTAAAATGAAATTATCACGTCTACCCATTATGGAAACCATAATGGTATTCTATAAATGAAAAATAAATAACCATAAAGAAAACATAATCATAATATATTTCATATATAAATACATTTCCATCATAATGTCCACCATGAGAGGCAATAGGAGTAAATTGAACAATCATCATTTTGTGAGGCGTTAGTTTGCCGTCCACAGAAACATTATGTTCTTTACCAATCTGATGGAGGTGTGTGAAAGTGTAGTTCAGATCATTCTCATAAAAACATACTAGTATATTTATGATACTGGTGTTATTATAAAATAAAGTAATAAAAAGAGTTTAGGGGGTTAAGTAAGTAAAATAATCCAACAGAACTTAAGAGAATATGTACCCTTTAAATCGGGTAACTCCTTTAGGTTTGAACCAAAAGGGTTTTCTGAAGTGCATTCTGCCTAAGGTAAGGCTTCTAGGATGAAGAGAGTTATATGGAGATCTTATTGGAGTAGATTTTGTAGGATATATTTATAATTGTGAGGAATGAGTTAGAAGAGAAGAAGTTTTATGAGGGAGAGGAGGGGCTCTTTAGGAAAGTTTGGAACAATTATTTTATTATAAACTCATCTTCAGTTTAAAAAGGTCAAATGATTTTTAAAGTAAAATTTAAGATGACTCGTTGTTGAAATAAAATCATCCAATAATAATTGGATAGGTTTTGGATATTTTTTTAATATTTATAATCTTATTTATTTAAATCATTTATTAATTAGTTAAATATTACGTCATTATTATGTCATATATAATTTAATTTATTTGATGGCTAAAAGTTATAAAAAAATACCACGATGTAGGAAATCGTTTTAGTTTTCCAAATAATATTTATTGTTGAAAATATAACATATATAACCCCATGTAAAAATTGACTTACTAAACGATATTTGTTTATGCCATTTTTGTCTTTACTTTAAATTAATTAATATAAAGTTTCATTATTACTCCCATGTGGCAACATGAGGTCCTTAATTCGACCCACAAATGTCCATGGTCAGATATGTATCATCCAATAATATTAGGACACATGTTAGGGTAGTTTAATATTATTATAAGATTATATTTTACCCATATTTACTATATTTACCTTTTAATCATGGTAAATAAAATATTTACTGAAGTAAATATTTATAATGTTTAAAAATAGAAGATTCTTATTTACACCATGCAGACCTACTGATTCCAAATATGTAATCCATTTTTCTAAATTTAAAACATAGAAGTGGAAAAAATTAATTTAAAATTAATTTCCGATGTCAAAACACATAGCAAGTTTTTAATAAATAATAACTATCAAAAGATTGAAACTTGTTTATGTCCAATTTCAAAATAAAATTACATACAATGAACAAAATTTGATTTAATGTTTAAAATATATTATAATTATACTTTAAAAAAATTAAAAGTTAATCTAACCATATAAATAAATTAGATAAAAAGGCAGATTTGAATTAAAATACAGTTTTTTAACTATTCATTAAAAGATAAATTTTATACGAAAAATACCAAAATTTTATCCAAAGAAAATTTTCATGTCCAGATTCAAAATAATAATTTTATTTTGTCTAATAAAACACATAAAAGTTACAAAAACTGTATTTAAAGAGGGTTCCCCATTAGAAATGCTGTAAATCGACCTTTTAAAGAAAATTATGCCTAAAAATATATTCATTCACATATTAAGCCTCTAATATTTATTGGATAATTGTAAAAACCTTTAACAAACATATATTATCATATATTAGTTATTTTTATTCATTCCTACCATTACAATGACTAGGCGTTAACTTCCATTTAAAATAATAATATTATATTATTAGTGTGCAATGTAAGATTTCAAAGAAACCCATTGTTGCGTATCGGGTACGCCATCGAACATAACGTCCCCATTAAAGTAAAATTAATATTTAATTCAAAAATATTTATAAATATTAAATGTTTATTATTCCTTATATATCTATGATGTTACTTCTTTCCACCCTTTTTGGAATTGCGTCCTCATGATTTTAAAACTAGTCTTGGAAACTTCATTAAAAGTCCCACATTAGAAAAGAGAATGTAAAACTATAAATTTAAAAGAAAGAAAGATAAGTACAAAGGTCACCTGAGATAACCCATACTGGGATCCCATATAGGGAAACATGGATATGAAAGAGAGAATAAATGGTCATCTTCTAATGGAGAGTGATAGAAAACATGATTAGCAGAAAGATTACCACTAGAAAATCACAAACTTATAATGTGTTAAATGGTCTTTGATTACCTAGTAGTAAACATAAACCATAAATGTTTTTGTTTTAACTTCCATTTCATAATTTTTAATAATTCATTTACTACATAGAATAATAAAATAAGGAAATATACTTACCATCAAGTAGAGTTTCATCCTTCAATAAGATTCTACAAGAAACTAATCATTTCTCCAAGAAAATGAGCATTCAAAAAAGACGTGGTCACATAAAAACCACCATAATATTCTTCTATAGATTCAAAAAATCCACAAAATAAGAAATATATATGTCCCTTGTCTTTAGACATTAACAAAAATCAAAATGTTTTGTGAGAGATCATAAAACACCCAAAAGGACAACCTTTTACAGGAAGAAAAACTAATCTTAATCTCCAAAGTTTTTTAAACAAAACACAAAGTTCAAAAAAGACCATTCAATAAACAACTCTCTATAAAATTCTTCAAAAGTAATCCAAACTAAGATTATATCCCAAATAAAATAAGGATTTAATTACATAGTCTCTCAATATATGTCTTCAAATTTATCTCCAAATAACACCAGTTAATCATAAAGTCTGATATTAAAAAGTATCTATCCTAATCACATATTCTCCATGATAGGTCAATCATTTTCATAAATAAATCAAATCATCATATGTCCACAATAAAATCCTAGATTCTTCCATAATAAAATTTCAACCATTTTTTCACAATTGAAATCCCATAGTATTCTATCATTCTTAGTCATATATTGTTTCCTCAAAAGAGATAATGTCTTCCACAACCACCTTTATCACTTAAACAATAAATCATTTTTCTATACTAACTCTATCCATTTGATAAAATATAAGTTCCCAAAATCAACTTATTCTTGTTCTATAAAATAAATTTACTAAAATATTTAGTCAAACTAACCAAGGACTTCACGTAGTCTAGTGGTTGGTGATAAATTCCAATCTCACTTTTGTCATGGGTTTGATTCCCTCAACTTTTTCTGATGTGACGGGTTGTCACATGGTCTGCGTGTTGTCAATTTTATAAAACTCAAAAATAACCCTAACATGTTTTAACCTCAGGGGTTTCTTTATACATCTTATTTTTATCCCAATTTATTATGATCTCCACATCTTAATCCATGATGTATTATATATATTGTCATTTATTTTAATTTCACCACCATATGGTAAAATGAAGTGATAGCTAGAATAAAGAACATCATACCTTGATCATGGTGTCCACTTGGTTTCATTTGTTATCTTGTTCACATAGGTTTAAGGTCCATGCATTGCAAAAATGATTTATAAATCCATCAAAATCATTTTATTCATTCATCCAAATACACCTTTTACAACTTGGGTCATATGGGTGTTCATTGAAAAATAGTTTTGGAAAATAATCATGCATGACATATAATTTCAAAACATTTGATGAAACATGATTTCTATAAAATAGTCGATCCAAAATTGAGTGGAAACTTTCAATTAATAGTATTTTTAAAATACTATAAGAATTTGCTGAGAGACTATATTGAAAAAGAAAATATAAATATGTTGTTCAAGGGTCTCCTTCTTCAGATCCTTTTTCAAAATCATAATATGCTTCAAAATCTTGTGATAAGGTAAAATATATGTAAATTCCTTGATAATATTTACCGTTCTTGAAAATATGAGAATATTGTGAAAATATGATTTTCATAAATACAACTCAGGATACATGATGGTAACGTGGTATAGTGGAGGTGTTTGATATCTCAAAAAACTGCTTGTATGCTAGAGAAAGTTTCACAATCATCTGAACATGACTTTGCAACAACTATTGCAAGAAGGTCATCAGGAAGAGATAAGAATATCGTTTGAGATACTCCTCCTTCCATCTGTAACTAACTTTCCTTGATCTACAAAAAGTTATAAAACAAGGATTTCACTGAAATAATAGACCTATGGAATAACCATGTGTTTAACAAAAACTATTAATCCCTAAAGTTTTCTAAAATGAACTATGATACCCACTATAAGGATCTGACCTTAAACATTACATAATCTTGAATTAAATCAATAATTCACATTGAGGATCTTTTTAGGTTTATAGTTATAGAGAATTAGGCAATAACTACTACATATCCACTTGAAAATTACATGTAGACACTACTACTCAGTGTCAATTTATTTAAAAAAATAAAAACTCTTACAAATAAACATGTCTAGTTCCATGTTTTAGACAACATGAATTATCCTTGATACCATCCTTGCCCCTATTCATCTTTAAATCTTGTGGAAAACTTTTCAAAAACATTGGATGAGCATAAAAAGCTCAGTAAGGGTTATAAAATAATAAAAGGAAACATTGACCCATCAATAAATAAAAATAAACGAAACCAGTACTTTTCAATCATAACATACCTTACTAAATAATAGTATTTTTGAATAACACATAGAAATCATAAATCTTAAAGGTAACTTAGGGCATTCATAAAATACTTTCATTGTACCTATCCCAGTTATATAGGGAGTCACATTTTAAATACCCATCACAGTATATTCCCTTAGTATATTAGGAGAAACATTAAAATTTAGCTCTATCACATTACCCAATGTATTAGAGAGCTATCTCAGGCTCACCTGACCTAGTTTTATCATAGAACCACCTGTATGCATAAACAATGCCCATGAACCATAACAAATTCATAACACATGAATCCAAAATAATGGAAAGATGAAATTTCACATTTTAATAATAATATACCATTTAAATATATTGAAATAAAAAATCCATTATCAAAACCATTTTCAATACCAAAATATTTAAAAAGAGTATATTATATTTATTTACCTTTTAAAAAACATTTCGGCTTGTTAAGGAAGCCAAGGACCAAATAATACTAACGGCGGAAGAAATGGTCACTGTCACAGCATACATTAAAAAGAAAAATTCTTTTTTTCATTTAGTAAAACGCCTTATAGAAAAATATTCTCTTTGAATGAAATGAAAATTCAAAGGTATTTATACACCTTATAAAAGAATGTTTAGAATAAAACAAAACATCCCTCAATGAAAGTGGACTGAGACGTAGTCCCTTAAAAAGACGCTATCCTTAGATTAAGGATAAATCAATTACATAATTATGTGTGAAAAATATAAATACTCCTAATATAAGTGGATATTAAGTGTAACAAAATCAGATAATATTCACACAAATTCATAGGACGACATAATCAAGATGTAGATGTTTAACCCAAAAATTGAAGTCGGGTTAAGAAGTTTTTTTACATAAATTCGACAGCCTAACGACGTCACTTTAAAAATCCAAAAATACTTTGATGAGAAATAAAAGGATATCTCATCACTTGGACATAACATTTACCTCAATAAGGATATAGAATAACATATCCCAACATAATATGATGTTAATAAAAAGACATAACAAAATGATGTCTTTCAAAAAGAGGAGGGTGAAAGGTTCCCTTACCGATTTGGTAACTTTTGAAACATACACCCCCTGAAATAAATATCACACAATAAATATGTAAATTAAAATAAATTAAATTATATTACACAAAAAATACAATCATGGTTAGTACATCCACCACAAAAAAGGAAATAGTGTCTAATATAGCATGAATCTCATAGGAATTAAAAGTGAGATGAAAAATCCTTACCACGTTGTAATCAATCGATCCGTATGAGAAAAAGGTAATAACCAAAAAATGAATCATAGAATACATTGAATATAAATAGAATCATGATAATATATATCAAATGGAAGTACAAAATACACCACATGCAATAAATAAGTGGTGAACAATGGAAATCTCACGGAATTAAAAGTGAGATAAGAAATCCCTTACCTCATGTCTGACTTGAATCGATCGTTATTTAATCTTCTGAATAATAAACTAAAGATAATTTCTAACTGATTAAGAAAATTTTCAAAGTATATTTTTCCTTTTATATAAATTATTACCATGTTATAAAAATTATGTAATCATTTAAGTTATTAACAGCTGTTTCGTAGATATTTGGTACTTGAGTAAGAATGAACACCTTATAATTACAAGTTGTTCATGTGGTCAAATATACATTATCTTCATAATGATATTAAATATGTAGATATCATATATATCATATATATCCACTATAATTTTGTATTTATAATAGTATATAACATTTGGAGATAAGAAATGAAATGCACCGTTCATGGAGACAGTAAGTCGTACGTACGCATGAACATTACTTCCATTTATGTTTCTTATTTTAATAGAATTAAAACATAATAATACATAGGTATATTATAATTATAGTATAATATCATATAATATATCATTAACTCCGTACTTTACAAATCCCACATAAGGCATTAACGAGTCACATCACTTTGAGGGGGTGGTAGTCCGCACTTCCTAAAATGAAATTATCTCGTCTACGCATTATGGAAACCATAATGGTATGATATAAATGAAAAATACAAAAGAATAAAGAAAGCATAAACATAATATATATCATATATAAATACAGTGCCATAATAATGTCCACCATGAGAGGCAGTATAACTTAATTGAACAATCATTGTTTCGTGAGGCGTTAGTTTTCCATCCATAGAAACATTATCTTCTTTACCCATCTGATGGAGGTCTGTGTAAGTGTAGTTAGAAACCTTCTCATAAAACGCCATTGTATATTTAGGTTACTGGTGTAGTTATAAAATAATGTAATAAAAAAATTTAGGGGGTTATAGAAGTAAAATAAAAAACAATAACTTAAGAGAATACGTAACCTTTAAATCGGGTAATTCCGTTTGGTATGAACCAAAAGGGTTTGTTTGATGTGCTTTGTGCCCAAGGTAAGTCTTCTAGGATTAAGAGAGGGATACTGGGAGCTTATTTGAGTATAGTTTGTATGATACAAATGCTTGAGAAGTGTGAGGAATGAGATAGAAGAGAGGTCTTTTTATAAGGGAGAGGCGAGGCTCTTTAGGAATATTTGAAACAATTATTTTATTATAAACTCATCTTAGGTTTCAAAAGGTCAACTAATAATTAAAGTCAAAGTTAAGATGAATCATGGTGTAAATAAAATAATCCAATAATAATTGGAGAGGTTTTAGATATTTTTTTATTATTTATAATCTTATTTACCTAAATCATTTATTAATGAGGTAAATATTGCATCATTATTGTGTCGTAATTAATTTATTTTATTTGATGTAAAAAAATAAAAAAAAATACGATGATGTAGGAAATATTTTTATATTTCCAAATAATATTTATAGTCGAAAGGGTAACTTATATAACCCCATGTAAAAATTGATTTAATAAAAGATATTTGTTTTTGTCATTTTTGTCTTTACTTTAAATTAATTAATATAAAGTGTCATTATTACTCCCTTATGGCTCCATGGGGTCCCTAATTCGACCCAAGGATGTCAATTGTCAGATATGTATCATCCAATATGATTATGACACATGTTAGGGTAATTTATTATTATAATAATATTATATTTTATCCTTATTTACTATATTTACCTTTTAATCATGGTGAATAAAATATTTACTAATGTAAATATTTAAAATGTATAAAAATAAAATTTTTATATGTAAAAAAATTGGACCTACTGATTAAAAATATGGAATCCATTTTTCCAAATTCAAAACACAAAAGAGGCAGAAATTAATTTAAAATTAATTTCTGCTATCAAAACAAATAGCGTGTTTCTATGAAATAATAAATATCAAAAGATTGGAAATTTTTTATGTCCAATTTAAAAATTAAATTACTTACAATGACCAAAATTAGATTAAATGTTAAAAATATATTCTAATTAAAATTTAAAATCAATTAAAAAGATAACATAACCATATAAATAAATTTGATAAAAAGGCAGATTTGAATTAAAATACAGTATTTTCACTATTCATTAAAAGATGAATTTTATCCAAAAAATACCAAAATTTTATCCAAAGTAAATTTTGAAGTCCCTATTCTAAATAAGAATTTTATTTGGTCAAATAGAACACATAAAAGTGAAGAAAACTATATTTATAGAGGGCTCACTATTAGAAGGTTGTAAATCAACCTTTTAATGAAAATTATGCCTAAAATTAGATTTATTCACATTTTGAGCTAGTAAAATTTATTGGATAATTGTAAAAAAAATTGAAAAAAAAATATAATAATATTTTAGTATGTTCTATTCATTCCTAAAAAATCAATGGATAGGCATTAACTACCATTTAAAATAATGATATTATATTATTAGTGTGCAACGCAAGATTTCAAAGAAACCTGTTGTTGCGTATCGGGAACACCATCAAACATAGCATCCCAATTGAAGTAAAATTAATATTTAATTCACAAATATTAATAAATATGAAAATTTTTTTATTCCTTATTTATCTTGGATGTTACAATATAAGATCTAAAAAAATTTAAATTTCATTCCTTGTATATATAGTTACAAAAAAGTTAACACTGATTATCCAATTTGGATAAATCATTATATGGTGAAGTAATTAATTAATCTATAAACCTTATCCAAATTTAAATTTAAGAGATTCCATAAATAGTTAACCTTATAACCCTTCCAAAATTCAACATTTATAAATAAGTTCACTAAATTTCTCAAAATCAACTTCACATTAATCCCGGAAGTATCATAATGTAGCTATTGATGTTCCCATAAAAAATATATCAATACCCTATAAATAAATTAGATTTAATCCTGTTAATAAATATAATTACAATATAAAATTAATGAAAAAAATACAACCATCCTTATTCCTTGAATACAAAACAAATTAGGGAATATATTCCTTAAATCCAATAATACATTAAACTCTAACTATGATAACATGAAACACTTTTTCCATAAATCTTTAATAAATTACAAGGTCATTAATACTATCCAATTTATTTTATACATATGAAAAATCTATTTCCCCAAACTTAATTTTTTTCCCAACATCAGGAATATATTAAGAATTACCATCTGTTAATCCTCTTTTTTTTTTGATAAAATACAACCTTTCCATTATAAAAAATTTCTAGTACATCAATACCATTTAATATATTTTTAAAACACATAATGAAAAAATTATACTAAATAATATTTTTATATTTAATGATTCATAAAAAAAATCCTTTAATTCCAATACATAAATAATTATGTCATCCTAGTTGCATCTAAAATAATTAATTAGGATTCATCATATTATTCCCTGATACATGTTTCCTTTTATATGACATTCATAGTCTCTTCATCATCAACAAAAAACCATTACTCATATAACCTTTATGGTTATCTTCGGGATCCTTACCCATAGGAGATCAATTTTCATAATTCCCATAAATTCTATATTTAAAACATTCAATAGTCTATGTTACAATAGTGAGACAATTATTATCATCCTTTATATTAACCAAAACTTTTATTTTTTAATTTTATAGTTAATTTCTTTGTGTCCTTTTTTCCACTCCCAAAACATCATACTGATCCTATTAGACATTACCTTGAGTGATTATTTACATATTATTTACATATAAGAAGATGAATAGTTTTTCCATCATGGTATCCACTACCTGAACTCTCAAAAAACTCCATCCTTCTCGTATTTGGGGAGTAAAATAGTCAGTCAAGATGAGAATCGTTAATCATGTTCCATCATAACTAATTTGGCATAATTACAATATCCTTCAATCGATTCATCGTCCAATTTGGTTTCTAATACTAACTGAATTGGCTGTCAGATTCAATGTTATATGATTACTTCTAGTACAATCCATTTACTAAAACCAAAAATAATAGTGTCTAAAAAACTAATCATAGTGTAAAAACAAAAAATCATGATAAATCACTTATAGGATTTACAAATACTTCCACCTTCTTTTTAATATATGACACATTAGAATTATCCTACATCATTTATTATCATCAACTATTTAAATACTTTATGGTGGTTTTAAAGGTTTTATGAATTTAAAAAAGCATATCCCCTAGGATTATAAAACCTGTTATACAAAAAATCTTTTTATTGGCCACTATGTGAAGATCAATTCTAGATCAATGTCCCCTTTTGGAGTTATTACCCCGAGGTACCTCTATGATGGAGACACATCCACTTGTTGGGTCCAAACATGGATGTAATTTCTTAGAAATAACTTTCTTAATCCTTTAATAAATCACATGTATTATTACAATAGATTGAATCAACTTTAGAATTATACCTATATGTATCCCTAGACATATCATTAAAAATATACCTTGGGATCTAAGCAATGTTTCCTCATCCAAATTTCCAATGGTTTACTAATCCTTATCTCTCATACCAAGTACATCAACCCAGTATTTCCACACATGGATATTTCATATTTTTATATGAATATTTAAAACAATACACAAACACACACATGAGTACCATAATATTTTACTGTGATTGGATACTATGTACAAAATCATCTAATTTGGTGAAAGATCTTCAATATCTACTATAAGGATCATTCCATTTAGAAATCCTCCCAAAAAACCCTACTTAAAACCTTTCTTCATAATGAAATGAAAGGAAATATAATAAAGGGTGAGTTTAGGTTACTATTAAGGGTAAACAAGGAAAATACATAAACATAATATGAGCATAATGATATAAAAGCAAGAGAAAAAAATATTTAAAAAACTATTTATATTAAAGATCAAAATCTCAAGTCATAGAACTATGATTAGTAGATCATAAGACATTAATCGTATAGAAAATAAATAATATGATCCATTAGAGTATAAAATAGGCATAAGATATGTAATTTTAGGGTATACATAATCATATAAAATCATATGTCAAGGATACCCACCAATACATTCATAACATGTTAGGCTTCGGTTAAGCACCTGTATAGCTACATTGGGATTGGGATAACTTTATGTGTACCCTATTTTGATATTGGGATAACCTCCCATGTAATTTATTTCAGGATTTGTATAACCTACCCTATACCCTTTGAGCGAATATAAAATTAATTATTATCCAATTCATTGTAGGAAGATATTGGTCCAACCCATCATATAATTAAAATCATACATACATATTCCACATGATCATAAAACATTAATCATATCAAAACCCATTAAAAAAATGTGTTTTATAAACATTTCATCATAGAATAACCTATGAAAAATAAATATGTTTTATAATCATTTAATAATTTCTTCAAAGCATAACCAATGGAAAAGAAGCGGGTTTCATAATTATTTTACCATGGTATAACCCATGTAATATAAATAGTTTTCATAAAAAAATAGTATGATAAACCAGTTGATTAATTAATAAAAATGGTATTTTTTTGTTATTTTCCTTAGTTAGTCAGAAGTTACAAAAAAAGGTGTCATCTTAGACAGAGAAATTTTTTGAAAGATCACATAGAAATTTTTTTGAGGGACGTAAATTTTTATTGAAAAAAATTTAAAAAACAATAGATAATTTTTTTAAAAAAACCATTTATTTTAATATAATCCTAAAAAAATAGAAGGTTATATTAAAATAAAATAAATTTTATGATGTGAAAAAATTCCATTTATGTTTTACATGTTATAACAAATATTCCTTTCAAATTTCTGATAAAATAAAAACCTGAATTGTTTAGAAAACTACATGAATTCTCCTTTAAATTTTTTTATAAAAAATAAATCATGGGTAAAAATTTGATAATAAATAATTTTAATAATTTCAAAAAAATACGAAATCGTTTTTAGAATCATAGTTTGGGAATAAAAAGGGGTTTCAATTCAAAGAGAAATAAGGATACTTTTATTTTTGAACTCTTAAGTTCATAAAGAGATGAAAATGAATGGTAATATTATATTTTAATAAAATATTCATATGATAATAAAATTAAATTTTTTATTGAGAGATTAATCATAATACTTTATCATCTTTAATATAATTATAAAAAATCCCAGCTAATGATTAGATTGTAACATAAAATCTTAACCACTTTGTTAACATTGAAACATAAACTCTATAATGGAAAATAATTAAATGAAATTTAAAATATAATTAGGATAAATAAATTATAGATATTAAATGTTAATGTTTTTTATAGACACTATATAAAGTAATATAGGTGCATAGAAAAATCATATTTCTCAAAGAGGGCACATTAAGACAAAAATACCTTACCACTTTGGTTACTTTTGAAGCCTACAAACCATGAAATAGTGATCCTAAAATGGATATGTAAATCCCAAATTTTTATTCATAATAATATTAAAATACATTCATTTTATTTATATACACTTCATTAAAGAAACATGAGGTGAATATGGGTTGTGTCTCACAAAATATAAATGTGAGATGTAAATCCCTAACCTCAAGTCTCGAATTCTTTCGTACACATTAGAAACTACTATATAATAAATATAAATTTATTATAAATATATTATATACTATTATTATATATTTTACCATATATGATTTATGTATGACCATTATATTACTCATTTGTTTCTAATTCCTTGTTAAAATCACGTTTTAGGTATTAACTTCTTTGTTTTTCATATATGTTTTGATTTGATATTTTCGGTACTCTTAATTTTATCATGGTTCTATAATCTTAAAAATACTAATAATTAAATAATTATAATAATTATAAATCAACTATACTATTTATACAAATAATTAATGATTTTTTATAAATAAAGTATGTTACGATCCTAGAGATGTTTTGGCGTACATATGCATGAGTAACGTTTCCATTTTTCAATGATCATTATGGAAAGAATGTAAGTAATATTATATATTTACAAAATTTATCATGATATCCTAAATAAAAAATTATTTCATTAAATATACTTATACATATCATCTATGTGGTGTAGTGATGAAAAGAGATAGTCACCTGAATTCGTAAAAGCGGTAGTCCGCACAAACACGAATACTATTATCCTCTTTCTATGAGTTAAACGGTAAGAAATAAAATGATACATTAATTATTAAAAATGATGAAAATTTAATTAATATCATAATAGAGTCATTTATACCAAATCTATTCATTAAATTTATCCTTGTTGTCTTCTGTGAAAATCAGTATAGAAAAATGAATCACATCGTCTCATTAGGTGGGTGTCTGTTGTACACATGAGTGACATTGTCATATCCCATAAGGAATATAAATGAGAAATATATATATTATAATATGGAAAAAAATGTCTATTTATTTTATAAATATCATATATATACTCAATATCCAAAATCATTCTCAATTGTTAGTGGTGGTAATTTAAAACTATTAACATCAGTTCACTAGGTGGTAGTCCGTCATACTCATGAATGTGGATTTCGTAATCCATTTGATGGAAGTGGATATGGTATCAGGTAATTAAATTAACATAAAAAATTTTAATATAATTATTAGAATTTTTTATTTCATCATGTTTTAGTAATAAGTGAAGGAGGTGAAGGAATAAATAAAATAAAAACCCTTGTAGAAGAATGTTACATATTCTTCAGGTATCCTCCTTTGGTTTGCACCAAAAGAATTCCTAGGTTGGATTTATGGAAAAAATAAGGATTAATTGATGATAAAAGAGATAGTTTTATGTTATTTTCCTAGTATTGGACAACCCAAAAGGTTTTGATGGTGTGAAGAAGAGAAGAGAGTGGGTGGATTTTTATAAGTGAGGTGAGTGACACACTTGTAATTTTTTGAAAGGAAAAATATGTTCCGATATTTTTATCACAAAAAATGATAAAAATGTTTTATTCTTGATATTTATAAATTATAAGATATATATAGGTCTATAAAATATATTTTATACAATTTTTTTTCATTTTAACCATTATATTTTTAGTTTAACCTCTCGATAAACCCATTTTTACCATAAACATGGAAATTAATATTACTATTTTTCACTATAAATTTTGGTAAAAAAAATTAAGTTGAAATTATTATATAATATATATTATTTTTATTTAAAATATATAATCAATTTTTCTGAATTAAATCAACATAATTATAAATATTTAATTAATAATTCATCCCACTGACCCAATGTCAAAGATAGTTTTCAAATAGAAAATTTTCAAATGATATAAGATTTATATATCTAATAACAATATGAAATTGATTTTAATTACCTTTATTGGTTTAATAATTATTAAATTTAAGTAATTTATCTATAAATTAATTTAAAATATAAATTATCTTCTCGTAGAATTTATACCTAAAGTTAGTTTTCAATTAATATTCATTATTTCTTTACCAATCATTACAAAATTATTCTTTTTAAAAACATTCAAAACAAAAACCATAATAATATTCAAAAATTATTATTAATTTTTTTTACTTCAAGTAAATTTTATAAAATTGGAAATAGATTAATTTTGTACAAAACCCCCAAATGCGATGAAAAAGTGGTTTTTTCTGGTTATGTATTTTTTAAGAAAAAAATGATTTTATATTAATTATATGGATAAATATTTTAATTGTATAAATATATATTAAAATTTCTTTACATATAATCTATAAATTCAATTTAAAATATAACCCATTTTAAATTATATTAATCAATTAAAATGGGAAAACATTATGCACTTTAAAAGTGTTATAAAAAAGACTCTTTTTAAACCCAAAAATACACGTATACTAAATTACAATATCAAGATGATTAAAAAGTAATTAAGCATATTAAATATAACTAAATAATACTTATTTTAAATTTAAATCGAAAGGGTAATTCGAATTACATAATTTATTGACATGAAATTATTGTGTTACAAAAATTGGTATTTTTACCATTAACTGAAAAATCAATATTTTCCATAAAATACAAAAAATAACCATAATATAATTTAAATATTTTTATTTAAAAAATTATGTTCATCTTATAAAATAAAATTTTCTATTTTTTTAAAAATTAATTATAGTATTATTTTTACAAAAATAAATAAATAACATTTTTGAAGAAAACCTATTTTGGAAGAATATGATTTCTTACGAAATATTAATTGATTTTTGTCTAAGTATTTAAAAATAAATTTTTATTAAGCAGGAAGTTAATATGTATATTTCATAAATTAATTAATATTATTCAGACCTACCTATTTAACAGTTAGGTTATAACTGCCATATTGAACATAATATTATCTCATTGTTTGTGGAAGCTCAGTGTCATGTGTCTTACACACTATTAAAAAATCATTGTTGCATATAACACAAGCTAAAACCAGTGTTTCTTATAATGGAAGAAATAAAAAAATAATTAATTTGGAAAAAATATAAAATATTTATATTTTAGATAAAGCTATTGCTATAATAAAACACGACATAAGGAAGGTGATGATCACTACCATCTTTAAAATCTAAAGAAAAATATCTCAACATATCCTATATGTTTTGAATTGTTA
The DNA here is from genome assembly GCA_963277665.1 of Viscum album. NCBI lineage: Eukaryota > Viridiplantae > Streptophyta > Magnoliopsida > Santalales > Viscaceae > Viscum > Viscum album. The sequence goes on along the minus strand of OY728139.1, from coordinate 1,221,346,575 downwards.
TATTATATTAACTATAAATATAAGGATGATACACAGTGATGATACTCAACGTCATATCTAGAGATTGATAATGTCTTCTCCAAAACATTGAGGTAAACCTCAGATCCCGATAAGATACAATAACATGACAAACTCCATGAAAATTTTCCACATCCATTTTGTTTATCTTGTTAAGATGACCTAGAGAGACATCTTCTCTAATAGTGATGAATCATGCTGGAATTTTATGTTTATTTACTATAACCCATATAACATTGCAACCTATAAACATTTGGGGAGTATAATGACAAAATCTATGGGGTAGTTTTACCATTTCCATTTTTTTATGGGTAATGGTTTTAACATACTCATATTTTTTTCACATGCTTATCTTGCTGACATAATTATCACCGAGATATAGACTCAACAATATCTCTCTTCATTCCATCCCAACTAAAATACTTTTTAAAATATCTATATGCTTTTTTACTTCTAGGATGAATATAGAGTAAAGAACAATGATCTTCCTCTAACAGATCTTTTTTTAAATCTGGTATGGATAGAACATATACAAGGCCACTAAACATTATCATTCTATTATAATCAAGGTTGAAATTAGGGACATTTCCCACCTTCTTATACATCTCCACACCTCCCTTCTAGGCCTCTAAAATGATTACATGCAAAGATTGTTGAAAAATTATTGGAGAGATATGATATATCCCACTCCTATTAATATTTATAGATCCATCGTTTTGAAATATAATAATATTTGATCTTTTGCGATCCCCATCAAAGATAATCTAGAATAATCCTTTCACCTCAAATCATTAACCACCTTGTTTTATTTCCAAGTGTAGTAATGTTTTGAGCAGTCATAATTTTTAATAATCTATAACTATCTCCTCTAGATCATGTTCAACTCATTCCATGTGAATATATACTTTAGAGCCTTATGATTAGTATATATATCACAACTTTCTTAATAAAGATAATTCCTCCTTATATTTGATAAAAAAAATCGTATCTAACTCCAAATAATGAGTTAGATAATATTTCTCATAAACCATCAATTTTCTAGATGTATAATATATAACCATATCATTTTCATGATGAAACATACCAATCCATTCATAAATGTATCACAATAGATTTCCAAACCTTCGCCACTATATGGTAATGTAAGAAAAAGTATACTGACTATCCTTCTCTTTAGTTCCTTGAGACATTTCTCAGATTCATCTCTCTTAAGGAAATTGGATCACTTTCGAGTTAACTTAGTGTGCGGATTGGACAATCTGGAAAAATTCTCCACAAAAAACTGATAATATCCAACCAAATCAAGAAAATATATATCTCAGTAACCATGGTGGGTCTGGACCAATTTCTAATAGCTTCTAAAAATTATGGATCCATATATATATATATATATCCTCTCTTGAGATTTTATGACCCAAAAATGAAACCTTATACATCCAAAATTGTCACTTTATAAAATTTTCATATAGCTCATCCTTCATTGTGGTCTTCAGTAAAATCCCTAAGTGATATTAATTCCCTTAAATACACTTTTAATATATAAAAATATCATATATAAAAACTACCAAAAATTGATAACGTTAATCTCTAATAACTCTATTCATTAAATCCATGAAGATAGTTAGGGAATTAGTAAAACCAAAAGGCATCACTATATATTTCCAGTTTCTATACCTTGTTCAAAATAATGTATTATGAATATCCCCCTTATTGACCCTCAATTGATGATATCCAGAATGAAGTTAAATCTTGTAAAAGTATTGAGCTCAATATAGCTGACCAAATAAGTCAAAAATATGGTGTAAAGGAAACATGTTCTTTAATACAATATTATTTTTTTTATAATCAACTTTGAGTCACATTAATCCATATTTTATCATAAAAAAGAATAGGTTTACCCTAAGGTGATAAATTTGGATGAATGAATACCTTTTCAATTTTCTATTGCAGTTTCTTTTTTAATTCCAACAACTCAATCAAGGCTATTCTATATGTAGTATTTGAAATAGGTGTAGAACCAGGCCTGAGTTATATTTAAGACTCAACTTCAATATTAGGTTGATGACTGGTAAATTATTCTAGAAAGACACTAAAAACCCTACCACACAATAGGCATATATTTGATGTTTACTTCCCACCAAACTATTTTAGATAAAGGCCTCTTTCAAAAGGAAATCAAAACATATAAAGTGGTTTTAATTTGCATAGGATGTTCATATTTATCATTGAAATGATATATGGTCATAAGTTGGTTTAGAATATAAAAAATTACAATAAATACATATAATTTAATGTGATATTTATCAAAAAAATATGATCCATGTATAAGATAACATCAAATTTAACCAATGGGAGAATAAAGAGATCTAGAGAATGTGAATTCTTGTAAAATTCTTCTCTAGAAAAATCAAATACTTGAGAGGTGATCACCGTATAATTAGGAATTTTTTCTACTAATTCAATATACAATCATTGAGGATAGGAATTAATATTCCGAATTACTTTTCATGATATAATGAAATTCATATAACTATGACAAAAAGGGTACTTCAAAATGTGAGCATAACTATTACCACTAAAACATCATTTTTCTATCTTCATTCCCCTCTTAAAACCAAAATTGTTATAAAACATACCAAGATTCATTAATAAGAGTGAATTATAATAAAAAATACTTCATTAGATGTCTAAATCATGAAAATTACTTTCAGTATATGAAACCATATGGGTAAACTTGTTCATTCATGGTCATTATTCAATTCTATCATGATGCTTCATAATGTGTTTGTGGATTTGAAAAACATATACCCCGGTGTTTCAAACATGGTGTATAACATGGCCTATTGTCTTGAACCATGAGATGACAAATTCAAAGTCCAATAAACTCGTTTCTTTTTGTTATCCCAAAGTACAACTCTACTATATCCACATCTACATGTATTATCCAGAAAAGAATGTAATTTTTTATAAACCACTATCTCTATATTCATCCAAAATTCTAGGAAATTTTCCTATAATTAGAATTATAATTCTTATTCTCACTATATTTTTCTTATCCTAGTGTCCATAGGTTAAGTAAAACTTTCTACGATACCAACTATAGAGACCCAATATTTTCATACATTGATATTACATTTGAATAGATGAATATTCAACATATAACAGAATGATGTATGTATGAATCTTATAGGTCTGGTTCGTTGAGAAATTTGGATACATAAAAACAAGTTTATAAATGAAATTCATTATTCTCACATAGTTCTTCATAACTATTACCCTTATTATAAATATAATACAAGATACCCTTCTTCATACCCTGGGAGAAGGATGTATAATAAAGGGTGATCTCTAATGATCAATAAGGACGAACAAGGGAGTTATCTGTGATAACATAAGCAGACATTGAGTACAAGGGAATGGGAACATGATTTTTACACTTTAAATCATTACCCTTCTTGTCAAACATCATAATACTAAGTCATTTCAAATATATTAGTTGTTTATAAGACTTGAATCATAAATTAATCATACACCATGATCTATAAGAGCATAACATTGGACCTAGACATAAAATTGTGGAATACACATAAGAATATAAAACCGTAATTCAAGGCCACCAACCTAGACATTAATAATATGTTAGGATTGGGTAAACCACCATTTTATGTACATCATGATTGACGTACCTTCTTGTGTACCCATTTTGGGCTTGGGATAACGTCTATTATACCCTTTATGCTCATAAGAACCTTAATTATTTCTCAATGTCTTGGGGGGAGATATAGATCTCACTAATCACATAATTAATATAATACATATAAATTCCACTATATCATATAAAATTATTCACATCAGAACCCATGACAAGAAATGTTTTTTCTTAATCATTTCATCCTAAAATAACCTTGGAAAAAGGAAGTTTTATTATAATTTCATCATATAAACATATTATTTCCTATAGAAAAAGGGATGAGTTTCTTATTCATTTTTTCATAAAAAACATTATCCATCCAAATAAACAATATTTATTTTATGATTAGACCATAACTCCAATAAATCTTATGTAGCGTCAAATGATATCATCTTAGATGGAAAATGATTTTTAAAGATTACATAGAAAATTTCTCAAGGAAAATAATCTTTCTATTTTAAAATCTCTTAATAAATCTCAGAAAATCTATAAAATAGAATTAAAAACATTTTATTTAAATATATATATGGAATATTTTAAAGTATGCATCAAATAATTAAGTGGAAAAGATGATGGGTAATTCTATTTAGGTCATATATGTTAAAATATGACATTTATTTTACACATTAAAAATAATAAAGTACCTCATTTGAAAATGACAAGAACATTACTTTAAAAATTAAAACATGGGAAAAAATAAAATTAAAAAATCACAGGATAATAGTAAAAAACATCTTTAAAATATTTTTTAAAAACAAGGATATGGAAGATAATGTTTATTCGACTGAAGAGAGAAATAAAGTCAATTTTCTTTATTTTTTAAATTTTTGATTATGTAAGGTGATAAAAATGAAATTAAAACATGTATTATCAACAAATAAACAGATTATACTAAAATTAAAAAATTCATTGAGCGGTATATCCTTATATGTATTCATAAAAAACGTACTCATAATCAATTCTGATAAACACTGAGATTGTAAGATAAAACATTTTCTACTTTTGTATATTTAAATCAAAATATTATATCATACATAACTTTATATGGATATTTAAATATCATTTGAATCATCATAAAAGATATTTGGGGTCATTAAATATAACACATAAAATAAAAAAGTGGTGAATATGGAATGTATCTTATCCAAGAGAATGTGAGATGAAAAACCCTCACCTTGAGTTCCACTTTCATAAAAAGCATTCTAACCTCTTATATAATGGATTTAAATTTATTATACTTATATAAAATAATAACATAAATTATTATTATATATTATATATTATTTATAAACATATATTTATATGCATCCATATTTTTTAAGATAGAAAATGAATTTCACTTTTGGGGAGAGAGCTGGACGTATGTACACGTGACTGTTGTTTTAATTTTCAAACAGATGGAATGAAAGAAATTTTAATAGTTATTAAGATTTATAGAATTATTATTATATCATATAAATCATAATTATTCATCAAATATATCCTCATTACTATCCAAATAAAATAAAAATGAAAACCAAATCACATTACTTTGTGGTGGTGGTGGTCCACACGTACGCATGATCAAACTTATAATTTTTCATCAGTTTGGGAGGTAAGAAGGTGGACATGATTTTGTCATTACAAATGCATAATTATGATGTAAATATCATAAATATACATTAAATACATCATAGAATAAATCCATGGAAAGTGGTGATGTTAAATTAATTTTATCATTATATAGAGTGGGTAATTTTATATGTATGCATGAGCGATATGTTCACTTTACATTTGATGGAAATTGAATGAATAACTATACTTGTACAAAAATAATAACATTTAAGAATATTCAAGATTATGAAAATTTTATTTTATAATAAATGCCACATATTTATTGGAATTATAAGAATAAATAAATTGAAAGAGGTCGACAAAGACAACTCCATATATTTCTAGAGATATCATTGAAATACTTCATTATGGAACACGTGGTTGGTATTTTTGGAAGATACAAACCTCCAAAACATTTATAATGGTTTTTATATGTCAGTATTTTAGGGATGTTTGATCTATATGGATCAATGTGTTGTGAAGAATAGTATAAAGGGATGTCCTTTTATAATGGAGTGAGAGGACACACATGAAATTTATTAAAAGATTAAATTATAAAAAATTAATTCTCAATGAAAATATTTCCAAATAGACTATAAATTGATAGGTGATGATATAAAATCACCTCTACCTAGTTTGTGAGGACTCAACAAGTGCATCCTAGAGACCCGAGTTCAAAACCTAGTGGAGGCATAATTTCCGGGTTACTACAGTAGTACTGTAGCAGTACTGTAGTAGACATAATTAGATACTCTAGCAGCTAGAACTATTAATCCATTTGGGCTTCTAGGCCACTGGTTTGGGCCTAGGGTCCTTTAAGTCCTTTGGGCCACCCAAGGCCTTTGGGCCAGTAAGGCTTCGGGCCACCTCAAGGCGTCCAAGCCACCTCAAGGCCTTCCGACATCCTCAAGGCTTTCAAGCCACCTGTAATTATGCTTAAATGATCAGATAGACTCTACAAGGAGCTAAATCTAGATGAGGATGCAGAGCACGTGCATTCACTAGAGCAGACGCTAAGTGGATTGTTAGAAAGAGAGGGTATGGAATTGCCATCGGGACCAACCCGTTCTTGCATGGGGACCCTAGCCAAACAAGCCATGTTAAAGCAGATATCTGATATCACGATGAAGAAGCTGGGGATAAGTAGTTCCATATATAGTTTATATATTTCATAAGACCCAAGGGTCATGTAATCTCTATGTCTATGGGCCTTTTAAGGGTTCCCCCTCATCACATGAAAGGTGGGTTGTCAAAAATCAATAAAAAGCAGGCCTTCGGGCCCTTCAGGATATGGGATGAAATTTTCAACCATATATTAACCCCTCAGTCTGATTTTAATATATTTATTATTTTAAAGTAATTTAATAAAATTTTATATTCCTTAAATATCAATAATTTTATTTTTGACACTATTTATTTAATTTGACTTAGAAAAATAAAAGTTTGAATTCTAATAAAATTATTTAAAGTTACAGTAATGATTTATATTAATCTAAAAAATTATTTGAACACATTAAATCAATAAATTATATTAATTTTAATATTTTTTAAATAATTTATTTTTTTAATTGAGAAAATATGGCATCAGTGTTGCATAATAATTTAAGGTCATCATATAACTGATAAAAATTATAAATAATATTTTATAATGAAAATAATTTAATTAATTGAAAAATAAATATTACTATTCATTTAAAAATAGTTTAACCTTTTTTAAAACATGAATTATAATTAAAACTAAGAGAGTAAAAAATTGTAACTTTCTTTGTTAAAAATATTATAAATATCATTTTCACTAACAAGGGTTAATTAAGAAAATCAATTTCGATCATTATTTGATAAGGGTATAATTTTGTTCATTAAATAACAATTAAGATGAAATTTTATGCCCTTATCACTTTGTTTTAACCTAGATTAACTAGACTTAAACTTTACTAAGGTGATAAATTTTATCACAGTTACTATTTATATTGACGAAAAAGGGACTTATTCACCATAATTGATCCTACTGATTCTAATATTGGAGTTAATTTTTTCAAATTCATGATACATAAGTGGAAGAAATTAATTTAATCATAAGTAAAAAACCCAATAACATGTTATTTTAGAAAAATATTATTTTAAGCATAAAACCGTATTTATTTTTATCTCATGTCTAAAAAATATTGGATTATTCATTAATTTTTTTTAAATAAATTACATATAAATATTATTAAAAATCATTGAACCATAGCAATGAATTTAATTTATTAGGACAAAAAAACATTAAATGTATAATAAATACATTTTTTTTAAAAAGGATCTAATTTATTTTAAAAAATCCTTATTTTATCTTCTAATTAATTGGTATGCAATGAATTAATTTTATAAATGTTTAATCCATGAATTTTCAAAATATAGTTAGCCACATTGATACCAACCAATCGAATATCTAAGAGTTACTAATTTTATTATAGGAGTATATAATATTTCTTTTGGACTTGTTATTGCATGTAACAAAAACTACCAAAGAAATAAATTTATTTGAAAAAACAATTTCATAAATGCATAGGGTGTTATAGTATTTCACATGGAAATACCCTTTGAAATGGGTGAATTAGTATAAATAATTGATACCATAGGCTCATCTAAATTATAGGATATTCTAAAATGAAAAAAATTATATTTATTCAGCACATTTTTTGTATGGATAGGTGACCTAAAGTGGTGGAAGTGACTCCCTTTCAAAATTGAAGGGAAGGGTAATTTTGGAGGTACCCATTACATTTTAGTAATTAAATTTCCCTAAAACCAAGTTAAAGGACCCAGATGTTTTAAATAATTTATTGGAGGAGGTTAGTATTATTATCGTATCATCCTCAAAATATTAGGCGTGGGTTTTAAATGTGTTAGGTCTTTCACACTTAGTAAGAATATTTTTACCAATTTTTTACTTTAATCATTGTCAAAAATGTTTGTAACCTCCATAATTATTTTTAACCAATAATGTTAGAGTTTAAATTTTTTCATAATTTGAATATTCTAATTTGATATATACAAATAATTTAATTAAATAAAATATGTAAATTTTAGAAATGATAATTTCATAATTAAATTACATGACACAGAAAAATATTTTTTAGAAACAATGTGTTTTATGCATATAATCTATGTGTATAATAATGTTATAAATCTTATTATTTTTCATAACATAAATTGGTCGATTATAAAAATATATCTTTTTAACTTTCTATGAATTCCAAATCCTAATTTTAAGGATTTTTTTTAATTAAAGGAAATAATTGAGAACTATTTTTTAAAGTGGAATAAATTGTACCTAAGTTCTAAAAATTAATAATCAGTTTTAAATGTTCTGAATAATAATTTAAATTCATTATGTTACCCATTAAATACATAATATATTAATTGAATTTTTTAATAAATTTATAATTCATGGTTATATAATGAAAAATTCATAACATTCTCAATTTTGAAAAAAAATATTAAATTCAATAATTTAACACTTATATCTTTTAATTGAAAAAATAATATATTTAAAAACTACTACTATTCTTAAAATTCCATTGTAACTCATTAAGTGTTCACAAAACAATTTTATATGAATTTAAAATTTAATATAAGCATTTTATTTAATATTGGTCCTAATATTCTTAATGTTTTTTAATAATATTCTTATTATATGTCATGAATCATTTTAGTTTGTTTTTTCATGTGAAATAAGCTATCGAATGTTGTATCAATTTAGAAAAAATATATTCTCAAATGTCATGGTGTTATATTCTACCCATTAAGTTAACAACATCCTCTGAATTAAAATTTATCATATACTAATGAAACTACCTAAGGGTATCTAAAATATTTCCATGATTGAAAATAGGATTTATAGAGAGGTAACAAATTTTCATACAAGGAAAAAATATTTATTTTCCTCGTAATAGGCTTATCCCTAACATTGAGTTTTTTCATATCATTTGAACCAAGAGTCCATATCTATTTGGTATTAAGACCCAAATTATATTATTTTATTCTATTGGGTTTCCATTGTAATCCTTATAATTATAAAATAGTAATGGTTTGTATGATATGTGACTTCTTTATTGAAAAATATTTTTCCTCTATTTAGAGAGAATCAATACATTTTAGATATCATATTAAATTCTTCCAAAGGAATGATAATAATATTTCCATAACATATGTTCTCATAAATATTAACATGGGATAAACTCAACATTCTTTTCTAATAATAAAATCATCAGGATTATGATTTAATGACCCTAAAAATACATATATGCACTCAACAAGAATCCTATAAGTCATCGAAAAATTTAGAGTGGAATATATGTTTTCTTTAATTATAATGATCCTCTTAAATAGTTATATTTGATAGTCTTTCTATTTTTTCCTCTATATATTAGGTTACTGAGATATATTGTCCTTATTATAACATAGAATGAGAGATTGATTTGTATATTTCACAAAATACTTATATTTTATGCATTAATTGAAAGATGTTGTGGTAGTTGGGACTCCAATAAATTTCATTTTATTGCATATAATCTCCACATATCTTCAAAAACCACGAGCTGAAGGACCAATCCATCCAATATTAATGCATTTTTTTCCATAAAGGCATTCCATGGGACGATTCTTCTAATATTAATAACCCAAAAGAAACAAAATAGCCATTAATCTATCATCTTTATCAGAAAAAATTCCATGACACACAATCTGTCTCTTCTTTAGCATGTGTTATAATTCAACTATCTTAACATTTTTAATCATATTTCATGATTGTCAGTTTGAAGTAATCATAATATTTCCCACTCTATATCTTATCCTAGTTGGTTTCCTATAAGAAAAATATATGAATTTTCCATTTAACCCTTTGTTAAATTCGTTATTTTATCTTCAAACATTACTAACAAATGAGTTAATGAAAGTTATGAATATTAAAAACCATAAGAGTACTAATATATGATAATTACATGAAAAAATCAACATGAAAAATGTATTAATAGTCATAATTTTTATATAATCTTTTATTTCAACCTAAAGAAATCTTGTTCAATCAATGTTTCATTAAATTGGGATATCGAATAATCCTTAAAATAATTACATAAAATTATTAATCCATTATAATAGATTATAAATAGAATGTGATTAATCGATGAATTTCCCTTGGGAGTTTCTAGATAGGTTTGCAGTCTTAGGTCTACTCATTGTGAACTGAATTGAATATTTAAAAGATACTCAACTAAAATTCTTCTAGGAATTTATCCTAAGTATTATCTGTACACCAACCAAATACACTTTCTAGTATCCATATAAGAATTTAACATTTTATAGAATCAGGAAATCAACACATTAACAATACTCCAGAATGTTATCCAATAATATGACTGATCTCTTATACTATTCATAGGGACATTAGTAATGTTTTATATTCCTAATCCTAAAAGAAAAACACTAATCTCAAAAATAAATAAAATTTTACTTGATACATAATATAGTACCACTGAACCACAATCCATGATCATGTACTAAATAAAATTCCCTAAACATTGGATTTAATATTATGCGATATGGACCTATCTTTATTTTATATCATTTAAAAAAGTCAAACATTACATCTCACAAACAATCACTCATTCCAAAGAATGTATATTTTAGTTTCCTTTAATATTAGTTACATAATAAACTTATTTTACAACACTTGGGAAAATTTCTATATAATTGAGACATGCTAGAGTCCCCTATAGACATTCCATAATTTATACTCATATTTATAAATAGGGAATAGAATCATAAGAAAGGGGTGAGATAAAATTCTTAGTAGTAGAAAAAATGTCAATATATCATCACGGGTTAGATCATAATCTCGATACAAAACATGAGTATGGGAGAAATATCTTATAAAAAAGAATATGGAACAATAAGAGTTATCCATAAGCTATGACAACTAAACATGTAACCTCAAATGAGAAAACATATAAATTTATATAATATTGATCAAATATGAGATAATAAATATAAATCATGGAATATAATAATAGTTATTAATATAAAGAATTTCATGGACATGAAGTATAATAATATACTATGGGATGGACACATGCATATATTTCATAAAATAGTGGAGCCGAAATCACAACATATTTCCCATGACATGTTGGTTTATGCATCATTTCCTAACCCCCATAGTGGATTATGAATCAATAATGGATTTTCAAAACATAGTGGTCTAGGAAACACTACCAAATTCCCCAAACATATTTAATGAGGCATTAGTTTGTAATTCTAATAACAGAGTGGACTATACACAATTTATTGATTTTCATTGTTGAGTGGCCTTCAATTCTCGATTGTTATAATAATCTCATGAGATACAATTTTTTAATGGAAGAATTATTGGATTATATAATACCCTAACCATCATTATCCATAAATATGTCTTCCATTATAACATTAAAACCTTCATATGTAAAACAGAAACTAACTAACTATTGGAAAAGCGACATGTTTTATGAAAACAATTTCTTAAATATTCCATATTACAATCAGATAAAAATGGTGGATAATGGATTAAAAATAAATATAATGTAAAACAAGAAGCATTATATATATTTATATACATGAAAAATTATTATTTTTATGATCATTTGATAAATCACTTGAAAAATAAAATGAAATACCACTTTTTTGAAAAATTGAAAACTTCTATAAATTGTTTTTCAATAGAATACATTCAGTAGGACATAAAAATTTTAAATTATCCTTTAAATCCAAAAAAAAATTAATAAGGACTTTTTGAAATAAATATTATTTCAAAAAAAATTAATAATTCATTCGTAAAAACAATGATTTTTTACAATTTATTTTAAATTTTATAATTTCCTTTTAAATTCAAATAGTTACTTTTGAAAAAATATAAGAAATTTCCTATAATTTTCCAAATCCAAAATAGTGAAAATAATTTGGAAACCCATTTTAGAACATGGGAATGAAGATTAATAAATAAGAATGTATATATTGAGAAAGAAACCATAAATGAGTTTTTTGAAAGTGTTTTTACAATATCCATAAATTATAAAGATACATGTCACATTCATAAGGAATTTCAAAAAATTGAATTCAAACTTTTGAATAAATGTTATTTTAAAAAGTATATTAAATAATGAATATTTAGAATTATATAATATTATTTATATGAAATGTGTAATTGAAGATATAACTTTAGATCATGAAATGAAAAACTTTTTTAATAATTGAAAACACGTATTATAAAAACCCACACGAAAAAAAGGGTAATAAATATCATTTTTAAATGAAGAAAATGAAAATAGAAATGTCACATGAGATATTTTATAATGAGGTGTCCAAATATAAAGGAGAACATTGGAGGGAATTGGAAATATGGACAAGGAGGGGAAACCATCAAAAGTGATTATGGGAAATATTCTTAAAAGTGATAGACTCTTTGAGGAAGAAATTAAAAAAGTTACAATATTTGAATAAAAAATTAATTCTTTCTATAGTGGATGAGGAATTACCAAGAAATTAAATATTATTTTTTAATAAACCAATTGTATAACACAAATGTTCAAGAAGAGGCTGTATAACTCAAAGAAATGAGATTAGAGTTATCATAATACCTTACAGATTAGTGACATAGAAATTTAACACTTTAAAAGGGATCTCAATATGGATTTGTAAATCCTAAAGCTGGAATGAAAAATTATGATAAGATTGATCCCTGTAAAATACTTATACAATAAAAAAATGAAACAACTTAATAATATGCATCATATCTCAATGAATTATAATTATGATGAAAAAATGGAAATCCCTTACATAAAAATACATTGAAATAAAGGACATGTTTTAGCATAAAAATTTACCAGAATTACATGAATATTATAAAATACATACATTTTGATGTAATCACAACACATCAAAGATATTATGTTGCATTATATGAAATAAGTCTCTATAAATTAAATTTGAGACATCGAACCCCTTACCTTAAATCTCATTTAGATGAATGTGCTATAACCTATTGTATAATGAAAATAAATTTATTAATAACTAGTTTCGAATATTTAATTAAATATAATACATTTCATCAAAATGATTTATAACAATTTAGATCAAATATGTCACCTAATGATAGTTTATTTTCATCATTATATGTTTTTATTTTTTGGATTGTTTGTTGTGTACAAGTTTCATGGTGACATGGTCAATTCTAATATATGGATTCAAATTTTATCATTACTAGATTATTAAATATATAATAAAAAATTTTCCAATGATTTATGAAGTACAATTTCATTTTTTTAAATACATTGATATTATTTCGGAAAAAGGAAACTATAATGAACTGGTTTCGACTTGTTTAATGATACAATTGAAGGATATAAGAATATATATATTAAATATTAATCAAAACATTCAGGAATAATTAAAAAATATTAAATAATTTATTATTATATTATAATAATTTTATAAAATATTCCTTATTAATTTATAATATAAATATTATAAAATCATTCATGTAGGTAGGGAAAATTGGCCCAAATGAGAGTGTTGTAATGATTTACTAAGTAAGTAAATGTTTTGATATAATGTTAAATGAAATTTTATCCAAGATAAAAAAATTTATGAATATAATTTAACTTCATTAAATTAAATCTTATAATCATCATTATTGGGTTGTGATGAAAAAATAAATTCATCATTTATGGAAGGGTTTGTCCACATCTACCCATGATTTATGATTACATTTTATAATGAAAGGGATGAAATGAAGGTATATAATAAATCATCATTTCAGAATTATAATTTCAAAATATTAAAAATATCCATATCCATCCTTTTTTATAATCTAATAATCATGGGGATGAAACAAAAACTAAATTGCTTCGTGGACATGGTGGTCAACATATATGCAGAGTCGATGTTGTTATGTTATTCTCAAAGGATAAAACAGATTGAATTTTTTTTGAAAATTAATATAATAACAACAAATTATATTTATAAAAATAATTTAATCATTTTAGTGTGCCTATAAATTATTTTAGGAGGTATATTTAGAATAAAATACTAAGGATAAAGAATTACCCATGTTGAGAACTTGATATTTCTCTTGGAATTATTATTGGAAATAGAGGCCTTATGCAAACTAATTGAGAAAAGTGGATTTTGAAACAGGGAAATGATTATAGAAATAGAAAAATGAAAGATATTTAGGATTAATATCAATGTTATATATGTATCTTGAAGTTGTGGAAGTGCTCCACTTTCATTAGTGAAGTGAAGGGTAATTTTTGATGTACCCATTACATTTGATAAATGGTATGTTTCTAACAAAGGTAAAAATAATTCAAAAGTGTAAAATAAATGTTGATAAGAGTTTTTAAGGATATAAATATCTGCCAAATACTTGGAGACACATTTTTTTATTATTTTTTGGTATTTTACATTTTGTAAAACTCCTTTACTCGTATTTCTTTTAAAAGAGTAACTACCTTTTTAACCTCAATAATTAATTTTAATGGAAAAAGTAAAATTTCCCTCATTAAATATGTCTAAACTACTATTTATAAAATTCAAATAATTTTATAAAATTAAATATTCAATATTTGATAAGTTAATTTCATAATTATTCCACATTATGCATAAAAACAAATTTTTTTAAAAATTGTGTTTTAAGATTAAAATTTATTTGCATGTTAAAATTAGATATGTCATAAATCTTAGTACCATAAATATTTTTATTATAGAAAAATATATTTTTGTACTGAAATCAAGAAATAATAATAATTTTATCATTATAATTTTTAATTAAAAGAAAATACCAAAAACTGTTTATGAATTGGAATAAAATGTGAAGTATTAAAATTAAATAATAATTTGTCTAATTTAAGAAAAATATTAAAAATACATAATTTTTCCACTTAAATTTATATTTGAGTAATTTCAAATTTTAATAAAATTAGATGTATTTATTTTATAATAGTAAAATCAAACAATTTTTTTGGAAAAGTAATATTTGCACTATTCACCTAAAAATATATTATTTTCAAATAATATAAAATATTTATCATATGATAATTTCGATATGTTAAAATAAATAATTAAATTAATTTTAAATAACTAAATTCATAAAATTTATCAATGTTTCTTTCGATAGAAATGACAATATATAATGGAACAATACCTTCATTGAAAAATTACATTTTAAAATTAAGTGTTATTAATCATATTTTTATGAATTTTTAATTGGTTAATTTTTTAATTTAATATAGGATTTTTTATTATTAAATTATTTTATAATATTAATCTTATATTTCATGGATCATTCTAGTTTGGTTCTATGTGTGAAATAAGCTATCAAACATAGTACCAATTTAGATAAAAATATATTCCTAAATCATTGGGTGTTGAAGTTCTTACAAATAATTCACATTTAGTCCATATTATAATAGTATCAAGGATATACACAATATAAATGAATGTTATGGAGTCTTCTTATCCATGTTATATCATAATACAGTATGATCGAAGATAGCAAAAGACTCTTATAAAGTAGGGGAAAAAATTCGGGTGGTTATGTTTGGATATAAACACATAACCTATAGTAATATCCACATAATATAAGTGAAATAAATGTAACTATATACTATATATTAGATTTTATATCATGTCAATAATAAAAAATATGACAAACAAACTAAAATAATGGGGAAACACATTACCTTATCCCTAGACGTTGATTAATAAGACATCACATGATGTTTGTCACCTATCTGAGGGTTTCAGTAGGAATATGTTGAATAATATCAACTATCACATTATAAACACAGGTTTATCAATATAAAATACTTTGAGATCATCTATCCTGGAAAATAATCACAAAACTAAGGGATCGTCACATAGATGACACTGCCCTTATGCCACAACTCACTATTCCCATGTTTAACATCTTGAGATAGCTGTATCATCTACCAATCAGTATAAAATTCTTCCCATAGAAGTTAATCAAATATTGTTACATGAAAAAACCATTTTTTACCATTGATCAATGTTTAACACATCACTAATCCCTTAATAAGAGGCTTAACCTATAAGTCTCAACTCAAACTATTCCCCCAAAAAAACCATTAATGAGAACTAATCATCCATTAACTAACCAACTAGTCCACCATTTATATAATTTCACTTATATTTATATTAATCTATATATTTCCTCACATTTTGATCATAGTATATATTTACTAGTCACCCTATTTAGTGAACCCAGTCCCTGAGTGAATTCACAAGAGACCCTATCACACAACACACACATATCTCGCTTCTCTTGATATGGAGTCATATATAGTTACATAAGAACTCACCATTTCAATCCAGTTATCACTCAAATATAAAAACACCCATAAGTTATTCTCTTAATTTTCCCAAAGTTTATTTAATATAATAATGATATAGAGTGATCCAATATGAGGGAACATATGATGACTACCCACTCTGGCCTAAATGGGTCACACCTATATTCTAATATCATATAAGACCCATAAGATCCTACTATATTCAGATAGTCTTATTTACCACACTTTTTTGACATAATATATAAGTAAAAAATATAAAAAGGAAACTAAATAAGGCCACCAACCACTTTTCATTGAATTAACAAATTGAATATTGTTTTTCCTCCCTCATTGGACACAAATATCCACTATCTCATCAACAAGGTAGTTAATTATTTTATAAACTATTTAATAACTATTTATGACAATTAATTAAATAATCATAATTAATGTATGAATTATTTAATGATATTAATATTTAAATTTCATATACAAAGAGGTGATAATGACCCATAGATGAATCCTGTTTCTCTAAAATAATTAATAGATTTTCATTTCAATTTTTATTCAATATCATCAAATATAAATTACAATCCACAAATAAATCTTAATCTTATTTATTAATAATAAAATGATGTGAAACAACATGTATTCATCCGATAACCATTACATACCAAATCCATCTTGTATTTATCATATATCCCCAAGATTTATTGATATATGACATAAAACCACAAAATGATCAACATTAAATCATATGAGAATAGAGAATAAGGAGAAAGCATATAAAAGGAAATAGTGTCACCATAACCAATTACGAACACATATAGATAAACTCTATTTTTGGTGGAAGAAATGGAGATAATCAAATTAGATTGGTTTATGGAATGTGCCTTCCCAAAAACATTATTACCACATAAATCAAAAGAAGGATGGCAAAAAAAATATATTTATATTCCATTTTAATGAAAATGATCGTAAGTTTCACCACCAAATAAATTATAGACCAATGGAAAAAAACCATTAGCCATTAAAATGGGTACCAAATGACACTATATCTCTTCCTACTGACATTATCAACCACTCACTATTTTTGAATAAAAAACATATTTTTTCACCAATAGAATTTTCCACAGCCTACAAAATATGGTAATCATTGTTTAAACATCCAAGAAATTACAAAATTATCACTAGCAATATCTAAATTTAAATTTCCCATGATTATACTCCACATTAATATATATTTTCCCAATTATAGTAACTTAAAATGGAATGGGTTGTTATGATCAAGTCCCTACTAATGAATCCTCATGTGTTAGTTCATTTTATATATATAAATTTGAACGTTTAATTAATATAAATTCATTCCATTATAATATTTTTCTTATAAATTTCATTTCAACCACTGCATGCTATATCTTAATACAATTTATTAACTCATTTTCTATGAAATTTACATGATATATGATATTTTACTAAAATCATTAATGATAAAGATGTATTGCCCTTTTCCAATAGTCCATTTATTGTAATCTATCAAAAAGCATAATTTTAAATTTGGTTAAGAAAATATGGGGCTCTCTAATTATTTTATGGTATTGATAAGAAATCATTCCCCCTGAACTCAATAATAATATAATATTTTAATATTTTTAAAAATAAATAAAAATATTAAATATAATCCATGAGAGTTTAAATATGAAATAAGTAATTTTTTCCCTCATTATAGATCATATAAAATTTATTTTATATATTGTTCAAAAAATAAATTCAAATACAATGGGATTAAAAACACATGTAAATAAAATAATAACATGTTAAGATTCAGATGGGTCATGATCACCCAGAAATACCATAGCCACATATATTACCAGAAATGCTCAATATTGGAAGGGTTTAAAATTAAAAAATATATCTAAATAATATACTATTATTATTAAAATTATCTAACATTATACACATTCCATAGGTAAAAAATAAATCATTTAATATTTTATTAAAAAACCTATCTCTTTCACCTTTAAATACCATTCTCCATCAATTTATCCTAATTTCAAAAAGCAAATTCCTTTAAATATGTTTAGACTAAGTCTCTATGTAAACCCAAAAATTCATGTTATGTAATTCCATAACCTTATTCACCAAATGCGAGATGGAGGGCCACCTACCCTTATGCACACCTCTATATATGCAAGAGGTTTCTGATTCACAGTGAGGGTTCAAATACCATCAAGGGAGAAACTATATCCTAAATACAAGTAAATAAAATTTTAAATAATAACACATGATAACAATGTAGAGTACATAAACAATTCTAAAAACAAATGGCATGATATGAATCTCATGCCATACGAAAAAATAAACCAAGGACCCCTAAGGTAGCTAGTCAAATCAATGTAAAAGTAAGAAAAGTTAGTAAATAAAACCCCACAACCTCTCTCTAGAGTTCGTCTGGATACTTCCACTAACATTCATACCCCCTCTCCTAGCTCACGATCACTAAGGCCTTTCCATTACCCCTATCCCTGATCTTGAATTTTGAAAATTCATTGACATACCCATGTAGGGTATGAGTATAACCCAGTAAGAAATCACCAATGAGTCCATAACAAGGGTGCACATGAAACAAATTGTATTCCAAGATAATACAAAAAATGAAAAAGAAAAAACATATAATCAATCACTGAGAAGTTGTTCTCTTACACTTCTACCACAAACCCCAAACATACATGATTCGAATTCATGAAGGAATTGTATTCAACATTCCATTTACCACACCCCCTTCATGGGATAATTTTAAATTTTTTTAACCCACCCACTTTAAGAGATATCCCAATGTACACATCAACTTAACATCTATAATGTAGTTAATTATCAATTTGAAACACCCATCATTCTAGATGGGATAACCCAAAAACATGTTTGAAACATACCCCATGAAAGGATAACCCATGTACATGTATACTAAATGTCTGACAGATCCCCCTCGGGAGAGATAATCCATATTTATCAAATTGTATGGTAAAATATAGAAGAAATAGGAACAAAACATCCCATAGAAAGGTATATTATGATAGATAAAAGATAAAATCTTTTCAATCATGATTCATAACCATAAAAAATCCACGTAAAAAAATATCAATCCTAGGAAGGATTGAGTAGACACACACACACAAACAAAAGACAGACACCCACACACACGACCAAAATTAGGAATGATGTAAGAATATAATCACACAATAACATATCATGATATTGGTCATAGACATATCATAAATATTTTATGGAATTTCCTACCTCAATCCAGCCATCATCAACATCAAAGATCATAAAGGCATCGTCCATCAAAACATGATCACACCCAAAGACCCTATAAACCATCTTGAATGTCAAATGAGAGTTCAAAAACTGAGATTCTAAGATGGAATAATGAAGGATAAAATTCAGGATACTCACAAAATAATTGTAAAAAAGTGAAAACCATAATGATCTCATAGAATTTCAATGATCCTCAAGATAGGTAGTAACTAAACCAATGCTAGGAAACACCTCGATATACTACAAAATACAAAAAAATCTAATCCATAACAACCTTATTCCTTGATAATTCAAGAAGCATATAATAATTCATCCTAAAAAGAAAGACTCATCAATGTTATCCACTAAATCTCCCCAAACTATAAAGAACCAAAAAAGGATTATTGTAGGAGATATAAGATTGACCAAAGGGGAGAAAAGATCAATCCAAGCAAGAAGGAAATTCCAAAGGGTATAGTATCTTCAACAAATTTCATTTGAATGATTTATATTAATCATCCCAATTAATGATTCATCAAGGCTGTAATTTTGAAAAAATTAAAATAGTGAAATGAATTGATTAAAATCATATTAAATTCCCCAAATTTAATCCACATTGATGGACTCCTTGTGTACTAAACATGTTTTAATGATGATAAATACTATTCTACCTGGTTAAAACCTATAAATTATATCAAATCATGTGTATTATTGTTTAATTATTCTCATGATTTAAAAAGAGACATTCAAGATCTTAATTATTCCACATTCAGTTTAGTTACTTTATACTATCCTTGATTTACCTTTATAATTATTTCTTTTACAAACGATTAAGTCTAATTCATTCTATGATAATCATTACTTATGTCTGAATACTGTTATTTTGAAAAGTCTGAGACACCGTGATTATGCCATAGGTAATGTCTTTCTGGCACTATGAAGAATGCACTGTGAACATTCAGACACTGTGAAGAAAACACTATGAAGAAAACATCATGAACAAGACACCATTAACAAGACATTGTGACCATCATAATCCATGAACAAGACACCGTGAACAAGACATCGTGACTATGAGACACCACGAACAAGACTCCATGAACAAGACACCATGACTATAAGGCACAGTGAACATAAGACACCATGACCGCGAGACACCGTGACCGAGAGACACCATGGCCGCAACACATAATGACTGCAAGACACCGTGACCATGAGACACCATGACTACGAGATACTGTGACCAATCCAGACACCGTGTGAAGGACACATTGTTTCTGTGACATACTGTGACACCACATCCTAATATATTTTGTCGTATTTCAATTTAATATCTAACGGTCATATTTGACTATTTTAATGCACTGACATAATTAATGTTTTCTTGTAGACATATCATCAGACAGTATGAGGTATGAGGTGCATAATACATGCAACCTATCGGCCCCAACATGTGCACTCTAAGATAAAAGAGTAGTGCGGCCTAGAAACAAAAAAGAGCAGATAACACATGAAAGAGAACAAAGTGGGTGTGAGCACGATAATGAAGAACACACTTAGAGCAATTTTTTGAAAAAAAGGATTGCTGCATACATCTTGATTCTGATGAAGAACAAAAGAAGCATACTAGAATCCCAAGAACATATTCTCTCTGTCAAACACCATGAAGAACACAAGTCGAATTCGACTGCCCTGCGATACTATGTTTTCTAGACGAGGACTCAAAAATGCATATTATTCATTCCAGAAGTCCAGAGATGCAAAGACCAACATTTAGAGCACTTCTAAACCTATCACAAGCTTTTTTCTCTATTGTGTATCATTTTATTAACATCCGTGTAGAGTGTGTATCTATATCACAACACACTCTGTCTCCCACATTAAATTTAAGGATATAAGATATCCTTAGTCAAACATTCTTTTACTCTTATGTATACCCACTGAGAAGTGTGGAAGAGGTCTTAGTGTGGCCTGGTAGTTTGCACCCATGGATAAATATGGAAGAGGTCCTTGTGTCTCCTGGATAGTCCTGAGTCCTGTTGTTAACCCCGATCCAGGGTGTGGATCAAGTTTATTTATATAAATTCTTGGTTGTGGGTGATCAACAAGTGGAGTGGATTAGGTCTCGACTTGAGACTGAACCACTTTTTTCATATCTGATGTGCTTCATAATTTAGTTTTCTATGTTTTATTTCTTTTCTATGTAACTCAGAAATCACTAAACTCACTTTGATAGTTAGTCTTGGAAAGAAGTTATAACTGTTTTTCTTAGTATAATAGTTTCAAAAGTAATATTAATAACTGATATTAAGATTACTGAGAACTAATCAATATTCTAAGAATTTATTCAAATAGTCAAACTCTTTTAACCATATAACCATGATAAAATGGACCGTATTTAATTTTGAGCAAACCTTATAGAAATAATTTTTCAAATTTTTTTGTATCGTTACTCAATTCAGCCCTCCCCTCTTGAGTAATCTATTATAACCAACATTTGGTATCAGAGCTTGTTTATTGGGGCTTTGTTTAATCTTATTCAACTGTGATTATAGTTTTACTTTAAAGATCTATAAATTTCTGTTAATTATAAATTTATAGCTCTTTTAAAGTAATACTTTATTATGGATAATAGATTGGAAGGTGATGCAACCAACATACCACCATTATTTAATGGAATCAATTATGTTCAATAGAAAATTAAAATGAAAATTCATTTAGAGAGTATGAGTTTAGAAATTTGGTAATCCATTATAGATAAATATAAGATTCCTGATACTGATAGAATCAAAAGGGATGAACCTACAAAAACTGCCTACAAGAACAACTACATAGCTATGAAAATTTTATACCACTCCTTAGGAGATGAAGAGTTAAATAGAATTTCTTCTTGTAAAACTTCCCATGAAATTTGGGATTCCCTATCTGTCTCACAAGAAGCAACATCTAGTGTCAATGAAATTAAACTTAATAATTATACTATTAAATATGATAATTTTAAGATGAAACCTGGTGAACATATCTTTGAAATGTATCTTATGTTCAATGATATTGTCAACAAAATGATTTCTCTTGGAAGAGACGTCACTGCCAAAGAACAGATCATGAGAATTCCCAGATGTCTACCTGAATGATGGAGGGTAACCTCTATCTCTATTAGAGAATCATACGACATCAGAGAACTCCCTATAAAATAACTCATTGAGAAACTGATGATGTATGATGACGAGTTGAAAGTCAACAAGGATGAGGAGGATGAACCAAAGAGGAAATCTGTTACATTCAAGACCACCACCTCTAAGCACAAAGATAAAGGGGAAATGGAAGCTTTTGTAGAAAGCTCCACCGGTGAAAAATCATCACCTGGTAGTGATGAGGACATGGCTCAATTAACCATAAGATTTAAAAGATTTTACAAGAAGAAGAACTTTTTCTGAAAGCCTTACTGCAAAGGAAAATATGACCAAAAAGAAAATTTGAAGAAGGAATGGAAAAGAAGTGAAAAAGTTAATGAAATTTGTTGCTTTGAATGTAAGAACAAAGGAAATATCAAGGCAGACTGTGCAAAGATCAAGTACAAAAAGAAATATGAGGATAAGGATAGGATGTATAAAAAGGTCATGAATGAAATCTAGAGTGCTTCTGAGGATAGTTCATGTGACTCAGATACAACACATGTTGAACAGGAAAATAAAGACAATATGGGTTTTATGAAAAACACATATGTGGTAACACTATAATCCTCTGTACAAGAATCATACTATTCCGGAGATGAGAGTGACTTTGAGAGCATGACTAGTGAATAAATGTTTGAATATTGTAACATGCTTGAAGAAACATGCAATGAACTAAAAGACAAATATAAATCACTAAAGTAACAACATGCTCTCATTGTGACTGTTAAATATGAACTCACAAATGATAAAGGAACAAATGCTCAAATTCTCAATGAAAACAATGAATTAAAATTTTCTAATGAGCAATTGAAGAGTGACATTGAAAAATTTACCAATGGGAAGAATACCCTTACTCAAATCCTAGAAAAACAAATTTATCCTAAATAAAAAACTGGCTATGGTTATCAAACTAAAAAAAATAAATATTGGTTGAAAAAACGTTGTTTCCAGATCTAAGACATGAAATTTTACTCCCAGTTCTAGATAAAAATCATCTAAATCAAGTTATGATACACTATCTACTATTTCATTTTTTTGCAGACCAAATGAAGTCAATTTTTCACATAAATTACTTACTACTTATAGGAAACCTATATGGAAAATGTGGGTTCTAAAAGCACTTATCACTAATATTACTAGACCTAAACAAGTATGGGTAACAAAATATGTTTTTGCTTAATCATTTTTTAGGAAAGCTACTTAAAGAGCTCTTGTAAAATTCTCTGGTACTTGGACATTGGATTTTCACAGCACATGAAAGGGGAATACTCTTTCTTCAAGAACCTAATCAAAATAAATGGAGGACATGTCACATTTGGTGACAATTACAAATGAAAGACAATTGGCCTCGGCCAAATCAATAACTCTAACTCAGTTTTAATTTCTAAAGTTCTATTTGTTGGTGGATTAAAATATAATATACTTAGTATCTCACAATTATGTGATGATGTATTACATTTTTAAATTTGAAAATGATGCTTGCAATGTCTTTAATTCTAAAGATGAATTAGTGTTTTCTTCTTTAAGAAATGAAAATGTTTACTCTGTTAACATAGATTCATGGGATTCTCAAAATGCTTCATGTTTAAGTGTATTTCATAAAGAGTATTGGCTATGGCATAGGAGACTAGGATGATGTAACATTCACTCCCTTAGAAGGATAACTAGAAAGGTCTTAGTTAAAGACTTATCCAAACTAGAGTTTCCAAATGACAAAGTGCGTAATCCCTGTCAAAAGGGAAAACAACACAAAATTTCCTTCAAACCCCAGAAAGAAGTGTCAACTTATCAACCTCTCAAACTAGTTCACATGGATTTGTTTGGACCATATAGAGTTTCTACTTTAAATGGGAAGCACTATGTTTATGTTCTTTTAGATTACTATTATAGATATACTTGGACCTTCTTTATGGATCATAAGAGTGAAGTCTACTCTTATTTTAATAAATATGACATGTTTGTAGAAATTATTAGTTGAATTATAATTAAATCCTTAAGAAGTGATCATGGCCGTGAGTCTGAAAATCAAGATATTGAATCCTTTTGCTCACAAAATGGTTATAATCACAATTTCTCTGCCCCTAGAACACCCCAAAAAAACTGAGTTGTTGAGAGAATAAATAGAACCCTGAAAGAGATAGCTAGAAAGATGATTTGTGAGTATGACCTACATATTTATTTTTGGTCCGAAGATGTCAATACAACTTGATACATAATCAACAGAGTGTTGATCCAACCTATTGTTAGGAGAACTTTTTATGAGTTATTGAACAATAGAAAACCCAAAGTTAACTATTTAAAATTTTTTGGCTATAAAGTCTATATCCTTAATAATGAGGACAATAATGAAAAATTTTCATCCAAAAGTGATGAAGGTATCTTTTAGGGATATTACTTGTCTAGTAAAGCCTATTGAGTGTTCAATAAAAGAACTAAATGTGTGGAAGAATATGTTCATTTCAAATTTGAGGAAACAAATACACATGAGCCTAAAACCATTCTATAGAACCTAGAGGATGATGTATCAAATCAGAACATTAATCCAAAATCTTCAAACCATTCTGTGAAATAATCTCTGAAAACTTCCAATTCTAGAAATTTATTAGAATCAAGTCACAATGAACCTGAATCTATTGATGAACCTGAAATCACAAGTCCTTCCTTTTCTATAGCTAATAGAACTCTTAAGTACCAACATTTAGATGCTGTTATAGGAGACCTAGACAAAGGAACTCAAACTAGAGCTTCTTTTAGAAATCAGGTTGAATATCAAGTCTTCTTGTCACAACTTGAACCTAAAAACATTAATGATACTATTAGTGATGAATATTTTTTGATGTCTATGCAAGAAGAACTTAATCAGTTTTAAAGGAACAAAGTTTGAAATCTTTTTGAAATGCCTAAGGACACATTCACCATAGGCACTAAATTGGTGTTTATAAATTAGGTAGATGAGGTAGGTAACATAGTAAGAAACAATGTTATATTAGTTTCCCAAGACTATAGTCAAGAAGAAGGAATTGATTATGAAGAGACTTTTTCACTAGTTCCTAAACTTGAAGCCATCATAATCTTAATTTCCTATTCTACACATATGAATTTCAAACTATATCAAATGGATATTAAAAGTGCATTTTTATATCGGTATATAGCTGAGGATGTGTTTTTAGAACAACTGCTAGATTTACAAACCCCAATTTTCCAAATCATATTTTTAAACTATCAAAAGCTTTATATGGTTCAAAAAAAGCTCCAAAATCCGGGTATGATAGATTTATTACTTTTCTTATTTCCAAAGGTTTTACAAAAAGAATAGCTAAACCTACCCTTTTTATAAAACGAATTTCTAATGATGTTTTAGTTGTTAAAATCTATGTAGATTACACTATTTTTGGATCTTCAAAAAATTATTTATGTGTTGATTTTTCTAAAATGATACCAAATAAATTTGAAATGAGTTTAATTGGTGAAATAAAATTCTTTCTCGGATTTCAAATCTATCAAAATAATGATGGAATTATTTTAACTCAATGTTAATATACTATATATCTTCTAAAACGTTTTGGATTGGATAACACTAAAAGTAGTAACACTCCCATGAGTACCACTTGTAAGTTGGATCTTGATGAAGATGGAAAATCTGTTGATCAAACCCCGTATAGAGAAATTATAGGAAGTTTACTCCACTTGACATCTAGTTGACCAGACATTATATTTAGTGTGTGTATGTGTGCTCGTTTTTAAGTAAATCCTATGTAATCTCATTTAAATTCTGTATAAAGAATTTTAAAATACCTAAATCATACACCGAATCTAGAACTGTTCTATCCTAGAGGACAATCATTTGAATTAGTTAGTTATTCTGATGTTGAATTCAGTGGCTGTAAGATAGAAAAAATAATCACCTTTAGAACATATTACCTTTTAGCCAAGTCATTAGTATCATGGTGTATTATGAAACAAAATTCGTGTTGCATTAACTACTGCAGAAGCTGAATACATAGCTTCTGGCAGTTGTTGTGCAAACATTTTGTTGATGAAACACACATTACTAGATTATGGATATCTATTCAGGCATGTACCCATAAACTGTGACAATAAAAGTTCTATTAACATCTAAAAAAAACCTATTTCACATTCTTGGAAAAATCATATTGATGTAGGACATCACCTTTTGAGAGATCATTATCAAAATGGTGATATCACATTAGAATTTATTATTACTGAGTATCATCTTGCTGATATATTCACCAGACCACTAAATTCAAAGAGAATAGACTACATCATACATAAAATAGGAATGATAAAACTAAAATTGATATCTTACGGTTTCATGTATCACTATTTTATATTTTTCTGTTTTCTATTTATGGTCTCATAGTTAGTGCTTCATGACTACTATCTGAGGTTTACTGTCACGCCATAAAAACCATGTTTACTGTCTAACTGTAACACTCAGACATGGTCTCACCATAAAGTTCACAGTCACTATCTCACCATAACGCACTGTTACTGCCTCACCGTAACATTCATTATCTGTCTCACCATAAAGATTATTTATAATTTTTTTAATTAAAAACTGTATCGTAGTAATTATCCTTTTTCACATTTTTCCCGAAATTTTACTTTTAATACGTTTGGTATTCCTAAATGATAATATAATGAAAGTATCATTTGTTCTTCACACAAGCTTTCTTCTATTCACTCATTCGTACCCTCTCTTTGAACCTGCAACCCTTCTCTCTCTATCAAACCTTCAGTGGATTCCTAGGATGAAACACCCTTCATCGTCCACTCCTGAGAAACAGAGCTCAAAGAAGAAGAAGATTGAACCTAAGATGGAAGCTGAAAGACCTCTAAATCCAATTCTAGCAACCTGTGTTGTTGTACCTAAAATAGATGTTTTCCCCAATTGGCTTTTGTCGAGTAATTTTTTGGTTTTGAAAGTGTTAGAATAGTAAAGATGGCGAGAGTGGTCTTCGAAGGAAGACAGATCTATCTATCCTATGTTGGTATCTCAGTTTTATCAATATGTTCATTTCTCCATTGATTCTGAATATGGTTATGCCATGCGAAGCTGGATCAATGGGCAGAGATACTCATTCTCTTCGAGGTTATGGGCGACATGCCTTAAGATACCTCATGAAAGAATATGTGAGGATTATCAGAGAGGAACTTCTCCTTCAACGGATTTCTTTAATCTGGAAGATTCTTTGAAGGCCTTAACTGGAAATGGCACTAAGAGGAGAGCCATTGGTGCTGAACTAGATAGAGAATCAAGGATTTTGTTCAAGTTTATATAGAATCTAATTATCCCCTCAAAATGTGATTTTGTTTTTTTTAAATATCAGGATATTTTTCTAATACACCTTATAAATAATGGGCATAAGATCAACCTATGAAAGTATATCATACACCATATGTGTGAGCAGATCAAAGCCACATCCAAGTAAACTTCCCCATTTTACTCTCAGCTTATCTCAGTCATGCTTCATAACAAAGAAATGGTTGTACCTAATAAAGAAGTAATTAAAGATTGTGAATTATGCCTCTCAAATTACACTATCAATAGAATGAATATTAATTATAATACATTGTAAAAGGAATGGGTGGAAGACAATGATAGATTTTATGAGAAATTCAATCCAGTGGAACATCCTTCAAGACCAAGAAATATTTTTGATCCTGGTTTAGAACCAAATGAGAATGTTGAGTACTCTTATAAATAATAAGAATAGGATGTTGTGCCTCCAAGAGAAACTATCTCTATTGAGGAAGACAATACTCATGTTCCTCGTGAAGTTCTTGAAGAAGGCCATGCTCCTAAAGATGATGTTAATTTGGAAGATCAACCTGAGGTTGAAAGAGAATATATTTCCAAAGAAACTGACAAGAATTCCATTGAAGAAACTATAGTGGAAGAGGTACCTGGTATGCAAGAAGTTAATCTTGAGTAAATTCAAGTGGAGCAATCTATTCCTGAGATAATCCATTCAGCTGATGAAAGGATGGAGCTAGCTTTTCAGTTGGCTAGGCAGGAAATGGGTGAGGAACCAAGAGCTGTTTCGTGTGACTAGATCAAGTCCCTAAGCCTATCAATCCTAAGAATGATTCAACTGTTGAGGGGGAGCAACCCCCAAATCTAGAATCCACTGACGAACCAAACCCGATAGTAGCAAGTCCAATAGATACTCGATATAAGTTCCCTAGTTTCTATGATGTGGATGACTTTCAGCAAGCCTCACCAAAAGGCCTTGAACTTTCCTCTTTGTTCCAGTTGAAATAAGTCTCTAATATAGCCCCAAAAAAATAACCTCAAACCGTATCAATACCAATTTATGAACCTTCATCAGACCAATCATCCTTGGTGAGTAAGGATGATCTAATGGAATTTGGTGCTACCCTTTTGTCTGGGGTTGAAAAAGTCCTGAATTACCAACATTCTCTTGTGACACATCTAAGTGTGAATGATGCCTCTTTATTGTCGGATAAGGTTATTTGGTAGAATCAACCTAAAATTCATCATGTGATTCAGGAAATTAGAGTTGAAAACAGGATGCTTAGTGATGAAGTGATGAATCTGAGAGGTATGATTGAAGAAATGCAGAAAGAGATGCATTCCAGACCGAAGATTTTATCTCCTCCTATAGAACCTGTTGTTACTCAAACCCCATAGGATGTTGTGTCTCAGATTCATCCTTATTTAGCTTCCTCAGATGAAAAGGTCGCTGAAAGAATCAAACAGATTGTGAAAGAGATGAGAGATCTTGTTGTAAATCTTAACTAACTCAATGATAAGTATACATGATGTCTTCTAAAAGTACTGAATCAACTGAAATCTCTCACCACTACTGTCAATGCTTCTAAAGCCTATGGTTAATCCTCTAAATCTTCATTAGACAATGATATTCCAAGAACAGTTGTCAATGAAGAGCTTCAGACTGTGCTTACTGGTTTCAATGCTGATTCTCTCTCTGAAGTTATCAAGAATAGTGACCAAGTTCTTGATCTAGTCCAAATACACCGAAAAATATACAATTATACTCAACAAGAGATTTCTAAGAAAGCATATTTCTACTTCAAAATAATATTCTCCAAGACTGATATGACAAATAACTTCAAGTATCTTGTGGGAAATCTGCGGATTCCCCCTGTGACTCAAGTTTGCAAGACCTAAGTCCAAAAGCTCACCGATTTCACTCGATTGTTGGAAAAGTTAATGGAGAAAAAGAATGATTTTGAGAAATCCATGCAGTATGGTGGGGAGATCATTGCAAATTTCATTAATCTTCTGAGGCCCTACCTTCACGTACAGAGTACAACCATTGTTTCTCTTGAAGCTACTCCTCTGATACCCGGTTTTCCTACCTTCACCTCTGCCCTCCCCTCCACTACTATGTCTATTAGCCAAGCACTGAGTTGGATCAGTCCTGTGATCCTTGCTCAAAAACTAAATCGATATTCTACTACTCCTACTCTGGCTCCATCGGTTTTTGAAGGCCTTCCTTTACCTTCTCTATCGCTCTGTTCCCTTCCTTATTCTACCTCAACTCTTGCTCCTATGGCTTCCTCTTCTGCTACTACTGATAAAGGCAAAGAGAAGGCTAGTCGGTGAAGGACAATGATTACTCCTATTTGATTAGAATTATGTTTCTTTTTCTCTTTTCTGTTTTTACTAGATCTTATTTTCTTTAATTACATGTGCACTTTTCATGAATTCTCTTATTTTCTCCTTTTGATAATCCCAAAAGGGGGATATTATTGGACTCCTCATGTACTAATCATGTTTTAATGATCAGAAATCCTATGTGACCTAGTTAAATCCTGTAAATTATATCAAATCATGGGTATTATTGTTTAAGTATTCTCATGCTTTAAGTAGATCCATTAAAGATCTTAATTGCTCCACATTCAGTTTAGTTACTTTATACTATCCTTGATTTACCTTTATAATGATTTCTTTGACAAATGATTAACTATAATTCATTCTATGATCATCATTTCTTATGTCTGAATACAATTATCTTGAAAAATCGAAGACACCATGAGTCTACCATTAGTTATGTCTTTCTGGCACCGTGAAGTAGACATCGTGAAGTAGACACTGTGAAGTAGACACAGTGAACAAGACACCGTGAACAAGACACTATGACCATAAGACACCGTGAACAAGACACCGTAAACAAGACATCGTGAATAAGACACAGTGACCACGAGACAATGTGAACAAGACACCGTGAGCAAGACACTGTGACTATGAGGCACCATGACCATAAGACACCATGACTGTAAGACACCATGACCATGAGACACCAAGACTGCGAGACAACGTGACCACGAGACGCCGTGACTACGAGACACCATGACCAATCCAGAAACTGTGTGAAGGAGACACCTTTTCCATGACATAATATGACGTTGTTTCCTAATATATGTTTTTATCTTTCAATTTAATCCATAATGGTCATATATGAATATTTTAATGCACTGACATAATTAATGTTTCCTTGTAGACATATCATCATATAGTATAAGGTATGAGGTGTAGAATACATGCATCCTATCAGCCCCAACACGTGCACTCCATGATAAAAGAGTAGTGCAGAACAGAAATAGAAAAGAGGAGATAATGCATGAAAGAGAACCATGTGGGTGTGAGCACAATAACAAAGAGAACACTTAAATAAATTTTTTTATGAAAGTATTGATGCATAAAACTCGATTTTTCTGAAGAACACACGAAGCATAATTTAATCCCAAGAATATCTTCACTCTGTCAAACATAATAAAGAACACAATCCGAATCTGTCTATCTTACGATACTCTGTTTTCCAGACGAGGACTCATGTTCTGCATCTGCTTCATTCCAGAAGTCCAGAGCTACAAAGGCCAACACTCCAAGCAATTCTAAACCTATCTCAATCATTCTTCTATGTTTTGTATCATTTTATTAACTTTTGAGAACAGTGTGTATCAGTATCACAACACAATTTGTCTCCCACATTAAAATGAATGATACAATATATCCTTACGCAAATATTCTTTTACTCCTGTGTATACCCACTAAGAAGTGTGGAAGAGGTCCCTGTGTGGCCTAGTAGTCTGTGCCCAAGAATAGCTGTGGAATCCGTCCCTGTGTGGCCTAGACAGTCTTGTTTATTGTTGCTGACCCCGATCCAGGGTGTGGATCAAGTTTATTTATATAAACTGCATGGTGGAAGGTGATAACTAGGTGGAGTGGATTAGGTAATTACTTGATACTGAACCACTTGTTTCATATCTACTGTGCTGCATAATTTTATTTTCTCTATTTTAATTATTTTCTATATAACTCGGAAATCACTAAATTCACTTTGATAGTTAGTCTTGGAAAGAAGTTATAACTGTTTTTTCTTAGTATAAAAGCATAAAAATTAATATTAATAACTGATATTAAGATTAATAAAAAGTAATCAATCTTCTAAGAAGTTATTCAAATTGTCAAACTCTTATAACCGTATAAACTTGATTAAATGGGCTGTATTTAATTTTGGGGAAACCTTATAGAAATAATTTTTTACAGAAATTTTTATAGTTACTCAATTCACCCCTCCCCTCTTAAATAATCTACTCTGACCAACACAAATGAATTTTACATATGAAATATTCAAGATCTTAGTAAGACGGTAACACTTTCATCTATTCCAAACTATCCCAACCATCAGAATGAACTCCAAAAAGGGATGACCATTTCATTGGTGTTCATGAAAATGCATCCGAATATGAATAACCCTATGACATTATACCAATGAACAAGATATTTTACTACATCACAAACTCCAGAATGGGAGTGGTGAGGTTGTCCAAGACATAGTACAAAGGTCCATTACCATCACTCTATTCTATTATCCACACCTAGGCCAGTTATTTTGGAACATCCCAGTTCCTGAAGCCACCTAGAGGCATTATATAACTGGTTGGTCACATGGAATCAAGTGCATGTCCCCAAACATGATCAAATTACCTCTACACAAGCATACAAGCAAGGCAGGAAAACAACAGGGGCAAAACTGTAAACACGCAATACCTCGTTCAAGGGTATTGATGGAAATTTCACATAAAACCCAAAGTCTTCAAATGGAAAGGCACAAACCACCTACATGGATGATAGTATATCAATATAATTGACCCACAAGGCTTGATTCTCCTTTGAAAGGTGTAGATCTATGAAAAATCACAAATTGTTCAACCCATGATATCTCGAGAAGGTGGGAAAATCATGGAATGAAACTCAATAAGAAGGAAGAGCTCACCACTTCGGTTACAACTCAATCGACGGTGGTCGATTCGGAAAACAGACAGAGGCTCGGGGGCTTAGAGGATGTTCACAGTCATACGGACTCTCCCGGTTGAAGAAACTTGAGAAGAAGACAATTCTGTCGATTAGGCGCGACCCTGGTCCGTTTATTGAAAAAAATAAACTGCATAGCATGTACTTATAGGGTACACGGTGTGTAATTTTCCTTTCTATACTCCTCTTTAAGAGACCTCTACATCGCCCATACACACCGTGTGTGTGGCCCAGACACAACCATCACACGGTCTTACATGGCATCAAAGTACATGGCGTGTAATTATAAAGTACATGGCGTGTACTTGGAAAATTTCCAGATTTTCCCCTTTTCTCAAAAACTCCAGAAAAAGGAAAAACATAACTAAAATGAAGATCCGGGTTTTTAAAAACTTCACCCCATAAAGAAATTCCTCCCCAAATTTCCCTAGCGAGGCGTATAAGAAGACTCCCCGAATAGCTCCGACCACTACGATCGTAAATCGGCCTCCTTCTCCCAGGTCTCATCCTGTACTCACCCGTGCTTCCATAGCGCTTGTACCAGAAGAACATACCGGCTACAGAGAACCTTCAAACTGTGATCGACAATCTGGATAGGATGCTCCTCAAACAACGCATGAACTTCAAGATCAACCTCCTCAGGTTGAAAGACATGAGACGGGTGTGAAAAGTAATGTTGGAGCTAAGAGACTTGGAAGACGTTGTGCATATCTCGGTACCTCTGAGGAAACTGAAACCGATAGGCAACCAACCCAACTCTCTCCATCACCTCAAATGGCCCGACGTACCGCGATGAATGATTACCCAACTCCAATTCCTCTTGTGTCCCAACCTCGGTGTGACATGCAGTAAAACCTGATCCCCAACCTTGAGCTCCAGAGGTTGTCTCCGCTGATCAGCATAAGACTTCTGTCGACACTGTGCTGTATCCATCTGCTTCCGAATCAACTCTATATGCTCTGAGGTCTCTTAAACAATATGAAGTCCCAACAAAGCTTCCTCTCCTGCCTCCAGCCAGCACCAAGGTGATCGGCATGGCCTACCGTATAAAGCCTCATAAGTTTCTATCTGAATAGTCTCTTGAAAACTATTGTTATTGGTAAACTACACAAGAGGAATATGCTTCTCCAAATAACTCCCAAAGTCTGTAATGAAAGCTCAGAGCATATCCTT
Organism: Viscum album; assembly: GCA_963277665.1. Classification (NCBI taxonomy): domain Eukaryota; kingdom Viridiplantae; phylum Streptophyta; class Magnoliopsida; order Santalales; family Viscaceae; genus Viscum; species Viscum album. The sequence goes on along the minus strand of OY728139.1, from coordinate 1,221,311,931 downwards.
ATGAACCTGGATCGTATGCTCGGACTGGACATCAGTCTGGGGATGGTATGCCATACTCAAAAGTACCTATGTACCCAAATCCTTATGAAGCCCCTGCCAAAACCGAGAAGTAAAACTCGCATCCCTGTCTGAAACAATGGAGATTGGAACTCCATGCAGACATACAATCTCTCGGATGTAAAACCGCCCTAGCTCATCAACACTGAAGGTCTGCTTGATCGTCAAGAAGTGTGCAACCTTTGTAAGCCTATCGATGACAACCCAAACAACATCACTCCCACGAGGTGACCTCGGTAACCCGGTCACAAATTCTATCAGTGAAAAGAGCCATAAGATTCTATTCACTGCTGGCCTCCTGATCTTCCTTGACCTGAGTTCTCCTGATCAATGCATCAGCCACTGTGTTGCCCTTTCCAGGTATATAGGAAAGCTCAAAGTCGAAGGAATGATGATACTCGACCAACTTGTGCGGTCTCATATTCAGGTCCCGCTGAGTGAAGATGTATTTGAGACTCTTGTGGTCAGTGAATACCACAAAGTGCTCTCCCATAAAATAGTGTCTCCAAAAGCGTAAGGCATGAACAATAGTTGCCAACTCCAGATCCTACGTCGGGTAATTTCTCTTGTGTGACCCCACCTACCATGACCCGTACGCAACGACTCCATCTCCCTGCATAAGCACAACTCCCAATCTGACACCTAAAGCATCACAGAAGTCTGTATTTCTCTTTCTAGGCTCTAGCAAGACTAGTATCGGTGCTGACTCCAACCTCCCCTTCAGCCCCTAAACGAATGTCTCACAAGAATATGACCATAATAACTTCTCCCCTTTCTTGGTCAGACCTGTCAACGGCGCTGAAAGGCGTGAAATGTCCTATATGAAGCATATGTAGTATCCAGACATCCCTATAAAACTCCACACCTCAAAGACATTTTTCGACTGCTCCCAAGAAACTACAGTTCTCACTTTCTCTGGGTCCACTGATACTTCTGCCTCCGAGATGACGTGACCCAAGAAGTGAATATGATCCATCCAAAAGTTTCATTTTGAGAGTTGAGCATATAGCCGATTCTCTCTCAGTGTACTGAAAACTATCTCAAGATGGGTATCATGGTAATGTAGAGTGTGAGAGTACGCCAAGATATCGTCAATGAAGACCACGATGGAAGAATCCAAGTATGGATGGAACACTCAGTTCATTAGCGCCTTGAAAACTACTGGCACATTCGTAAGACCGAACAGCATAACAGTATACTCGTAGAGGCCATATCTGCTCCTGAAAGCTGTCAAAGGTATATATGATGGTCTAACTCACCACTGATGATAGAAAGATCTAATGTCAATATTCGTGAACACCAAGGATCCTCGAAGGTTATCAAAGAGGTCATAAATCCTCGGCAAGGTATATCAATTCTTGACCATCAACTGGTTCAGCTTTCGATAATCCATGCAATGCCTATGGTTGTTGTCTTCCTTCTTCACAAAAAGGACATGCGAATCCCAAGGAGAAGTACTGGGTCGGATGAAACCATTTACCTGCAACTCCTCCAACAGCTTCTTGAGATCCTACAACTCAGGTGTAGCCATCCTATAAGGAGGAATGGATACCAGTGCCACTCCTAGCATGAGCTCAATAAAAAAGACTACCTCATTCTCCGGAGGTAAACCTAAAAAGTCTTCTGGAAAAACATCCCTGAAACGATCCACCACTGGAGGAATGTCTAACTGTGAAGTCCCCTAGTCATCCAGATAAATACTATCAATATGGGTTGTAACTCTTCCCAGCCCATGATGCTCTGGTCCAGCTCTACCCGCCTGGACATCCCACTCGCCTCTATGAAGAAAGGATCTTCCCTGTGGTGATACGAAACTCACCCTATGGTGATAGCAATCGACGACTGCCTGTCAGGGAACTAACCAGTCCATACCGAGAATGACATCATAGCCTATCATCTCTTGGACATAGAGGTCCCAAAAGAAGTGACACCCTGTAACCTCAAGAGGGCACTCTCTACACTGACGTATGCTAGACATCCTCATTCCCAATAGTGTACCAAGAGCTAACATGTCGGTAGACGAAAAGATAAAGAGCCCAAGGCTCTCCACAACAGTAGTAGAGATAAAGCTATGAGAAGCACCAGTATTGAAAAGAGATGAAGACAAAACTGAGGCTACTAAAATCGTACCACGAACTATAGAAGGGATGAGATCTTGCTCTTAATGGGTCTGATCCATAAAGAATGTCTGGCATATACCGTGGACCTGTGCCCCTGGCTGACAACTTTGAACTGATCCACTCTGCTATCACTGGTAACCTGGTGAATAACCATCACAACCATGACCTACACCTCAGACCGAATGACTGGAAGAACTCCGATTGCCAAACTAGTGAGAAACTGGCGATGCATTCCCCGAACACGGGGTCATAGAAGAACCCCTACCACCAGATGTAGGTGAGAATATCAGACAAAAACACTGAAGATGGCCCATCTTGCTGCAAGATCGGCACTCCATCAGGTATCTCTAGCACTAAGGCCTAGTATGCCCACTCCTACCACACTAGTAGTCGAAAACCTGTCTGCCTGAAGATACATCTTGCATACACCGATCTTCGTGAGAAGAATCTCTATGGTGCTTCCTGCTATCGTTAGGAGGAACACTGACTCTGGATGTCAAACCGCCCTGGCCCACTGCTCCAGAATCTCTCAGATTGCGCTATGTGATCCGTTCCTGGTTGACGATCGAGGATATCGAAGTCAACCTAATGATATTCACATGGGAATTGATCTCCTACCTGAGACCTTCCTCAATCTTCTTACTAAGGAACAACTCATCACCTGCTAGAATCGGTGTGAAGCACTACAGCTCGGTAAAACGAGATGAGTACTCCATAACAGAAAGAGTACCCTACTCGAGACTCATAAACTCCTGGGCCCAGTCGGCCCTCAAGGTCTCCGGATAAAAGTAATCGTAGAAGATGTGCTAAAACTCATCCCAAGTCATACTCTACTGGCGCCCTGACTATGAGATGACCTCCCACAACCTCTTGGTGGTGTCTCAGATAATATAACTTTCATGATTAACCCTTTTCTATGGAGATATCTCCAGATGCTCGAAGATTGTCAGTGTGGCCTTTAGTCACAAATCTATAGCCTGGGGTCCTCCATCCCCAGAGAAAGTAGGAGGATACTGCTGCTGGAAAACCCACGTCAACTCATCCATCAATGGGGCAGGAGGCGGCGCTCCTGGAAAGGTATGCATAATCATCAGGAATTCATCCATGAACTATGTATCGACGCCTACAACGAGTATAACTGCTGGTGCTAAGTCTGGCACAGTAGGAGGATCTGCAAGAGGTCCCTGATCGGCCATATCTGGTGTCTGATCACCGTCTGGAAGATGACGTACAACCGGAGGACATCTCGGAGGCATAGCTTTGAAAGATCAAAAGCACACCTTAGATCATAATTATCAAGGACATATAACACAAGAGTACAAAATAGGAATAGGAAAAAGAAACACTCAAGATTACTAAACATGACTACACGACGTATATAAAAACTACACGGCGTGTTCCTTATGGCCATAAATATGTGCGTGTACTTCTGCCACCTGTGGTCATGTAACACTCCAGACTACATGATGTGTTGTCCCCACACATGGCGTGCACTTCATCTCCATTCCCCTTCCCGAGTTTCTTTACACGGCTAACTCACATGGTCCTCTTAACCCTAGACTACACGTCGTGTTCCCTAAGAAAACGATGTGTACTAGACAAGGTTTTGGCGACCGATGTTGTTAGTTACATGGCCAGCTACACGGCTGACCATTACAGGGCATGTTCTGAACAAACACGGCATGTATAGGATAGATAACACTGCCCCGTGTTGTTCATGACATGACCGGGTACCTAGTACAAGACTACATGGTGTGTTCATACCCAACACGATGTTTACTACATGAGCTTCCCCGAACCATGTTATTAGTGACACGGCCGGGTACACGGCTCACTACTACATGGCGTGTAACGACTGTACACGGTGTGTTTCTTAAAACTTTTTCAACACCTCGTGTTTCTTCTCACACAGTCAGTGACACGGTTTAAAAGTACACGGCGTATAGTCAAGTGCATGCCGTGTATTCTGGGTTTTTATGGGCAGTAGCTCAAAAATTTCACTGAATCCCAGAAAATACTAAAAAACAAACATGAAGGTGCCAAATTCCAACCCGTGAGGGCCCATACTCCTCGTGAACCAAAGCTTGGTATCTCCAAAATATCATATAAAAGGGAAAAAATTAAATGTTCCACTAAGTTACAATTCATGAGGGCCCATAACCCCTCAAGAACCAAAATTTGGCATTCATTTAAGCAAGGCACAATACAAACAATTTCTCTATCAAACTGCAGGGATTCTATCAAAGAATAAATCAAAATATCATGCATTATCTACACAACGTCTCTCACAACAACATGAAATTAGTAATGCATCCTTGATGGCATGGCAAGAATGCATGGAAAGAATGCATGGAATGTGTTTTCTAGCAAGTTCCTATATGTTGCATGAGATGACATACCCTCATCTCATCGGGTTGCAACAGAAATAGAACCACAATAGCAAAAAAAATAACAACTCAAATCATGTGAGTCACTCAAGGTGAAATCATATCAATTATAAAATCTTAAACCAAAAAATTTCAATAATGAGGTAGATTGGAATTTCCCTGTACATGGGTTAGCTACTCCCAGGAATAGCTGATTACCAAGTACCGAATCCGTCATATCCCTAGCTAAAGGCTTCAAACTGTAAATCTAGAGAAAATAACACCTCTGATACCACTTTGTAACATCCCGGTTCCGGAATCCACCTAGAGGAATCTCGTACCCGGTTGGTCACATGGCCTCAAGAGCATCTCCTCAAATATGATCAAATTAACTTTACACAAGCATACAAGCAAGGTAAGAAAACAATAGGGGGAAAATGGTAAACACAAAATACCCTGTTCACGGGTATTGGTGGAAATTTCACATAAAAACCAAATACTTTGAAATTTAAAGAAAAAAAACCTACCTAGATGCTAGGATATCAATATACATGACCCACGAGGATTGATTCTCCTTTGAACAGCATAGATCTACAAAAAAACACAAAATGTTCAACCCACGATATCTCGAGAAAGAGGAAAAATCATGGAATGAAACTCAAGAAGGATGAGCTAAGCTTTGCGGTTACAACGCAATCGACGGTGGTCGATTTGGAAAACAGACGGAGGCTCAAGGGCTCGGAGGATGTTCGCGGCCGTACGGATGCTCCCGATCAAAGAACCTTGAGATAAAGACAATTCTGTTGATTATGCGCAACCCCAGTCCGTTTAATGAAAAAAAAAGAAACTACACGATGTGTACTTCTGGGGTACATGTCGTGTACTTGCCCTTTTTGTACTTCACTTTAAGTAGCCTCCACATCTACCCTACACACCATGTGTGTGGCCCGAACACGACCCGCACACAGCCTTATGCGGCATCAATGTACACGACATGTACTTATAAAGTACACGGCGTGTACTTGGGGAATTTACAGATTTTCAACTTTTCTCAAAAACTCTACAAAAAGGAAAAATATACCTGGAACAAAGATCCAGGTTCCTACATATTTCCCCCTTGATTTTTTTCATATGTTCAAACTAGGGATCACCATGGATTTCACTATGACCATGGTGTTTCTTGTTTTGTCTAAAAATATTATTAAAACACAGTTTAGGATTCTAAAGTATACTCAAATCATAATATGATTCAACCACAAATGTTTCCAACTAAATATTCTATGATATTAACGGAAATTGGTTTTATATATAAGAAATAAAATTAATATTCTTTATAATATCCCCTACTAGGGATTTCATCTGGGAGAATTATTTCTAGGGATATTTCTCAAACAACCTATCCTATTAAGATAAAAAAATCTAACACATACTCCAAATTTTCATGTTATATCTATGAATTATACCATAATACAAAAACAAGTGGAATGATCATCCCCCCGCAATACCATTTTAGTCCGATCTAGAATCCACACTAGCCACTACAAAAAAGTTGGGTCTAGTTCTAGATTTATATCATTATAGTCAACCACATGCACAGGATCACACATACCTCAAATGATGAAAAAAGGAACAAATAATTCATGAACTATTAATGTGGAGGAAATTCTAGTCAATTAGTCACTACTCTGATACAGTTGATGATATGAAACAATCCAAAAAACTAAGGTTAAAACTTCCCCAACTTCTATAAATTATGATGAACCAACCGAGGTGACACCCAAATGAAAAACATTCTCCAATTGAATACTCAAAAGGTTATCTAATACTATTAGTATATGATTTATACTTTATCTGAGTGGTAACTAACCACTTTCTAATCAATTACACCCTCTCTAAGGAATCTTGCACCAAACTCAGCCCAAAAACTTATACCTCACCAACCTCATTCCAACACAGTAGTGAGATGCATGATCATCCATAGAGATATTTAAAAGATTCCTTCTAAATATAAGCATGGAAACTATTAATTTATGTGAAATATACCAAGTTTAGGTTCACATCCAATGATCCACCAATGTCTTGGGTTCTTTCATGGAAGATATTTTCAATGATATGAGTCATCCTCTCTGGATTTATATCGGTCTATAGATGGTATCTCATACTCAAATTCACGTGAGTCTGTAAGGCCTTATGCAATCCTTTCCATAGCTATGATGTAAAATATGAATCCCTATAAAATATGTTACTGGAATAACTTTACTTATTAATAAAATATATCAAACATAAATCTATATAAACACATTTATAGAGTGAGTCTCTTGGATTGGTAATAGGTGTGATACTATCAACAACAAAATGATTATCATCCAAAAAAACATAAATCCTCTAGGTTCTGGGTTACCGTATCTTGAATTATATCATCACATCATCCAAAATCCACATCCACATCAGTAGTGGAAAAAGAAACCCACAAAAACATTGATGCTCAACCATTATCATCTAGTACGTAAGTTATTGTGAGATAGAACTAGTTATGTCTCTCTTCAAGCATGGGAACCAAAAATGACATATAATACTGGTGAATATCATCATAGACCCTATATAAACTTACAATTTACAACAATGAGAGTCTCTTATAAAATATTCTTAATGTAAGATGATGCTACTACTCTCTCATTCATTTAGATAATATAATCTTCATCTAAGGAAAACTGTAGAATAAAATCATATTCGAACATAAAATCCCGTATTATTAAGAACTCTATGTTTTAATCTTGGATCACTTTAACAAGTCTCAATACATAATATATAATCATCATTAATCATGTGAATTCCACTCATCCTATTCCCATATCCCCGAATGCTAAGAGAATCTAGAACAAAATTACCTTTCCCAAGATAATAGGCTCCCTCAAAGTTGAATGTTTGGAGATTCTCCAACCAAAACCTTTGCATAATATTGATATCCCATGGAGAAAAAATATATTAAATACTATTGTGGTCCATGTAAATTACATACCTCTTGGTGAAGAGAAAATGTCACCAAAACTTCTGAGCATGAACATCCAAAAACTCCAAGTCGTATGTCATGTAATTCGTCTTAGGGAACCAAATATAATTTGTTCCATAAGAAACTCCATAATCTATCTACATAAACAAGACACCTAAACCAAGAAATTAGGCATCATAGTAATCTAGATATCTAATCCAGGGATTTGTAAATTTCTAAATCAGGACTATCATCATTCTTATTATCAGCTCTAGGATGACCTCATCACACTAATCTATCCACTTAACCTTCACTCTTTTCTTGGAAATCCATGTTATAGGCACTAAAAAAATATATAAGTTATTTATATACCATATGTAGTACCCATCTAAATGAAGGATGCCTATAATCTGAAACACATTCCTAGTATGTTCCCAATACATCACTTCATCAACCTTGTCAAGGTCCACCAAAATTCTATCCTAAGATATCACACACCCAATGAAGAAAAAATCATGAATCCAAAAGTGTCACTTCAATAGTTTTTTATAAATCTGATGTTCCTAAAGTTTAGTCAATAATATCTCAAGGATTGTTGCATGAATTACTGATGAATTAGAGTAATTGAGGATATCATAATAAAAAAACATAATGAAGGTATTGAGATATGGATAGAAGATCCTATTAATGAGTTATGTTAACATAGTTGGAGAATTTTTCAAAATTAATGTCTTGAAAAGATAGTCATATATTTTTTATTTACTCTTAAATTATATCTTATGGATAAATTTATTTATTATTTTAAGATGGTGGTAGCCAAACTATATGTAAATCTTGGAGAACCACCAATATCACCACAACTGGTCATATAAATCATTGATCCTCATCAAAAGGTAATGATTTTTCATGGTTACCTAGTTAACATCCTATAGTCCATTCACAAATAAAACTAGTATCTTCCTACTTTGAGAATAACCTTAGAGAAACTTGAGGTGATGTGATCAGTCTAATAATACCTTTCACCTATAAATATTATAGTTACACCTTGACATCATTCAAATCCTTTAACACCATAAAATACAAGGTAATCAATATAGGTTGTGATCTTGTTATGATTTCAATCACTAAGAAAATTCTTTTATTAGGATGACATCTTGAAAAGTCATCTAAGATGATATCGTGTTACAGGTACACCATAGCAGGAAAGGAAGGGGATACTATTGAATTTGATGTAAGAACCATGGAATCCACATACACAATATAGATATGATGTAGATTATGAATTTTCCCATTCCTATTTCTCCCACATTCCACTCATAATCCACCACAAACATCTCTCACTAAGGTGAAATAAATTATTCAAATATCATGTTTTAGTTATTGTGTTTCCCATGACTAGATTACTAGTCCTTACTAAATATCACATAGAATATAGCCATCTCAAGGATTATGAAATCCATAACCAAAAAATAATATAGTATATCCTATAAATATCTAAAGATAATATAACATTCTCTCAAAGGGTATATCATGATTAGGTAACTCAAAAATAACTTAAACAGTAATTAAAGAACAAAACTAATTTGTCTAGACATAAAAAAATGGGAATCACCATTGTAAAAAAATAGAATAATAAAGCATTAAGGTGATCAAGACCATACATAATACATTCAATTTTAACTTTTAAGCTTGGTCCACATCATACATAAGTCATTCCTCAGCTATAGAGACGTATCCCTAATAATAATATCTTTCCTGAGTCATCTTCATCTGAGGGGTCTGAACCTACTACTAAGTACCCTAGCTAGTTCCATGGTTTGATTCTTATTTTTGAATGAACCCAAGAAATAACACTTCTATGATTCCTTCAAATAGATATTATTTAGTTGAATATATCTTTAATGGACTCAATGGCTCTAAGGCATTCTTTTTAATTGATTTTTGATAATCCCCATTTCAAGGGATGAGGGGAACCCTTATAAGGCCTAAAGGCTTAAGTGACACATTACATGAACCATAGGTCATAGGAAATCATAACAAACAAGACATCTTGGAACATCCCTCCCCAAAAAATATCATGACAACAGCTCTCCACCTTCACATGGCTAGTAGGATATCTATCCTATATAGAGCTACAAAGTCCTGGTATCGATGGAAACACAATACCCTCTCAATATTCTATGTCTACTTAGCTCTGCTCTAGTGAATATGCCTTCTCTGAATCCTCATCTAGAGCCTTGTTCCTTGTAATCTGTCTAGTTTCATCTACATTTTATTGTGGCCCAAAGGCATTGAGGTGACCCAACGACCTTGAGGTGTCCTAAGATCATTACTTTCCTAATGTTTTTTGGTGGAACAAAGTCCTTGAAGGAGTGAAGAAAAAAACTGGTGGCCCGAAGGCCCAAACAGATGAATAGTTTTGGCTACTACAATACCAAACAACACCCGGTATAGTACCTACTACAACACCTACTATAGTATTTACAATATTACCTACTAAAATACTCCTACTGTAACCCTGAAATATGTCTCCGCCCAGATTTTATCTTGCGTCTCTTGGATAAATTTGTTGATTCCTCACTAACTCGGTTGAGGATCATGTTCTTTTATACCACAAAATTTACAAGTTTTATTTTTATTACACAAATAAATGAGGCATTCATAAAAAAACTGCAGAAAAAATTGAAAAAAATAATGGGATTCAATTAAACATTTGTTAATGGTCCATAAATTGTTCTTATAATTTTATTTTTATTCTCTGTAAAGAATTTTATTTAATAAGTGACACCAATACATCCAAAGGGACACATTTAAAAAGTCGGGTCGAAAAAAATAATAAAGAAGGATGGTTCATTTTTTCAACACCAATACAACTCTTGATTCTTTTCCTTTTCCAATATTCCATGACCTAGAAACAAATGTTAGTTCAATATGCCAAGATATAGCATCAAATGTTTTCTAGGTACTTAAGGATTCAATAACTCATTAAAAGGTCAAGATAAAGAGTCATTCCATGCTGATTGAAATTATTGAGGGAAACAAGACATTTGTTGAGATATTATCCCTCCTATTCAAAGTTATAAAACCAATTAGTGTTGACTTCGGAAGAGGGAATCAAAGAATCACAACTCGTCTCTAGAAATCTTCCATTACTCTAGTGTAAATCCTATACCTTCTTCTTCATAGTAGAATAATTATAACTAGGAAGTCCATATAAGGATGAAAGAATACCCATGACTCTTTCAAAGTCAAAACCCTTCTTGACCCCTAAGGCCTTGCGAAACACATGGACATATGTCATCTAGTCAATGTTTCGGACCAGGTGTATCAACTCCAATCATATCCTAATGTCAAACTTCCATGCCTTCAATTCCTCCATCATAGGCAATGTTGGTTTGAAGTGTAGTAAATCATTCAAATGTAAAGAGTGATTAAATACCTTCATCAAGCCCCAATGAAGCTCCATGAAATCATGAGAGTGATCCATCTTTAGTGTATCTAGAAACTACTATTTTAAGAAAATAATCCTTGAACGCCATCAAATTTAGACCCTTATGTTTCCCGGCCAGGTTCATGACACCCCAACACCTCCAAATAGACCCATGTAGTAAAAAAGCAACCTACATTACTCATATATCCTCTATAGTCTCTACTAGACTGAAGGTTCCATCAATAAAGTAAATCTAGTCTACCATATGCTAAGGGCCTACAGTTACTTTGAAGGATAGAGGAATCTAGAGATGAAAGTCTTGAGAATAGTTTAATTTAGTTTTGGAAACTCCACTTCATTGAATAGTAACTATGTGGAAGACTCTTGGATGAAATATCCCTTCTTCCTGAACCACTATAGAGAGTGTAGGATAATGATCAATTGAATTCTCCACCATGAATGGTGGTATAATGGGAACATCGTTCATTTTAGGAGCACCCTGGTCTACATATCTAGGTGGTCCTATAAGGAATCATCAAGGTGGAATTGTTTGAAATTTCAATATATGCTTACGAGACATATAACAACATGCTTAGACAACATCATAAAATGTTTAAGGAAACACATAAGATAATTCTATAGAAAAATTATCCAGAAAGGAAATAAAACGCATCCCTCCATGTGTTAATAAAGGATTAGAAATAGGGTTACATACATACATATTAGTAACAATAATATATATATAAAAATATTGATTGAGTTTATATAATAAATTCCATAAAAAATATATAAAAAAACATAGAAAAAATATATATCATCAAACATAAATCATATATCTAGGAATTTTATTTAAGAACTACATAAAACACTCAACATTCAGGAATATATATATATATGACATGTGATCCTATGTTCCTAGTCATGATGAATGAATCACCGAAATCCTATACAACCATAAAAACATAATTTACTCAGGATCCCATGAAACTAACATAATAGAGTCATACACCACCTGAATTCTTTCATGCATTTCCCAATGTATATTGAAAGATAATTAATGAGTTAAACCCTTCTTTAATACCACTTTTAGTTCCTCATCTAAAATCATTGAAAGTGAGCTAAAGTAGCACATAGCCTTATGCATTACTCCTTTTTTTAAATTGGATTATGACAAGAAGTGAGGTTCTAAATTCTATACGTAAGGAGAATATACCCTCATAATTAGTAAATATAAATAAAAATAAAAATACAATATAACATAGAGTAATATTTTTTTATAATACATCTAATGGAATACATATCAGGTCATATAGGAAATAAACCAAAGACTTCCTAGTGGAAGGTCAAAGAATTGTATGAGTTTGAAATTTATGTAAATAAAACACCAGGGCTTCATTACAAAGTTCATCCCTATAATTACTTTGATCTCCATGCTCTGTCTTATAGATCTGTGTCACTAGGGCCTTACCCTTACCTATATCCATGATTTTGAATATGTATGAACATCGAGATTCTACTGCACAGTGTGACTATAAACCACGTAGGACACCACAAATGCATCATTAACATTATTTCACATACATAACAGTGTATATTAGTATAATATATAAATTCCCATAAAAAACATACAATCAAGAACCAAGTATTCATAAACTAACTACGCTACCCCAAACCCTTGACCATACTTTCTACCGATCCATGAGAGAATCACAAGCAATTCATTATTTGCAACATCCCACTCAATAGGATAATATAAAATCATGCATGAAACACACCCCATGAATAGATAAACCATTATCATTGTGAATAAATGTCTAAAATTTAGTCATCCCACCATATGAAACATCCCCCCTTGATGAGATTTCCAAAAAACATGTCTGACATATCCCCCATTAAGGGACAACCCAAGCATATGTCGACCAAATGTCTAACACATCCCCTTCAAGAAGAATAATCTATATGGATCAACCTATATGCTCAAATTCAGATGAAATATGAACAACACTTTCAATAAATAGATACAGTATGCCATATCAAACATGAATCAAGTTAAGAAAGGGTCATAAACATCCAAAATCCACCTGTATGATAACATCATACATTGGACTCATGGGATACACAAACACATTAAATCAAAAAAAAGCATGGTCTATGTATATAAATAAAATTGAATATAATGATAAGAGTCAAATACATGGACTCAACATGGTAAAGATATTCCTATACCAAGCATATCCTCATGAATGTTACAGTTTGTCATGCATCATCACCCAATACAAGTTCACACCCAAAGAACTTATAAACCATATCTAATATCAAAAATGTGTTCATGAATAGAGATTATAATTTTTTTAGAATCAAAGATAGAATGAAATATACTTAATGAAATAAGTTTCATAAAGATAAACACCACTGAAATGTTATATAATACCAATGATACCTAGGAAATGTTTTTTGTTACACCAATGGTGGAATTTTTTTTCCAAGACTACAAAATGAAACATAGTTAGAGCCATAATAGTCCCATTCAATGGAAATTCATGATTTATTGAATAATTCACCCCAAATAATTAAGATAAATAATATTTACTCATCTCACCCAATTTTATCCAAGTTTTTAGGGTTTTGCGGTCTCTTATAGTGTAACTTGGGTTGTCGAATCCTCAGAGACCTAAGAAGAAACCCCACAGCACATACATTCTACGGATTGTTTTTGTCTATGAAGTGGAAAACATGAGGGTTGTTTTAAAAGATAACTAAATATCCATTTTTTTTCAAATTAAGGGAATTAGTTGATCCTAGGTTATCTCTTGGGGGTGTATTGGATGAATTCATTTTTAGAATATTTCAAATTCTTTAACTCGAGAAAGATTAATTCAATGAAATCAATTTAATCTCAGAACTTACTAGTTTAACACATTAATACACAAATTATAATCCCTTATACACATTTAAGATCATATTCGTGATCACTACTAGGTAAAAAATCTTATTGTCACATGAAAAGTGCGGCAATAAAATTCAATAAGGAAGAGGAAGATAAAAGATCATTGAATGAAAAACTCAAATTTAAGAAATATTAAATGATTATTGAGTAATACATAACATCCAATACATCCAATTTATACCCTATTGGATCAACCCATATGATATTTATTTCTCCATTGATGCTATTCTATCAATAGAAGCAGGAAGTAAACTCATGAGAGAGGAATTAAAGAAGATAAAATCAATGAAAAATAATGATCAATCCACTATTGTGTGATAAATTTCACAAGTTTTGGTGTGAATAAATTCACACCTTGATAAAAAATATCAACATAACATGAATAAGAACGTAATAATAGGAAATGGAGATCTTTTATTATGAAACTAAGGTGAATTGAACAACTTAGATGAGTAAGAAATGTGATTACAAACACAAAGCAGAAACATAATATTACAATTAAACCAAGAACACAAGATAATTAAATCCTACACCAAAACTACCCTAAATATACATTTTGGAAGTATTATGTCAATTTTATAGTATTAAAAGTCTCTTAAATTGATTTTGGTAGGATTTGATGGGTGGAATGTTAAGGGAGAGTGTAATTTTCCACCCTTGACAAAAAATATGATATAACTTATATCCACCAATAATATGTGCCAACTTTATCTCATAGATATCCAAATCGAAGTGGCCCATAGAAGAATAAAATGAATATAGGTATTTCTTATAAAAGTATGTAAAATTTCATCCTAATATATCTTCTTGTTTTGGAGATATGATTTTAATGGTGGGATGTTTTTATGGGCCATCGAATATGACCGTGAATTACATATTCAACTTGGGCCACTAGTAATTTCTTTTAATAATAATAATTATCTTGGAAAAATATTTAAGGAAATACTCCCCATGATTTATTCTATCTATATTTATATTTTTAAAATTACTGGGTTTGTTCTTGTCCTTTATGGAAATTTTATTGGGATGATGTCCTGTTCACTTCGCCCAGAATTGTTTTTGTTCAAGGTCCACTTTGGTGGTATTATAATGGGGATATAAAAGTTTTTAAAAAGGATTAATTGTTCCTAATATAATGATAGAAATGAAAATAAAATTTAAAATTAAAATGAAGACCATTTTGTGTTTTATTTGGTGTTAAAAAATATACCTTGAAATATTGAATTTTATGAATGAATTGAAATCATGATGTGAAATATTGTTCATAGTGTAAAATACACTAAAATGATTTCTATGAGTATTGAAGAATATGAATATTATAATATAAAAATTAATATTAACCTCTTTCAGGGGCTAGTCGCACCCCCAACATGAGTATTTCTAGTCCTGAGGAAAATATATCTCAAAAAAATGAAATTCATATTATCGTTTCCAAAAAAATTATAATAAAAAATGCTCACCAAAAGGCCTCATACCAAAACGTTATGAAAAAATATGAAATATTTTGACACAAGCAACGTCTAGAGGCATATCTGATTCCCAATCTCACTCCACTGATCATATTCATCGCCATATTTCATCTAATTTCAATTAAGCATGATGATGTGTGGTGCAACACAATAGAAAATGGGGTTCATCATTATTCAAGGGAGAAAAGATGGAAGAGCTAGGTGAAATTACATTTTAATTTGAATAAGAGTATTAATTTTGTTTTTTATGTTTTTTTCAATTTTTCCATTATAATTGAAATTGAAATCAATCGAGTCAACCCATGTAGAGATACATAACCGATGACTCCCAGGCATAAAGACCTTTAGGTACCATGTTAATCCAACATACATGGGAATCAACTTGAGTTTAATCAATAAAAAAATTAAAATAACCACAAATAGATATAAAATTCTTAACTCTGGGCTATACAACCTTGGATTCATGATCCCCTAGTGCTGAAATCCACACATTAGGCTAGTCAATTTCTCTATGAACAATTGTTTTTTTTTTGATTTTTGATTTATTTATTTTTATTTTATTGAATACTCATGTTAAAATTAAAATGATCACAAAACCAATTCCATTTATTATGGGACCCCAAAACATTTTCTAATACCCCAAAATCAAAAGGATGTTCATTGTGTTTTTTATTAAATAGATGAAAATACAGATGGTGAAAAATCAAATCGGACAACCACACTTTCCAAAATTTATACTCATGAACTTAATCATGCATTAAAATCGTAATAAAGACATGAAAATTTATTTGATATTCAATTTTAAAGTGTTAAATGTGTATTATCATGTTTAAGGTTAAGTTAATTTTTAATTCCATGTATTCATTTATTTCAAATTTTTTTAATTTTTTTTA
Organism: Viscum album; assembly: GCA_963277665.1. Classification (NCBI taxonomy): domain Eukaryota; kingdom Viridiplantae; phylum Streptophyta; class Magnoliopsida; order Santalales; family Viscaceae; genus Viscum; species Viscum album. Next base: position 1,221,295,660 of record OY728139.1, on the reverse strand, counting down.
GTTTTTTATGAACAATTTATTTTTAATTTCATATCCTCATGACATAAAATAACACAATCCCTAGGGTTTAAAGAAATGAAAATTTATAATGGGATAGAAGTAGAGGAGAAGATTTTAAAAATGAGAATAATGGAATGATGTCACCTGGTGGTTAAAGTTAATGTTCGTGTTTCTCCCATTTAATCGCTTGATCTTTATGAAACTTGGGAAAACCACATTAATAATGGTAGTTTTTGTTTTTATACCTATTATTTGCCTAAAAATTCATGACTCTTAGTACCCCTTGAATCTTATACACCAACACAATTAGAGACCATAGAAACCTTTAGAGGCTCCCTAACTAAAAAAACAAAACAAAAGGAAGGGAAAAAATACCTGTTTACTTTCAATATCCAACCCTCAGTAAATATATAGATAAAAATGGGTTGCCTCCTAGAAAGTACTTTAATTAATGTCATTATACTGACATAGACCATACATCTATCAAATTTTTTCTATTTCATAGTTTGGCTAAGTTAACTCCTCCATTGTTTCTTGTTTATTGAATGATTCAATGAATGGTTTTAAACTATGACTATTTACTTTGAAAAAATTACCATAATTGGAATCCTTAATATCTAATTCCCCATTAGGGTATACATGATGAACTATGTATTGACCTGGGCATCTAGACCGTAACTTTCTTAGGTGTAAATGACGTTTTGAACTATACAAGAGCACAAATTTTTTTGGTTTAAATGTTTTAATTTTATATTCCTAGATTGGTAGGCTTGAAATATATCTTTATTTTTCATTTAATTTTAAAATGCCTCTATCCAAAGTTAATCATGTTCATTAATATCTAATTTCCTCTTGGCTTCGGCCAATTAAATGTCAAAGTTTATTTTTTTGATTTTCGAAAAGGCTTTGTTATCAATTTCAACAGGGAAATGGAATGCTTTTCAATAAACCAACCTATATGGTGAAATTAATATGATTGTTTTGAATGCAGTATGATATGACCAAAGGGAATCCAAGAGTTTCTTCAAAAAATATTTCATAGAGGGATTGATAGTTTTTCCAACAATTTTATTAATCACCTTATTCGCTAAATTAGCTTGAACATTGGTTTGAGGATGGTAGGTAGTGGAAACATTTTGAAAAATAAAAAACTTAGACATGAGTGTTGATAATGGATGGTTATAGAAATGGGTTCCAAAATCATCAATGATAGCTCTTGGGATTCCAAATCTAGAAAATATGCACTCTTTTAGGAATCATACAACAATATGATGGTCATTGGACTTATTGGAAATGGAATCAACCCATTTTGATACATAATCAATAGCTAATATAATGTAGTGGTTTCCCTTAGAGTTAGGTAAGGGACCTATGGAATTAATTCCACAACAAAAAAATATTTTGTAGACTAGAATGGGAGTGAGGGGAATTTGATACCTTTTGTTAATGAAATTTAATTGTTGTCATTGAGGAAAACTTTGTAAGAATTAGTAGGAATCCATAGTGACATTAGGCTAATATTAAACACTTTATAGAACATTTTTTGTGGTTTCTTTGTGGAATGGTATCCTTAACATGCCTCTCCATGACATAATTTTATAATGGAATCTTTCTTAAACTCAAGAACACAACCCATAATGATTTTACATGGACTAAAATTTAAGAGGTAAGGATCATCCAACACATTCTATTTTAAACCATAATGGAAGTTCCACTTAACTTGGGTACCTAGGAATTTTGGAATGTCACCGATCACCATGTGATTTTCTATGTCAGCATACCATATGGAATAACTCACATAATAGAGGTTCTCATCGAGAAATGAATTAGGCAAAAAAAATGCAATCTGAGTTTCCTTTTAATTACATCCTAGAGAGATAATAAATTACAACATTTTTAACACCCTTTTTATCCTTAATTGTTGAATAAAATTATTGAAGAGGATGAACCCACCCAATCAATCCAGCCATGGCATCTTGTTTTTTTGAAAAGTTATTTCAGGACTAAATAATCAGTGAAGACAATAATGGGTGATCTTAAGAGATTGGACCTTGATTTCTCTATGAAAATACAATAATAAGAAACATTTTCTCAGTAGTGGTGTAGTTTATTTGTTCCAAATTTAATGATTTTATTTCATAATCAATGAAAAATGGAGTTTTCTCACACTCTTCTTCTATGACTACTCTAATAGAAAATTGAATCACATCACACATGAGTTAGAATGAATGTTTTCAATTAAATGATTACAAGATAGGTGGAGAGAAAATAGTTTCCATGACTGTAGATAATTATTACTCACAACTTTATTTCCATAAATATAAATCATCCTTCACTAGAAGAGCACAAAGTGGCCATAAAATAGAGATAATATTCCTAATGAACCTTATAAAGAATCCAATATGTCCTCAAATGGACATCACTTCCTTGAATGTTTTAGGAGAGGGAAGGTGTAAAATGATATTGACCTTAGATTTATCAACTTCAATCCCTCTACCAGAGACTATATTTCCTAGAACATGTCCTTCCTTTACCATGAAATGAAATTTTTTATATCTTAGATTGAGATTGTTATCCTTGTATCTTGAGAACACCCTTTCCAAATTTAGAAGGAATCCCTCAAAAGTATACCCAAATATTGATAAGTTATACCTAATTTCCTCTAAACAAGCCCCCTACTTGTCCGAGTAGATTCCAATCATGTACCTCTAGATGGTACAAGGGTCATTACATAACACAAAGGGAATGATCTTGAAAGAAAAAGCACTGAATAGAAAAGTTAATGTTGTTTTTCCTTAATCCTCATAAGGAAAACTCAATTTGATTATACTATGATAATCCATCTAAGAAATAGTATAATTGATGACCTAACACTCTCTCAAGGACTTGATAAATGGAGGGAAAATGGAAATAGTCTTTATGGTACACATGTTTAGGTTCTTATAGTCAATAAAATATTTCCATCCACAACCGACCCTTGTGGAGAGAATATCACCATCATCATTGGTGATCGTAGTGATTCCAAATTTCATTGGAACAACATGAATTGGTATTACCCCCTCACCCTCAACTTTGGGGAGAAGATACACCCTTTCCACAAATTAAGATGTTCTTTCCTGAACACATCTATAAGATTTGGATTGAGTCTCTACTAAGGTTAGAGACTTGTTTTGGAGTCATATTCAAGAACAACCCTATAAGTTCCAATGAGTGGGATAATCCTAGGAATATCATAAAGGGTCCATCCAATTGATTTTTTATGCTTTTCTAGGATATCAAGAAGCATACTTTTTTTATTGGCTACAAGAGTTGAAGAAATGAAAAAAATAAAGGCTTGACTGTCCCCTAAGAATAGATACCTGAGTAACAATTTTAAGACCTTAAATTCATAATCAGATTGGTTACCACATTCAGAAAAGGATGGGAATTTATATCAAACTCAGTATCCTTTTCCAAATTCCTTGACAGAATTTTCTCCTTTTGAACAGATGTTTCAGCCACCAAAATGGCCAGATCAGGTCATGAGTGAGTATGGACTACATGTTATTCATTTCACCAATGGTATTATTGAATGGTGATTCAAGAAAATCATAAAAATAGATATCTAAAAGGTATTTAAGCCAAGGATACAATTTTCCCTCATGTGAACAAATGAAATCAATCTCTTCTTGACATAACCATCCTTCAATAATTCCTTGATGTTCCAATAGTTCATTATCAACAGTACCAATCCAATAGACCTCATGGATCACTTCATAATCCCAAATTTGAGAGTTTTCATAGTAGATATTCTGATCAATACTCATGTTTCTGATGGTCATTGTCATGTTTCTATTTCTAAATCAAATGACTGAGTTGATTGTTGCTAAGAAGGGTTAACCAAGGATGATCGAGATTTTCTCTCTAGGACCTAAGATTCGGTTGTTTTCAATGAAAATAAAGTAATCAAGGTAAATAATGTTTTTCAAATTTCATGAAACATTCCGTTAAGATATCCTTAGTAACTCAAACACTAAAATCAACAAGTTGATGTGTGACATAAATGGGATGGAGTTCTTCAATCCCTACCTAAAAATACCTAGAATATGGATTGAGTTTCACACTATCTCCTACATAATAAAGGTATTTGAAAATTTTGTTCCATCCTAAATCAACATTGAGGTATGGAAACATGGATCTTTCAACATTGGAGGAATATTCCATTTAATGGTGCTACTCATATTAATAGCCAAAAGGACTTGGGTTTTATGTGAAAATATCCTTTTAAAAGTGAATAAGTCTTTAAGGTACTTTCAGTAGGTAGGAATGGTTTGTATTTTCATCGATAAGTGGAATGTTCAACTTAACCTAATATAATATTTCTCTCAATGTCTAGTTTAGTTCTAGTTTATATTTTCCTCTCATGATTTGAGTGAGGAGATCATGTTGTTTGTGTGTTTGTTGTCGTTGTGGTTCCTTCAAATTATCATTGGGTTTTCATAATATGTGGGTGGTTCTCTATAATTCTCCCATGTTATTGACAATTTTTATGGTTATTTAATGGATTTTAAGGTTTCTGAATAAATTTACAACTTCTTAAAATAGTTAGTATTTTAGATGTTCATGAGAGGATTGTGTGTAACTAGTTTCTCCCCTTATGTTTAAGGATGGTACAACCTGTGTAGGCACAGGTGCCTTCCTAGTTTTAATGGTTTTCAATTCATGTTTTATAAATGATAATTCTAAGTTCATTCTATCTTTTCTATTTACACATATTCTCAAAGATTGGGTGGAGGGATTGATTTGGTAGGGGATTCTGTTAGTTGGTTTATCCTAGTATGATACTTTGGTTATTGGACTGGTTATTGAATATGTTTCTGGATGGGTTGTTGGTATTGGACAATAGGATGATGGTATTGGACAGGTTGTGGTTAGAACTGTTTATGATTTTAAAATGTTTTTGGATGGTAGGGGTTTGGTCTTTGTGGAATAATTTCTTGTCGGTTGGGTTACTGGTTATCTTTCCAATGGAATCCTGGATGGTCATTGTACCTTGGATTGAAAGTGTTTTGGTACTGTGGATTCTTAATGATCATAGAGTTGACCTCCACTGGTGCTCATCATAAAATAACATCCTTAATGGAAGGAATTTTTGGATAGTATTCATTATTATGATTGTTTTTGTCACAAATTATGCAAATTGGTTCAATAATTTAAATTTCATAGACGTTCCTATGATCGATCTATGTGACCTTCCAAGTGAGTGAAAAAGTCTTTCCCGGAGACATTATTGATCCATAAGAGTGTGAATTCCACTAGATTTTAGAGGCTTCTCATATTAAGGTGATGTTCACCATGTTTGTTTTTTTTTCATTCAGTCCATCTAGATAATCGTAAGCATCATTTGGGGATTTGTTTTTGAAGGTTTCATTACACATTATGTCAAGGAATTATTTGTATGTCGGACCCAACCCTACATTAAAAATTTTAACTTGTTATGGGATTAAAAATCCATAGTGAAGTACCATGTTGTTTGTATCCTTGAACCTTTCCCATGTTTCATAACTTTACCCCCATATTTTTCAAAAACGTTGTTGAGGCTACATCTAAGATATTTTTTGTGACGGGGGATGTATTGTTTATATAATTATCATTGATATTAGTCTATGAAGGGGATGAATGTAGGTACAAAATTTTTTTACCAATTAATTGCTTGATCCTCAAGTGAGAAAAAAATGATCCTCATCTTAGGTGACCCAAGTGGATGTGGTGGGAACATGTTTTCAATAATGTCATTGAACTCTTTGATATAAAGGTATGGAATCTATGACTCCGCACCCTAGAAGGTTGGAAGGTGGTTTATAAAATGAGGTTTTAAGACATAGTGATCTTCTCCAAAAGCATAATTCTTAATGAACGAGGGATAATTTGTCCTGGAATGGTTGAGGTTGTCATTCATAGTTTGATCGGCTGCATTCCCCAAGTTTGGGGCTTCGTCATTTGGATTTCCATTTTGGTTCCCCCTGGGATTATGTGTTGATTTCACTGAAGAACCTATATTTAAATTGGATTAATTTTTGAATCTGGAGTAGTAGGAATATTTGGATATAATGGGAAGATTCCCCTAGGTGTGCTTTACTCCCCAAACCCTGGAAAATCCACCCTAAAAGAATCAGTTTGATTTGTCATGAGTATAGGTGGACATGCGTTAAGAAAAGTGAAAAACAAAATAAAGGGGAAAAAATAAGATAAGTTGAGGTGATAAAAGGGAAATGGTGGAGAGTAGTATGAGTTTTTAGATGACTTAATTGGTTCCTTATAAATAGTGCCAAAATTTGATCCCTCCCATATTTACCATGTTTTTAGGGTTAAGTGATCGCTTGTAGTGTAACTTGGTTTATCAAATCCTCAGAGACCAAAGAAAAAATGAACATACACGTACAATCAATGGATTTTTTTAGATATTAAGTGTCTAACAATAGGGTTAAGTATTGGTTGGATTAATAGAAAACTAAATATCTAGGTGAATTAAAATTAATAGATCGAGTTGATCAAAGGTTATCACTTGGGGATGGATTGGATGAATTCTTTTTTAGTATATTTCAATTTCATTAACTCAAGAAAGATTAATTCAATGAAATAAATGTAACTGCCTAACTTTCTATTTTATATCCTTCACATAAACATTCTAATCACCTATACAATTTTAAGATCATATTCATGATTACTCCCATGTAAAGGATCTTATTAGCACCCGAAAAGTGCGGTGATAAAATTCAATTAGGACAAGGAATAGAAAAAATCAATGAAAGAAAAAATCAAATAAAAGAAATCGTTAAATGATTATTAAGTAAGAAATAACATCAAATCCATCCCATTGATACTCCCTTGGATCAACCCATTAGAGGGTTATCCCTCTATAGATTCAATTCTATCAATGGAAGTATGAAGTATACTTGTGAGGGAGGAATTAAAGAAGAGAAAAACAATGAAAAATAATGATCACTCCACCATTGTGTGATAAATTTCACACGGTTTGTTGTGAATAAATTCGCACCATGAGGAAACGGTATCAATATGATATTAAGATTAATATAATTAGAGGAAATGAATTACACTTATAAAAAAATTAAGGTCAATTTAAAAAAATTACAGTTGAAATAAATGCGATTATAAACACAAAGAGACTACATAACATTATAGTGAAACAAGAACAATATATGGTAAAATAATCCATAATAACTACCATAAATAGGAATTTTTGAATCCTTGGGTCTATAATTCAGCTTTAAAAGTATTTTAAATTAATTTTGGTTGTTCTAGGTGGGTGGAAGGTTTAGGGTGAGTGGTCTTTTCCAGCCTCGACAAAAAATCTGAGCCAACTTTCATCCACCAAATAGATGTAACAAATTAAGCTTATATATAGCACACTATTGGAAAATAACCCTATACCCACAGTTTAGGAAAACAGTGGGTATATGTATATTGTGGGAACCTATTCCCATAGTTTTCCAAAACCGTGGGTATAGGTGTTTAATTCAAGTCCTATCCCCACGGTTTTGTCAAAAATGTGGGGATAGAGGGTTTTTTTGAAAGCCTATACCCAAGGTTTGTAAAACTGTAGGTATAGATGTTTATTTCACAACCTATCCCAATGGTTTCGAAAAAACCATGGGGATAACTATTTTTTTTGATGGCATATAACCACTGTTTTTTAAAACCGTGGGGATACCTTTCCCATCGGCCAAACAATTTGTGGGAAACAAAACAAATTGGCGAGAAAACCTATACCCATGGTTTGAATTTATATATTTACGTTGATAGATATTTATAAAAATATTCTTTATGTGCCTTGGTTGGTGAGGTGTTGCATATTAGATGCAGTTGTTGAGGTTTTGAATCCCGCTGGTTACATTTTTTTTAATAAAGAGACAATGATTAATATATTATTATAAATTCCGAAATATATATGTCTAGTCAATGAAACATGGTTGGTTAAGCATGGATGGTCACCAAGTGAGATGTAGGTTCAAATCCCACTAGCTTATTTTATTTTGAATATAGAGAAAAGGATTTATATATTATTATAAATATAGATAAATATGTTTGTAGTTGATGCAGCTTGTTTGGTTTGGCGCGGGTTCTCTGTTCGGTAGGTCGCTGGTTCAATTTTCATTTTTTACAATTTTTGAATTTAGTTGAGAAAATTAATATATTAATTAAAATATAAATATATAAACATGAAGAAGCAATATATTGATTGTTCGGGTAAGTTAGATAGATTAAAAGGGCGTGGGTTCAAAACCCAGGCACGATTTTAATGTTTTATTAAATACCCACGGTTTTCAAACCGTGGATATAATCCATTGACACGATGGATAAGATTATTGCACGGTGTCAATATATCTATACCCACAGTTCTACAAAACTGTGGGTATAGGTTGAGACCCCTATTGAGAAGCTTTTCCATCCCACGGTTCCAAAAACCATTGGTATAGGCTATACCCAAGGTTTTGGGGGCTATAACCACGGTTTTGAACTGTGGGTATATATCGTTTTTCTAGTAGTGGAAGAATTGGAGTGGGACATAGAATAAGAAAATCAATCTATAGATATCCCTCAACTGTTTGTAAAATTTAATCCCAATATATTTTATGGTTTTTAGATATGATTTAAATGGGGGGATTTTGTTTTGGGACACAAAATATGGTACAAAATTACATCTTCAAATTGTGATGCTAGGAAAACCCTTTAAACATCAGTATTATATGGTACCACTATTTAATTAAGTGATTTTAATTATTTATTTTATTTCCAGTTAAAGTTTCATAAGTATTGGGATGGTATTTTGGCTCCTATAGTATGTTTATTAGGCTGATGTTCAGTTCACTTCACATAGAATGTTCTTGGTTCAAGGCTCACTTTGGTGGTATTCCAATGGGAATGTCCATGTATCCATAAGGATGAATTTTTCTATTAGAATGGGAGAACTGAAAATAAAATATGAAAATAAAATAAACACCATTATGTATTTTATATCATGTTCAAAAATGTACAACATAATAGTGCATTTTAAGAAAGAATTGTAATTTGGATGTGAAATGGTGTACAAAGTGTAAAATTAACTAAAATAATGTTTATGAATAATAATGTATATGAATATTGTATTATAAACAATTATTATTAGCCTTTTTGAGTGTATAATCAGTTCTCCCCCAAATTTTCCAAAAATAGATACAACTAATAATGGCTGATGGAAGGAGCCCCTAGATAAATCGACGGGGAGAAAATATCAATCCAAACAATAAGAACATACCCAAGGCCATAAATTCAATAAATAGTTAATTTATTTTCTTTTGAAATCATATAAATGAAGTATTAATCAAGGGATTAGTTCCAAATCGATTAATTTAGGGAAAATAAATGATTTAAATATCATTAAAGACCCCATAATTATTCCACAAGCATTTTCCCTCAAATGAGTCATGATCTGATGAAGATGGTGACAATTTTGTCTATTTTAAAACAAATGATACCATCCCCATCACCACCACCATGAACTATCCATGAATGGGGTTTATTGAATTTTCTTCTCCATACGGCCAACTGTAAAACGTTTTATTAAAGAATTTGTCATTTTACCTCAAAACATACTACAAAATAGGCATGATGAGGTCTCCCAAGACATAACCCATTAGTCCAACCCAAGATATCAATGTATATTTCCACTCCCATTCTAACGATGTACCCCCTTTCTAGTTTTGAATAATAGAACACTAGAAATAAAATGGCATAAACCATAACCATGTTTTTTTTATTTTGACCCAAAACATCTAAAACTTACTTTATGCTTCCAAAAGTATCTTAAAACACACTAAGATTCACCATACATGGATTCACCTACAAAATAAATGGATAAGAAACCAAATAAGGAGTGTATGCATATAAATCAAAATTATGAGGCTTTATATCTTAGTTAAGCCTTGGTATCTCCAAAAGACATTCATTTAAAGTCATAAATCATATTGGAAATGGTAGGTCTTAAGGGGTGTAAATTATTCATAAATATATTATTTTAGGAATTTTATTCTCATTTATTCATTTGTATCATTGAAAATATTTTAAAAAAATATGATTTTTTATTACCATTCTATATTAAGAATATATAAATTGAATAATTAATTAGATTCATTTTGTATTTGTTTTTAGTAATCATCCATTCATGGATAAATTATCTCAATATGTGGATAAATTTATTAAATATTTTGTATCATATTAAATAGTAATAATTTTTTTCTTATTTATTAAGACTTATAATAATAATAAAAATGAATTTTTTCTATTAAATTTATATGATGTTAAAATTCATATCATGGTGACTCTATTATATTAAACCATCATTGATGTTGTAATATCATTGAAGTTAAAACCAGAAAAATAAATATATATTGAAAAAACGTATTTTATAAATATAAATTATGTATATATATGGAACATAGATAATTATCATTGACCAATTTAATGGTATACCATGAAATTTTAGGATCCTATAAACCCACTTTACAAAGAACCTAGATCGTTATATTCAAGCTCATGAAATTTTTGAACTGGGAAATAAACATATGAAAATGATTAACACAAACAAAAATTGTATTAATTGATCAATAAATTAAATTAATGGGATCATAATGATTGAAATAAAAATTAAAATCTTAAATAATATTTAATTAATTTATTTACTTTTTCTATTGAGGTGGTTATAGGATCCCCCTTAGGGAGTTGAGACTTAAAAACATGATTGCAATCCTCAACCCCCCGCTCCCTCTCCCCTCCTATTTGAAATTATTTTTAGTAGGATTTTATAATTTAATTACATAGTCAACGTTTTATTTATATTAACTTTGGTAATGTCCATATTAATAAATATTCCAATTATATATATATATTCTACCCATATACTAAAAAACCATTATTCATCACAATATTTGTAACTCCCTATAGAGGGGTGCTGAAGAAATATAGGTTAATAGAATATTTCAAGGAATGTGGGTGGCTACTCTGCAATTTGTAGATTCCCAAATGAATAAATCTCATCTTATTAATTATTCACTAAGGAATATATTTCATATTTTCCTTAGATTCTCATTTTTAAGTAATATATTTGATATTTACATTTATTATCCTTACATATGATGATTTTTTTAAAAGATTCATAACCTTATACTCTAAATAATGAATAACCTATATATTACTAATTTTACTAAAAGGAATTCTCCTGAATTCAATTCTATTGGATTGACTATGAAAAACTATAAATATGACTGTAAACCCTTTTATTCTATATAAGATACCCTATAAAGTAAATCATTGAATACAATGGAATGTATTTACATGTTGGTCATCAATAAACATGATGATATATATTACTTTTGTTTTTTTATTATGATGAAAAATTTGATGATTTATGTAATAGACTGGTCCTAGAATTATTTAGGCCCTTAGTGTAGTGGTAGGTCTCATGAGAAAATTAAAATAGTGTATTGAGAGCTTCCTTACCATTTTTATACTACGTATTGGTGCAAGGAATTGATTATATTTTTATGATATACAAAATTATTTTTTCCAATTATTATTCTATCTATTAATTAAATTATACAAGATTAAAAAAACTCTATAATAATGTTATATATTCATTCATATGGTTTATGCTGACTACTTGCTCTTTCTATATTATATATTTTAGGATCATTATATATACTCCTTTTATGATATATTTTCACTTTTTGAGTTCCCAACTCAACCATTTATTTTTCAACCAAATTTACCTATATAGTGAAAATAATAAATTTTATTATATTCCAAGGATAACATTGAAGAGTGAGTAATGACGTACTAAATAATTATATTGGTACCATTTATTGAGTTTTTTAAAGTAAATGTAATATGTGTGTGTGTATATGCTTCCATAATGAATAGAAAACTATGGATCCTGTTTTTATTTTATTTTTTGTTCTATTTTAATGTAATAATTATTTAATTTATGTGGGTAACTAGGATCATACAGAATTTTTTTAGTATTTGATCTGGTTTAGGAGATAATGTTTTTACCATATTTAAAAGAATAGAGAATGAGAATAAATAACTTTATGCTGAACCATTTAAACTTTTTATAAAATATTGTAAAATGATTTACATGATTTGAATTTATAAAATTTCATTTAATATAATAATTAATAGAGTTAAAACTATGATTTATATCTCACAATATAACTCAAAAACAAATTAGTATATTGAATTATTTAAAAAAAGGTCGTTGTTGGAAAAAATAAATGCCACATTAACAATTATCATTTGAGTATATACTAAATTAATGATAAAGGTAATGAAGTTACAATTGGAATTTAGTAAAATTATCACAACATTTAAAGAATTAAAGGATGTTTTCACTAGTACATTGATTATATATTCAAGTTTATCCTTTATATTATTTGATCACTAGTCCAATAATCCTTGTATCTCTTCTTTATATGTAATAAATATTTAGGAACCATTTCATAGATTATTGAAATAGTTATTAGTTTAAACCCCTAGCGGCACCTTAATAGGAACTAAAATTAGTAGTTATATTATGATAAAATGTGTTGATGTTCTATAGTTGAAAATATAGATTTCATGGAAATCAATGAAATGATTAAATATTGGTTAGTAATTAGTTCTCTTATTTTATGCTCAACTTCACTATAAAAAGAATTATGTATATATTTGTTTGGTTGGTAATGAATCCATTTTTCTTTGAGTTGAAGTTTATTTTCCTAAATAAATTTATGAACCACCATATATAGCTTATATAAGTAAAATCCCTAGGGGAGTATATTATGGGAAATATAAATAATAGAAGAAGGGCATCAATATAAATGATATAAAAAATATACATTAGTAAATAGATCTAATTCCTTATAGATTGAATAGATTTCTTTCATATGAAGAGATATAATTTCATATTGATCTCATTCATGATTTTAATTTACACAAAAAACCCCCACTAAACCCTTCATGGGTCAACAGTAAAGATAAGAGTAAAACTACATTCTGAAATATAATAGGGATTTGTTTGCGAGAAGAACCAAAGGTTTAGAAAGAACATATATGGAAAGAATTACCCTCATAATTACTATGAAAATATAATTATTACATAAGTAATATCCAAAATTTTAATGGAATAATACCAATGCATGTAATTTCACACATTGTAAGAATAAAAATCTAAATAATATTTTAATAAACACCTAATATAACAACCTATGTTCTTCTGCTAACAACGAACAACATCCCTAACATAGTAAGGATAGACTCGATTACTAACTCCCCCTTCTAGACCTATATATATATATTCCATTGTTGGGGTAAGAATGTAAGAATACTCTGTAGTATCCTACCCAAAACCTATTATGAAATTATGGAATAGTATACTAAATCCTCAGTGAATAATAAGAAAATGATTACTATAATAATTTTCAAATGTAACCACATAATAAATAAAATTTCATATCCCAATAACTTGAATATAAGTTTAATAAAAATTAAATAAATAGAAAACCCATTTCAATGACATTGATTATAGTTCATTATATTTTGAGATCGATTCTAACTATGAAACCACTGAAAAAAATCATAAAAATCCCACATATACGCATAATTTAGAAAATGAGAAGTTAAAATATAATGAACTATAATTAATATCATTGAAAAATCCCACATTTACCAATCCTTGACCAAGGATCCCTAATAAATGATAAAACAAAGCTAAATTTTCATGAAAAAAAGTAAATAGAATGAATATGAAGGGAATGATAAAAGAAGATAACTTTTCTCGAAATAATATTACCAAATAAATAAAGAACATGTGGATTGATTATATAATCCTAAGATCATATAGAATACTCTCAGACAAACATTGGATATGATTAATAAAGGGGAAAATTGAATTAGTTTTAGAGTAACCGTGAATTTATTAGTAAAACATGGAAATACTATTTAAAAAAATGATTCTTAGAATCATGGTGAAATTCAACCAAGATTTGATATTCACAACATGATCCTCTTATGTATTTGCAATCTTTATTATCAATAATGAATCATTTAGTTAATGATATCAATGGGAGTCAGGATGCAATATGATGGGTCAAATAATAATGTCTAAATCCCTAAGAATCATGGAATAATTCCCTACCTTCTACATGAAAACTATTTGATCTCAAGGAAATATTTTAATGCGACCCATACACCAAGGTGCATAGATCCATAGAAGAAACAATATGGAATTCAGAATCTAGAGCTATATATTACAACACTATACATCCCAATATTATTTTTCATGTGTATGAATAAATGAAAAAAATACAAAATATTAACTTAAACCATGACCATTATATAATATTTAACCCAAAACTATAAAATACCTTTGATGCCATAATTTATATATCGACAATACAATAGAAAACTTCATCAAACAGCACATTATGTCATGGTATTATTAATGATTGAAACTATAAATATAATCAAAACTTCTTACCATCAACTACTAAGACACCAATAAACACCTTCAAAACATGACTAAAAACTATGTATGGGTTCATAAGAGTGTGGTAATTTAATCAAAATACCTAACAAATAATTCTCACATTCCATAATAAAATCCAAATCAACTAAATGATTAACATCCAAAAAATAGAAGACCTAGTAGATACCTCTCAAATGGGAAGCTCTCCATTATTATAAAAAATAAGAAATATCATAACATAATAATACAAAAATATCACATCGTTGAATCAACATGTAATCATAATATATCAATCAGTGATAATAATTATTCATAAAAAATAGAGCATATTGACCTAGGATTTGATACCCATGTTCTCAATGAAACGCTTCCATACCATCGTATCACTGCATGAAATGAACCGAGGGAATAACTCACCAATAAAATACCTAAAAAGGTCAAAATATTTCATAAATAAATCTTACTTCCCTCACCAAAACCACCATATCCCATAACGAGTTGAAAGCTCTAGAAATACATGATCCGAACACAGATCTCTAAATGTATCATCCCATGATCCACATAAGGCATCTGAAGATCCTAATAGGCTATTTTCTAGACATGGATTTCCTATAACTTCTCAATCATAATATACAAAACCCCTAAACTTGATCACAAAGATCTAGTGGGTGGTACATTACATGGATATCAAATTACATGAGATCACATACCAAAGATACAATGTTTAGGAATCCTTAAGATACTAGATACTTATATGAAAATTGTATTATATTTTTAAGATGTAAAATAAATGGTTCCTAAAATAATAATTTAAATGTGTAATTATTACCCCATTAAGTATTTCTATTTAATTTTAAACAATTTACACATCTTCGTTAGATCGGTAAATGAAGAAAGATAATAAAATGGTGAGTACAGAACCTCAAAATGGGATAATGTACAACAAAATATAACATGGAATAATAATGGTATAATCAATATTATTAGATTAGATAAAAAATATTACTCTATAGTTAAATATAAAATCATCAAATAATCCATGGATAAAATGATAATGAGAATAAATAATAACATGGATAATGATAAATTATTTTATAATGATGAAATAAATGGGATTAAATAATTTTTGAAATCATAAACTATCATAAACATGGTGTCTCTTTTAGGTATTCCTCTTTTATATTTGGTATATATATTTTTAACATGTATTCTTTTTAATAAAAAATTTAGGTTTTTAGATGGGAAGGGGGTGGAACCTAGATGGCTCATGGTTAATAGAAACTGTCAACATTCCCTAAGAAAATCATGTGGACCAAATAATGGCACTGTCAAGGTTGAAATACTAGGAACATGGTCATGTTCTAGGACTCATCATCCCATGTGGCCTATCATCCCCTTTTGATGGTGGGGGAACATTGGCGGCACATGGTCTGGAAAACAATGAGGCCAAACCATGTGACATTCCAGGAAATATAATAATAAAAATTTCCCTTTCCCTTACATTTTTATCCCCACCCCCCCCCCCCCCCCGGTTCAAACCGAACTGCTTACTCAATCCCTAGTTACGTATCCATCCATTATCTTCTCCGTTAGGTATCAATTTGTGGGTGGATTTATTATTGGTTTTCATGATTCCTCTATGTAAATGTTTCCTTTCCCTTGTCTTGGTTGGTTCTCCCTTCCTTCTTCTATTTCCACTTCTTCAATTGTTATTTTAATAATGTGTGAATTGTATCCAATTTGTTTCTCATGGATCATGATGTTGGTGATGTGTTATTGGTTATCTAGGATCCCTTATTATTATTTGTCAGAGTATAGTACTCAAGAGGGGGAGTAAATTGAGTATCTATTCAAAATTTCTGTTTAAAATGTATTCTTAAAATGGTTCCCCAATAAATTTAAATACAACCCAGTTAATCAAGGTTATACTCTTATGAAAGTTCGACTATTTAAATACTTTCTCAGAAGATTGATTAATTCTCATTAATATTAATATTGATTATTTACATTACCTTTGATGATATTTTAGTAAAGAAATAAAATTATAACTTCTTTCCATGATTAGCTATCAAAGTAAATTTAGTGAATTCTGAATTAAATAGTAAAATCGTGAAAACTAAAATAAACAACACAACAAATATAAAAAATAGGATCTATTTCAAGACAAGACCTAATCCACTCCACTTGTTGATCACTTACCACTAAGTAATTTATATAAATAAACTAGATACATAGCCTCTATCAGCCTTTACAATAGTACACAAGACTTTCCAGGTCACATGACCTCTTCCACAGTTCTTTGTGGGTATGAACTAATAGGTCACACAGGAACCTCTTCTACACTTATCCGTGGGAATACAAAGGTGTAAAAATGATGTAAGAGAAAGGATATCTTGTATCCTTCAGTTTGATGCAGGAGATAGTGAGTGTTTAATACAGACACACACATTACAAGAAAGGTAATAAAAATAATATGCAACAAAGAAGAAATGATGAGATATGGTTACAAGTGCTCTGAGTGCCAGTCTATGCATCTCTAGACTTATATGATAAAGCAGGTGCAGAAATCAAGTCCTTTGGTAAAAAAGAGAGAATTGTAAGTCAGCTAGATCTAGCTCATGCTCTTCTTGGTATTGTCAATGCGAATATGTTATCGATGATTATGATCTACGGTGTCCAAATTGATTATTCAAGAATGCTTCAGGTTCTCTTCCAGAACATTGAGTTGCATGTTTCGCTACTTGTTTTTAGGAAATATCATGTGTAATTTGTTATTTCGCACTATGTTTGTTTCTGGGTGCACTTCTCTTTTATTTTTGGAGTGCATGTGTAGGATCCATTAGGATTAATGTATCTCGTACCTCATACCTCATGCTGTTATGTGACATGTCCACAAAGAAACATTATTTATGTCAGTGCATTTAAAAGTTTCAAATATGACAGTTATAAATTAAATTGAAACAACAGTAAAACATATTAAGAAATTGTTTCACAATCCTTCTATGAATGGTGTCTCCATGGAATAGTGTCTCCTTAAAATGATGTCTCCTTAAAATAGTGTATGGATGGTGACATTGTTTGGATGGTCATAGTGTATGGATTGTAACAGTGTCTGGATGGTAACATTTTCTGGATGGTCATGATATCTGGATGGTCACGGTGTCTGGGTCCTTTTCCAGAACAGAAAAACTGGTGGAAGACTCACGGTTTATCATATTTAGTCAAATATTTGTATACAGACTTAAACAGTGATATTCATAAAATGGTTTAGCCTTAGTCATTCATCAAAGAAATCATTATGAAGTAAATTAAACATAGTGTAAAATAATTACACTTAATGTATAGAAATTAAGATCATGGAGAGGTTTATTTAAATCATACAGATACTAATCATCTATAAACATGATTTGAGAAAGATAACACATGATTAACAGGTTTCACAGAAAGTAAAAGATTTGTGATCATTAAAACATGAGTAACATGGGATATGTCCAACAATCTCCCACTTTTTGATGATCAAAAATCATGTGAGTGAGAGATTTATTCGTAGGTAATGTGTCTCTTCATTAATGTGCAATTAGTGCTTTTAGAATACATATTTATCCCCCTTTTAGGATTATCAAAAAGAGTAAATAACAAGTAGACAATAAAGGGAACAAGGTAGTAGATTGATAAAATGTGTCATTACAAAAAGTAAGGAATAAGGCGACACAAAACATCCCTATCCATAGATAGTAGTCACTGTTCTTTAGCACATGCCTTTTCTCCATGCCTTAGGCAACATCATTAGAAAAAGAATCCATAGGAGCAGAGGTAGAAGTGGAAGAAGGGAGTGAACTAGTGGAAATAGAAGGTAAAGGGAGTCCTTCAAAAATATAAGGGGCCCATGTAGGTGTAGTAGAAGACTGAGGAAAATATTGATCAAGGATTACATGCCTGATCTGACTGAGGGCCTAAGAGACAGAAATAGAGGTGGAAGCTAGGGAAAATGATGAGAAGGTAGGAAAACTAGATCTTAGGGGTGAAACTGCATGAGTGACAATGGAAGTACTCTGAACATGAAGATAAGGCTGCAAAAGTTTGATGAAGTCAGCAATGATGTCACCACCATACTACATATGTTTCTCAAAGTCATCCTTTTTCTCCAAAAACATATCCAACAAAGGAGTAAAATATTTGAGATTTTGGACATGAGTTTTGAAGGCTTGAGTTACAAGTTGAATCCTTATATTCTCAACAAGGTACTTGAAGTGGTTTTTATGTCATTCTTTGAGAATATGTGATTGAAGTAGAAGTCCACCTTTTTATCAATTTCTTACTGAGCATCATTGGAAATCTTGGAATGGCTGCACACCAAATCAAGCACTTTGTCACTATTATTGATAACTTCAGATAGAGATTATTTATCAAATCCACTAATCACTACTTGAAGTTCTTATTTGAAAACTGTTTGAAGTAGATTACTATCTAAAGAAGGTTGAGATGATTGTCTAGTAATAAGATAAGCATTGATAGCTGAGGTAATGGATTTGAGTTGGTTCAGAACATTTTGGAGACCACCTTTATACTCATAAATTAACATGTTAAGACCAATAATAATCTCACACATCTCTTAAACAATATACTTGTTTCTTTCATCTAATTTCTCAGCTAAGGAGGTTAAATGAGGTTGAATCAGTGAGGCTACTTACTATGGAGTTTGACTAACAATATCCTCAACAGGATGAGAAGTAGGTTCTGGTCTTGAGGTTATCACTCTATGCATTTCATCAACCATACCTCTGAGAGTTATTTATTCATAACTAAGAATTTTATTCTCAACTCCGACTTCTTGAATCTCATGAAGAATCTTGGGTTGAATCTTCCATATGACTTTTTCTATCAATAGGGAAGCCTTTCTTTCACTCAGATCGATATAGGAGCATTTTTGGTATTCATGAGTTTCTCAACTCCAGCAAACAGGGTACCTCCAAAATCTTTAGATCATCCATATTCACCATGTTCATAGATTCTTCTAAAGGATTGGAAACAGGGGAGAGGCAGGCTTAGGTTTCATTGCAGATAAAATATTAGAAACCGATTTCAACTAAAACATAGTAAATAGATCTAGACTATTGACTGAGACTTCCTATGAATCATTCACATCAAAATAACTGGGAAATTTGAACCATGTATCCATAGATCATGGATCAATCAGATTGGGGACTTCAACAGATTCCAGATTGGGGGGCTTCTCCCAATCAATAGGTGCATCTCTCTTCAAACTGAGAGATTTAAAACCTTGATCTATCTCCATGATTCATTCCTAATTTCCTCCTCCATTTCCTTTCAATCCATCTAAAAGGCTTTCTCTATTCTCTCTTCATCAGAAGAAATAACATCGAGAAAATATTATTCCTATGGGAGTTCCTCATGGGTAGCTTATTTTTAAACAGGAATATATTCTTCTGTATTCTCTTCTACAACACACTATCCACTTTCCATAGCAATAGTTTCTTCTTTTGAAGAAAGTTGTTCTTCTAGATTAACAGATTTTTCAGAAACATGCACTTCCTTTTCAATTAAGATTTGAGAAGTAGGTGTTCTTTCTTACTCATTAGGTACAATATCTTTTGAAGGTATAACAAACTCTTCCTAATTTTCGATATCAAAATGCTCTACATGTTATTATGGCTCTAAACCAGGATCTGAGATATCCTTAGGTCTTGAAGGGCGTTCCACCAGATTAAACTTTACATAAATTAGGTCATTATCTTCCACCCATTCTTTCTTCCATGGATTCCAATTGATTTTCATTCTATTTATGATAACTTTCAAAAGAAAGAACTCATAATCCATTCTAACATCCTCATCTAGTCCAACCAATCCCTTTGCATGAATTACAGATGAGATAAGCATCAAATAAAACAAGGAGGTTGACATGAAGGTGGTTTTGATCAGTTCACACATATGGTGTATGTCATACTTACAAAGATTGATCTTATGTCCATTATTCATAAGATATATCAAAAATACATCCTCATAGTTGATTACAACAAAATCAATTTTTCTGGGGAGAACCAAATTCTGAAAAAACATAAACAAGAGTCTAGATTCACCATCTAGTTCATCAGTTATGGATCTCCTCTTGGTTTCATTTCCAATTAAACTTCTCAAAGATTCTTCCAAAATAAATAACTCACTTGGAGGTGGAGGACCTCTTTGGTAGTCTTCACATATACCATCATGAGTTACCTTATGGAATTCATCCCATAACCTCAAAGAAAACATGAATCTCTGGCCATTGATCCATCTTCACACAATATAGCCATCTTCTGAAACAAAAGAAAATTGAACATACTGGTAAAACTATGCAACTAGCTTCAGATAGATAAGCCTATCCTCCATAGTTATCCAATCTCGCTAGCCTTACTATGTTAGCACTTTCCACACCAAATAATTACTTTATAAAATCCACTTAGGGAATATCTCATTTTTGGTACTACTATTCTGTTCACGAGATTTGGGTTCAGAGGACCCTCATGTGCTAACTTTGGCGCAATCTACAACTTATTCATTGAATTTCACTTCTTAGGAGTTGAAAACGATGGGTGTTTCATCATGGGCATTAAACAAAGCTTCAAGAGAGATAGGGGTTGAATAGTGGTTACAGTTTGAGAGAATAGAAGATAAATTGAGTGAAGTACAAGTGGAAATTATTTTTATTTTATCATTTTGGGATATCAAGGGTCGTAGGATCAAAATCACGGAAAAGTAAAAACAATGAATTACCACGATATGAGTTATAATTTTTAAATAAAAAAATAATGCATCTTTACTGTGAGACCGTAATAATAATTCATGGTGAGACCGTAACTGGCATTCACAATGAGACAATAACAATGTTATTTCTAAACAATGCGACCATATTGTTTGAGATAGTAAGTGTCAGACAATAACCGAGTGATAGTAACTGTTGAGACCGTAAACACAAAACAACAAGTATTGAGAGAGTAAAACTATAGAAGTGTTAATGCTAAATAGTAATCTCAAGATAGTGACTTCTGAAAAAACAATGTGTGAAACTGTAGGATATAAAATAGTAATATCTGAATTAGTACGATATGAAGTAGTAAGATATGAAATAGTAAGATATGAAATAGCATGATATGAAAGAGTAAGATATATACTTATGATTTATCATACCCAATTCTTGTATTCTATAATCTATTATTTCAGAATTTAATGGTTTGATGAATATATCAGTAAGTTGATATTTAGTTTCAATGAATTCTAAAGCGATATCACCTTTTTGATAACGATCTCTCAAAAAGTGATGTCTTACATCAATAGGTTTTTTCCTAGAGAGTGAAATAGGAATTTTTGAGATGTTAATACCACCTTTATTTTCACAATTTATAAGTACATGCCTGAATTGATACCCATAATCTAGTAATGTTTGTTTTATACACACAATTTGTGCACAATAACTGCCAGCAGCTATTTATTCAGCTTCTGCAGTAGATAATGCAATAGAGTTTTGTTTCTTACTACACCATGATACTAGTGAGTTGCCTAAAAAGTGCCATGTTCTAGAGGTTCTTTTTCTATCTAAATTACAACAAACGAGTTAGTATCCTAATAACTTATTAACACAAATGATTGTCCTCTAGTATAGAATAGTCCTATATTGGTTGTCTGCTTGAGGTATTTGAAAATTATCTTAACAACATTTAAATTATATTCCTTAGGATTTTCTTCAAAACGAGCACACATACACACACTAAACATAATGTTGGGTTGGATAGTAGTCAAGTAGAGTAAACCTTTAATAATTCCTCTAAAGTGGTTTGATCGATAGATTTTCCATCTTCATCAAGATCCAATATACAAGAAGTACTCATTTGACTATCACTACTTTTAGTGATAACCAGTCCAAAATGTTTTAGAATATATTAATATATTTACATTGATTTAAAATTATACCATCATTATTTTGAAATATTTGAAATCCAACAAAGAATTTGAGTTCACCCATTAAACTCATTTCAAATTCGTTTGGCATTATTTTAGAAAATTCAATACATAATGAATTTTATGATGATCCAAAGATAATATCATCTACCTAAATTTGAAATACTAAAACATCATTGGAAATTCATTTTATAAAGAGGGGAGGATCAACTAGTCATTTGGAAAACCTTTTTAAATAATAAAAGTACTTAATCTATCATACCAAGCTCTTAGAGCATGTTTTAAACCATATACAGCTTTTGATAATTTAATGATATGATTTAGAAAATGGGGGTTTATAAAACCAGAGGGTTTCTCAAAAAAGACGTCCTCAACTACATACCCATTTAGAAATTCACTTTTCTCATCCATTTGATATATTTTGAAATTCATATGTGAAGCATAAGAAAGTAGAATTTTGATGGCTTCAAGTTTAGCTACTGGTGCAAAGGTCTCTTCATAGTCAATTCCTTCTTCTTGTATGTAGCCTTCTGCAACCAACCTAGCCTTGTTTCTAACAATATTACCAACTTTATATACCATATTTTAAACACCCATTTAGTGCCTATTTTGAATGGGTCTTTGTTTCTTTGAAAAAGTTTCCAATCTTTGTTTCTTTCAAATAGATTATGTTTTTCTTGCAAAGACATCACCTGAAATTCATCATTGATAGAATCATTAATGTTTTTATGTTCAATTTGTTACAAAAAGACTTGATGTTCAACTTGATTCCTAAGAGAAGCTATAGTTTTGGTTCCTTTGTCTAATCATCCAATAACAAAATAAAAGGGATGGTTTATAAGAGTTATAATAGCTTTAGAAAAAAGGATGGGTGATTTTATGTTCATCAACAGTATCTGGTTCATTGTGACTAGAATCTAATGAATTTACAGAACTGGAAGTCTTCACAGATTACTTTACAACATTATTATGGGATTTTGAATTAATGTCAAGATTTGATACATCATCCTCCAAGTTCTCTTGAATGTTCTTAGGCTCATGTGGATCTATTTCATCAAATTTGAAAAGGATATATTCTTCCACACATTTAGTTTTTTTAAAACACTCTATAGGCTTTATTAGAAATTGAATATGCTAACAATATTCCTTCATCACACTTGGATGCATTTTTTTTAAGATTTTCCAATGTATTATGGATATAAACTTTGAAACTTAATACTTGGATGTAGCTAACTTTTGGTTTTCGATTGTTACACAACTCATATGGAGTTCTTTTAAGGATTGGTCGAATCAATACTCTATTAAGTATTTAGCATGGTTTATTTATAGCTTCATCTAAAAAGTAAATAGGTATGTCATATTCACTGAGCATGGTTCTAGAAATCTCTTACAGGGTTCTATTTCATCTTTCTTTAAATCCATTCTATTGAGGTGTTCTAGGGGCAGATAAATTATGACTATAGTCATTTTGTGAGCAAAATGACTCAAAATATTAATTTTCAAACTCACAGCGATGATCACTTCATAAGTATTTAATTTTATATCGATTAAGAGTTTCTATAGTTTTGGATGATTTGGTAATATGAGAAGAGGATTCACTTTTGTGAGACAAAAGGAAAGTCCAAGTATATCTAGAAAAGTCATCTAGAAGAACACAAACATAATGATTCCCATTTAAACATGAAGCTATAGATGGTCCCAAAAAATCAATGTGAACCAATTCGAGAGATTGAGAAGTTGACACTTCTATCTTGGGTTTGAAGGAAATTTTGTGTTGCTTTCCTTTTTGGCAAGGATTATGCACATTATTATTTGGAAACTCGTGTTTGGGTAGGTCTTTGACTAATATTTTTCTAGTTAGATTTCTAATTGAGTGAGTGTTATAGTGTCATAGTCTCCTATGTCACAGACAATATTCATTGTGAAATAGACATAAACATGAATCCTTTTGAGATGCTAAATAATGCAAGTTAATAGAATGTACGTTTTGATTTCTTAATGTAGAAAACAATAATTCATTTTTAGAAATAAAAAAAATTACAGGAGTCATTTTCAAATTTTACATGAAATCCATAATCACATAATTGTGAAATAAAAATAATATTATATTTCAATCCATCAACAAATAGTAATTTCAAAATCAAAACTGAGTTAGAGTTTCCAGTATGGATAAGGCCAATAATCATTCTTTCTGAAATGTCACCAAAGGTGACATGTCCTCCATAAATTTTTATTAAATTCATAAAGAATGAATAGCCTCTAGTCATTTGTCTCAAACCCCTACTGTCCACGTACCATTTGCTTTTAAATGAACTATTTAATAAGCTTTCGTACAAAATAGTCAAATAAAAATATGTTTTGGTACCCATACTTATTTAGGTCCATTAATATTAGTGACTATTTCCTTAGGAACCCATATCAACCTTATAGGGTTCCAATAACCATTATGTAAAGTATTTGAAAAATAAACTCTATTTCTTCTAGAAATGCCTGAAACAGTAAAGAGTGTGTCATAGCTTAAACTTGTTGAATGTTTTCCAGAACTAGGAGTAAAGATGTATGTCCTATATTTAGAAACAAAATTAGTTCTTCCAAAATTTCATTTACCAGGTTGATACCCAATAGCATTAGTATATTTAAAAGAAATGTGTTTACCTAGAATTTGTACAAAGTAAAATTTACCATTAGTAAACCTTTGAAGATCTTTTTTCAGTTGCTCATTAAATATTTTTAGTCCATTTTTCTCTTAAAGTAATTGAGAATTTTTCTCCATTTCTATTGTGATTTCAGTATTAACAGTTTAGGTAAGAGCATGTTGTTTCTTCAAAAAAAATTATTTATCTTTTATTTCATTTCATGTCTCTTAAAAAATATTAATGTATTAAAACATTTCTTCATTAGTCATATTTTCAGAATCACGCTCATCTCCAGAATAAAAATAATGGTGTGCAAGAGATTCTAGTGTTACCCCAGATTTGTTTGTCATAAAACACAGATTGGCTTTGTTATTCTACTCATCCGGTGAAGATTCTGAGTCACTTAAACTATCCTCAGAATCACTCCATGTACCTTTAATTGCCTTTTTATACATTCTATATTTTTCCTTATATTTCTTTTTGAACTTGATCTTGGGACAGTCAGCCTTGATATATCCTTTTCAATTACATTCATAGTAGTCAATCTAATCAGACATTTCAATTATTTTCCAACATTTCTTACAACTTCCTTTTTCATCATATCTTTCCTTGAATATAAGATTTTTAAAAATGTTTTTCTTCTTGAAAAAGTTCGTAAATATTCTGGCTAATTGAGCCATATCCTCATCACTGTCTGTTGATGATTGTTCACTACTGGAACTTTCTATAGAAACATCAGATTTTCTTTTCTCTTTGAGTTTAGAGGTGGTGGTCTTGAATGTAACTGATTTTATTTTGGGCTTCTCCTCCTCTTCCTTTTTTAATTTCATCTCCTCTTAATACATCATTATTTTTCCAATGATTTATTTTATAGGTAGATTTTTGATGTCACATGACGGTCTAATAGAGACAGAGGTTCCTCTCCATATTTTAGGTAGGCATCTTGGAATCCTCATAATCTATTATTTAGTTGTGATTTTCCTTCCAAGAGAAATCATGGTGTTGATAATTTCATTAAACCTGAGATACATGTCAGAATTATGCTCATCAGGTTTCATTTTAAAGTTATCATATTTAATAGTGTCTATATTAAGTCTCATTTCTTTCACACTGGAAGTTTATTCATATGAAAAAGACAATGTATCCCAAATTCCATGGGTAGTTTTACAAGTAGAGATTCTATTAAATTCCTCATCTCTTAAAGAGTAGTAAAAAGCTTTCATAGATTTGAAATTTTTATTATAGGTAGTTTTGGTTGGTTCATACCTAGTTATTCTATCAGTAGCATGAATCATATATTTATCTATAATTGAAAACCAAATTTCAAAGCTCATACGTTCTAAATGCATTTTCATTTTAATTTGATATTGAGCATAATTGGATCCATTAATGAATGGTGTTATATTTTTTTCAGCACCTTCCAATATATTATCCATAATAGAGAAATACTTTAAAAGATCTAGAAATTTAAAATTGACATAAATTTACAGATCTTTAAAGTACAAATACAATTATAATTGAATTGGATCAACAATAGGGTCTTTAGAGGAAATCCTATAATACCTACTATTGGTTAGAGTAGAGTACTCAAGAGTTTGGTGAATTGGGTATCTATTAAAAATATCTATTTAAAAAATACTCTTAAAAGGGTTCCCCAATAAATTTAAATATAACCCAGTTAATCAAGGTTTTACTGTTATGAATGTTTTATTGTTTAAAATACTTCTTATAAGATTGATTAATTATCAATAATCATAATATTGGTTATTAACATTACTTTTGGGTCTATCTTAATAAGGAAATACAATTTTATCTTCTTTATAAGATTAACTATAAAATTAAATTTAGTGAACCCTAAATTAAATAGTAAAACAAATACAACTAAAATAATCAACACAATAGATATAAAACATGTTTTTCATTCTGAAGATGAGACCTAATCTACTCTACTTGGTGATCACCTTCCACCAAGAAATTTATATAAACAAACTAGATACACAGCCTGTGTCGGGATTTATAACAATACACAAGACTTCCAAGGTCACATAACCTCTTCCACAGTTCTTCATGGGTATGAATTAATAGGTCACATAGAATCATCTTCTAAAATTACCGATGGGAATACACAGTTGTAAAAAGATATAAGAGAATGGATATCTTGTATCCATCGGTTTTATGTAAGAGATAGTGCACATTTATTACAGACACACACACTGCACAAAAGATAATAAAAATAATACACAACAGAGTAGAAATGATGAGATAAGGTTATAAGTTATTTGAGTGTTATTTTATGTAGCTCTGGACTTCCGGGATAAAGCAGATGCAGAAATCGAGTCCTCTCAAGAAAAATAGAGTGTCATAAGTCAGCTAAATCTAGCTCGTGTTCTTCATGGTATTGTTAATGTGAAGGTGTGCTTGAAGATTCTGATCAATGGTTTCTAGCATGTCGATTCAAGAATGCTTCATTTGTTCTTCAAGAATTTTGAGTTTCAAGTGTCACTTCTTATTTTCAGGAAAGCTCTTGTGTACTTCGTTGTTACAAACTATGATTGTTTCTAGGCCACACATCTCTTTAATTTTTGGAGTGAATGTGTTGGAGCCAACAAGATGCATATATTCTGCACATCGTACCTCATACTTTTAGGTGACAAGTCCACATAGAAAAATTAATTACGTCAGTGCATTTAAAAGCTTCAAATATGACCGTTAGAAATTAAATTGAAAAATGACAAAACAGATTAAGAAACTGTGTCACAATCTTTTTGTAAACTTGGTCTATTTTGAATGGTGTCTCCATGAAATGGTGTCTGGATGGTCACTGTGTCTGGATGGTCATGGTGTCAGGATGGTTACGGTGTATGGATGTTCACAGTGCCTGGATGGTCATAGTGTCTATGGTCCTTTCCTAGAAAAGCACAACCGGTGGCAGACTCACGGTTTGTCAGACTTTTCCAAATATCTGTATACAGACTTAAATAGTGATATTCATAAAATGGTTTAGACTTATTCTTTCATTAATGAAATCATTATGAATTAAATTAAACATAGTGTACAATAATTACACTTAATTTATTTCAATTATGATCTTGGATATGTTTATTTAAAGCCTAAAGATACTAATCACCTTTTACACATGATTTCAGACATATTGCACAAGATTAATAGGTTTCATATAATGTAAAGGATTTTTGATAATGAAAACATGAGTAATATATGAGAATTCCAACAATTATGTCACCTTGAGTTTTTTCACATGGTTAGTGGTGATTTCTAGAGAAAGGGTAGGTGGTTCTGTGTTGTTCTATTTCATGATGATTTAAAAATGCATTCCTTTATTAAAATTTTGATAAAATGATTGTGTGTAAAAATGGTTTGTTTTAAAGTGTTTTGGTTTTTGTTAAACACTTAAAATAGCTTATCCCCTTGGTTGTGGTTATATATTTTTTATTTCATAATATGTGATATAATGATTAATGGGGATTGAAATGGGTTGGAATGGTATCAGAAATTAAATGAATCCCTTAGTAACCCCAGGTGCCTATGTATTTGGGTTAAGTACTAGTACATCCGAAGAGATAGTAGGGTGTGGACCTGTCTTCCTAGTCGAATGATTGTATGATAGTAACTAAACATGATGATTATGGTTTGGGTATTACTATAACTTTATAGATGGCCTCTCTTGTGGCTCATGGACCAGAATATATTTGGGAGTGACAAACCACCAAGTGTTTGAGAATCATAGTATCCATGAGGCCTAACTACATTGAGGGTGGCCCCAATTTCATATGATTTCACCTTCTTTTATATGTTTTTTCACTATTTATCATTCTTTCAAAAAATGAATCGTTTGCTAAAAACTATATTGTCTAATTTCATTAAATACTATAATTTTTATTTACTTATAAATATAATGTATGAAATATCTAGTGTGATCCTACAGGGAAAACAAGATCACACCTTATATATACACATTGGGTATATATAGACTTCATGATGTATGATTTAGGTAAAATAGATTCCTAATATAGGAGTGGTAGAAGATGGGCTTGATAGTGGGGTATTTTTCTGGTGGATGTTAATAGCGTTGACATGGTAGACTTTGGAAATCTTTCCATACGGAGGACCATAGTAATTTGTTTTTTGTTTTTTTACTTTTTTGGTCTTATAGTTTTGGATAAAATGTAAATAAACCTTATCGCATGTATATTTATCATGTGTATATGATTCTATTGAAATTTTTCATGATGTTATGTAGATGTGGTTTTCTCAATGTTCATCCATGAGTGTTTTGATATCTGGGATAGAAGCAGATAAATGATTATGTGAAAATAATTTCCAAGTACTTAATAAATTACCCTACAATATTTTATTGCATGTGAGGATCAAGAGTGCCCTTAGGTCCATGCCACGAGCCAAGTTGGGTGTCGGGAGAGATGAAAACCTAAATGGTTAATGATAAAGTGTTATCCAATATGGTATTCCCTTATTTTGGATCATGTTATTTGGGAATGTCTGGATAGACAGAATACATGCCTATCAATTCTTGAGGTTCTAGTTACAAGTGGGGTGTCTAGAAAACATACCTTGTGACAAGCCTTAGGTTGTTGTTGGATGTCAAGAATTTGCTTTGACTACTCTTTCAGGAGTAATTCATAGTCCGCATACTTCTCATATATGCAAAGGTTGGTTGGAGTAGTTTGAGTTTTGGTTTAGGTCAGCATGGTTTCATAGTGATCGATGCCTGTGTTTTATTAAGTTTTTATTAGGATTTCATGATAGAAAGTAATGATGGTTCCTCTTTCTTTTTTTGGTTCATGTAGTATCTTTCCACTCAAGAGACCTATTATTCAACTACGTTAGGAGGTTGGACAGAGTTATCCCTCACCAGTTTATCACAGGTTAGTCAAGGAAGTGGTTTAGGTTGTCTAAGCTATAGATCAAGGAGAAATATGTAGTCATTCTCAAACTAGAGGAGCTGAATAAAGATTGAGAATATATTGGTCATAGGTGTTCCTTAAGAATAAATCCCTATCAATTCAGGGAACCACATACCCCTATGAGGCATATGATTTGGTGGAGATGGTTGAGAGGATATTTGAGTTCCATTGGATTAAAAATGTTTTTAAACTGAAGTGTTCATTATTTTTGTTTGAAGACAAAGTCAACGATGGTGGGATTTAGTAGTTCAGAAAGGGAAGACTGAGCAGGTGGGATGGAAGGACTTCAAGGCTATCTTCAATGAGTAGTACTTCACTAAGATGTTGGATTTTTCATAGACCTGTGAATTATTCGTCCTTCATCAGGGGGAGTGTTCAATGTTAGAGTATTCCAACCACTTTGTGTAGGTGGTACACCCTTATCCTGAATCAGTTTCCAATGAAAAGTTTAAAGTAATGTAGTTTGAAGTGGGGTCGTTATAAGGAACCGACCTTAAAAATTAGATAATATGGTAAAGTAATTTAGATTTCAATTTCTCACATTCCCAATGATCTATTCAGTTTATAATTTTAGAGAATTAGTACATAATTCATTCATGTAAAACCACAAGTATACAAAGTGGTTTCTCCTAAAATAACATCCATTTATTTTATAATAGATTTTTTTATAAAATATGAACTTTTTTCATGAATAATCTACACAACATTCTTCTTGGATTATTCTTTTCTATTTTCCACTCTTAAACCGTATGAAAAAAAATTTAAAACATGGGATGAGAAAAAAGGCTTACTAAGTGATTTAAATAGAAGGAAAGAAATTATTGGTCAATAAATACATATAATTGTGGGTAATTATTTCCATAATGACATACTTATCACCCACAATGTATAATATAAAAACTTGTGTAAAACATGATATTTCCATAAAACATAGCAAAATATAAATAAACTAGATAGGTAACATGAAGAATTATGTACATAATAATTTAACTCTCGCATCTACCTTATGATTTTTAACCCTCACTGCTACCATATGTTTTTACCCTTATGGATACCTTATGGCGTAACCATCATAGTTACACTAATGTAACCATACGACTAACCTCTAACATAAACATACCAAATGAATTGGATAGATATATACGTCCCTCCCTTCATCATAAAAAACTCATAAGAACCCAATCATTATCATAAAATAATTATACAAGAATGAAAAAAATAATTCTTTTAAATTTTGGAAAAATTGCAATTTTAAGGAGGTTTTTATAGAAATGTCCCTTATAGATAACATAACATTGAAGAAAAAATCAATAAATTATAAGGAATATTTATATTCATAGTAAATCCACATAATAAAACACAACATAATCATGGAAAAATTCAAAAAAAAAATAATAAACCAAATCAATGAAGTAAAAGTTTAACCCAAAGAATGAAAATTGTTTTAATAATTCCATTACCTCGGGTTTGTCCTACTTCAATCATGTAAAAACTGTTGGGAATGTATTTTTCTCAAAAATAAACTATATATATTATTGATTTTGATACTCATAAGTATAATTGATTTATTTAATAATTATATTACTTTAAGTGAGTTTCAAAAAACTAATATTCTTTGCAAAATTTATTATTGAATTATATTTATGTTATTAATCCTTATGGAATATTTTTCAATGCATTCAGAATGGGTTTTATTATTTTTTCAAAACACTATTAACACCCAAAATTGATAAGAATTACAGAAGGAATGTACTCTATGTTCCAAAAAACTCATATGGATTTCATTATCTATATTGATGGAATGTATGGAACATCGTCCCTACACTGAAAAATTAATGTATATATCAAAATCCCTATTTTGGTAAATGCTTGTATAGATTATCAACATTGGGTTTGAATAAACATGTGGAATATCAATCCAACATTTATTTATGCAATCATTTTCCACAACATAAGTTCAATGAATGAAAGTATGGTTAATCAACCAGACTCTGAAATGATGAACATATGGATTCACATACCAATATTACTTTTGATCACTATGTTCTGATTAGATGAAAGTATGGATTAGGAACCATAAGTTAAAAGGAACCATACACTTAGAAAATGAATCATAAAATATGAAAATGTACCCTACACTATGAAAAAGAACCCAATACTACACAAAGGAACCCTATGATACTGAGTTCAAACCAATGTTGATCTATTCAAATATGAAGATTTTTAATCTGTGATTTTATCTTTGATTTATGCAATAGTCTTGATTGAATTATTGATTGATTGAAAACAATTTTATGATTTATTCTAAGGTTCAAAATGATAGATTCAAAGAACCATATTAATCCAAGAAAACCACTCATATTCTTAAGGGATGTAATGAATCCATTGGTGGATTAAAATTTTCATGCCCACATTCTATTGGGCGACTCAATTGAAAATAGAATACTGAAGAAAGATATCTCCTCTTTATATTTCTATCAATTTATTAGGAAACATGATATATTATTGTATACTTGTGAATATATTTTGAATACAGAACTAGTGAAAAGATAAATCAACTTTTGTGTTTTCTGTAAGAGGAAACACTTTGGAGATATAAATTTTCCAACCTCATAATTTTATGAAACCACTTCTAGTTTTTTACTATTTTTACTAAAGATCATTTTTAACTTGGATCCCTTTAGATTTATTATTTCATTAACTCATTCATTTCTGAAGAAAAAGATCCATATTTTCTATGTTATTGCTACAACTATGAAGTTCAAAGTTGAACCATTATCAAATCAAACTCTTTTGATTTATTAGAGTTTCAACTACTTGTACACAATTGTGGTGAATTATTATCTTCTCGATATAAGATGTAGATATTTGGTTCCTTGTAAAACAACCTAATGACTTTTTTATCCTTCTTTTAAATGGTTTCAAATTCTTACACAAAGTTTTAGTTTTAAGGGTCTTGTGATAAGAGGATCATTCAAGTGGAATGCACCAATATCATAGAGAGGGAGTTGGTGGAGTGGAATAGGGGACCATTGTTCCCCAAAAAACAATAAATTGTTAATTATTTCTCTTCATCTATAGATCATATTTTATAAAAAAGAAAAAAATATATATCAGTAGAAAACACAATGAGTGTTAAAATCCTAAATCGATAAAGATTATTGAAAAGACACACTTCACACCCTCTTGTGTTTTATTTTTATTATTACAACCTAAAAATTGGTATTAGTGGAGAGATTTTGTGACAAAGATATAGAAGGATCAAAAGAATAAGGTATATACAAAGTAGATGGAAATGGTTTATCCGAAATAAGGAATGTCTATGATTTGAGCCCCATATTTTAATGGGGATATCTATGGATGTTGGAAGTCATGAATGACCATATATATAAATAATATTGGATTTAAATTTTATTCTATGGTCATCACTCCTTATGAAATTAATTTTGAAACTAGAAACATGGGATGCCACAGTAGAGGCTGAATAAGATATAAACTCAAAGGAAATGAATGCTATCATTTGTGGAATCAGTCTTAACTAATTTAATCAAGTTTCACAGTGCCCTTCTACCCATGATATGTGAAAGAATATTATTATTACTCATAATAAATAGAAAATAACTGAAAAATGAGGTATGATACTGCAAAACTGAAGTATGACACATTTAGAGTGTTCTATTGTGGAAGAATCAAACAAATGAATAGACGGATAACATAGAATGTCAAAAATATTACTACCTTGGGAGATCCCATCATTCTATCATATCAAGAGCTAAAAGTACTTAGAGTACTACTTCAAAAAAGTAATGAAATATCTGTATTTATTTATCAATAAAAACCTATCAAGATCTTGACTATGAGAGAGTTAATTATAACATTGATGATGTATAAATCAGAAATGAAAGATGAAGTTGAAAATCATAATATTATTATAATATGGGAAAACACTACCATTAAGGTAAAATACTAGAATCATGAAAGAATGTAAAAACAAGAAGTAAAAAAAGAAAAATTCAGATTCCTGGCACAGTGAAATGGAACTGATTTAACTAGCCAAAACGTTTATCAAATTATATAGTAATAAAAGAGGCTTCATGAAACACTTTATGAAGGCTGAAAGAGATATTAAATGTATAAGATGTTATGTATAAAAAAAGTTGGGTCTCATCAGACCTGATTTACCCCTATTTAAATATGACAGAATAAGGATAGAAAATAAATACCAAAATAATGTATATTATGAGAATAAATATAAATGATCCATGAATGTAACATGGAGTGAATCTGAATACTTCTGTAGATCTTTAAAATATAATTAAAAAAAGAGACAGAAAATCAAAAAGTAAATATATGCTTTATGTCTAAGGAAGAAAAAGAGGTACAAACATATTATTCCAATACCTATGAATCTAGTAGCTATTTAAATAGTAAATTGGTTGCATACTAATCTATTATAGAAGAAAAATATGATTCTTTAATAAAGAAACATAAATCATTATAAAATATTCATAATGTTTTTTAGGTGAAAGAGGCACTACGATTAAAAAAACAAGAACTAATTAAAATTTTCAATTCATCTACATCGAACTGAATTAATCATGAAAACAAATTAAATAATTACATGATGAAGTATAATATTATAGAAGTGATGGTAGTATTTTAAGAAAAGAAGAAAATACACTTAATGAGATTCTTGGAAATAATTTTATTAAAAAAGAAACGTTTGGAATATGATATAGTGGTGAAAAATAAAAATTATACAAAAATTAATTTATACCTAATAAAAAAATAAAACGTGATATTATTGTTGAATAAAAGTTCATTACACTAACAATTATTATTTAAGAAATAATCAAATTACTAGAATTAAACAGGCGTTTTTTTTCTAAAAATATGTTTGAATTTAGTAATAATTGTTTTTGAAAAATAATGCAGATCTGGATTCTCATATATTTTTTTGGTGAAATAGCCGAAAACATGAGAATAAGGGTACCAAAAAAACATATGTTCCAATGATTTTATAGGAGAAAGTCCATAAAAAAAATTATATATAGTATATAGATAGTGGATTCCCCAGACACAAGAGAGGAGACTCTAAAAACTTCTATACACTGACACAAATTGATGTAGGTAAAGTTACTTTTGGTGATAATGCTAAAGAAAATGTTATTGGCGATGGAAATATTGGAGATTAAAATAAAATTTCAATAAAAAATTAATGTATATACAAGGGATAAATCACTACCTAATATTTATTTCTGAACTTTTTGATGATGGATTCTGTGTTTAGTTTTCTGACAATTACAGAACTGTTTTAGAAGATAAATTACATAAGTTTAGATCACATATAACTACAAATTTTTATTCTTCAGATCTCAATTCTGAGTGTAAAAAAAGATATTTTTTATCTTTTTTGATAAATGAGACATTTATCTAGCATTGAAGACTTAGATATTAAAATATATATGATTTGAAAAAAAAATATCCAAGAAATAGTTAGTTTCTGATTTACCTTGTCTTAAGTTTGAAAATGATAGATTTAGTGAGGCATTTAAAATTGGAAAACAAGATAAATCATATTTTAGATCAATTTACAAAAATATTATATATAAACATTTAGTACTTATCCATATGTATTTTTTATACCATCAAGAGTAACCAGTTTGTCTGGTAAAATATATATCTATGTATTAGTTGATAATTTTTCATTATATACTTGGGTATTTTTTCTAAAACTCAAAATTGAATCTTTCACTTTGTTTGAAAGCATTTCTTAAATTGTTCAAAATTAAAAAAAATTAATTTAATTTCACTGAGAATAAATCATGGTGGATAATTTAAGAATCAATTATTTAATTTTTTTTCTAAAACATAGGTATTAAACACACCTTCTCTACACCAGGTACATCTGAAAAAAATGGAATTGTTTAAAGAAGAAATAGAGTTATTCATGAAATGGAAAGGACTATGAGGAATGAATACAATATTCCTACCTATTTCTGGGAAGAATAAGTAAGAATATCTTGTTATATCATGAATAGAATTTTAATAAGACAAATTTTTAAAAAGACACCCTATGAACTATAGAATAAGATAAAACCAAAAGTAAAATACTTTTATGTTTTTGGATGCATGGTATATATTGTGAATAATAAGGAAATCCATGGTAAATTGGATAACTAAGTTTATGAAGGAATATTATTAGATTAAAAATACACCCTATGAACTATAGAATAATAGATTATTTAATAAAAAATCTTGGATTATTGAAGAATTAATTCATGTGAGGTTTGATAAAACAGACCCTACTAATAAAAAAGAACATAAATAGGTGAAATTACTGACTCATCAGACAACATGAGAATTGAAAATCCTAAAATTCGATTTTCAAAAAGATATAAATAAAATTAAATTCAATCTAGAAGAACATGAAATTGAAGAAGCTAAAATTATCTTACCTATAATATCTATAATTATAAAGAGACATCCTTTTTAAAACTATTATAACTAGCCTAGACATAGGAATTAGAACTAGAATAAAAATTGGAAAACTATTTGAATTTTTTTCTCTTTATATCTTAGTTGAAACCTAAGTATAATGAAGAATATTTATATTATGAGAATTGGATATTAGCCCTAAAATAATAACAAAACCTATTAAAAATAAAATGATGTTTGAGAATTAGTTGAAACACCATCCAATTTTCCTGTATTGGGTACTAAATAGATCTTTAAAAATAAACAGGATTATATATGGACCATAGTGATTAAAAAAATATAGATTAGTAGCAAAAGGATATAATCATGAAGAAGGTATAGATTATGATGAAAACTTCACACCTGTAGCAATATTATAATCCATTAAAATAATTTTATCTCATTAATCTCATAATAATTTTAACTTATATCAGATAGATGTTGAATTCACTTTTATAAAATGATATTTAATGGAGGTAGTTTATATTGAAAAACCTCTAGGTTTTAAAAAACCACTAAACCATTTTTTTTAAACTAACTAAAGCTCTCTACGACCTTAAAAAAATCTCATACTGGTTGTTATGAAAGATTAAAATATTTTTTATTAGAAAATACAGATTTGGTGGGATTATTCGATCATAATATTTTTAATAAATCATTTTTTCTAATATTATATTAGTAAAATTTTTTGTTTATGTTTCTATATTTTGTTCAAGTAATAAAAATATTTGTAATTATTTTTCAAATATAATGCAAAAGTAATTTGAAATGAGTATAATGGGAGAACTGAATTTCATTTTAGGAATTCATATCTATAAAAAAGATTATGAAAATGTTTTGAATAAAAGTAAATATATTATTGATTTATTAAAAAAATTTGACTTGAAGATAGAAAGGCATATACAACTCCTATGTGTACCAATATAAAACATGATTTGGATGAAGTTGGAAAACCTTTTAACAATAAAATATATAGTGGTATGATTGGTAGTTTATTATATCTTAATGCCATTATACTAGAAATAGTTTTTTCTATTTTTCTATGTGTTAGATTTCAATAAAATCCTAAATAATCCTTTCTTATTATTGTTAAAAGGATTCTTATATATTTATAATGAGGTATTTTCAATATCATCTTTACCTAAAAAATTATGATTTTAATTTTATTTCATACTCTGATACTAATTTTTGAGGATATAGATTTGATCGAAAGAGAACCTCAGGAACCTATCACTTTTTAAGGAAATATATAGTGACAACGTCAATTAAGAAACAAAATTAAACTTCTCTATTAATAAAATATTAGGTATATATATCTATGGAAGTTTTTGTGAGTAATGGTTACAGATGAAACACACTCTACTAGATTTGGGACTAAATTTTAACAATATACAAATTATATGTGATAAAAATAGTGCTATTATGTAACGACCCAAACTTTTTGAATAGTATTTTAATTTACTATTAACGTTTTAATAGAGATGTTAATGGTCAATGCAGAAAGAAGAATTGATGGCTTCATCCAGTAGACTCGAACCTTATGAAGCCCACTTATCAGAGTTTGGGAAAAAGGTGGCATCTTTGGGCTTCGCTTTGGACCAAGCCCAAGCCGAACTCCATCGTGTCAAGCTTGAACGGAGTCACCAACGGGAGAAATTAAAGTTAGTGGAGATTAATATTAGGACAATGTTTTCCGAGCCTCCCCAAGATTCTCTCACCTTAGCACATCTTATACTTAGGTCTTATGCTGGTGTTATAAGGGGCTATGTAACAAGACTGTAGCTAGTTTGTGTAATCCCTTGAGATAAATAAAATTGTGATTTCTTCCTATGGTGAAGTTTGTGAATTTTCAGATGTCTGGATAAATATAAAATGCATCTTATGAGTGAATTTAAAAAAATGATATTTTAAAATATTTATGTAAACCTTAAATAATTAATGATGTGTAAGGATTTTTAAAAAATGGTCTTCTACAAATGTGTTCAGTAAGAAATTTAGAGTCTAACAAGATCAACTTAATTTATGGTGAATATTAATTATGAATAGTGATTTTACGCTTAGGATTAGTAATGTGACCAAATGGATTAGTAATCTCATTTAAAGAAAGTATTGGTATAATTTAGGCACCTTGATTAAGTAATGTGATTCAATAAAGTAGGTAAATAATTATTTTAGAAATTATTAGGTAAGTATTAGTTTTTTCAGTTGAATAGTTTTTTTTATTTAAAAATTAAATTAAAAATATTTAGAAAATTATTTTTATGAAATGGAGTTCATTTTTTAATTCAGGTCATCGATATTATGTTAAGGTGAATTTTAGGTTTTTTCTGAAAAAGATGAATTTTCAGTGAATAGTGAATTTTCAGTTTAGAGTTTCGGGTGTTTAATGACATCATTAAAGATGTAATAATTATGTAATAATTCTGGTCGACTTATGAATAGTATGATAAGGTATAAGGTGTCCTAAGTGTCCAATACCATGGGCAAATACCATGGGCAAACCCATGGTTTTCCCAATAACACCAATGAGGTGTCCCTTGGCCATTAATGTCATGTCCCCTCACTTCCCCTATAAATACCATGCCATTATCTCATCCTTTCGATTCCAAAACCCTCCTAAACGAAGTTATGGTCCCCTTACCTCCCATGGAGTACTCCCAAGGTGCCCTCAAGCCTCCCGAGGTCCCAAACTTCGAGATTTCAAAGTTACTCTTCAAGGTAAGGGATCCTACCTCTCTCTTTCTTTTCAAGTATTCTCCTTTATGTCATTTATTTTAAGCACCATGTTATTATGTTGGGGGTGTTCTTTTAAAGTCTTCCTACTATCCTTTTCATTTTAATATTATTAGAGACCCCATCTTTCTCTCATCAATTCATTTTAAGAATGTTTAAGTGGTGCTGTTAGGCTGCCTAATTTTTATAAGGGATTCTTTCACCCTTCTAATTTTCAAGTTATATTTTCATGATAAGTCATTAAAGTTCCTTTTAATTATGTTGGGTTATGATACTTATATACATCATACTATTCGTTTATGTTCATATTATGCGAGACCCTATTTTATCTCATCAATTCATTTTTTGATGTTTTAACTGACGTCGTTAGGCTGCCGAATTTTCATAAGAGAAATCTTATTTTTTTCTACCTTCCATGTTTTTCATTTCGTGTGGTATGACTTTAAAATTTCTTTACCATGTTCTTATATCCTTTATATTCTGTCCCTCTACTGTTTTTTGGATCATTTATTAGTGGGTATCCTATGTCCCCTCTCTTTTCAATGTTTTCTAAAACCCTGTAACATAGCTGTTATGCTGCATAATTTTTCGTCTCAAAATGTCTATCTCTTTTTCTCAAATTCTTTTATTTTATTATGTTAATACTCAAAGCTCTTTATTCTACAAGGGTATTCACATTTATATCAAAATTTTTTATTTTAATTATGGGATTTACATACATGAAACCCACTTTCCTTATTTTGCGGGTTTAAAATGACATAATGATCATGTCTTAAATGCAGTTTTTAAAATGTTATGGTTATTAAATGAATCCAATTTCATTTATTCTATATGGGTTATTTATGAAATGTTTGATGATGATATATATGGATCATGTGACTATAAAGAAAAATTTAAGGGTGCGCCCTGATAGCGCTCCAATGCATTGGGTAATGATGTAATCTCTAGGGATTACAATTTTAACGATACCTTGGTAAATAACCTTGCTAATTTTTTTAATGACACCTTGCGGATGGAACATGGTGAAAAAGAAATGATTGCCTAAGTTAAATGTTATAGCTACATCTTCATGTTATGAAATACGTTATTTTTATTATGATATTCCTCGTGATTTCTTTCTCATGACTTAATGTTCTTTTTCATGACCTTATTGATGTATCTCAAGTTAACATGTTAAATGTTTCCCCTTGTTTCCCTTACCGGGCCTTCTGCTCACCCTTTCTTTGGATGTTTGTCCCCAGGTTATGAGATGTAGTATTGAACCTCAGATTAAAATATGGATAATCCTTTCAAGTGTTTAAGAAAAATGTTTTATGTTTTCATGTATTAAGTTTCTGGTTTCCAAGACACTAAACCTTAAAGATCCTCAGTTTTGTATAATGTAATGAATGTTTATGTAATAAAAAATGCGGGATGCCATATATTAATATTTAAAAAAAATTATAAGTTCCTCAATTACTAAACATATTTATATAAGGGATCATGTTCTTAAAAGGATATATCTTTAGAATTTATAAATAATTATCATCAATTAGATGACATCTTTTCTAAACCACTTCCTAGTGAATGTTTAGATTTTATTAAGGGGGAGTCAGGATAATTTAATTTTTAATAATTTTTTAATAATTTATTTCAATTTATTAATTTCTCTCTCTATTATTTTATTTAATAATTTTATGTTATTTTTTTAAATATTTATCTTGAATTTATTTTATTAAACTATGACTTTTCAAAATAAAAAATGACTACCTTTTCAATCACTACCACATTAGTCCTCATCACCTATAATGTCATACTCCCTCTCTCATTCCTCACCATGAAGACCCTTCAGATTATATAGCATCTCACATTTCTAATTTTCAAAACCCTGACCTTGAAAACATAAATCTATAAACCTTAAAAATGGATCCTTTAGGCTTTCTTGATGAATATTATCTGAATGAGTATGTCTTCCAGTTGATGTGTCAAAAAGCTATTCATGGCAAGTTAGTTGATTTTTATTATATAAATCAAACCAATCTAATATTGAAAATTGATATTATATTTCAAGGATTGGAATTTATTTTTCGAGATGGTAATTCTCCTATAGTATATGAAGATAAAGTAAAAGAGTTTTATCTAAATGATTCAATAACTTTCAGAGATAATGAAGATATTGTTTTATCTAATATTTACAACGAGTAATTTTCTATTTATTCTTTAAAATAGATAGGCTAATTATTTTTGCCCATGAAGGGGAATCTCATTTAAATTTAAAAAATATTATATATAATTATTTTAAGTCAGAACATATAATATTTTCTCTATTTGGAACTTAAAATATCATGATAATTATGTCTAAAGATCTTAATTCCAATTGAAATTCCTATATAATTTTTATTAAATCTAAAATTTTGAAATCACCTCTAAGTTGGAGAATTTTTTCTATCATGATATGTATCTTCTGTTTTTTTCTGAACAATATTATGTTGAATTTCATTATCTATATACTAAAGTATTTTAATCTATAATATAATAAAGAATAAAAAATGGGTTTCTTTATTCATGGAAGGATTCTTTTTCTCTTGCTATTAAAATATTGAAAAATCCTGTACATATCATTAGGATCAATATGTCATCATAGAAATGTTTAAATGGTGGAACTATAGGGAAATTGGAATACTTCTGGAATGAGTCCAATGTTAGTCTTTTACCTATTGTAGTACAAGAAAAAAATAATTATGGCCACTACTCAGTGGGAGTAGATAATAGTACTAGATGTTGGTTTTCTAAGACCCATGAATATGGAAGAAGAATCTGAATGTAGATTTGATGAAGATGGTATTCATCAAAAGAGAATAATTTTAATAAATATTTATGATTTTAATGGAACACTAGATTATCTGGTTTTATTTGGATGAAGATGTTGAGTAAGTGTCTCTTAGAGAAAATAAAATTTGGGAAGTTGAACATATTTCTTAAGGAATTTCCCCTACAAATATATCTTTTTATTTTGCTGATTCTGTAGATGTAGAGATATAAAAATTGAGATAAAGACTATATGTTTTAGAAGAATATTCAAGGTTCGGTATGGTATAAGAAGGAAAATAAACCAGAGAACAATCTAATGAGTCTTATGACTCATTTAAAAGAGATACAAAATATCTAATACAAAATTTCAATTAGTTTAATTCAAAAAAGTTCTCTCTAAAAAAAGAGTTAGAAGCTAAAAATAAAAAAGTTGATCATTGAAGAAGTTATATTGTGCCTAGATCTAAGTTTGACCCTCTTCAGACTCAATTTATTGTTATTAAATGAAATTTGATTCTCATGTTTGATATTAAAGTGTTTATTATTAATCTATCTATGTAAATTATAAATTTAAATGTTGAATTTGTAAAGAAATAATATTTGGATTATTGGAAGAAAATTTATTGTTGAGAGTTTCATTCAATTAGAGAAATTCATCAGGAATCAAACACATCACTACAAAATTAAGATTTTATCAGACGTTTTAAAGCTATATATTCAGTGTTAGCTGATTTCAAGGATGAAATGAACACTTTCCTATGTGAATGTACTACTTTGAATGTTATTATGAAAAATTGAAGAAATTTGATAAGCAAAATGACCTCTAATGATTCTTAGTCAGGGAAAATTGTTCATCAAGTGAGAGATAAGATGACTGCATTCATTTAGTTTAAAGAATTAGTTAATTAGTTTTTTAAAGTAAATTTGGTTGAGAGAATAAGGATTTATCAATATTCTAAGAAGAAACTCCAGATGTGGGCCTTTATTTTCAACAATCACTTTCAACGATTATTGGTAAAGCTAAATGAGATTCATGGTTTTGTTTATTTAATTCCTCATCATGTTGTATCTTATCAAAGTGTAGAATCAGATCAATCCAATAATTTTGATCTCAATCTATCCTTCTGAAACACTTACTTAGTTGATTGTGAAATGTCCTCATAATTTTTGAAAACATTTAATTTTCAATTAAATTAAATTTACATTAATTTACTTCACATTATATTCATATCATTATGTTTAATATAGTTTTATTTTATTTTTTAATGATCATTTAGTCAATGCCAATTATAAATTTATTTATCTTTTAATAGTTATTAAAAAACATTCACTTATAGTTATGTGCTACATCAAATGCATTTTAATCCCTTTTCATATTCATTATTTTTTATGTCATAAAAAGGGGGAGAAATTTTGGTAAACAAAAAATTCTAAATTTATCAAGTATATATTTTATTTTAATGAAAATATAATGTAAAAAAATTAATTTTCAAAGAAAAAAAGTTTTCCCTTTAAAATTAT
Organism: Viscum album; assembly: GCA_963277665.1. Lineage (NCBI taxonomy): Eukaryota > Viridiplantae > Streptophyta > Magnoliopsida > Santalales > Viscaceae > Viscum > Viscum album. The sequence goes on along the minus strand of OY728139.1, from coordinate 1,221,252,071 downwards.
TATTTTATTAGTTCTTAAAATTCTTAAATTTTATGTAAATTATGTTTTGGGTTTTGTGATCATATAAAAGGGGGAGATTAATGCGAGTTTATTTTCTCGAAAATACATTAGAAATATTATTGATTTTGATACTAAAAAATACCCTTGTTTTCATTAATAATTATGTCACTTTAAATGAGATTCTGGGAATTAATATTATGTGAAATATTTATTCTGGAACTATATTTGAGTTATTAATCTGCAAGGAATATTCATCAAATCATTCAGAAATTTATTTAGTGTATTCTAGAAACACTAATCATACCCTACATTAATAATAATTATTTAAGGAATGTACTCTATATTCCAAGTAGTGAATATGTATTTCATACCCTATGTTGATGGAAAGTATGGAACATCATCCCTATGAGAAAAAAATTAACATATGAATCAATAACCATACATTTAGTAATTTCACCTATGGATTATCAACCCTATGTTTGAATAAATGTATGGAATATCAATTAAATGATGAAGTTGTGAATCACTATTTATACCCTACATTCGAAGAATGAACATATGGTTAATCAACTTTATGTTGAACGGATGAATTTATTGACTCTCATCCCAATGTTACATTTGATCTTTATCTTCTAATTAGATGAAAGTATGGTTTACGAACCATACATAAAAAGGAACCCTATGCTTTTCAAAGGAACCATATGTTACACAAAGGAACCCTAAGCTATGTAATGGACCCCTACAATATAGAGTTAAACCCTACATTGATCTATTCAAATTTTGATGTTTTTAATCCATGTTTTTATCTGATATTTATACAACAGTCAAGATGAAATTAACATTTGTTTTAAAAATATTGTATTACTTATTCAAAGGATCATCCTAATAAACTCAAAGAATTTTATTCATAATAGAAAATCACTCATATTATTGAGGGAAGTTACAACTCCCTTGTTCGATTATAATTTTAATATCCACATTCTGTTAGGAGACTTTCTTGGATCTAGAATACCAAAGCAATTTATCAACTCTCTATATATTCTATCATAATTTCTTTTGAAATATGATATACTACTGTATACTTGTGAATATATTTTGAATATATGACAACTAAAAATTTCGATTGAATTTATTGTGTTCTAAATTATGGAATACATTAGAGATATATATTTTCGAACCACATACTTTTGTGAAACTCGTGCTTATTTTTTGATACTTTTACTGAATATAATTTGAAACCAATATATAGTCAGAGTTATTATTTCTTGAAAACATTATTTTCTGATGAATAATAAGAAGATCTATATTCTTTTAGTTTCTTCTACATCTGTGACGTTCAAACCTGGACCATCAACAAATAAAATTCTTTTGATTCATTGGAGTTTCAACTACTCTTACTCAGTTTTGGTGGAGTGATAGATTATTTTCCTAATCTATTGAAATATGATTCCCTATAAAATAATCATTAGGCTTTGTTTTGATAGTTTTAAAAAGTTTCAACTTCTTTCACTCAGTTTTTGTTTTGAAGGTATTGTGATAAGATGACCTTTTTAGTGAAATTCACCAATCTTTTTGAAAGAGAATTATTAGAGTGGACTAGGGGATCCCTTTTCACAGAACCACTATAAAATTTATGTGTTCATTATTTGTATTTATCCACTGATCAAATTTAATATAGAAGAAATTATTACATATCTGCATAAATCACAAAGAGATTAAAAAGCCAAAATCAATCAAGATTATTGAAAAGACACAATTCAACCCCTCTTGTGTGATATTTTTATTGTTCTGACCTAAAAAACTCCTTTATAATGGATTAAATAATGTTATTTATATATAATAGAACCATACTCAGGTTTATAATACCTTAAATGATATTCTAATAACATTTTCCAAGCATTTATTAAAAATATATAGTTATTTCCACAGTTTTGGTGCATTATTTCTTTCGTCGATTCATTTTGGATTTTAAAGTAAAATAGAAATAATATTTCATGAGTGAGTATATATATATATATATATATTTTCCATTTTATGCAATTATAAGTTAATTTTTTCTTCCCTGATGTAACATCCTAGTTCCGGGTGCCACTCTACAGGTACCCCGAACCCGGTTCGCCACATGACCTGAAGCATGTTTCCCAAAAAAGCATTTTAATATCAAATATAATTTCCTATAAAGTTCTAGGTAGTTAAAATATCCATGACCTCAGCCACACGACACCCGAAATATGTCTTAGTAGCTCAAAAACACACAAAACGCATGACAGTTTGAAAAATAAAAACCAAGCCACCTACCTTAAACACCAACAAACGACATACGCGGACATCAGATTCTGAAACATCCACGAATGATGTAGATCTGAGGTAAAAGAAACTTCAATTAAATGCAAATAACTTCCATTAGAGGAATAATTGGCAAGACCCATACCAGGAGAAGGATGCTCTTACCCGTGCGGTTCCAACAAGATCGTCTGAGGCGGAAATAGATTCCTGACGTGCACTCGGCGGATCTCTAAAGCTCCAGACTTCCTCTCCCGAGCCCTCTTCCCATTCTAAGACTTCTCTATGAATAGGGGAGGACACTGTCCATTTTAAGTGAAAAAACAAAGTACACGGCGTGTACTTCTGAGTACACGGTGTGTACTTCCCATTTTGTTAACTATTCCTCTGGTGGTTTCCCGCCAGTGTGGCACTATTCATCTACCGACACAACTACACGACATGTATTCTTGAGCACACGGCGTGTTCTGTCGTACAGCTGGCCACTGCCTTACTATTCACCTGCCGACTGACTACACGGTGTGTAAGGGACCACTACATGGCCTGTATTTGGTTCCTACACGCTTCATCGCCAACATGGCCACACACCCTGTGTAATTATCCCACATGGCCAAAAGTACACAGCGTGTGGAAATGTACACGACATGTACTTTCCAAAATTGGGATTTTCCCCAATTTTCCTGATTTTCTCAAAAACAATTAAGGAAAATAGATAATAAGAAACCCATACCTCAAAGATAAGAACCCGATTCTTACAAACTTCCCCCATTAAAGAAATTCGTCCATGAATTGACCATCCAAGGGTGGTGAAGATAAAGATGTGAATAACTCTGGCCACTGAGAATGTATGTCGGCCTCCTACTCCCAGGTTTCGTCCTTATTTCTGACGCTTTCGTTGGGGCGCACACATCCGTCCGTCTGCGGAGGAGGATCCGCTGCATTGTTGCCCTGCATTCCCGCCTTCCAAAGGTGGGAGGCATTTTCTCCTTATTCATGGACGTCTGATCCTTGATCGAAACGGGATGATGGGATGTCGGTTCTTCATTCTGCGGATTCCTCCTCCGAACTCGTCACCTAGTCCGGGTCTCCCTCATAGATTTAATACGTTGTTCTTGAAACTCTTCCCAGTGCCATGTTTCCATGGATGCCTGTTAATTACACCGCTTCTGTCGGGACATTTCAAAGGGTCTGGTCAGGGCAACAACCTTCAGTCAGGGGAGTAGTCACATTGAGGCATCAGTAGCGTGTCTGGATGCTGAGGAACCGACATGTCTGTCTATTATCCCTGGTCAGAGGGCTTCTCGAGGGCATGGAAGCCCGAGGCATCCCACATCGAGTGTGGGTAATTATATGTCATAGACACATATATTAGGTTTTCCTCAGCTTCCTGTGTTTAACACAGGGTATGCCGCGAGTTTAACGTCTAGTGGAGACGGATCATCCCAATCAGAGCATTAGCTAGAATGGATCAGATTGAGGGATTTCCCTTGAAGGGGTGCCGATACCGGGACCAGCCCATGGGTGGCTATGAAGAGGAGCGGACCGACATGGTATCACTAGGATATGACGGTCCGAGCGAGAATTAGGGTGGATGATGGATGGACGAATGAAGTGGAGGGAGGAATGGCAAGGGACCATCACAAGGGCGACGGTGAAGTTGGGCTTTAGCCTCGAAGAGACCTCCTACGTATCCCCGTGGTAGGGAATCAATGTCCGTGTAGTTTGGGATGGTCCTAGTGAACCGGCATGAAGGTGGACCATGGTCTGATGGATGTCATCAGCAAACCAAAGAGAAGGTGGGCCTTGGTCCGATGTGTTAGTGAACCGACACGAAGGTGGACCTTGGTCCAAATGGTGTGGGGCTTACACACTAGGCTGCCTGGGTGTGGATGAACCGACATGAATAATGTCAGAGTGACCAAAAGGTGGTGGGATTGAACCTCTGAGAGGCTTCCTATATACCATGTCGTGACATGGATCAAAGACCATGTAGTTTAGGTTGGACATCGGATGGCCGACGTGAATGAGGAGGACCAGGAGGGTCCTAGTGGTCGTGGTCATGGACCTCGTGGAGGGTTCCTAAGTATCACACCGTGACATGGATCAAAGACCACGTAGTTCAGAGGGGCTTCATCAGCGAACCGACGTGAAGGTGGACCTTGGTCCGATGGGTGGTGGGCTTGAACCTCTGGAAGGCTTCCTACGTACCATGCCATGACATGAATCAAAGACCTCGTAGTTCAAATGATGGAATTCGTCAGCGAACCAACATGAAGGTGGACCTTGGTCCAATGGGTGGTGGGCATGAACCTCTGGAAGGCTTCCTACATACCATGCCTTGACATGGATCAAATACCTCGTAGTTCAAATGATGGAATTCCTCAGCGAACCGACATGAAGGTTGACCTTGGTCCAATGAAAGATGGGCTTGAACCTCGGGTAGGCTTCATACGTACCATGCCTTGACATGGATCAAAGACCTCGTAGTTCAAAGGGTTTCATCGGTGAACCGACGTGAAGGTAGACCTAGGGGTCTACTAGTGGGGGGCATGAACCTCTTGAAGGCTTCCTACGTACCATGCCTTGACATGGATCAAAGTCCTTGTACTTCGGATGGTTGGTGTTTGCGAACCGACGTGAAGGGGGGAGCTTGGTCCAAAGGGAGATGGGATTGAACCTCAGAGAGGCTTCCTACGTACCATGCCTTGACATGGATCAAAGTCCTCACAGTTCGAGTGGTGACAACGGCTTGCCGTCCGACTGGAATGCAGTTTAACGTCATGCTGGACGAAGGTAGAACTCAACGTGAATTGGATGACGGGTGGGCTTGAACCTCATGGAGGCTTCCTACGTACAATGCCTTGACATGGATCAAAGACCTCATAGTTCAAATGGGTGTATAGTTTAATGTCATGCGGGACAAGGGCATACAGTTTATCGTCATGATGGACGAGGGCATTGTCATGGCCAATGCCAACTCTAAGCCCACGTGAGTCATGCTTGGTGTGAGAAATAAGAGACAGCAAGGACCTGACGATCACGCCACGAAGGGTGCGTCCGTGAGAAGCGAAGAGGGGCTTACGCATTAGGCAGCCCATTAGTGTTGGGACTTACTCCAGGATGGAGGCCCGAAGTGCGGCAAAGCTCAATGAAAGAGGGATTTGGGACCAATGATTGGAGGTTCCTCATTCCCTATCACGCCCTCCATTGACCTTGGTAGTGGGAAGTACGGAGATGCAGGGGTGCAGCCATCCGTTGGGGAACTCGGGTCGACCTTCTCCTGAGAACATACGCCGCTCCAATAAGGAGGATATCAACCCCTTGTGGAGGGGTGATTCCACTCCTGTGTAGATGAGTGGCGTAAAAAATGTTCGAGCTGGGTGACCCTTCGTGCGTGGCATGAGGTCGGGTCACAGTTTAACGTCATGTGTTGAGGACGTGGTGCTTGGTAGTTTAACTTCCTGTAGCTCGGATGAGGTGGGATCACTCCACACCCCTAGGACTTACATTACTGGTACCCTTGGCTCCTTGGGGGAGGGAAGGTACCAGTAAGGTCGTGGTCAAGGGGGTTTGTAGAGTGAACCATCGAGGGGTCCATGTTAGCATGGCTATGCGAAGAAGCAATAGTCATTAGCGTGCCTATGCGAAGGAGCATTAGGCGAAGCAACGCTATGAGTAGTATTGTCTGTGGGAATTTGAAATCACATCGTGCATACCTGGAGGGTCGCACGGGAAGTGGAATTTTCAAGAAAAGGAGTGTGCTTCGTGAAGCAGAGTGCCTTGGCCTTAGCAAGGGGCATAGGTGTGAGTAGAGGGTGCTTCGCGAAGTAGAACAGTATTCTCAGGGCACTGCCTCGTGAAGAAGAGGTGCCTCACGAAGTAGGGTGCTGCGAAGCAGTGTGCGTCACGATGTGTAGCGATCCTTCCTTAGCATAGGGATCACTAGTACAGGTTGGGTGTTTCGTGAAGTATAAACACTCCGCGGCTGCCTGAGTTCCCTTGGGAATCCCCCTCCTTCGCAAATTCCCTTGAGCTTTGCAAAGGGCATCCCTCTTGGAAGATGGGCTCAAAACGATACAAAGAGAAGGTGTCACACGAAGTAGAAGTACCTCATGGAGCACATGATTCCCAGGGGCAAAGAGTGCTTCACGATTCGGGAGAGGAGAAGATGAAAGGTCGGATTGTCCGTCCCCGGGACTCAGGGGGAGCCCCGTATTTATAGGCAAGAGGCGCCATGAAGCAGAACTTCCGCGCCACCTCTGGTGCTTCGTGGCGCGCTCACGAATGTCAAATTCGTTCTCGGAGAGGTACCGCCTCCGGTGCTTCGTGGAAGGCTCGCGAACATCAAATTTGTTCACAGAGAGGTACCTACTCTGGAGCTTCGTGAGACCGCGATGCTCATAGTGCTTCGCATCGGTGCTTTGCGAGGCAGTGTGCCGACCTTCTTTTTCTTCCCTTCCTTTCATGAAATATTTTGGTGCCAACAAATGCCCCCCCTCAAACTTGGAGCCGCGGAGGGTGAAGGGTCGATGTCTGAGGGAAAATCGCCAAAATTGTCTGTGGTTCACGATGCGACTTCGCAAAGAGGGCCCGCGGTGCTGACCGGGGCCACGGATCCGGACGCACCGCGATGCTCCGCATGGGTGAGGCACGCCGCGATGCTCCGGGGTCTCCGCCTATAAATAGGGGGTCTACCTCTTTTATCTTCACGCGATTTACTTGTCTTTTTGTGCTCTCGATTTCGCGAAGCTCCACGTACTCCGCACCTGCTCTCTGCGAATCGAGCTTCGTGGCGAACCGCGGGTCTTTGCCTCTGCAACCGCGCCAAGAGAACTCCTGTTTGCCAGCCTAGGCCAGACTCTGCATCTTGGACTCGTGACCAACCTTTGCGATCCGGCTTCGCGGTCCAGCTTCGCGATCCGTTCTGAAAAAATTCTTTTCTGAGTGCCAGAACTGAAATGGCCCCTCGAGAAGCTCTATTGGGGGTACTTGCAGATGCCTCCCGTCAGGATGAGATGGCCAACTGTCCAGGCCTTGGGGAGATGGTCCGAATCCACTCGAACCACACTTCTTTGACAGATCTACTTTCGGAGGGCCAGAAGAATTATCCGCAGTGTAAGAAGCTGCCATTGTACGGCTTCGGGTTGAGGGATGACGTCTTCATCCCTGAGGTGAGTAGGGACGAACCAGTTTTATAGTTTAAGAGAACGCCATGTCAGCACCAATGGTTTAGGGCGGCCGATGGTCATGTGCAGGAGGACTTCACACCCATTACCGCTGACTGTCTCTACAACCACGTGAACAATATTGACGGGAAGCCACTGCAACCGGAGATGTCCCCTCCTTTATACCGTACCATGTTGAAGGTGGCTTTGGAGGATTCGAAGAAAGGATGGTCCGATGAGTGGGACATGTGCCAGGGTGGCAGCTTTACTAATGACTGGGCCTGGGCCTACTGGGTAGGCACCTCGTGCGAGGAGTTTGGGGTCGAGCTAAGGAGAGTGGAGTTATATGAGGAGGCATGGGCCTCCCAATTCCACATTTACCAACCGAAACAACTGATGCCGGAATTACTGAGCAGATGGTCGTCTAGGGCCAATACCTTTCACCTGCACCACGGGGAGGTGGGCATCAGCCTGTGGGATGTCCACCAGATTTCTGGGGTTCCGATCATGGGGGCCATGTATGATGAGTTCCTCCCCGTCATGAGTGCGTGGGAGGATACAGAACAAATGGCACGATTGGCGTCAGTGCTTATGGAATTCATCCTTGGAGAGGACGAGGAGGCAGTGAGGGATGTCCACTTTAAGAAGTGGTTCAAGTGCTTCCTGAATTTCCCAGAGAATCGAGAGTTCCCTACGAGGCCTCGAACTTGTCCGAGGGTGTCCCAAAGGGGTAAGGAGCACTTGTATTGGTGGGTCTTGGAGGACAGCCAATGGAAGAATTGGGGTTTTAGTGTCAGCACTGAACAACAACCGATAGTCAGGCTGGTGGCGTTCATCGCGGCTCTCATCTGCGGTTGGATTCTACCGGTGAGGGATACAAGCATGGGGGTGCGGCCCAGGTAGTTTATTATGGCATCCATGTTGGCCATGGGGTAGCGGGTCAATCTGGGGATTCCAATGCTCGCCAAACTGTACAGAATGCTGCGGCACATTAGTGAGGGAAAGAATCCGGCAAGGATATGCGGGCCCTTCCACCTCATGTATTGGTGGATTGTGGTGCACATCAGGGGGATCTATGAGTATCCAAACCCTATTTTGCCGCTGGGATCAAACTTCCATCCCTCCTTCCTGAATGCGGTCGGGAGCTTTCCATTCAAAATAACCGTGCCGATGGTGCTGAATTGGGTGTGGAGGGCGGATGAGTTTAATTTCCACCCCTTCCCATTGCTGACAGGGATACTTACTGACAATGGGCGGGGAACGGAAGAACATCGGGCTTACCTCCTGGTCTTTCGAGGTGAATTTTTGGTGGCACGAGTAGATCGTGAGCCACTCTGCAAACCGTACACCCCACATCAGTTTGTGAGGCAGTTCTGATGCCTCCAGCGGCTGACCCCGCAGGTCTACTGGGAGGTACGTCACGAGGAGCACCCGGGTGTGATGAAGAAGCTGTGGCTCATTTTCACATGGGAAGATGGGAAGATGCTAATTGCATTGCCTCCATCCATCACCACTTTCAGATTGGTGAGGGATTATTCTATTAGTTGGGAAGCTGCTTACCCAAGGGAGATGCTGAAGCAGCCAACTATTCAGGTCGGTGATGGTGGGCCTCCTCTATCTCGAGGTTGGGGTTGGAGGGCAACTAGGGCCTCTTGCGGTGGCGGGGATGTTATGGCGGAGAGACCCGTACTGGCCTAGGGTGTGGCAGAAGCGGCAGATCCGGTGATTTTGGAAGAGCAGGGCCATCCGGAGGGGTGGCCACTTAGGGGATTTCATAGGATATCCACTCAGGCCCCGGAGAAGCGGCTGCATCATATTGACCTGGCAGAGGATTCCGTCTTCCCAGAAGCCTGGGACGTTTGGGATGTCAACCGGCAATTACTCAGCCCACCTGAGATATGGGCCCACCTGAATCGCCTTGGGATGGAATTACCGGGCATAGGCCCAGTCCGGGCTGGTTTCATGGCGTCTCCGGCGGAGGCAGAGCAATACTTGGATGGGCTGGAGGATTACGTTCACTCCAGTGGTGTCCCTCGCCCAATGACAGACCGGGTGAGGGTACGGCTGAATCGAACGGTCCCCCCATAGCTTTCAGCCGCCGATCTGAGGGAGCACTTCCCCCTTCTTGAAGAGTCAGAGGACTCCTCTCGGGAGGACGAGGCTGGAGGAGGGAGACTGTTGGAGGAGGGTGAGGTCGGAGATCACAGCTTAGATTCCGACGATTTTGTGGAGGCTCTCAAGGTAGCATTCTGAGCTTCCTTCCTCATGGTCCGTTCTTGGGTCATTATGAACGTCTCATCGACATTTGAGCCATGCAGGAGGAACTTGTTCGCAGGACTCGTACTCGCCCCTCAGCAGGGGATGATGCGGGACCTTCAGAACCCGCGCCTATGGCTGCGTCCAGTTCCGCGTCTGGTGGGACCAGAGCACCCGAGGTGGCTCCTCCGGAATCTCCAGACCTCCAATAGTATACGGAGGGCCTCACCTCGGGGTCCCGTTAGTATCGGCTCAAGAGCAGCACCAGGAGGTCGATCTCCGTAATTTTCCTCTATCGGGTTCCTTGTCGTCATATGTATACTATGCCAACTAACGTTTATGTCCCTCTCTGCTGTATAGTTCTTCGACTAGCATGGGCTGCTGCGGCAAGACTAGTCGGGATGTCTGGTGGCGTCCCTCCTAGGGGCATGCCGGTGATGGTGGTGATAGTACCCCCATCTCCCCGAGCAGCAACACACATCATCACTGGCGGGACCACCAGCAGGGTCGTGCCTGAGGTCATCGAGGTAGACTCCGACGAAGAGGATCGACGAGCCGGTCCTAGTCCGGTCACACCTGCTTCGGCGTCAGATGTCGTGCCGGACTCGACGCCATATGTCATGCCAGATTCAACGCCAGACGCAGACCCGACCGAGGATTTTCTACAGGCGTATCCTGCATATGAGCCTGCCAATCGTGCAGACTGGGAGGAAATGGCCTTCGATGAAGAAGACAACATCATAGTCCACCGCCAATCATGGAAGCTAATCACACGCTTCATCAAGGACACCCCCAAGCGTTGTGGATGGACGAAATGGACAGACTTGACTCCCGGCTATGCGAACTGTGCGCTGGGGGAGTGGATGCCCAACGTCCTCACGCGCTCATCCGAGATCTTATGGTTGAGAAGATATGGAAGCATGATCGTGGGCTCAGCGTGGGCTGGCAGCGGAGGAAGGCGACAAGCATCACGAAGCTCCGAGAGGCTGAAAGCGAGGTCCAACAACTGCGGACCCAGGCGGATGAGCACTCAGCCTCTCTTAATGCACAATCTGAGCTGATCTCCCGGTTGAAGGCCCAGCTGGCGGAGGCAGAGGAGCTTATGAGGCAGGCTTCTGGAAAGATGGCGTCCATTCAGGCTGAGGTAGAGAGGGCCAGAGCAAAGGCTGACAAACTGCGCCCCGCTGCTGCTGAGGAGGAGCGGGAGCTGATTCGATGACAACAAGCCTTGGACGCCACAATCCAATGGGTGGTGGAGCTACAACGCTCTTTTGACAGGGTCAACCCTTCCGTGGGGGGAGTCGACCCCCGAGTATTGTAACAAACCAAAAACCTTTTATTGGTACTTTCACGCTTCAATTTCTTCCTTCTTTGTTTTGAATTCCATAGGGAGCACGATTTCCACTTTTTGAATCGCCTCGTTACATCCCTACAATGTTTGCGGGACGTTCGGTGATAATTCCCCAAGCTCACGTGGGTCGAGTCCGATGTGAGAAATAGGAGATAGTTTCCTTCTCATCCCACCTAACATAAGAGTGGAGACCATGCTCCGGGCATCTGGGATTTGGATTACCAGTCTGGATTTCTGAAAGATAGGAGAGGCTTGACCGGAGAAGGATCTTTTCAGAACATCCGAATTACAGTTTCTTCAGCATTCCATCATGCACGAACAGTGCAACACCAGGGGCATTAGAATCAGTCCGAACAAACGGAAACGAGAAGCGTGAATTACGATGCCCAAGTTTCGGAGTGCTGTGGGGATGGCATGATAATAAGGGAAAACCGTTAACAATGGAGGAGAAGTGGTATCCTTACTGCGTTATCCTGAAATGGGGACAAACATGAGGGTCAACCATTGACCATGTTCGAAACACGGGACCATGTCAAAAATAGTTTCGGTCAATCTTTCGGGACATTGACACAGGATAGTTGGTGGACCATAGGTCAAACATCCATACTGTTAGGGGGTCATTCTAAACATGACCAGTCTTCCAGAACGTTGGCCCAGAACGGTAGGTGAGCCGATGCGGCATGAGACCAGGCCGTTAGGGGTTCCCGTCAGACATAAAAGGGGACGAGGGTCCGAATAAGGGGCACGCAAAGTGTGGAATATGGAGTGATGGTTTGTCTGAACAGAATCCAACACTTAGGTAGTTACACCACCGTGGTGGGAGTACGATAGATGAGTGCGTTGGCTTGGTCATGGATCCTTCCTTCTTTGGGACAGGGCCTCTCTAGCGAGGGGTCCGACCAGGGGGCCAAAAAGGGTAAGGATGGGATTAATGATTTCTATGGGCTGGACCCTAGGCAAAATACCAGGGTGTCTCTACGTATCCCATGAGGATGGTAATCAAGCCATACGTAGTTCTGGAAGGGTAGTTTAACTTCATGCAGGACGATGAGAAGCCTGGACGTGTTGGTACACATCCCACCAAAACTACTAATCCCACGCGAGTCATGCTCGATGTGGGAAACAAGAAGTAGTGGTGGGACTTTCCCAACACAGAAAAGGGGCAGGTTAGGGCAAAGGGACGCTCGGTGAATACCAGCCCAATGACACTAACACGATCATGTAGTGAACCTAGATGTGCGAAGAGAAAGAGCCGGGTATGATGGAATTCCACTTGAACATGAGGAAGTGGAAATGTGTGAATCATATTGCTGGAAAGTTGAATCAGAATGGCGGTGGCGTGATGATTGAGGATAACTGTTGACCATGGAAGAAACCCAGCATCCATATCGTGTTAGCCTAGAATGGGGACAGACAAATGAGGGTCGACCGTTGACCATGTTCGAAACATGGGACTATGACACAAATGTTGTCAAATATCCGTAGGGATGTTGGCTCGAAACGATTGGAGGTCCCTTAGGTCCAGAATTCATGGAGCACCCTTAAGCCTAGTATCCATGTCGTCCGAGGGTCCTTTTGGATGTGGAAGAGGATGAGGATCCAAATAGCAAGCTCAAGAAGCTTGGTCATGGGATGAAGGGAATGTCCCCATGAAAATTGCACACTTTGGGCTTTGTCAAAACACATCTGAGTACGACAATGAGACGTATTAGATAGAGGGAGGAAATATAAGAGGCGCATGGTGGAGTAACTCAAACACCTAGCATGAATGGGAATAGGGGGTGTGTGCGGTGCGGTGAACAACCCGACGTGAATGAGGACACAACCCCATATCACACCGCATGACCTCCTTGGGAGAGTTTTGTGGTCAAGGGACCGAAAGAGAAAGTTAGGATGGGCCCGCAGGGAAGTGCCCGGGCGCTCCTACGTATCTCATAAATATGAGAACCAAGCCTCACATAGTTCTTGATGGATCTTAGACCATAAATGGGTAAAGGGAGAAGGGGACACATGGCAACAAAACCCGACGTGAATGAGGACCTAATCCTTACTTACCATGCATTCTCTGGGGAAATGCTCGAGTCGAGGGACTGAACACAAAGGTTAGGTTGGGCCCGCGGGGAAGTGCCCGGGCGCTCCTACATATCTCATGAGGATGCAAATGAAGCCATATGTAGTTCTGAAAGGTGACATGGTAAGATACCGGTGCCAAGGGAAATGAGAGTGTGGGTGTGGCCCTTGCACTAAAAGAAGCAGAATTTGATAAATCTTGTTTGTCCTTTAAGGTGAGTGGTTTTTTTTGTGAAGCGACAGGCCTAGAGTAGTAGGCCATGGTGTCGCCACAAGAATCAAGCCCTGATAGGCATTGAAAAATGGCATGGCACGTGATCAATACCCAACGTGATGTCCTCTATAACGAGGTCATCACAATGCAGTGCCATTTTTCGTCGTGCGACCAGGATGATAATGTCGCAGTTTAGGGTCGTGTGACAGGACCAAGCCTACATTTTATCATCATGCAACGTAAACGTAGAAAAGGTGATGCTAGGCGGGGAATGTGCGCAGTGTTATAAAACAAAATTAATGGAGACATGATCCCACATCACATTGTACGCCACTCGGAGAGGGATACCTTAGGACGAGGGGCCTATATAGAGGTAAGAGGTGAAACAGGTTGGAGAGACCAGATACCTAAATGGGCTGGACCCGAAGACAAGGCGTTCAGGCAGTCCTATGTATCCCATGAGAATGGGAATCAAGCTGAACATAGTTCTAGATGGATCTTAGTTTATGGTCTTAGAGCTCGGACCATGAATGGTAACAACTTCCCATGTTAGCGCAGACGTCAACCCGATCCCTAAGCCCACGTGAGTTAAACTCGGTGTGGGAAACAAGGGGGGGAATCCTCATCGTAATACTTGGGGCGTCCATCAGAGGGGAGTTGGCAGAGAGCCCCAAAGGACACCTTTGACGTGGCTTGTTTCCCCAACGCGCAGATGTGCATGAAGGAAAAGTACCAAGAGTTCCGAGACTCTACTTGGAAACGATGAAGTGATAAAGGATGTGAATCGTGTACCTGACATTTTGGGCTTAATGGTTGGCATGGCGATAGAGGAAAACTGTTAACCATGGTGGAAACACATCGCCCATATCGCGTTAGCCTGAGGTGGGAACAACGAATGAGCATCGACCGCTGACCATATTCGCAACGTGGGATTTTATCGATTTGTTGTCCGAAACCCTCAGGGGCATTGGCCCATAACGGTAGGAGAACCCTTGGGCGTAGTATCCAGGCCATTCTTAGGGGTCCCTCTAGGTGTGAAAGATGTTGGAAGCCCTGATGCAGGGATACACGAAGCCTGAAAAGAGGGTGTGGACGTGTCCGAGTAAAGTTTGGTATTCCAGGTAATAAACCAGAGTACTCTTAGGCATATTGGTGAACCGCTGAAATGGGTTGACGGAACAGCTCATGAATGAGAGGTACATGGCACGGTCATTACGATACCGACATGAATGAGTACATAGTCCCACACCACACCGTATAATCCTCTTATGGAGGGAGGGTAGACCAAGGGGCCAAGATCGGATGAAGATTCCTGAGAGATGGGGTTGGACCCAAATCCTAGACATTCAGGTGGTCCTATGTATCCCATGAGGATGAGAATCAAGACGCACGTAGTTCTCTAGATGTAGTTTAACATCATACGAGACGAGGAGGGGAGTAATATACACCCAAAAAAGGTAGGTGTACGGTACGGCGAAGAAACCGACGTGAATGGGGAAATAATCTCACACCACACCATACACTGCTATAAGAGAGGGCCAGGGTCGGGGCCCGAAAAGGCCAAGGGGCTTGATGGTTAGGCATTGGTCGGGAAGGCCTGGCCTGCTTGTAGTTTAACGGCTTGCAGTGAGGATGAGGGCCGGGGACCCGAGGAGGCCAAGGGGCCTGAGGCTGGGCCTCGTAAGGGAAGGCGTACAACATGGTACATGATCCCGACGTGAATGAGGACATAGTCCCACACCACACTGAACACCCCGGGTAAGAGGTTGGGTGGAGGGTCCCAAGAAGGCCAAGGGGATAAGGTCATGCATCAGTCAGGAAGGCCAGACTGGTTTGCAGTTTAACGTCTTACATGAGGACTGGGTAAAGAGATAACTATATCTAATCCGGGGGTGTGTACGACATGGAAAGTAACCTGACGTAAATGAGGACGTAATCATACACCACGCCGTACATTCCTTATAGGGGAATCGGGGTCATGGGCATGACCGCTAGCACCACCCGGAGGGAAGTTTGTCACTTCGGGATGGGGTAGAACGAATCACTGCACTCGATGTTTGGGACATCTTGGGGTGGACCCGAAGATCCAGGACACCGTTGACCATGTTCGAAACACAGCGTTCCTATGGTGACCTGATATGGGAGCAACAAATGAGCATCGACTATTGACCAAATTCGCAACGCCGGACTTGTATCGGCTTGTTTCTTGAAAACCCTCAGGGGCGTTGGCCCGTATCAGTAGGAAATCCCTTGGGCGTAGTATCCAGGCCGTTCTTGGGGGTCCCTCCGGGTTTGAAAAAATGATGGAATCCCAGTCAAAGTATAACGACCCATACTTTACATACATTGTTATTACTTCAAAATTGAAGCATACTTATTACAACATATTACAAAACCATGAAAGGGCCGTATATGTATAGTGTTTTTAGAAACTGGGAAACATAAACAACTGGTTCATAAAGCATCTAAACTGTCTCCCATTTATTTCATCATATCTATATTCCCTTTTAGTATATCTTACTTAATAACCTTCTTCCTGACCTGGGGAAAGAAAACATACAAAAGGGTGAGCTCAAATGCTCAGTAAGGGAAAACAATATAAATATCAATCACATCAAATTCATAAGAACATAACATTTTGGAAATATTAACCTACAAAAGTGAGCACAATTTCATAACATGGGATAAATCATAGTAGTGAAATGAAATCCCAATAATCATAACATAAAACATGAAACTTTGTGGCATACACACATAATCATAGAGAATCATTTCTTTTTAGTCAAGACTCATTGCCAAGACTATCTTAGTGGACAAAGTCCATTTCTGAACCGAGTTCACTCCTCGTTTCAGTCCTGTTTCACTGAACCAGTTTAACCATCCGTTCCAGCCATGTCTATCTCATGAGATATAAAATCTTTACCCAATTCATTGGAGGGAGATATAGGTCCCACCCATCTCATAATGATACCATTCTTATGTGTGCCCCAAAATCATAAATCATACATCATTGAATAACCCATCTAATAAAAATGGTATTCTTAAACAACATGAAATCATAAAACAATTAATATAACATAATGGAATTCATAAAAATAATTCCATAACAACATAATCAAATCAATGCAACAATTGGGATAGAAACAGAACCCTATATTATCTTATATGGAAAATAATTTTGATAAAACACTTGAACTCCATTCTTGAGGAAAATATCCTTTCTACTTCAAAAACATTTTCCTTTCATAACATGTCATACAATTTTAAACTAAAAGTAGTTGATTAAAAATAAACATGAAAACTTGTAAAATAAGGTTCTTGGAGATAATTTTTTAAAAGTACATTCATGCCGTATAAGTTAAAAAAACATTCTTCTCGTACTTTTGTCGGAAAAGTCAAAAAGTACCTCGTACAAAAAACGACAAAAGATTACTTTCATATCGTTTACTAAAAACTCGCCGAAGGGTAAAATTGGATTTAAACAATTATAGGTGGATGGAAATAATATTACATATTGAGGAAACATGGATGTGGATGATAAAATACACCCCATTAAATTCCGAAGTATAAACAATCTCGGATAAAAATGAGATTGTGATATTTTCCTTTACCTTAGGTCTGATTTTCTTCGTAAGTGTCCGAACCTCCGGTATAATGATTTAAATAATGTTATTGACTTATTCCAGAATCGTACTTATTGTTATGATATCATTTATGGTCATATTATTAGCTTCTTATTAGTAATATTTCATTACTACATGTTATTCGAGTGTTTATTACTTTTTGTTCTTATGCGTGTTTGTCAAATAAATTCTTATTATTCTATTTAGGTTATATACAACTCATTTAGAAAATGGTATTAGTGTAATATATATCATATTCATTCATTCAATTAATTTATATAATCATTATGTAATGAAGATCATGTAGAACGAATCGCATCACATCGTGGAGACGGTATTCCGTACGTACGCACGAGCGATGATATCGTTCCCATGATCGTGGAATTATATTGGAGTGTATGTATACTATTTAATAATCAATACCAATTTACAATAATCATATATATTCATTACTTTCACCCTTATACCCATCCATGTAAGGTGGTGGTGGAAAATAGATTACACCACGGCGTGAAGACGGTATTCCGTACGTACGCAAGCACGATGATTTTGTTTTCTGTAGGATGGATAAGAGGTGAAATAGGGTTTTTAATATTTATAATATCATATAAGTATATGATTGATACTTATGTTATTAACTCATAATGAAACAACTAAAAAATAGGCAGTATAAGAAGAATGGAACTTGAAGAAAATGGTAGAAGGTAATACCTCTTTCTCGAAGTGCCTCCTTTAAACTTTCTCTTAAGGCACTAGAGTTGGTCTTTTTATAAGAGAAGTACATCAAGTACGTTTCTAAGGAAGTGGGGAAGTGAAATTCACATGGTTTGGCAGAACTTGAAGGCTCAAGTTGGTGTGAGGAAGAGAGGGAGGAGGTGCCCTTTTATAAGGGAGGAGAGGGGCACCTTTGGAAATATAAGAAATATTAGTTTATATTAAATCCCAACCCCACATAAAAACATAAAAAATGACTCATATCCAAAGCTTTGATGAGATAGGGTTTTAATCTAATCAACCAATAAGATTTAGACATGTTAGTAATTCATTTTAAACATTATCAAGTTGATTTATCCTTATTTATCAATTTAATTTTATTTGTGGTAATAATATTCTAAATTTTAAATTATTATAATTAATTACATATGTGTTGTGAATTTTCCATAATTTGACACTTTATGACATTTTAGACCATATAAATTTTAATTTATAATTTTTAAAAATGTTTTTGATTTTTAAACAATTTTATAATATGTTATTTTTATAAAGTAACAATAGTGTCAATTTTGACAACATTCATTTATTTGAATTTAAATAAAATATATACAGAAGATATGTTCAAACTAAAAGCTTTAATAGATTCATATGATGTCATATGTATTGATAAAATTAGTTTATCTCATTAAATAGTTCATATAATATTTATTTTAATATTTTTAAAACAATTTATTTGATATTAACATAATAAAATAATTTCAACATCACTATTGTGTCATAATTAATGATAATTATTTAATCCCTAAAAATTCTAAATAAATTACTATGATGTAGATAATTATATTATATTTCTATAGATGATTCATTTTCGAAGTTGCATTAAGTTTATCACCAAATTAAAATTATTATACTTATAAGATTTAAGAAAGTGACATGTTGTCACATTCTTTGGTTTTAATAATAATTAAATTATTTTCATGGACATAAGTCCATTAAATGAATCTAATCTGACCCTTAGGTGATATGGGTCGACCTTTAGTCATCCAATAGGATTTTGGTAGGTGTTAGGGTAATTTTATAATCTTATATTTACCCTTAATTACTCGATTTACCTTTAACAATAGTAAATAAAATTTACCGTAGTTACTATTAATAATGCCCAAAAATAAAAAAGTAGCCTATTAACATAATCTGGACCCATTGATTCAAAATATGGAATCCATTTTTGAAAATTCAAAACATATAAGTTGCAGTAATTAATTTAAAATAAATCCCGTTGTTAAGAAAATGGGTTTTAAATGTTAAAACATTGCCAAAGATTGAAATGTTTGTACCTATGAATTCAATGTGAAATTAATGATAATGACATAAATTATATTAAATGGTAAAAATATATTCTATTTATACTTTAAAACCATTCAATATTATAATTTAACCATAGAAATTATCTCAATGGAAAAAGTTGTTTTTAGTTAAAAACAGCATATTTTTACTATTCATCAAAATATGAAAGTTATCAGAAAAATATAAAAAATTTATCCAAAGTAAATTTTTATATCCTGATTTAAAAGAAGAATTTTCTCTTGTCAAATTGAACTTATAAACGTGTCAAAAACTACATTTAATGTGGGTGCGCCATTAAAAGGCGGCAAAACTGCATTTTTTGAAAAATACCTATTTTACCCGGAAATTTATTTTGTTCTGTTACCATGTTCTATAAAATGTGTAAGATGGATAATAAAATTAAAAATGAAGTTAATACTATTCATAACGGCTAGTTCATAATAATATATCATTGTTTAGTGAATCCCGGTATTGCATACTACACACGCAATCGAGGAAGGTCATGATTGCGTGTAATGCAAGCCAAGTCCGTATTGTGTGCTGTGAAAGATTCCTTTGGTGTTGCGTATAACGTAAGACATAATAAAAAAAATTCTCATCAAATCTCAGGGTGTTACATTCTACCCCCCTTAAAATGAATTTCTCCCTCGAAATTTGTCACTACATTACAAATAGATGAGGATACCTCTCCCTCATCATATCCTCAAGTTCCCATGTAGCTTCTTCTAATTGGTGGTTCCTCCATAAAACTTTCACTAAGCGAGTGGTCTTGTTCCATAGGACTTTTTTGATATGATCCAGAATCTCTATCGGTTTTTCTTCATAAGAAATATTTTTCTCCAACGGTATAACTTTTGAGCTGAGTACATTTGAAGGATTAGGTATGTACTTTCTCAGGAGAGATACATGGAACACATCATGGACTTGAGAGAGATTCGGTGGAAGCGCCAATTGGTAAGATACCTTCCCAACACGATCCAGTATTTTGAAAGGACCGATATATCTAGGGCTCAACTTTCCCTTCTTTCCAAATATCATGACCCTCTTCCAGGGAGATATTCGTAAGAACACTTTATCACCCACTTTAAACTCTATGTCATTCCTTCGGTTGTCAGCATAACGTTTTTGTCGACTTTGAGTTGCTCTTATGTGTTGTTGAATAGATCAGACCATTTATGCCATCTCATCAACAAGATCAGGGCCTAATATATTTCTTTCCCCAACTTCACCCCAGCAAGTTGGAGTTCTGCATTTCATTCCATAGAGAGCTTCATAAGGAGCCATCTGAATAGTGGAGTGAAAGATATTATTATAAGAAAATTCCACCAAAGGTAGGTGTTGATCCCAACCACCTTTGAAATCCATAGAGCAATCTCTCCACATATCTTATAGAGTTTGAATTGTTCTGTCAGACTGACTGTCTGCCTGAGGATGATAAGAAGTGCTGAAACTCAACTCTGTATCCAGAATATGGTGATGACTTCTCCAGAACTTTGAGGTAAACCTCAGATCCCAATCAGATATAATGGAAAGTGGTACTCCATGCAATCTTACCACTTCCTTTACATATATCATGGAAATATGATCAAGAGAAAAATCATCTCTAACAGTAATGAAGTGTGCCGACTTCGTAAGACGATGAACTATAACCCAAATAGCATTATTGCCTTTGGATGTTTTAGGAAGTCCTGTGACAAAGTCCATAGTGATGTTTTCCCATTTCCATTCGGGTATGGGTAATGGTTGTAACATTACCTTAGACTTCTGTCTCTCAGCTTTAACTTGCTGAAAAACCAAGCATCGAGAGACATATTCAGCAACATCTCTTTTCATGCCATCCCACCAGAAGTACTATTTAAGGTCCCTATACATCTTCGTGCTTCCAGGATGAATAGAGAATGAAGAACTATGAGCTTCATCCAACAGCTCCTTATTTAATTCTGGGATGGGAGGAACACAAACCCGATTCCTGAATGTTATTATCCCATCACAATCATGGTTGAATTCAGGAACATTTCTCACCTTTTTTTGTAACTCGACATCTTCTTTCTGCGCCTCTTTAATTTTCACGTATATAGATGGTTGAACATTCATTTGAGAAAGATACGATTTTCCCCCTTCCATTATAATTCCAAGGTACATCCTTTGTAAATACATAAATATTGGATCTTATGTGATCCTCATCATAGATAAGCTAGAATGGTTTTGTCGACTTAATGCATCTGCTACTTTGTTTGGTTTCCCAGGGTGGTAATGGATTGAACAGTCATAATCCTTAATCAGCTCCAACCATCTTCTTTGACGCATATTCATCTCCTTTTGTGTGAAAATATACTTTAAACGTTTGTGATCAGTATAAATATCACACCTTTCACCATAAAGTGAACGCCTCCAAATCTTTAATGAAAAGATTATCGCAGCTAACTCCAAATCATGAGTTGCATAATTTTGCTCATGGATTTTCAACTGTCGTGAGGCATAAGCTATCACCATATCATTTTTCATTAGAACACATCCCAGTCCCTTCTTGGATGCATCACTGTAGGTCACAAACCATTCTCCACTACAAGGAAGTGTCAGTACAGGTGCACTGGATAACCTTCTTTTCAACTCCTTGAAATTCTCTTCACATTCGTCCATCCACACGAACTTAACTCCTTTTCGAGTCAACCTGGTGAGTGGATTAGATAATCGTGAAAAATATTTCACAAAATGTCGATAATATCCAGCCAAACCAAGAAAGCTTTGGATCTTAGTTACTGTTGTTGGTCTTGACTATCTTTCGATAACATCTGTTTTTGCTGGATCCACAGATATCCCCTCTTTTGAGATTATGTGACCCAAAAATGCAACTTTTTGAAGCCAAAATTCACACTTGGTAAATTTTGCATAAAGCTTATCCTTTCTAAGGGTCTTCAATATAATTCTCAAGTTATCTTCATGTTCTTCCTTACTCTTTGAATAAACAAGAATATCGTCTATAAAGTCTACCACAAACTAATCAAGATAGTCTCTAAAGACTCTATTCATCATTTCCATGAAGATAACAGGGGAATTAGTAAGACCAAATGGCATCAATATAAATTCATAGTGTCCATAACTTGTACGGAAAGCCGTATTTGGTATATCCTCCCTTTTGACCCTTAATTGATGATACCCCGAATGAAGATCAATCTTGGAAAAGTATTGAGCTCCTTGTAGTTGGTCAAATAAGTCATCAATGCGCGGGAGAGGATATTTTTTCGTGATAGTGATCTTGTTGAGTTCTCGATAATCAATGCAGAGTCTCATTGATCCATCTTTCTTCTTAACAAACAGAACAGGTGCTCCCCAAGGTGATACACTAGGGCGTATTAATCCCTTATCAAGATTCTCTTGGAGTTTCTTCTTCAATTCCTGTAACTCAATTGGGGCCATTCTATAAGGTGTCATTGAAATAGGCAAAGCACCCAGTACGAGTTCTATTGAAAACTCAACTTCACGATTTGGTGGAAGACCCGACAATCCCTCTGGAAAGATATCATCAAACTCCCGTACAATGGGCATATTCTTAATTGTGAGTATCTCTCCAACCATTTGAGATAAATAACCTTCATTTAGTGGAATCAAGACACATAAGATAGAAAGAATTTCCACTCGAAGGTTTTCTTCATCCTTGCATCGATAGACGATAATATATTGATCTGGAATATGAAATATGACTTCCCTTATTTGGAAATTGATATGAGCTCCATATAAAGAAATCCAATCCATGCCAAGAATCACATCAAATTCCACTATAGGAAGGATCACAAGATTTGCAGGAAGCACTTTCCCACAAACTTCAATCGGGGAACAATTATAAACTTTTTATGCGAATCTTGTGCCATTAGGGGTTGTCACAGCTAACTCAACATCTAATTGTTGAGGTAATACGGTGATACTCTTAGAAAATTCTTCAGAAATAAATGAGTGGGTGAATCCAGAATAAAATAAAACATTTGCTACTTTAGAGTGGATGGTAAGTGTACCTTTCACCACATCGTTATCGTACTCCACATCGCTGATAGAAATTGCATGTGACTTTCCTTTGTCTTTAGCCTTAAGAGTTTGTTGATGTTGACCATCATCATAAACCCTTGGATTTGGGCATTGATTGGCATAATGCCCCATCTCCTTGCACTTGAAACATTGAAGTGTAGTAGGTTCATTCTGTGCATCCCTTCCATTTTTTTCATCATTGGACATCTTTTTCCCATCATTGCGGCATTCAAATTCCCGATGACCTTCCTTTCCACATTTGAAACATTTACTTGTCCCTTTAAGACAACTCCCTCCACGTTTCTTTCCACACTTTGAGCATAAGAGAAAACTCATCTTATTTTCCGTATGCTCTTTAGATTTTCCTTTGAATTCCATTTTCTTCTTCTTATTAAACCCATATGACTGATGGGTTAATCCAATCTCCATCTCCACTTTGAGAGAAAATCGAATGATTTCCTCATAGCTATTGAAATCCCTTATGGATAAGGCCTTTCGAAGAGTGGTTTTAAGCCACTAAAGAATCGATCGATCTTACTCTCAGGTTGGATAATAATACTAGAAGCGTACCTTGCAAGTCTTGTAAAATTTGCTTCATAGTTACCAACAGATTCATCATCCTTTTACTTTTGTTTCCAGAAACTCTTTCTCCATCTTTTTTCGGAGAATAAGAGGGAAGTACTTATTGAAAAATAAGTTCTTGAAATCGTCCCATTCCATGGACTCGATTTCATCCCTTTGCCTCATATTCTTCATATGATTCCACCATTGATCAGCATCTCCTTCCAAATGATATACTACTAGGATGACATTATCATGTTCAGAACAATGAAGAACTGAAAATATCTTTTCAGTAGTACTAATCCATTGTTCAGCAACTAATGGATTAGTAGACCCGCAGAATGAAGGTGGATGATGCCTCATGAAGGATTCAACAGAATGTTTCTCCTTCCTTTGCTCGTTTGGAAGTCCTGCATGATTCATAGCTTGAGAAAGTTGTGTGAGCATGTCTACAATATTTTTCATTCTAGCTCCCATAACGTTTGGTTGCTCAGGGGGACAATCATTGCATTGCCCGTCGCATTCCGCGTTAACATGGTTCCTTCGGGTTCCATCCATTGACTAAAACCAAGAAGAATAGTGTGAGCAACACTAATTATAATAGGAAAACCACATAATCAAGAATAAAATTTCACACTTAAGGTCTTATCCTAGGTTATTCATGGTCATTTCTAAAACACTAAGATTGTGTTCTATACATAGACTTTTCCTTAGGGTTCTTACTAAGGCTTTCACATCATAGTTTCCAAAGGTTGACTATAAATTTCCTCTGATACCAACTATAACGACCCATAATTTACAGACATTGTTATTACTTCAAAATTGAAGCATACTTATTACAATATATAACAAAACCATGAAAGGACCATATAGGTATAGAGTCTTTAGAAACTGGGAAACATAAACAACTGGTTCATAAAGCGCCTACACTACCTCCCATTTATTTCATCATATCTATAGTCCCTTTTGGTATATCTTACTTAATAACCTTCTTCCCTACCTGGGGAAAGAATACATACAAAAGGGTGATCTCAAATGCTCAGTAAGGGTAAAAAAAAAATATCAATCACATCATATTAATAAGAACATAACATTTTGGAAATCTTAACCGGCAAAAGTGAGCATAATTTCATAACATGGGATAAATCATAGTAGTGAAATGAAATCCCAATAATCATAACTTAAAACATGAAACTTTGTGGTATACACACATAATCATAGAGAATCATTTCTTATTAGTCAAGACTCATTTCCAAGACTATCTTAGTGTACAAAGTCCATTTCTGAACCGAGTTCACTCCTCGTTTCAGTACTGTTTCACTGAACCAGTTTAACCTGCCGTTCCAGCCATGTCTATCTCATGAGATATAAAATCTTTACCCAATGCATTGGAGGGAGATATAGGTCACACCCATATCATAATGATACAATTCTTATTTGTGCCACAAAATCATAAATCATACATCATTGCATAACCCATGTAATAAAAATGGGATTCTTAAACAACATGACATCATAAAAAAATTCATATAAGATAAAGGAATTCATAAAAATAATTCCATCACAACATAATCAAATCAATGTAACAATATGGATAGAATCAGAACCCTATATTATCTTATATGGAAAACAATTTTGAAAAAACACTTGAACTCCATTCTTGAGGAAAATATCCTTTCTACTTCAAAAACATTTTCCTTTCTTAACATGTTATACAATTTTAAACTAAAATAAGTTGATTAAAAATAAACTTTAAAACTTTTAAAGGAATATTATTGTTAATAATGTTTTAAATATACATTCATGTCGTATAAGTTAAAAAAACATTCTTCTCGTACTTTTTCGGAAAAGTCAAAAAGTACCTCGTACAAAAAACGGCAAAAACATTCCTTTCATATCTTTTACTAAAAACTCACCGATGGGTAAAATTGGATTTAAAAAATTGTAGGTGGATGGAAATAATATTACATATTGAGAAAACATGGATGTGGATGATAAAATACACCCTAGTAAATTCCAAAGTATAAACAATCTCGGATAAAAATGAGATTATGATATTTTCCCCTACCTTAGGTCTGATTTGCTTCGTAAGTGTCCGAACCTCCTGTATAATGATTTAAATAGTGTTATTGACTTATTACAGAATCAAAATTATTGTTATGATATCATATATGGTCATATTCTTAGCTTCTTATTAGTAATATTTCATTACTACGTGTTATTCGGGTGTTTATTACTTTTTGTTCTTATGCGTGTTTGGTCGAATAAATTCTTATTCTTCCCTTTAGGTTATAGATACCTCATTTCCAGAATGTTATTAGTGTAATATATATCATATTAATTCATTCAATTCATTTATATAATCATTATGTAATGAAGATCATGTAGAACGAATCACATCACATCGTGGAGACGGTATTCTGTACGTACGCACGAGCGATGATATCGTTCCCATGATCGTGGAATTTTATTGGAGTGTATGTATACTATTTCAAAATCAATACCACTTTACAATAATTATATATATTCATTACTTTCACCCTTATACCCATCCAAGTAAGGTGGTGGTGGAAAATAGATTACACCACGGCATGGAGACGACATTCCGTACGTACGCACGAGCGGTGATTTCGTTTTCCGTAGGATGGATAAGAGGTGAAATATGGTTGTTTCATATTTATAATAACATATCAGTATATGAGTAATACTGATGTTATTACCTCATAATGAAACAACTAAATAAGAGGGAGTAGAAGAAGAATGGAACTTGAAGAAAACGGTAGAAGGTATTACCTCTTTCTCGAAGTGCCTCCTTTAAACTTTCTCTTAAGGCACTAGAGTTGGTCTTTTGATAAGACCAGTACCTCTCGTAGGTTTCTAAGTAAGTGGGGAAGTGAAATGGGCAGGGGTTCTCCAATATTGAAGGCTCAAATTGGTGTGAGGAAGAGAGGGAGGAGGTTCACTTTTATAAGGGAGGAGAAGGGCACCTTTGGAAATATAAGAAATATTAGTTTATATTAAATCCAAACCCCACTTAAAAACTTCCAAAATGACTCCTATCTGAAGCTTAGATGAGATAGGGTTGTAATCTCATCAACCAATAAAATTTAGACATGTTAGGAATTCATTTTAAACATTATCAACTTGATTTATCCTTATTTATCAATTTTATTTTATTTGTGTTAACAATATTCTAAATTATAAATTATTATAATTAATTACATATGTGCTGTGAATTTTCCATAATTTGACGCTTTATGACATTTGAGACCATATAAATTTTAATTTATAATTTTTAAATATTTTTGTGATTTTTAAACAATTTTATAATATGTTATTTTTATAAAATAACAATCGTGTCAATTTTGACACTATTCATTTATTTGAATATAAATAAAATATATACAGAAGATATGTTCTAACTAAAAGCTTTAATTGATTCATAAGATGTCATATGTATCTAGAAAATTAATATAGCACATTAAATAGTTCATATAATATTTATTTTAATATTTGTAAAACCATTTATTTTATATTTTAATTAATATAATAATTTCAACATCACTATTGTGTCATAATTAATGATAATTATGTAATCCCTAAAAATTATAAATAAATTCCTATGATATAGATAAATGTATTATATTTCTTTATACTATTCATGTTAGAAGTTTCGTTAAGTTTATCACCAAATTACAATTATTATACTTATAAGATTTAAGAAAGTGACATGTTGTCACATTCTTTGGTTTTAATAATAATTAAATTATTTTCATGGACAAAAGTCCATTAAATGAATCTAATCCGACCCTTAGGTGATATGGGTCGACTGTTAGTCATCCAATAGGATTTTGGAAGGTGTTAGGGTAATTTTATAATCTTATATTTACCCTTAATTACCCGATTTACCTTTAACTATGGTAAATAAAATTTACCGTAGTTACTACTCATAATGACCAAAAATAAAAAGTAGCCTATTAACATAATTTGGACGCACTGATTCCAAATATGGAATCCATTTTTTAAAATTCAAAACATATAAGTTGCAGTAATTAATTTAAAATAAATCCCATTGTTAAGAAAACGAGTTTTAAAAGTTAAAACATTGCCAAAGATTGAAATGTTTTTACCTATGAATTCAATGTGAAATTAATTCTAATGACATAAATTATATTAAATGGTAAAAATATATTCTATTTATACTTTAAAACCTTTAAATATTATAATTTAACCATATAAATTATCTCAATGGAAAAAGTTTTTTTAATTAAAAATTAGCGTATTTTTACTATTCATCAAAATATGAAAGTTATCAGAAAAATATCAAAAATTTATCCAAAGTAAATTTTTATATCATGATTTAAAAGAAGAATTTTCTCTTGTAAAATTGAAATTATAAACGTGTCAAATACTAGATTTAATGTGGGTACGCCATCAAAAGGAGGCAAAACTGCATTTTTTTTAAAATACTTATTTTACCCGGAAAATTTATTTTGTTCTCTTACCATGTTCTAGAAAATGTGTAAGATGAATAATAAAATACAAATTGTAGTTAATACTATTCATTATGGCTAGTTCATAATAATGTATCGTTGTTTAGTGAAACACGGTATTGCGTACTACGCACGCTATCGAGGAAGGTCATGATTGCGTGTAATACAAGCCAAGTCCGTATTGTGTGCTGTGAAAGATTCCTTCGGTGTTGCGTATAACATAAGAAATAATAAAAAAAATTCTCATCAAATCTCAGGGTGTTACACAAAGAGTGGGTGAAGCATAGTTGTATCCATCCACGAAAGAGGCAAACATCTCCAAGGGGATGTGCAGCCGGGTTGAGGCTTGCTCGATGTGAGTTGGGGCAAAAGTGTGCACCCTGCAATATATCTTGACCCGAGGGGAAGATTTTGGATTTTGGGCAAGGCCAACAGATGAAATGCCCGGGCATTCCTACGTATCCCATTAGGATGGTAATCAATCCATACACAGTTCTCGAAGGCCATGCAGTTTAGCGTCATGCGGTGAGGATGTGAGAGGATAGAAAAACGGGAGTGGGAACATGGTGCAACCCTTACAATCCTTTTATGAGTGGGGTTGTATGAGCGGGGCTAAGAAAGCCTACTCCTCAATACATAAGGATCCTCTAAGCAAACTATTCCCAAGGGGGATAGTGGAAGAGAAAAGCTTGGGGCTGGGGTCAAGACGAGGCGTCCGAGCATTCCTACGTATCACATTAAGATGGTAATCAAGCCACACGTAGTTCTTGAGGCGTGGTTTAGTGTTGTTCTAGATGAGAAATGTGTCTCAACTGGGTATATGTATGGTACGGCGGGTAACCCGACGTGGATGAGGATGTAATCCCACACCACACCGTACAATCCCATTAGAGAGCCAGAGTCGACGCAGGCCAAGGGGCCAGAGGCTGAGCCTCGGTCAGGAAGGCCTAACTGGCTTGCAGTTTAACGTCTTATAATAAGGACGGGGGCTGGGGGCCCGAGGAGGCCAAGGGGCTTGAGGCTGAGCCACGATCAGGAAGGCCTGACTGGCTTGTAGTTTAACGTCTTACAGTAAGGACGGGGGTTGGGGCCCGAGGAGGCCAAGGGGCCTGAGGTTGAGCCTCGGTCAGGAAGGTCTGACTAGCTTGCAGTTTAACGTCTTACAGTAAGGACGGGGGGAGATCTTAGTTTACGTTCATAGAGCTCGGACCATTTTGCCGTTTATCATCTTGCAGGACGAAGATGCAGTTTAAGGTCGTGCATGACCCTTTTTCCCTAGGCAATGTATCTCTTGAGGAACTTGGCGTTGGTGGGAGGGGTTATGCGATATCCGTCCGTGGTCACCAAGGAGTATGCTCCATTGGGGTAAACCTTATGGATGATATAAGGCCCTACCCATTTGGGTTCTAACTTGGGCGGTTTCCTATCAGGGATCATTGGTGCTCGAAGGGCCAGTACTAGGTCTCCCGGTAGAAAAGAACGGAGACGAACCTTCTTGTTGAAGAACCTCGCTATCTTATCCTGAAGCCTTTCCAGATTGTGCAGGGCCTGAAGCCGGTTCTCGTCCAGTGCTTCTAATTCAGCTAGATGGATTTCGGCTACCTCATCTGATGTCTGTTGATCATAGACTGTAGTGCGTAATGATGGCAGCTGGATCTCAATGGGTAGGACAGCCTCAGCTCCATACACAAGGGAATATGGGGTCACTTGGGTAGAGTTGCGAGTCGTCATCCAATAAGCCCAGAGGGCGTTGGGCAGCTTGTCCGGCCAAATTTTCTTGTTCTGACCAACCGTCTTCTGCAGAATGTTAGAGAGGGTTTTTTTGAATGCCTCGATCTGTCTGTTTTCCTGCACGTGGTAGCGGGAGGTATGGTTCGAATGGATGTCGTACTTGGCGACAATTTCTTTAGTTCAGCCGCTCGGAAGTTGGTGCCGTTATCAGTGAGGATGGCTTGAGGGACCCCAAACTGGTGGATAATATTGGAGCTCACAAAGTTGACGATAGAACGGGCCTTGACCTCTTTGAGTGGAACCACCTCTGCCCACTTGGAGAAGAAATCTGTTGCAGTCAGGATGAACCTACACTGGCAAGCTGTTCCCGGTGAATATGGTCCCACTACATCAAGTCCCCATACCGCAAATGGACAAGAGTACTTGGTGGGGTGGAGGGTCTCTGGAGTCCTATGAAAGAAGTTGGCGTGAAATTGACACGCGTGGAATCTCTTGGCATACCCAATACAATCGTGGATCATAGAGGGCTAGAAGTACCCCAACCTCCAGATTTGATGGGATAGCTTCGGCCCAGCTTGATGGGCGCCACAGGAACCAGTGTGAATCTCTTGCATAACTTGAGGAATCTCTACTCCTTGAATGCAACAGAGGAGGAAGCCATCGAAGCTCCGCTTATAAAGGATCTATTCAAGACTGGGGCCGCTTTGGAGGGTAAATTGCAGCGCGCGGCGTTGGATTCGCTCGCGCTCAGCCTGATCGTCCGGGAGGTGACCATTTTAAAGATACCCGAGAAAAGGTGCCCTCCAGTCGGGAGTGGCTTCGTCCACTGTGTCTGATGAACCCGGGACCCCTGACGTAGAGGGTCCGGTAGTGAGATGACTTACCCGTAGGCCATCATTGTCCTCTTGGGTGACGAGGGAAATGACTCTCTGGTGTGCCACATGTATGATCAAATCAACTTGATCGGGTTCTGCGAGCGATGCGCCTAATCCAGCCAAGGTGTCTGCTTGACCGTTCTATGACCGTGGGACATGGGTAATCTCTGGTCGAGAAGAGAACTGGGCCATTAGGCGGAGGGTGTACTCCATCAATGGTGCATGTTCTGGCTTCCTGACGACGTAGTCGCCATTAACCTGTTTGATTACCAGCTCAGAATCTCCTTTCACATGTAGATGGGGGACATTGATTTCAAGGGCCAACTCGAGGCCGGTGATGAGAGCCTGGTACTCTACCTCATTGTTTGTACAGCCTTCTGACAACAGGAACGAGTATGGCAGGGCGGCTTGCGCCGGGGTAATGAAGACAATACCTAGGCCCACTCTGTTGAGCCTAGGATCGTTGAGCCTCCTACTGGAGGGGCTCCGGGAGGAACCGTTGAAATGCATTTGGCAACATGGGATGACATGATCAACTGAGAGGATTGTCTAATCAGTAAAATCCAGGTCTAGGGATTGATCTGCGGAGGTTGGATGGGCAGCTAAAAAGTCTGCCAACGCCTGTCCCTTAATGTCCATCTGAGGTATGAACCTGATATCAAACTGCTAGAGAATCACCACCCACCGTGCTAGTCGGCCAGTCATCATGGGGCGGTTCAGGATGTACTTCAGTGGGTCTACCCGGGAGGCCAATTGTACCTCATGGTGCTGCAAGTAATGTCGCAACTTCTGTACGGCGAAGATGAGCACAAGGCAACTCTTTTCGATATGGGAGTATCTGACCTCTGTATCGAGAAGTATGCGGCTGAGATAGTAGGGACTGTTCTCGGTACCCCCGTTATTCTTCTGGGCGAGCAGTGCACTGAGGGATCTTTCCAGGGCGGTCACGTAAAGGACCAGCGGCTTTCCAGAGATGGGTGGCATCAAAACCAGAGGTTGGAGCAGATACTGCTTGATTTCCTTGAAGGCGATCCGACACTCCTCATCCCATTCGTAGGCAGCGCCCTTCTTCATGATCCGGGAAAAGCGCTTACACTTTCCAGCCAAATTCGCAATGAATCGGTGTACATAGGCTAAGTGGCCTTGAAGGTCTCGACGTTCCCGAACGTTGCTCGGGGGAGGAATTTGGCTGATGGCCTTGATCTTCTCTAGGTCGATCTCAATACCTTGGTATCTAACAAAAAATCCCATAAACTTCCCAGAGGTGACCCCGAAGGCACACTTCAACGAGTTCATCTTCAGGTGATGAGAACGGAGGAAACCAAACACCTTATCAAGGTCTTTGAGATGGTCTTGGCACTTACATGATTTGACCAATAGGTCATCTACGTAGCATTCTACCAGCGTCCTGAGAATCGGCTTGAATATGCGATGCATGGCCCTCTGATAAGTGGAACCTGCATTTTTCAAGCCGAAGGGCATAACCTGGTAGCAAAAGGTACCTTGGGGATCCCTGAAGGCAGTGGAATCCTCGTCCTCGGGGGCCATATGGATCTAGTTGTACTCAGAATACCCATCCATGAAAGAGAGAGCTTGGAACCCGGCCGTGGAATCAATCAAGAACTCCGTCCCCAGGAAGTCATCCTTTGGGTAGTGGTGATTAAGGTTGCGGAATTCGATGTAGAATCTGATCTGACCATTCTTCTTGCTGACTGGCATAATGTTGGAAAGCCACTTGGGGTACTGGAATTCCTTAACGAAGTTGGCTTTGATAATCTTGTCATCTTCGACCTCAACCATAGCACCATGAGAAGGGTGCATCTTCCCGGGAGGCTGCTTAAACCCATGATGGTTTTCCGGGAGGCCCAGACGGTGAATGACTACCTGAGGATCTAGTCCTAGCATCTCGTTGTAACTCCAAGCAAACACATCACGGTGTTGTTTGAGGAATTCTATGTACTGCTGCCGCTCCTCGGGGGACATGGCTTCACTGATCAATGTGGGTTTCAGATCTGCCTCGCTACCAAGGTTCACCTGTACTAGTTCATCAACCGTGGTAGAGACGCCTTCCTCAATGGCGGCGGGAGCATCCTCCAGGTCTTCCTCTCCACCCGTGGGGGGATTTCCCGCCACGGGAGATAATTCTGGGCTTTCAAAGCCTGAGGGGAAGCTGGTGCCAGCTTGGGCAGCAGTGGTCATCATATCCGGAGACTCACTCGCCATTGAGAACATAGAAATGAAGGCAGTCGACCCTATCCCAACTGGCCTTCGGCCTAAGGGTCCACGTTTAATGATATCAAAGCAGTGGTGACGTGTCGGCCTGAGTCGGTTGATTCCATCCCGGCTGAAGAGACACGTATGGCATACCGCCGTTGTCATAATCTTGACATTCTGGTACCATACAGGGGTAGGAGGTTCCGGGATCACCTGAGCCTAGTTGATGTAGGAGTACGAGGTGATTTTCCGTCGTCGCTTGGACACGGGAGCATGCCTTCCTTGTGTACCCGAAACAACAAAACATTGCCCCATGTCAGGGGTCTTGTCCTCTAATCGGTGGATTGGGAGGATGTAGGCGTCATCCATGCTTTCCCAGGGATCACTTGTGACCGGGGTGGGTTCATCCTCACTTACTAGGATTTTCATATCATTACTCTTGTAATAATCAACATCCAGATAGTGGGCCTCACAAGAGGCGAAAGGAGACACATCTCCTTGGAGCACGCCTACTCGACCGTTGAGTGAGTATTTGAGGCGCTGGTGATACGACTAAGGGACCACTGCATGCAGATGGAGCCATGGACTACCCATCAATGCGTTGTAGGCGGTGTCCTGAGAGACGACCATGAACTCGGTGCTGGCAATTAAGCTACCGAACTGAGTCTTCAGGAGGATCTTGCCGACTGGGGTTTTCTCGGTCCTATCATACACCAAGATTATGTGGTCAGAGGGAGTAAAATCACTTTCAGACAGACCCAGCTTTCGCAATGTCCGAGTCGGAATTAGGTTGATTATAGAACCCGTGTCAACGAGGCAGCGGCGAACATCCACACCATTGAAGTGGCCAGTAATGTACAACGGGAGAATATGCCCCTTTATAGGAGGGTCCTCATCTTCACCAGAGAACGAGATAACCGCCTGACATTAGGCGTTCTCAATTGTCTCGGCACGGAAGGCTTCTATAGCTGATACCTCCATCTCAAACTGGAGGGGGCTCCTTAGGGCTCGGCAAGTGCCTCGCGCATTTCAGATGATAGGCGAAGGGCCTCAAGGATAGAAATCCTTTCCATAATTCCGACCAGGTGCTTCAAAACATCATACTTTTGTGGCAAACGTGAACCTCTGCCTACAGGAGGTCGTTCAACATTTGGAGGCATAGAGGGTCCTGCTGGTTGAACCGGCGGTCGGCTAGTACTGGGTACATCCTACTGCCTACTAGTTGAAGCCTAGAGGGTAGTTGCTGGACTAGGATCAGACAACGGAGACTGGATTGTAGCCAGGAAAGAATGACTATGATACGAATGAGGCAGCTCTTCCTGATCTAGTAGCACAAACGGCGGTGCAGGTACAGCTGAGGGTGTTAGATGGGGTTGCGCGTGCTGAGCAATGCGCTGAGCCTGTTGTCTTCTGAAGGTTCCAGCTGCTTCAGGCGTGCCCAGATGATACCATGGGCATGGACGACTGTTTTTCGAGCCATCTAGTCATCGTATTTCTGGGATCCATGGTTGGGAACCTGCTGCCACTCGCCTTCACTGTCGCTACTGATCTCTGACCCTGCAAAGACACCCGCCACTTGTGCTGGTGTCGGGCCCAACCTGACTATGTTGTTGTTGACCTGGTCTTGAATCCAGTCTTTAAACACATATAATTTCTTGAGGGTGTGCCCCAGAATCTGATGATAAGGACAGTACTTGGGGTGATCGGTGAGATTCACCTCTATCGGCCTTCGGCACTCAGGTAGGCGCACAATCCCTTGCTCTAGAGCACTTCAGAAGTAGCCAGGGACTTGATTTTTGTTGAACGAATAAGTCTGGTACCTTCTTTCTGGATAGGGGGCCCTGGGGGCCTGGCCCTGACGAGGGGCCGGAGGGGCCTGCCGAGGAGGTGGTGCCTGATTGTCTCGTCTAGTTGGAGGTGGCACATTGTGCGGGGGAACCTGTCGGTTCTGAGGCGGTCGCTGCTGGGCAGGAGCATGTGCTTGAGGTGGAGGACCTCTGCGGGGTTGCGGGGATGGTGTCGCTGGTAGTAATTTCAGCTGCCTAGGGGTTTCTATTTGGGCCACCGCGGTGGGTTCGGCTCTGGCGGTCCTCCTGGCTGGGATCATAGGGGGCAACGAACGTGCCTGACTAGCCTGTTGCAGAGCCTCCTCAAGGTGCTGAACCTTATCTGAGGAATCTCTGAACCCTCCATGGTAGTTCTGGGTAATTAGGGAGGTTACCAGCTCCGTTTTGACGTTCCCCACAGACAACGTCAGTAATTACTCCTGAGTCAGTGGCATGTCAAGGTAATACATAAGTCCCTTCCACCGGGTGATGAAATCTACGACTCGCTCATCAGGGCTTTTCTTGCACTTGAAGAGGTCTGCAATGCTGGTCTTCAGCGTGGTGGAGCTGAACTATTATAGGAACTGCCGACGGAGATCCTCCCAACTGGTCACCGATCCGATAGGGAGCTGGCTGTACCAGACGAATGCGGGACCTTCCAATGTCTGTACGAAACATCGGAGCTTGGCGGCTTCTTGCTGGGCTGGGGTCCCCAGCATGGTGCCACACTTGGATGAAAAATGAACCAAGTGCTGTGGCGGGTCCCCTGTCCCGTTGAAGGGCGATAATGTGGGGTTCCCAAAACCCGGGGGTGCGGGCATATCATCCACCCACGCGGGATATGGCTTGACATCCGGTGGGACCGCCACATGCTGCCTTTCCAACGCTTCGAGGCGGGCTGTGAGTGCCGCTATAAGATCATCCGGGTGGGGGTCCCTATCTTGACGGGGATCCCTAATCGCAAGTGTGTTTCCAGGCTCTTCAACACGTTAGATGGCTTCAGCAGCTCGTGGATCGACTGGCGGAACGACCTGTGGGGCGACTGGGGGAACCCGGGATGGATTCTTCAGATTGCCCCGTCGTTCAGGGGGGGGGGGGGTGTGGCGAGACGTATCACGCCCTCTTGCGGTAAGTTTCGGCTTCTGCCCTATCTACGAAAGTAGCATGATAAGGGTTGCCCGGAGGCATCTCACTGGGGGGAAATTGTTCCTGCCCCTACTGCCCCGGCCTGGGATTACCATAGTCGGGTCGCCACTCTACGGCGCACTCAGCCAAGAGTTCGTCAACCAGCCTCTTCTGCTAAGAAAGATGATGGCGTAACGTGGCCTTCTAGGGATCTTTGTCCATTCTCTGCACAGAGCCAGACGGGTCTGAGTGCTTGATTGTTCCAACGTGCTCCTTACCCTTGCCAGTATTTCAACCGAGTACCAGAGACTTGGTGGGTACATGGTAGCCTAGCAGGTTCCTCTGGTGATGGGTAACCCTCCCTGATGGTTCCAGCAGTGGCGGTACTCCCTCGAAGGGTAAGTCTCCATCAAGAAATTCAAGATCGTCTTCCTTGTCCACTACATCAGCCATGTGGACCGCGACCCCTCTCGAGGGCATGTCCTCAATGTCGCATAACGAATCGGGCTACCATCGGATTGGGTCGAAGAGGAGAGCGGCATAGTTTCCCCAACCACAAACTTGCACATGGGGGGTATGTTCCCTGATGACTATGCGGAGTACTTTTAAACTCTGAACACATTTCCATTGAAGGGCACTCTGACGGCCTGGCGACTCAGGGTGCTGGGCCACAAGGAGTGCGGCCAAATCGATCAGGCGGCATTTCTCGTCGATTTCTTCAAAGTGCTCTCGACGTCTGGGGTACACCACCCATTCGTAAAAAAGGCGGAAGTGTGTCACCCACAGGGTTCGACAAAAGCACCCCACTTCTTTAGGGGTAAGGGACTCTGGTGCGCGAAAGTTCAGCACCGCCGTCGGCCAGAACTTCTCCGGGAAGTAATCCGCTGCGAGAATGCTCCAGAAGCTCCTGGGTTCGGACTCGGGGTATGGCCCTGTATTTCCCCACTCGTCAACCGGGGGCGGCTGAGGGACCGGTAGCGGTACAGAGGCGGACCTCTGGGATAGTAAACTCGGTGGCGGAGAATACGGCAAATGAGCTGACTGGCCGCTGAATTCTGGGCCATCCTTCGAAGAGTGAGGTGACTTGGTCATGATGTCATCATACGATGGGTTGATAGCCACAGCTTCCGGAACAGGAGTCGCGGCTGCCGACGATATTTCATGTCGTCTCTCTACCGCCATTGGACCCCAAAATAGCTCTCTGTGATCTCTGGTAGAGGTAGAGGAAACTTCTGGTGACAATGGTGGTGATTGCACAGTCGAGACCTGCATAATTTCCACGATTTCTTCCTCCTGGATGTACCTGCAGAGAGAGATGGGAATCTGGTGGACCTCACATTCTGGGTGAATGAGGCTAACGCGCCTGGTTCCTGCCCCAGTCCTTGATACGAAGGAGCGGGGAGAAGGTTCCATCGCTGAGTCGCATTCCACTTCAGAATCCGAGAAATGAGCCAGTTTGATATCCACCAGGGCCTTCCCAGGACTCTTCTTGTGGCGGTGACGACCCGCTCTTCTACCCCGGGGTGGCTCTTTGGGACAGGGTTGATTCCCAATATGTAGTCTTGGGGCGGCGCTGGCACCATGGAAGAGAGGGCCCCCGCTCGATGTGGTCGGGGTGTGAGGGGCACCAGGGAAAATGTCAAAGGGTAGATGGGGAGGACCACCATGGATAGTGCGGGCGGACCGAGGCTGACCTTCACTCCCCAAGTTGCCGGAGCGAGGACCTTCTCCGGTTGCAGAGAGGACGTAGGGAGGGCCCCCACGTTGGAGAAGGACCGAGTGGGAAATGCCTTTAGATCGGTGGTCGGGGCAGGAGGATGGACTCCATACCCTGTATAGTGGGCGTGGGAAAGGTTTCCGCGCTGAGCGTCACTGCCGCGGGGCAGGTCTTCCTTCGGGATGGGGGTAGCACGAGGCATACCTCCATGAAGAGCTTCGGAGCGGGGAAGGCCCACGCTCTATTGAGTAGTGGTACGGGAGGTCCTCCATATGGGGTGACATCACCATGGGTTAGTTCACAGCGATCATCGCTCAGGCCTGCAAACCGGAGAGTCAACCCAGTGTGCCCGTGGGGCGGTTGGGGTCTTGATCCTGGTTGGGTGAAGGAGTGCCCCTGCTCAGTGTATGCAGGGACTCCATGATGCACGTCGGCGGTGGCTCGGGCCACTATAGCTGTTGATGTCGACGCATCTGGGAGAGCGTCCTCAGCCCGGGCCCGGCGCTGACGTCGGGTCAGACGAGCAGGCGCAGGTGGTGTAGGGGCATGACCTGCATGCTCTTCCTGCAGAGTTGGACGGCGGCGCTGATGCAGCCGAATGGGTGCCCCTGCCTGGAGCCCTTGGTTCAGGACCCTGACCGGGCCAAGCCGGACATCACCCGCCTCACTAGCGAAAGGCAAGGAGTCGTCGAGACGTTCTGGGGACAGGCTCCCAAAACGATTGAACGTTGGGGTGGGGAGCAAGGGCTCCCTGCGCGGCCTGGTAGGGCGGCGTTGACGGCGGGGCCTAGATGCCTCCAGGTCTAGGCGGGCCATATCCTGATTTGGGATGACCCCTTCTTCCTCGTACCTGTGTACAAGGTTGTTTATCACCCTTCGCTGGATGATCTCTGATGGGAGAAGGGGACGTGGGCACCCCGTAATCCGTGATGTAGCGACCGTCGTGGCGGTAGTGGAGCCATGCGGGGTGGTTGTGCCGGTGTTTCCCCTTCCCCTGCGCAGGCGAGCGGGCGGTGATCGTGTGTCCGCAACAGCAACATAGTTCCTGGAAAACGATGGGATCAACTCATCAGCACTACGAGGAAAAGGATCGACAACCAGTGCCCCAACGTCCTTCCATTCTCCACGTCTCTAAGAAGGATCCACACCAACACATTACAGAACGGAGTGCCCCAGGTTATATTGCCCCGGCTTCTGGTGAGTTTCACAATAGGCCCGCTATTTTCTTGGCGGGACCAGGCACCAGATATCCGGATCTGGTGACACATCAATCTACTGGTGTCTCGAACGCTACTAATCCCCACATTGAGGAGAATAATTTCACGTCAGGTTCACCATTTCTGTTTCCGACGCATTCGCCGGGGCACGAGCATCCGTCTGTCCGCAGAGGAGGACGCGCTACACTATTGCCCCGCATTCCCGCTTTCCAAAGGCAGGTGACATTCTCTCCTTATTCAGGGGCGTCTGCTCCTTGATCGAAACAGGATGATGGGATGTTGGTTCTTCCTTCTGCGGATTCCTCCTCAGAACTCGTCACCTAGTCCGGGTCTCCCTCATAGATTTAATATTTTGTTGATGAAACTCTTCCTAGTGCCATGTTTCCATGGACGCCAGTTAATTACACTGCTTCTGTCGGGACATTCCAAAGGGTCCGGTTAGGG
This sequence comes from Viscum album, assembly GCA_963277665.1. NCBI lineage: Eukaryota > Viridiplantae > Streptophyta > Magnoliopsida > Santalales > Viscaceae > Viscum > Viscum album. The sequence goes on along the minus strand of OY728139.1, from coordinate 1,221,212,828 downwards.
CAGCAACCTTCAGTCAGGGAAGTAGTCACGTTGAGGCATCATTAGCGTGTCTGGATGCTGAGGAACCGGCATGTCTGTCTATTATCCCTAGTCATAGGGCTTCTCGAGGGCACGGAAGCCCGCGGCATCCCACATCGATCATGGGGAATTATATGCCATAGACACATATCTGAGGTTTTCCTTAGCTTCCTTTGTTTAATACAGGGTATTCCGTGTGTTTAACATTCAGCAGAGACAGATCAGCCCGATCAGAGCATTAGCTAGAATGGATCGGATTGTGGGATTTCCCTTGAAGGGGTGCCGATACCGAGACCATCCCATGGGCGGCCATGAAGAGGAGCAGACTGACATGGTCTCACCGGGATATGATGGTCCGGGCGAGAATCAGGGTGGATGATGGATGGATGAATGAAGTGGAGGGGGAATGGCAAGGTACCATCGCCAGGGTGATGGTGAAGTTGGGATTGAGCCTCGAAGAGACCTCCTATGTACCCTCGTGGTAGGGAATCAAAGTCCACATAGTTTGGGATGGTGCTGGTGAACCGGCATGAAGGTGGACCTTGGTTCGATGGATGTCGTCGGCGAATCAAAGAGAAGGTGGGCCTTGGTCCGATGCATCAGTGAACCGACATGAAGGTGGACCTTGGTCCAAATAGTGTGGGGCATACACACTAGGCTGCCCGGGTGTGGTTGAACCGACGTGAAGAAGGTCGGAGTGACCAAAAGGTGGTGGGCTTGAAACACTGAGAGGCTTCTTACATACCATGTCATGACATGGATCAAAGACCTCGTAGTTCAGGTTGGACATTGGAAGGCCGACGTGAATGAGGAGGACCAGGAGGGTCCTAGTGGTGGTGGGCTTGGACCTCATGGAGGCTTCCTACGTACTATGTCGTGACATGGATCAAAGACCACATAGTTCAGAGGGGCTTTTTCGGCGAACCGACATGAAGGTGGACCTTGGTCCGAGGGGTGGTGGGATTGAACCAATGGAAGGCTTCCTACGTACCATGCCTTGACATGAATCAAAGACCTCATAGTTCAAATGATGGAGTTTGTTAGTGAACCGACGTGAAGGTGGACCTTGGTTCAATGGGTGGTGGGCTTGAACCTCTAGAAGGCTTCCTACGTACCATGCCTTGACATGGATCAAAGACCTCATAGTTCAAATGATGGAATTCGTCAGCGTACCAACATGAAGGTGGACCTTGGTCCAATGAGAGATGGGCTTGAACCTCGGGGAGGCTTCCTAGGTACCATGCCTTGACATGGATCAATGGAATCGTAGTTCAAAGGGTTTCATCGGTGAATCGACGAGAAAGTATACCCAGGGGTCCACTAGTGGTGGGCTTGAACCTCGTGAAGGCTTCCTACGTACCATGCCTTGACATGGGTTAACGTCCTCGTAGTTCGGATGGTGGGTGTTGGCGAACCGATGTGAAGGAGGGACCTTTGTCCAAAGGGGAATGGGCTTGAACCTCAGAGAGGCTTCCTACATACCATTCCTTAACATGGATCAAAGTCCTCGCAGTTCGGGTGGTGACAACGGCTTGCCGTCGGACTGGAATGCAGTTTAACGTCATGCTGGACGAAGGTAGAACTCGACGTGAATTGGATGACGGGTGGGCTTGAACCTCGTGGAGGGTTCCTACGTACCATGCCTTGACATGGATCAAAGATCTCGTAGCTCAAATGGGTGTGCATTTTAATGTCATGCGGGACAAGGGCATACAGTTTAACATCATGCTGGATGAGGGCATTGTCATGGCCAATGCCAACTCTAAGCCCACATGAGTCATGCTCGGTGTGAGAAACAAGAGACAACAAGGACCTGACGATCACGCCGCAAAGGGTGCGTCCGTGAGAAGCGAAGAGGGGCTTACGCATTAGGCGGCCCATTAGTGCTGGGACTTACTCCAGGATGGAGGCCCGAAGTGCGGCAAAGCGCAACAAAAGAGGGATTTGGGACCAATGATGGGAGGTTCCTCGTTCCCTATCACGCCCTCCACTGACCTTGGTAGTGGGGAAGTATGGAGATGTAGGGGTCAAGCCATCCGTTGGGGAACTAGGGTTACCCTTCTCCCGAGAACATACGTCGCTCCAATAAGGAGGATATCATCCCTTATGGATGGGTGATTCCACTCCCGTGGAGACAAGTGGCGTAAAAAATGTTCGAGCTGGGGGGACCCTTCGTGCGAGGCATGAGCTCGGGTCACAGTTTAACGTCATGTGTTGAGAACGTGGTGCTTGGCAGTTTAACGTCCTGCAGCTCGGACGAGGCGGGTTCACTCCACACCCCTAGGACTTACATAACTGGTACCCTTGGCTCCTTGGGGGAAGGAAGGTACCAGTAAGACCGTGGTCAAGGGGGGTTGTAGAGCGAACCATCGAGGGGTCCACATTATCGTGGCTATGCGATGAAGCAATAGCCATTAGTGTGCCTATGCGAAGGAGAATTAGGCGAAGCAATGCTACGAGTAGTATTGTCCATGGGACTTTGAAATCACATCTTGCGTACCTGGAGGGTCGCACGGGAAGCGGAATTTACAAGAAAAGGAGTGTGCTTCATGAAGCGGAGTGCCTTGGCCTTAGCATGGGGCATAGGTGTGAGCCGAGGGTGCTTCGCGAAGTAGTACAGTATTCGCGGAGCACTACCTCGCGAAGAAGAGGTGCCTCACGAAGTAGGGTGCTGCGAAGCAGTGTGCTTCGTGATGTGTAGCGATCCTGCCTTAGAATAGGGATCACTAGTACAATTTGGGTGTTTTGCGAAGCATAAACGCTCCACGGCTGCCCGGGTTCCCTTGGGAATCCCCCTCCTTCGTGAATGCCCTTGAGCTTCACGATGGGCATCTATCTCGGAAGAGGGGATCAAAACGAGAAAAAGTGAAGACGTCACGCGAAGTAGAAGTACCTCGCGAAGCTCATGATTCCCATGGGAAATGAGTGCTTCACGATTTGGGAGAGGAGAAGCCGAAAGGTCATATTGTCCATCCCCGGGACTCAGGTAGAGCCCCGTATTTATAAGAAAGAGGCGCCGTGAATCAGAACTCCCGTACTGCCTCCGGTGCTTCGTGGCGCGCTCGCGAACGCCAAATGCGTTCGCAGAGAGGTACCGCCTCCGGTGCTTCGCGATGGGCTCGCAAACTTCAAATTCGTTCGTGGAGAGGTACCACCTCTGGAGCTTCGCAGTGGGCTCGTGAATGTCAAATTCGTTCGTGGAGAGGTACCACCTCTGGAGCTTCGTGAGACCGCGATGCTCGGGGTGCTCCGCGTCGGTGCTTCGCGAGGCAGCGTGCCTGCCTTCTTTCTTGTCCCTTCATTTCATGCAATATTTTGGCGCCAACTGTCCTGCACTTGGCTATGCTACCATAACACCCGTAGGAGAGGAACTAACCGGCCTCAGAGAACCTTCATTTATTTATCAACGACACGAATCAGATGCTCCTCATAGGATGAATATTCTTGAAGCTCAACCTCCTCAAGCTGAAAGATGTGAGATGGGTCTGAATGATAGCGGCGCAACAGAGATACATGGAAGATGTCGTACATGGCTTGGTACCTCTGTGGTAACTGCAAATGATTGGCAACCGGCCTGAATTTCTCCAGAATCTCACATGGCCCCACATACCTCGGTGAAAGTTTACCCTATCTCTTGATCCGTCTGTGTCACAACCTCGGCGAAACATGTAACAAAACCCGATCACCAACCACGAACTCCCAAGGTCGTCTGCGGTGATCAGAATAAGACTTCTGATGAGACTGCACGGTAGCCATCTGCTTCTGAATTAGTTGGACCTACTCAGAAGTCTCCTGCATGAGACGTGGTCCCAGTAAAGCTGCCTCAACGACCTCTAATTAGAACAAGGGTCATCGGCATGGCCTACCATATAAATCCTCATATAGTGCCATCTCAATAGTTGCCTAGAAACTGTTATAATAGGAAAACATGACTAAGTGTATATGCTTCTCTTAAGAGCCCCCAAAGTCTAGGACGCATGCATGCAGCATGTCCTCAAGCACCTGTACCATATGCTCTGACTCACAATCTGTCTGAGGGTGGTAAGCTGTGTTCAGAAGCCCCTGTGTACCCAGTGCCCTCTGAATAGTCTTCCAGAAGTGTGATGTAAAAGGGGTGTCCCTATCTGAAACGATAGAATGAGGGATCCCATGAAGGCGTACAATCTCTCGGATATACAACTTCTTGAGCTCGTCAACGCGGAAGGTCTCCTTGATCGGAAAAAAGTGTGCTACCTTCGTGATTCTGTCCACAACAACCCACGACATCATTGCCTCAAGGTGACCTCGGCAATCCAGTCACGAAATACATCGCGACATCATCCCATTTCCACTTCGGGAAGGGTAACTGCTGTAACATTCCGGCTAGCCTATGATGCCTTGCCTTCACCGATTGATAGGTGGAAAACCTCGTAACAAGACAAACTATATCTCTCTTCATACCCGACCACCGGTACTAAAATTTCAAGTCACGGTACATCTTGGTAACCTCGGGATGAACTGCCCAAGATGAAGCATGAATCTCCCACATCAGCTCCTCATGTATATCCCATGGAACCCATACTCATCCATGGAAATGCAGAACCTCACCATCTCCTATCGTCCAACCCGGAGGAGGGTCCTAATGTGCCACCGACTCCCGTAGAACTAGGTCTTCTGGATCATATGGCTATCTCATCCTCACTCTATCCAGGAGGGTAGAGGTCACAACTAAAGATGAAAGATAGGTCTTCCCCTGACTATCGTGCACCTCCAAATGAATCTCAGAGAGCAAAGCCATAAGCCACCACTCACCACTGGCCTCTTGCATAGCCTATATCTGAGTCTTCCTGCTCAGTGCATCAGCTACTGCATTACCTTTTCCAAGTGTGTAGGAAAGCTCAAAATCAAAAGAATGTAGGTATTCGACCCACCTTCACTGCCTCCGATTCAAGTCACGCTGAGTAAAGATATACTTGATACTTTTGTTGTCATTGAAAACCAAAAAATTCTCTCCTAATAGATAATGTCTCCAACAGCTCAACGCATGTTCAATTGCAGCCAACTTGAGATCATGCGTCGGGTAATTGCTCTCATGTGGCCTCAACTACTGAGAACCGTACGCAACAACTCGACCACCCTGCATCAACACTTCTCCCATACAAATACCTGATGCATCACAATAAACTGTATAGATCTTTCCCTGCTCAGGGAGTATTAGGATCGGTGCTGATGTCAACCTCCCTTTCAGGTCCTGAAAGGCTATCTCGCAAGCTTCTGACAAAAAACAATTCACACCCTTCTTAGTCAAACCCATCAACGGTGCTGCTATGTGGGAGAATTCCTATTTGAAGCATCTGTAGTAACCAACAAGCCCCAAGAAACTCTGTATCTCAAACACATTCTTAGGCTGCTTCCAGGAAAATATTTCTCTCACCTTCTCTGGGTCAACTGCAACTCCTGCCTTTGAGATGATATGACCCAGGAAGTGAATCTGGTCCATCCAAAAGTGGCACTTTGAGATCTTAGCATATAGCCGATTCTCTGTCAGTGTACTCAATACGATCTCAAGATGGGTGGAATAGTAATGTTGAGTGTGAGAGTACACCAAAATATAATCCAAGAAAACTACCACAAAAGAGTCCAGATAAAGATGGAACACACAATTCATCAAAGCCATGAAAACTGCTAGCGCGTTCGTGAGTCCGAACAACATAATCATTTACTCGTATAGACCATACCTGCTCCTCAAAGCTGTGAGAGGTATATCAGATGGTCTAACAAGCAGTTTATGATATCCTGATCTCAATTCAATCTTCGAGAACACTCGTGCTCCACAAAGTTGATCAAAAAGATCATCAATCCTTAGAAAGGGATATCGGCTATTAACCGTCAATTGGTTCAACTTTCGATAATCCACACAGAGTCTAAGGGTACTGTCTGCTTTCTTTGTAAAAAGGACCGACAAACCCCAAGGAGAAGTACTGGTTTGGATGAAACCCTTTCCCTATAACTCCTCTAACTACCTATTGAGATCCTGCAACTCGGGTGTGACCATCCTATAAGGAAGAATAGACACCGGTGCTACTCCTGGAACAAGATCGATAGAGAAATCCACCTCACACTCTGGAAGAAGACCTGAAATGTCGTCCGGGAAGACATCCCTGAAATGATCAGCCACTGGAGGGAAATCCGTCTGACAAGTCCCCTAATTATCCAGATATAAACTCGCAATCTAGGTCGTGACTCCACCTCGCTGACGACGCTCTGGTCCAACTCGACTCGCCTGAACATCCCATTCACCCTTGTATAGAAACTCTCCGCCCTCTGGTGAAGTGAAACTCACCCTGTGACAATAGCAGTCTATAGAGGCTCGAAACGGAACCAACTAGTCCATCTTGAGAATGACGTCATAAGATGTCATCTCTAAGATATAAAGGTCCCAAAGAAAGTGACACCCATCGACCTCATGGGGGAACTCCTTGCACTGATGAACACTAGACATTCTAGTCCCTAATGGTTTGTTTATAATCATGATATCATAAGAAGTAGAAACACAGATCCCAAGGATCTCCACAATAGGTATAGATATGAAACTATGTGTAGCACCTGTATCGAAAAGTAATGAAGATAAGACAGAAGCTACTATAATAGTACCACTGACTGTAGAAGGTCCGGGATCTTGGTTTTGTTGGGTCTGTTGCACTGCATATGCCTGCCCAATGCCACGACCCTATGACACAGCCTGGCTACACTAAGCTATCCCGCCCTGCTACCTCTGAGATCCTAGTGTCTGGCTTCCACAACCACGACCACCATCTCTACCTGCACGCCCTGACGTATTCCAGTTCCCTGACTGGTAAGAAGCAGTTGGTCCTGCCCCCGCACGGGGAGTCTGCACAGAACCCCTCTCACTCTCCATCGGTGGAAATACCCTTCAAAAGTGCTGCAGATGACCCATCTTGCCTCAAGCTTGGCACTCCACTAGATCACGTGGACAATGCGGTATCTTGTGCCCCTTTTTACCACAGAGGTAGCACCTGACCTGACCACCTGAAACATCCTTCTGGATGGTACTGCCAACCTGAGAGAAGTCCATCTATCTATTTCTCTTGTCATCAGAAATAGTACCAGTGACTGTTGCTGAACCACCTTGGCCCACACCACTAGCTTCCTGCAGGTTCCTTTCTGTAATCAGTGCCTGATTCACAATAACATGTAATGAAGGCAACCTGAAAACATTCAGTAGTGCTCAGATGTCATATCGGAGACCATCCTCAAAGAGCCTGGCCCTCAACATCCCATCACCCACCAGAACGGGTGAAAAACACTGAAGCTCGGTAAAGTGAGCAGAATAATCCATCACCGACATAGCGCCCTACTGCAGATTCATGAACTCTTGAGCTCTATCTACCCTCAACGTCTCTGGGAAAAAGAAGTCATAAAAGGCTGCCTGAAAATATTCCCACGACATGTCTTTGTGATGCTCTGATAGGGTGGTAACATCCCACCACCTCTTGGCGGAATCATGCAGTGTATACGTCGCGTGCTTGACCCTCTGTCCTGGAGACATCTCAAGGTGCTCTAAAATAGTCTGCATCGATCCAAGCCAAGACTCCGCAGCCTATGGTCTGTCATCCCCAGAAAACGTAGGCCGATGCTGCTACTGGAAGATACGTGTCAGCTCATCCATAGATGTGGCTGTCGGCAATGCTTCCTGAAAGGTCTTCATAAACCGCATAAATCCTTCACGGAGCTGCGCCTCTGCACCAGTTTCCGGTATAATAGTTGGCTCTGCATATGGCTCTACTGGAGGGTCCACTGGTAGCCCATGGCCCACCATCTCTGGAGTATAATCGTTGCCTCTCTCTTGGCGAACAACGTGCTGTCGTATAGGCGGAATGGCACTACAAGGTCTGAAACACACCTCAGAACAAGATTATCAACGACCTAAAATGAAGAATCCCAAAAGGGAACAAAAGGAAGAAGGAATTTCGAGATTTGAAAAACAAGACTACACGACATGTATACTGACTACACGGCGTGTACTTGACTTCCCTTCCCTGCCCGGGTCCTTCCACATTGCTAAGCTACATGACTCCCATTGAAAAAAACTACACGGCGTGTAAATAGACTACAGAGCATGTATGGTGTAATTTTCCAACTGCCCGTGTCATTTGTGACACGGCCGACTACTCGACTTGACACTACACGGCGTGTTATTCCCACAAACGGTGTGTACACCATCCTGTTTCCCAGCCACAAAGCTAACTCCACACAGTCTGTCCTCGGACAAGACTACACGGCATGTCCCACATGTACACGACATGTACTAGACGAGCTCCACCAACCCGTGTTGTTAGCTACAAGTCTGGACACACGGCTCACACTACATGGCATGTTCGATATACACACGGTGTGTACTCGAAGGGATTACACCGACCCTTGTTGTTAGTTACACGGCCGGGTCCATAGGTCAAACTACACGGCATGTTCTATAATGGACACAACGTGTATTTCTTTCGGTTTCCTTCGCCCATGTTTTTAGTTACACGGCGAACACCGGGTCAACACTACACGTCGTGTACTTCTGGTACACGATGTGTTCGCCCCAAGATCTTCCCTTCCCCATTTCACCTCCCACATGGTTTGTGACACGGGAAGAGACTACACGGCATGTAATTATGGTACACAACATGTACTTAAAAAGTTTTCTTTTCTTCCTGAACAGAAGAACATACACGGCGTGTGTAAAACACTGCATGGCGTGTATACTGGCTTTTCCGGACAATATGCCTCAGAAACTTCCCCAGAACCCAGAAAATACTGATTATCAACACCTAAGTGTCAAATTCTGATCCATGAGGGCCCATTCTCCACAAGAATCAATGTTTGACATCTTATCTGTGTTATAACATAATAAACAGCCATTGATCCACCAAATTCCGGTCAATGGGGGCCCATACACCCCAAAAAACAAAGTTCAACATTCATTCTATAAACTGGATCATAAAAAATACCCTATCACATAGAAGTTATTTATCAAGAAGCTATCATAACAACATGCTTTTCTTAGCACAATAACTATCACAACAACATGCAATTTCTAATACACCTACATGGCATGGAACTATGCATGGCATGTGATTTCTAACATGTTCCTAAATGATGCATGATATGAAATACCCTAATCTCATCAGGTTGCATCTAAATAGAACCCATCAAAAAATTATAAACAGCACAATCACAAGTGCGTCACCGAACGGTGAAATCAAATCGACTGTAGAATTGCAAAATTAGTAAAATTGCAATACGAGGTAAATTGGATTTTCCCTATACACAGGTTAGCTACTCTCAGGCACAAATTATTACCAACTACCGTTATGTCATATCCCTGACTAAGGATCAAAATAGTAATTCAAAGAAAAGAAACCCTATAATACCACTTTTTAACGTCCCGGTTCTGGGTGCCACTCTACGGGTTCCCCGAACCCAATTTGAAATATGACCTCAAGCGTGTTTCCCCAAACAGCATTTTAATATCACATTAAATTACATATATAGTTATAGGTAGTTAAAATAGCCATGGCCTCAGCCACACGACACCCCAAATAGGGGTTCGTAGCTCAAAAACACACAAAACGCACGACAGTTGGAAAAATAAACACCAAGCCACCTACCTTAAACATCAATGAACGATATACGTGAATGTTGCCTTCAAAAATGTCCAAGAATGATGTAGATCTGAGGTAAAATAAATTTTACATAAATGCAAATAACATCTATTAGAAGAATAATTGGCAAGAGACACACCGGGAGAAGGAAGCTCTTACCTGTGCAGTTCAAACAAGATCATCCGAGGCGGAAACGGATTCCTGACATACGCTCAGTGGATCTCCAAAGCTCCAACCTTCCTCTCTCAATCCCTCAACCTGTTCTAATCCTTCCCTATGAGCATGGGAGGCTACTGTCCATTTTAAGTGAAAAAACAAAGTACACGGCATGTACTTCTGAGTACATGGCATGTACTTCCCATTTTTTAACTGTTCCTCAAGCGGTTTCCCGCCAGCGTGGCACTGTTCATCTGCCGACACGACTACACAACATGTCTTCTTGAGAACACGGCGTGTTCTTTCACACAACTGGCCACCGCCTTAATATTCGACTTCCTACTGACTACACATTGTGTAAGATACCACTACACAACATGTATTTTGTTCCTACACCCTTCATCACTAACATGGCCACACGCCCTGTGTACTCATCTCACACAGCCAAAAGTACACTGCGTGTGGAAAAGTACAAGACATGTACTTTCCAAAATTTTTGATTTTTACCCATTTTCCCTATTTTCTCAAAAACACTTATGGAAAAGAGAAAAAAAGAAACCCATACCTCAAATAAAAGAAACGGATTATTACACCTAATCTTGATTTTAGAAAATGATAACCCTTCTTCCATGAAGATGGTGAATTGACACACCAATGAAGATGATCTCGCTTTTAAGAATAAAAGAATGAAATGAGTGATTCAATGATGAATATACCATTAAAAATAACAAAATTATAGTCTATATATATGATACTAGAGTTACCATGAAACAATAGATGTGGGGAAGATGAAGATAAAAGAGATAATGAATTTAAAAGAGGATAAGAAAAGATTTCACCCCTTGAAAATTTTATCTTTAAGATCCTCTTTAAGGATCTTAGAAGTGGCCATTATGTGATACCCGAATCACTTGAATGTGTAATGTGATTAGGAGAATGTAATTTGGTAGAGTATTGTCAAGAAAGATGGCACAAGGTGATGAAAAGTTTTTAAGGAATGAGTCTCCTTTAAAAGAATTTTAAAAGCACTAAAAAGTATAGAATATCACATTTTCGACCAAATAATATCATTTTTAGCCTAGTTAAATAATTTTCATATTTTTTAATATTTTAATTAGAAATTATTTTCATGAAATGTGATTTTTTAAAATTAAAATCTATTAATAACTTTTTTATTTGAAAATATTAAAAGAAGGATTAAAATTTGAATCCAATTTTTTATTACATCTTAGTATTATCATATTAATCTAGTGAATTCATCAGATAGCTTTAAAATATAAAATTATACTTATTTTATTATTTTTAATATCATTAATTTGATTTATTCATTAATAAAATAATTTCTACATCACAATTATGAAATCCATTAGGACAGTTATTTACTCCCTAAAAATTAGAAATAAAATTACATGAAAAATAAACTTTTATTAGACTTAAAAACACTATTTAGTCCCCAATAAACTTTTAGAAAACCATTAATTAATATTTTATATAAACTAAAGTTTATTGTGTGAACACCTTGACTTGATTTTAAATAAAATATTATAAAGGCCTTAATGTTATTCTTGTGGGACCAAAATATCCTGAATTTGAATGCAAAAGATATAATGGTCTACAATTACTCATGTAAAAATATTTACTCATGTTTGGTGCCATTTAGTGATACTTATCATTTTAAATAAAAACATTTTGTTTATTTTTATATTTATTGTACAAGTACTACAAGAACATTTGATAATCATTAAGGACAATTATTTCATTTATAAAATTAAAAAATGAATTAAAATTATAGAAACATTTTAATTAGTTTCAAAATAATCATTTATATTCTTTTATTATGTTTAATTACTCATATCTATATAAAAACATCTTTAATTTGTAAATTTGTATTTTTTTGTCTTTTACAAGAATTGCACATGACTTTAGATAAGGCTCATGTTTTATTTCACTAAAATTATAAATTAGTAACAACCATCATCAATAATACATAATAATTAATCAATATGTCATGAAAATATTTTTTAGAACTCAAGAATTATTTATAAGTTACCAATTTTGACTTTGTTAGTGCTACGCATGCATAGCTTCAACATTGATAATAATCTTTTATACTTATCTGGAAAATATAATTTTTTGGTTCTATATTAATCCTGTAAAATATTCCTCTTATAATATAATTATTTATTTATTTAATATTTTAAATAATATTTTTTTATATTTTATTAATTTTATAATGATGTCACAAAAAACATCATTTTTTTAAAAAAAATGTAATTTTTCTATTCATCTAAAATTATAATTTTTCAAACAATTCTCAAAAAATTACACTAAGATAATTTGAACATGGTGAAATAAAAAATGAAATTTTTATTTTTTAAATTAAAACTCTATAATTTTGAAATTAATGTTTTAAAGAAACAACCATTTAATAAATAAGTTTGATAACATTATATATTTTACGAATTACTTACCACTATGAATTGGACTATTTAATTCAAGAATACTAATAAACATGAAAAAAATATTCTATAAATACCCAGGTTTTTTCCTTCTCCCCCCTTCTAGAAATTATATCCTCAGAATTTTTATTTACTTATTAAACAAGTAGAGATACCTTTCACTTATATAATTTCTAGATTCCCATGTTGTTTTTTAACCATGTTCTTCATCAAAAAACCCTAAACCTAGTGAATTGCCCCATTCCACAATATTTTCTCTCTGTGATATTGAATCTGAATGCATTTCTCTTCCTAATAAAGATTGTATTCTAGCTAAACTACTTTCAGGATCAAAATGTGAGACGAATCTAAGACAAACTTCCTCAACATCGAAACATGAAAAATATTGTGCAACTGAGATAAACATGGAGGCAAAGGTACTTAGTAGAAAAATGGTCCAACTTTTTTGAAGATTTTGTAAGGCCTAATGAACTATTAAATTATCTTTCTTGTCATACCAAAATTCATAACACTTTTCCAAAGGAAGATTCTATAGAAAACATGATCACCTACCTCGAATGAAAACTCTTTTCTCCTACTATCTCTATAAATATTATGCTTTCTTTGAGATATCCTCATGTTCTTCTAGATCATCTTCACTTTCTCAGACACTTCATGTACAAATTATTTCCCCATAAACATTCTTTCCCTGACTTCATCCAAAAATTCCGAAGTCCCACCCTGATTTCTATATAATTCATCAAAACATTCAATCTATATAAAAGAATGAAAATTGTTATTATAAAAAAACTCCACTAAATAAATATGTTGATAAAAACATTCCTAGTAATCCATTGAACAATAATGTAACATATCATCCAATATATTAATTTTTCCCTCGGTCTGCCCATCTTATTAAGGATGAAAGGTTGAATTAAAATTTAATTTTGTCCCTAATGAATTTTGAAGGCCTTTAAAAAAGTCAGAAGTGATCCAGGGATCATGGCCAGATAATGTTGACAGAGGAACTCTAGGTAACCTTGAAATAACATTGAGGTAAAATCGAGAAAGATAATCTAGTGAAAGAGTGTCTTGATTAATATGTAAATTTGCAGATTTAGTCAGCCGATCAACAATAACCAAAATCACATTGTTACCTTGAGAAGTATTCATTAGTCCCCCATGATATACAAAGATATATTTTACCATTTCCACTATGGAACTAGTAAAAGATGAAGTATCCCTATTGGTATAGTTTTTTCTTCTTCAACCTATTGACAAGTCAAAAATTTGATTATAAAATCAGCAATATGTATTTCCAATCTATATCACCAGTAATACCCCTGAAGTTATATATACATCATTGTGCTACCAGGATGAACAAAAAACGTTGATGTAACACCCTAGGTAAATAAAGAATATGAAATTTTTATATTTATCCATATTTTTGAATAAAATGTTAATGTTGATGCTCGATGGCGTACCCAATACGCAACAACAAGTTTCTTGAAAATCATATGTTGCACTCTAATAATAAAATAATATTATTTTAAATGGTAGTTAACGCCTAGCCATTGTAATGGAGGGAATGAACAGAACTAACTAAAAAATGATTACATATGTTTGTTAAATATTTTTACACTTATCCAATAAATGTTAGAGTCTTAAAATTCAAATGAATCCAATTTTAAGAATAAATACTAGAATAATTTTTAGAAGATTGTTTTACCAGCTTTTGATGCCGAACATTATATAAATATAAATTTTGACAATTTTATAAGCTCTATTTGTCAAAATAAACTTATTCTTTTTTATTAGGACATTGAAATTTACTTTGGATAATTTTTTGTATTTTTATGACAATGTTCATTTTTTAATGAATAGTGAAAAATACTGCATTTTACATCAAAACTGATTTTTAATCTAATTTAATTATATAGTTAGATTATCTATTTAATTTGTTTTAAAGTGTAATTATAATAAATTTTTACCATTTAATCCAGTGGTTGTAATTAGAATTAATTTCACTTTGGAATTGGTCACCAACAAGTTCCAATCTTTTCATAGATATTGTTTCAAAAAAACCCTCTATTTCTTTTGACAACAGGAATTAATTTTAAATTAATTATTTCAATTTATATGTTTTCAATTTGGTAAAATGGATTCCATATTTGGAATCCAAAGGTCCAAATTTATGTAATTAAGACTCTTTTGTTTTTGGACATTATGAATATTAACGACAGTAATGATCTTTAATTATCTTGATTATTTAGTAATCGGGTAGTTAAGGATAATAAAATAATATCATAATAATAAAAAATGACCCCAAAATGTGTCCTACTTCTACTTGTTGTGTCATGGCCGACCCTGGGATTCCTTGTTCCAAAATTTGGGACCACATGGAATCACATTTTGGTGAAAGTGACACTTTATAATTTTATTTTTAAAGGTAAGAGAATATCACTAAAAAACGTATCACACGAGTAAAACATTTTTAATTTTGTCTAAATAAATGATATCTTGGACTATAAATAGTCATTGGAAATCTGAAAATATTTACTACATAATATTATTTTTTTATAATTTTTAGACATTAAATAAATTAAATTATTTATGACATAATGATGATGCAGCGATTACCTCATAGAAGAACGATTTAAATAAAATGAGAAGATAGGGTAAAATCAAAGTATTAAACTTATCAAAAACCTATTGTATGGGTGTATTTCGAAACCTTATCACCTTATCCTCGAAATATATCAATTTGGGACCTTAAAAATCCGAAACTCATTTTAATATAATGTAACATTTTATAACTTTCCAAGAGTGCCCCTCCTCTCCTCTTATAAAAGGCCCCCACCTCTACATCATTACACACACCTCCCAAGCCATTGGCTAGGACATGATCTACCCAATTTTTTCTACAATTCCCTCTACTCATCCTAGAAGCATTAACTTAGGAAGAAAGGTCTCCAAGAAACCCTTTTGGTTCAAACCAACAAGAGTTACCCGATTTAAAGGTAAAGACTTCTCTAATGTTATTTTGTTTTATTTTGCTTCTCCAACCCACTAAACACTTTTTATTCCTTTATTTTGTAATAAAACCAGTATATGAAATATACTATGATGTTTTTATAAGAATTATTTGAGCTACACTTACACACACATCCGTCTAATTCTTAAAGAACATACTGTTTCAGTGGATGGTGAATTACTTTCTCACGAAACGATGATTGTTAAATATTCTTTTAACACCTTTAAAGGTGGACATTATGATATAAATGTATTTTATATATGATATATATGGTATTTATTTTTTCTATATGCTTCTGTATTTTATATTTAAAACATATCATTATTCTTTGCATGTTGTGCAAATGTGATAATTTCATATGAGGAAGTGTGGACTACCGCCCCCTCAAGTGATGTGACTCGTTCATGAAATACATGGAATGTATAAAGAATGAAATTAATGAACTAATGAGACCTATATAACATATATATTATACTGGAATTATAATTTATATATCTCTCAATTATTTTTAATTCCTATGACAAAGAAATGAAAGTAGCGTTCATTCCTACGTACGGCCTACCGTCTCCATGAACGGTGCATTTCATTTCTATATATCTCCAAATGTTAGGGAATATTATAAAATGAATATTTAATGGATATATATGATATTTAAATCATTAATACTATTCTAGAGATGATGTACTTATAACTACTTGGACAATTCTTTTCAAACAAGTTCATTTTTGACTCATGTACCAAACAAAAACATCTGATATGAACTCACATAATTAACTAGTTATTATAACATTTTAATATGTGATATGAATGGAATAATAAACTTTAAACGAGTTAATTAAGAAATTATAAATTTAAAAAAGTTTTTTATTCAATAATATAATGAAACGAACAAGACAAGTCAAACTTGAGGTAAGGGATCCAACCTCTCTCTTTCTTTTCAAGTACCCTCTTTTGTGCCATTTTCTTTATGCTCCGTGTTCTTATGTTGGAGGAAGTTATTTTTTATTAACCATAATGTAATTTGTATTTTCATATGATGAGATACCCCCTCTTACTCTCATCAATTCATTTTTAGAATTTTTAAGTGGCGCCATTAGGCTGCCGAATATTCGTAAGGGATCCTACCTCTCTCTTTCTTTTTAAGTACTCTCCTTTATGTCTTTTCTTTTAATCTCATATTTATTATGTTTGGGGATGTACTTTTATATTCCTCATTCCGTAATTTTTATGTTCATATTATTATATCACCTATTTGATCTCATAAATCCATTTTTGGATGTTTTAAGTGGCGTCGTTAGGCTGCCGAGTTTTCGTAAGGGATTTTTCATCTCACTTTTATTCCTATGAGATTTATGCTACATTTGCCACCATTTCCTATGATTGGTGTATGTACTGCACATTACTATACTCCTTGTGTAATATAATTTTGTTTTTGAGTATTTACATCAATGTTGTATAGTCCTTGTTTCATGGGGTGTAAGTTTCAAATGTTACCCAAGTCGGTAAGGGAACCTTTCACCCTCCTCTTTTTAAAAAAGACTTCTTTTGTTATGTATTATAAATTACATCCTCTTATGTTGGGATATGTTATTATATATCCTTTTAGATGTAAAATTTATTTACAAGTGATGAGATACCCTTTTTTGTCTCATCCACTCATTTTCAGAATTTTAAAGTGACGTCGTTAGGCTGTCGAAAGTTTACAAGGGAACTTATTTACCAAATTTATATTTCTTTGGGTTCAACATGTAGTTATTGAATATTTCATCCTTTGAATATGTGTGAATGACCTTTTATTGTTTTAAACTTAATATCCACTTATAGTTTGTGTATTTATACTTGTCACGCATAATTAAGAGATTTATTTATCTTTAATTTAAGGATACCTTCTTTATAGGGGATTTCATCTCATTTTACATTTCTATTGAGACTTCATTGTTGTTATGCACCAATTCACTTTTATATGGTGTATATACTGTCATTTGTAATATTATATCATTAATCCCTTTATTATCATTATATTATAATGTTTTGATTAAATGTTAATCTTCAATTTTTGTATTCAAGTGTCTCTCATTTTGTTAAAAACCTTTCAACTAAAATATCATTTTAAATGTTTTATTGATTTATTCTTATAAATATGTCTCATTAATATCCATGTTTTCAAAATGGTTTTAAGGATTTATTTATATGGATATTAATGGTTTAAAATGTTAAAAGCTTAAAAGTGGTATGGGACACTTTGATTCAAAAATCTTTTTATTAAATGTTTTAAATGGTTTTGAAAATGGTTTTTAGAATGGATTCATTATTTCAATATCTTAAAATGTTATATTGTTATTGCAATGTGAAAATGTTATCTTTACATTATGATTATGTTATGTGCTATGAATATGTTATGGTTCATGGGCATTGTTTATGAAAATGGGTGGTTCTGTGATAAACTAAGGGCGGGTGAGCCCGATATAGCTCTCCAATGAATTGGGTAACGCGAAGGGGTTAAATGTTATTGTTACTGAGAAGTGATTTAGGGAATATACTATGATGGGTATTCGAAATGTAACCACGAGGGTTACTCCCTATGTAAGAATGTTAGGAATCCATCAATTTACCTTTATGTCTTATGATTTCTATGATTTATTCATGATTTGATGAGGTATGTTAAAATGCTTATGTTTTATGAGTAAATTATGATTTCATAAATGGACTAATATTTTCATTTCATACTTTTATATCCCTTATTGAGGTTTTTATGCACATCCCAAGTTTTTTGAATTTTTTTTTCACAGGTCAAGGGAAAGGTACATGATGTGATGATAGTTCCAAACATGTGTCAAGAAAGAATCCATGTTTTATTTTAAATATGATTCTGTTAATGGGAAAAATGAGTACTATCTTTTATATAACCAATTTTTTTAAATGTGGAATGTAATGAAAGATTTATGATCTAATTCTCTAAAACTCTAAACCTAAAAATATCCTCAATGAGAATTATTTGTTTAATTCAATAATAAGTAATGTTTAAGGCTGAGTCCTTATAGTCGGTATCAAAGTATGGTTTAGATAACATTATAGGTTAGATTTTTAAGGGATAAGTTGTGTATAACCACAATGGTTATTATATAAGATAGAGTCATTGATATTTTTGAAGGTTGGAATGAGTTTGAGATAACTTGGATAAGTATATCTTAGTGTTTATCTTCCTCTTTAGTACATAATGATTTTTTTGATATACTCACACTGATATTTATGGTTTTAGTAAATTGATATATCTAGCAGGCACCAAAGTGACAATGGGTTTGACGGAAACTGTGGTGGTTCTCTGATTAAGAGACTGGATGAAATGGGTGATTAAATGAGAAATATCGTGGTTATTCTAAACCAACTATCAGGAGTCATGATCAACCACTTGAACCTTGGGGATCTCTCTAATGAATCATGTACGAGAGAACCAAATCAACATGGATGTTCAGGTAATAATTATAAAGGTAACCATTAGGGTTATATGATCCTTACTTTTGAGGTAATTATGTGTTACTATACGTTATGATGGAATATGAACGACATGAGATAAAATTGAGGTTGAATTCTGTTATGGTTATTTTTGAAGATTCTATCTCGTTTTGGGGAATGTTTTAAGAATTATATAGTTTTGGAAAAAGGAAAACATAAAGACCGTGTGACAACCCATCGTGTCGGACAAAGCTGTGGGAATCGAACCCAAAACCAATGTGCGACCTGTATTTATCGCCTACCACTGGACTACATGAAGTCCCTGGTTTGTTTGACTAATTATTTTTAGTTAAATGATTTAATGAATCAAGAGTAAGTTGATTTTGGGTTATCTATGGAAATTATTAACCAATCATAGAGGATATGTGATTAGGTTAATTACTTTTTAGTATGAGACTTTAAGAGCAACTGATGTTATTTGGAGATAAATGTTAATTTGTACCTTGAGAGACTATATGATTAAATCCGTCAAATATTTGGGTTTCAATCTTAGTTGAGTTTACTTCGAAGAATTTTATGGACAAATTGTTTATTGAATGGTCTTCATTTAACTTTGGGTTTTGTTTGACAAATTTTGGAGATTCGGATTAGTTTTTATTTTTGTAAAAAAATATCATTTTTGGGTATTATCTGATCTCATACTAAACGTTTTGGTTTTGTTTTGGTTAAGGTCTAAAGACATGGCTAATATATATTTCTCTTTTTTGGATTATGCGATTCTCAAGAAGTTGATTATAGTACTCTTAATGCGAACAAGCCTTCCTAAATACTCTTCTTTTGGAGAAAATATGAGTTAGAGTAAGGAATCCAGTAAAAGTTGAAAGTCTACTTGACAAGTAAGTATGTTTCCTTATTATTTAGTTAAGCTCAAAAATGAATTCCTCAATGAAAATTAACTTAAAACAAAAATGTTTTCTGTTAACTTTTCCTACTGTGGAATCAAATACCGTTTAACGCATCACAAATTTGTGATTATCTTGTGGTTAACTTTCTCATAGACATGTTTACTATCATTCTACATTAGAACACGACCCTTAGTTTTTTCGTCCATATCCATGTTTTCCTACATGGAATCATAGTATGGTTTAACTCAGGTGAACTCTGTAATTCTCTTTCTTTCTTTTAAAGTGATAGTTTTACTGACTCTTTTTCCGATATGGGACTTTCAATGAAGTTTCAGAGCCCAATTTTAAAATTGCGAGGACGCGATTCCCAAAAGGGGGTAGGATGTAACACCCCAGGTAAATAAAGAATATGAGATTTTTATATTTATCCATATTTGTGAATAAAATGTTAATATTTATTTAAAGGGAACACTATGCTCGATGGCGTACCCAATAAGCAACAACGAGTTTTTTGGAAATCTTACGTTTCACTCTAATAATAAATAATATTTTTTTAAATGGTAGTTAATGCCTAGCCGTTGTAATGGAGAGAATGAACAGAACTATCTAAAAAATGATTACATATGTTTGTTAAATATGTTTACATTTATCCAATGAATTTTAGAGGCTTAAAATTCAAATGAATCCAATTTAAAGAATAAATACTATAATTTTTTTAAAAGATTATTTTTCCGCCTTTTGATGGAGAACCATTTTTAAATATAACTTTTGAAAATTTTATAAGATCTATTTTTTGAAATAAAATTATTCTTTATGATTGGGATATTGAAATTTACTTTGGATAATTTTTTTGTATTTTTCTAACAATGTTCGTTTTTCAATGAATAGTAAAAAATACTGCATTTTACATCAAAACTGCTTTTTCATCTAATTCAATTATATAGTTAGATTATATTTTTAATTTGTTTTAATGTTTAATTAGAATATATTTTTTCCAATTAATCCAATGGTGGTAATTATAATTAATTTCACTTTGGAATTGGTCACGAACAAGTGCTAATCATTTCATTGATATTGTTTAAAAAAACCCGATATTTCTTTTGACAACACAAATTATTTTTAAATTAATTATTGAAATTTATATGTTTGGAATTTGGTAAAATTAATTCTATATTTGGAATCATAAGGTACAAATTTACGTAATTAAGACTCTTTTGTTTTTTGACATTATGAATAATAACGATAGTAATTATCTTTAATTATCTTGATTATTTAGTAATCAGGTAGTTAAGGATAATAAAATAATATCATAATAATATAAAATGACCCCAAAATGTGTCCTAATTCGACTAGTTGTGTCATGGCTGGACATGGGATGCCTTGTTCCAAATTTTGGGACACCATGGAATCAATTTGTGGTGAATGTGACACTTTATCATTTTATTTTTAAAGGTAGGAAAATATCACTAAAAAATGTATCACCTGAGTAAAATATTTTTAATTTTGTCTAAATAAATGATATCTTGGACTATAAATAGTAATTGGAAATTTAATAAGATTTCATACATCATAGTATTTTTTTTATAATTTTTAGATATTAAATAAATTAAATTATTTATGACATCATGATGATGCAGGGATTACCTCATAAAAGAACGATTTAAATAAAATGAGAAGATAGGGTAAAATATAAGTATTACACTAGTCACAAACCTATTGGATGGGTGGATTTCGAAACCTTATCACCTTATCCTCAAAATAAATCAATGTGGGACCTTTAAATTCCGATACTCATTTTAATATAAAGTAACATTTTATAACTTTCCAAGAGTGCCCCTCATCTCCTCTTATAAAAGGCCCCCACCTCTACCGCTTTACACACACCTCCCAAGCCATTGGCTCGACCATGCTCTGCACATGTTTATCTCCACATCCCTCTACTCATCCTAGAATCCTTACTTTAGGAAGAAGGCTCTCCAAGAAACCCTTTTGGTCCAAACCAAGAGGAGTTACCCGATTTAAAGGCAAAGACTTCTCTAATGTTATTTTGTTTTATTTTGTTCTCCAACCACCTAAACACTTTTTATTACTTTATTTTGTAATAATAACATTATATTAAATATACTAGTATGTTGTTATAAGAAGGATTCGAGCTACACTTACACACACATCAGTCTAATGGTTAAGGAACATATTGTTTCAGTTGATGAAGAATTACTGGCTCACGAAACGATGATTGTTAAATATTCTATTAACACCTTTAAAGGTGGCCATTATGATTTAACTATATTCTATATATGATATATATGGTATTTATGTTTTCTATATGATTATGTATTTTATATTTAAAACATATCATTATTTTTTTCATGTTGTACAAATGCGATAATTTCATATGAGGAAGTGTGGACTTCCACCCCCTCAAGTGATTTGAATCGTTCATGCAATACATGGAATGTATAAAGAATGAAATTAATGAACTTATGTGACCTATATAACATATATATTATACTGTAATTATAATATATATATATCTCAATTATTTTTAATTCCATTAGTATGACAAAGAAATAAATGTAGCGTTCATGCGTACGTACGGCCTACCGTCTCCATTAACGGTGCATTTCATTTTTTTATCTCCAAATTTTATGTAATAGTATAAAATTAATATTTACTGGATATATATGAAATTTAAATCATTAATACTATTCTGGAGATGATGTACTTATAACTACATGGACAATTATTTTCAAAGAAGTTCATTTTTGACTCATGTACCAAACAAAAACATCTTATATGGACTCACATAATTAACTAGTTATTATAAAATTATAATATGTGATATGAATGGAATAATTAACTTTAAAGGAGGTTCTTAAGAAATTATAAATTGAAAAAAAGCTTATTATTCAGGAATATAATGAAACGAACAAGACAAGTCAGACTTGAGGTAAGGGATCTGACCTCTCTCTTTCTTTTCAAGTACCCTCTTTTATGCCATTTTATTTATGCTCCATGTTCTTATGTTGTATTATGTTATTTTATATTAACCATAATTTAATTTTTATTTTCATATGATGAGATACCCCCTATTACTCTCATCAATTCATTTTTAGAATTTTTATGTGGCGCCGTTAGGCTGCCAAATTTTCGTAAGGTATCCTACAACTCTCTTTCTTTTTTAAGTACTCTCCTTTATGTCTTTTCTTTTAAGATAATATTTCTTATGTTTGGTGATATTATTTTATATTCCTCATTCTGTAATTTTTATGTTCATATTATTAGATACCCTATTTCATCTCATAAATCCATTTTTGGAAGTTTTAAGTGGCGGCGTTAGGATGCCGATTTTTCGTAAGGGAATTTTCATCTCACTTTTATTCCTGTGAGATTTATGCTACATTTTCCACAATTTCCTATGAGTGGTGTATGTACTGCCCATTATTCTTCTCTTTGTGTAATATAATTTTTTTATGAGTATTTACATCAATGATGTATAGTCCTTATTTCATGGGGTGTACGTTTCGAATGTTACCCAAGTTGGTAAGGGAACCTTTCACCCTCCTCATTTTAAAAAAGAATTCTTTTGTTATGTCTTTTAAATTACATATTATTATGTTGTGATATGTTCTTTTATATAATTTTTTATGTAAAATTTATTTCCAAGTGATGAGATACCCTTTTTTGTCTCATCAAATCATTATATTAATTTTAAAGTGACATCGTTAGGCTGTCGAAAGTGTACAAGGGAACTTCTTAACCCAATTTAAATTTCTTTGGGTTCAACATGTAGTTCTCGAATATGTAATCCTTTGAATATGTGTGAATGAAATTTGATAGTTTTACACTTAATATCCACTTATATTGGGCGTATTTATTCTTGTCACGCATAATTAGGAGATTGATTTATCTTTAATTTAATGATACCTTCTTTATAGGGGATTTCATCTCATTTTACATTTCTATTAAGACTTCATTGATGTTATGAACCAATTCACTCTTATATGGTGTATATACTAACCTTTGGAATATTATATCAGGAATACCATTATTCTCATGATATTATAAAGTTTTGATTAAATTTTATTCCTTAATTTTTGTATTCAAGTCTCTAATTTTGTTAAAAAA
This sequence comes from Viscum album, assembly GCA_963277665.1. Classification (NCBI taxonomy): domain Eukaryota; kingdom Viridiplantae; phylum Streptophyta; class Magnoliopsida; order Santalales; family Viscaceae; genus Viscum; species Viscum album. Next base: position 1,221,189,046 of record OY728139.1, on the reverse strand, counting down.
CCTTTTAACTAAAAGATCATTTTAAATGTTTTAATGATTTATTCTTATAAATATTTCTCATTAATATCCATGTTTTCAAAATGGTTTTATGGATTTATTTATATGGATATTAATGGATTAAAATTTTAAAAGCTTCAAATTTATATGAGACACTTTGATTCAAAAATCTCTTTATTAAATGTTTTCAATGATTTTGAAAATGGTTTTTAGAGTGGATTCATTATTTCAATATCTTAAAATGTTATAGTGTTATTGAAATGTGGGAATGTTATCTTTCCTTTATTATTAAGTTATGTGCTATGATTATGTTATGGTTCTTGGGCATTGTTTATGAATATGGGTGGTTCCGTGATAATCTAAGGGAAGGTGAGCACAATATAGCTCTCCAATGCATTGGGTAACGCGAAGGGGTTAAATGTTAGGGTTTCTCCGAAGAGATTTAGGGAATATACTGTGATGGGTATTCCAAACGTAACCACGAGGGTTACTCACTATGTAAGATTGTTATGAATGCCTCATGTTACTTTTATGTCTTATGATTTCTACGATTTATTCATGATTTGATGAGGTATGTTAAAATTCTTATGTTTTATGAGTAAAGTATGATTTCATACATGGACTAATGTTTTCATTTCATACTTTTATATCCCTTACTGAGATTTTTATGCTCATACCAAGCGTTTTGAAAATGTTTTTCATAGGTCAAGGTAAAGGTACATGATGTGATGATAGTGCCAAGGATGTGTCAAGAAAGAATCCATGTTTTATTTTAAATATGTTTCAGTTAATGGTAAAAATGAGTACTATCTTTTATGTAACCACTTTGTTTAAATATGGAATGTAATGCAAGATTTATGATCTAATTCTCTAAAACTCTAAACCTGAAAAGATCCTCAACGTGTATTCTTGAAATAACTCAAGATTAAGTAAATTTTAAGGTTATGGCCTTATAGTTGAACTATGAGCATCACATAACAATTATTTCTTCATTTGGGAATTAAAAGGCACACACAATCTCTTTCAAAATCTAAATACATATTATTCATCAATATTAAATTCCAAAAACCTGACATACCTAATTCTACCTATTTTAGTAACTCACAATCTTCATTTTGTGCCTGTTTAATTTTTTTTGAGAGAGATGACTGCATTGACAACTAAAAACAAACATAGGGATTTCTTTCACCAATAATGTCCAAGACAAAATTCATTAAATCATTAATCAAGGGTTCAGGATCCGAATTTTACATAGTTAATATAAAATGATGTCTTTGGATAAAGGTGTCTGCCACATTGTTTTCTTTTCCTAAATGGTAATTGATCATGCAATCCTAATCCTTTATCAGTTCATTCCATATTATCTACCTCATTTTTAATTCCTTCTAAGTAAATATATACATAAAACTATTATTTTCAGAATATATTTCAAAACATTCTCTATATAAATTATGCCTCTATATTTTTATAGTGAAATCATAGATTCTAATACCAAATAAAAAGTGGGATAATTTAAATCTTTAGGTTTTAGTTGTATTTAAGAATAAGAAATTAACTGATTATTTTGTATTAGAACAAAAACTTTTCCCTTTAAAGAAGTATAATTATATATGAAAAAATCACAATTTTTAGAAGGTATGTCCAATAAAGGAGCATTCACTGATCACATTTTCATTTCATGAAAAGAAACATAATATTCTTATATCCAGATAAATTTAACCCCTTCTCATGTTAACTTAGTTAGCAAAATATATAATCGTGGAATTGTTTTAAAAAATCATCGGTAATAACTTGTTAATCCAAGAGAATTATGGACCTCTATTAAATTTTTTAGGTCTTTCCGTTCATTAATCATTTCAGTTTTGGAGGGATTAAATTTTATTCCATACTTATTTACAATGTTACCAAGAAAATAAATCTATTATAACCAAAAATCACAATTTATAAATTACCCATATATTTTTTTGAGAGTTTATAGAATAATCTTTAATTGTTTTTCACAATCTTCATAACTTTTGGAAAACTCCAAAATATTATCAATAAAAACAAAAAACAATTATCCATGTAATCATGGAAGATTCTATTCATAAGATCGATGAATTAAACATGGGAATTTTTTATAGATAAGGGAATAACAACAAACTCATAATTCCCATATCTTGTTCAGAAATATTCTTTTGAAATTTCATAATCCTTCACCTTCAACAGATAGTACTTAGATCCCATGTCAATCATTAAAAAATACTGATATACCGATATTTGATCAAATATGTACCTGAAATGTGGAAATGTATACTTATTAATGACTATAATTTTATTCAGAGATCTATAATTAATGAACAATATCATGAAACCATTTTTATTTTTAATTAAAAAATAGGATCACCCCATGGTGAAATTATTATTCGAATGAATCCATTAGCAAGAAAATCATAAAACTTATTTCTCAATTCAAGAAGTTACACTTGATCATTTATATAATCTTGTTTTGAGATTGGATTAGCATTAAGAACCATGAAAATAGTAAATTTAACTTCATTATTGGGTATAACATCGAGTTACACCTTATAAAAATCATCAAGTTGTTCATTTACTACTGAAAAATCATTAATATGAATAGTTCCCATATTCTCAAAAATATGTGCAAGATAAATTTCATTTATATCTTTTAATAGTGTCTAATCTTCTAGATATGTTATAAATTGTATTGGTTCGTTATTGTATACAAACTGAAACTATTTTTGAAAACTACTTCTTTATCTCTACCATTAATCATAGAATGGTAAATAGAAATCTAATCCATACCCAGAATAACATTAAACTCTACTATATAAAAAACAACTTTTATTGGTAATTTATTTACACATAATAAAATATGAATATTCTTAGAATGTATTTTTTCTTTAATACTTCCCCATGGAGTCTTAACCATAAGTTCTTTTTCTATTTCTTGAGGTTCAATTTCCAATTTACTATAACAATTCTCATAAATTATGTAATGTGTAGACACCATATCATATACAAACCATTAGAAACATCCCAATAAACAAAAAAAGTACCTAATACCACTTCATTGCATGCCCCAACATCTATTGAGGTAGTCAAAAAGGATCTCACTAAAACTTTCCTCTTATAATCTCTATTATTCCCATCTTCCAGGTCTTTATTCGTGTAGGTATTTTGATAATGAACCATCTCACCACATTCAATACACTTTAAAATTTTCTTATAAAAAATATTCTTAAGATAATTTTCATTTCAATATCAGTCCATATGTACAATATTACCACATAAAAGACATTTTTTGGATTTATTAAGCCATTCCACATGGTGATTTTAACCACACTTCTCACAAACTAAAAACTAGATTTCTTACCTTAAGATATATTTTGTTCATTCCTACCAATTTCAATCAATATAAAGCTTTTATTTTGTATTTTTTCAAAGTTCACGTGATTATCATAAGACCCCATTTCTACCCTCTCATCACATTAAATATGTTTTTTTAATAAAATTTGAATTCTCAGGATGCAAATGCACTTCTGTAACTTAGCTTCAATCAAGATAAAAAATTATTTATTTTTCTATCACACTCCAAAATAATATTTGGATCATACCTTGCCGATATGTTGAATGTTTTTCCTACATGGCCACTAAATCTTCCTCCCTATGTTTCAATTCAAGGAATTTCTTTTCCATCCTTAGTATGAACACCTTAAAAAAATATTTTTCAAGGAAAATATTTTTCAAGGAAAATATGATTAAAATCATCCCATTAAAATGTGTCAATATCCTCGTTATCTCTGATATTTTTGCTTATTGACCACTACTGGTCAACTTCACCTTCAAAATGGGAAATAGAAAGACTAGAATTTTTATTATCTTAAAACCCCATGAAATCAAATGAATTTTCAAGGGATTTAATAAACTTTTCACCCAATACGAGTTCATAAGATCCACTAAAATCCATAGGGTGTTTTCTTATAGAATTTTCCACTATCTTCATGTTTCATTGTGGTAGTTTTACTTTTTATCGTGCATGGATACCACTTCCGTTTATTTCATGCTTCAGTTGAGCCACTACTATAAAAAACTGATCTGTTACAATTCCTACCATTCTAGGTTATATATTTATAAAAATATCAACCTCTCTATTCATTCCATGTTTCTTCTTCAAAAAACCATTATGAACATACATATAATAGATCAAACAACAAAGTAATATTTAAATCTTGAATCATTTCAATATAAATATAAGGTAAGAATAATTTTTGGAATTATATTAACATAATCTTAACCCCTAATTTTATCTAAATCATTCTCTCATACCAAATATAGGGACTCGACCATTAACATTACATAATATATTAAAATTATTTATAATTAACTTTATTATATTACCAAATCTTCTTTTAGTTTAGAGTTTAAAATAAATATGATATAATTCATACATATCAACCAACAAACATAAAATATAGGTAATACTAAAATAGTATCCATTTCCTTCATAATAAAATAATTTTTGAAAAAACATAATTTTTCAAGAATAATCTTCACATCATTAAATTTGGATTATTCTTTTATGTTACCCACCATTTAGCCATGTGATTTTTTATAAAACCTTGGGATGAGAACAAAGAATCGGTAAGGGATATTAAAATAAGTAAAGAAACCATTAATCCATAAACACTTATAAGTACGTGAAATCATTTCCACACAGACATACTTCTCACAAAAAATAAATCATATACATACTTGTGTAAAACATGAGATTTCCAAAAAAACATAGAAAAAATAATTAAACCATATATGTAACTTGGGTCAATAAAAACATAATATTCCAACCCTAATGTCAATATTATGGTTTGTAACCCTGATGAAAACCTTACATTATAACCCATATGGCCACCTTATGGTGTTACCATCACAATTAAATTTGGAGTAACCATATATGCGACCTCAAACATATACATACCCAATGAATTAGATGAAAATATATGTCCCATACTTCATTATAAAAAATTACAATGAACCAAATCATAATCATTAAACAAGAATACTTTCATCATAAAAATTAGTTTTTTTGAATTTTGTAAAAAAAGAAATTTTAAATCGCATTTTTAATGAAAAGTACCTTACAAATATAATATCATTTAAGAAAGAGTCATTAAAATGAAAGGAATATGAATATTTACTATAAATCTACATAATACACTACAATATAATAAATATTAATATCATAAGTAATCTTATCAAAACTAAATCAAGGAAGTAAAAGGATAGACCTAAGAGTGGAAAATGGGTTAAAAATTCCATTATCTCAAGTCGATATTACTTAAAATGTGTTGAAACATAATGTATAATGGTTTAAATAGTTTTATTGATATATGAAACAACTATAATATTGCTTAAAACAATTACATGATATTCTTTTTACATTTTCCACCTAGTTATTAACAATATTTAGTTATTTCTATAGTTTGGTGGGTTCTTTTTAGGGTTTCCACGGTCGGTCTGTTATGAGTTTTTCTTATTAAATGTAAATAACACTACAAAAGTGAGAAAATATATATATTAGTCCCTTTTAAACAATTATAAGTGAATTTAAACTTTCCATGATTTCATTATTAGGAAACGATAATCGATCATCCACGAAGGTGATGAATAGACACAACATTAATGATGATTTCACTTTTAATAATAAAAGAATAAAATGAGAGATTAAATGATTAATATAACATTAATCATAATAAAATTCCATTACATATATGATACTAGATTTATTATGAAATATTTTATATGGGGAATACAATGGTATAAGAGTGAAATAATTTAAATGAGAAGAAGAAATAGTTTTAACCCTTGAAAATTTCTCCCTAATGACCTTTTTAAGGCTCTTGGAAGTTGTATTTTTATGAGACGAGAAGAACCTAAATGTGAAAAGTGATGAGAATAAGGGTATTTTGAGAGTATTTTTTATAAATAAGGCTCATGGTGATGAAAATAGGTGAAATAATGACCCTCCTTTTATAATTGAGGTGAGGGGTAATATGGGAATTACATAAAATATTAAATTATATAACGTCAAATATAAGTTTAAAGAATTTAAAAAGGGACAAAGACAATATGATATCACATTTTAGAACAAATATTTTCATTTTTTACCTTTTAAAAAAATATTTTTTATATATTTTAATTAAATATAATATTCATGAAAAATTATTTTGTCAAATTAAATACCATTCATAAATTTTGACTTTAAAACCATCAAAACAAGTTTCAAATTAGAATCCAATTTTTTATTATATCTTATAATTATCATATTCATCTATTGAATACATTTATTATCTTAAAAATATCAAATTAGTTTTATTTTATTTTTATTTTTAATGTAATTAATTTGATTTATTAATTAATTAATTATTTAATTCATAATTATTTTGAAATCCATTAGAGTAGTAATTTATTCCATAAAAATTATAAACAAAATTCCATGAAAAGTATAATTTCATTACATTTTGAAAAATATTTAATTCTAAACAACAATTCCAATAAATGAAAAAAAATGTTATACAAACTAAAGATTATAATCTAAAAACCCTGACATACTATTAAATAAAATATTCTAATGGTATTAGTGTAATTATTTTGGGTCCATTGTCTCCAAAATTCAAATACAAAAGAGATAATGGTTGAAAATTACTTTTGGAAAAACATTTAGTCTACTATGGGTCCATATAATGGTACTTATAATTTTAATAAGAAACATTTTATTTATTTCTATTTTTATTGTATAAGTACTGCATCATCATTTCATAAGCATTAAAGAAATTTATTTCATTTATTTAAATTAAAAACGAATTTTTATAATTAAAATAAATTAGTTATGTTCCAAATAATCATTTATTTTCAGTCATTAAGTTTAATTACTCATATAGATATATATATATATATATATATATATAACACCTTAGATAATTTTTTTATTTTTCTTATCTAGTTTTACACTAGAATTGCACAACCATTTAGATAAGGATCATGTTACATATCACTAAAATTTAAAATTAACAACTAAAATAATAAATAATACATAATAATTAATAATAAATCATGATAATCATCTTTAGCTCTCAAATATTATATATATGTTACCAATTTTTAATTTTCTCGTTCTTCGTAGGCACAATGTCGGCAATGAAAAAAAAATTATAGATATCGTGGAAAATATTATTTTAATTTTATAATTTAATTCTATAAAATATCCCTCTTATAAAATAATAACTTTTTTATTCCATAGTTTAACTAATTTTTTATATCATAATAATTTTATGATAATGTTCTGAAAAACAATGTATTTTAGAAAAAAAATTACAAGTCAACAAAAATAAAAAAATTTAAAAAAATTCTCAAAAAATCACACTATGATAATTTCAACACGGTGAATTAAAAATGAAATTAGTTTTCTCAAATGAAAATTATATAATTTTAAAATTAAATTTTTTAAATATTTAACTATATAATAAATATGATTAATAAAATTATATATTTTATGGATTAATTAACATTATGAATTTTACTATTAAATTCAAGAATACTGTAAATATAAAAAACAGTATTTGATAAAAACCTGTGTTGTTACAGATATGGTCTTATAGGCAATCACATCACTTCGTATTTAAGTATAAGACCAATTCTATACTGGTTGGCCATGGACTAATGGTGAAAATCAATCGGGATGGTATGTTATGTTTTAGAGAATGATTCTAACACCAAGACAATGTGGGATTAGATTATCTAAGAAGAAGCGGAAGTGTGATGTGCAGGGAAATAAGGCTAGAATAAATTATGTAAATCCACCCTAAATTCCTCTATTAGATATTTCAATATGTTAATCTATTATATGATATAAGTGTAGGAAAATTGGACTTGTTTGGTCTTTATGTCTTATCCCACACATGACATTCCATCATTTCAGTTGCATGGGTTACTTAGAAATGTTTGATAGAGGAGATTTCCCAGTCTATAGAAGTGTCGTATCTGTAGTTCCTAGATGGATAATGGCTCCATCTGATGTATCCATGGATAGATTTTGTTATTACGGTGAACATAATGAAAGGTATAAAACATAATTTTGTGATATTATCTTTTAAGAAGAACGTCATATCAATATTCGACAATAGAAATAGATAAATATGTTGTACTATAAGGTATTGATTAGGCACTAGTGGAATCAGATGCTTGTCCTATTATGGTTTGAGGTACTATTCTTATTGAATCAACCATGGTAATAACTTTTTTATTCCTGTTATTCTATTGTTTTTTGTTTATACACATCTTTAGGATTTTTTAAAACTCTAAACTAATAGTACACCACATACCATGAGGCGGGATATGCCTCTAGGAAAGAGGAAAGTGAAATTATTTGGAATCCCATCTTCTATTCCGTCTATGGTAGAAATTTAAATAAATTGGGAATTCATTATTCTGTAAATATACCATTTTATGTGGTCTAAGGGATTGATTAAATGATTTCTTTCGAGGAACACATCAATTTATATCACTTGTGGGTGACTTTTACTACTCCTGATGGAAAAAATTGAGTTTTTCAAGGGGAAAGGAATTCATTGTCAGGTCATGATGGAACTTCACTTTTAAAGGTAGAAAAAATTACTTGTAATATTACTTCAATAGTATTAGAGGATGATGGTAAAGTATTTAAGATTGGATTTCCTACCATATTAGATGAGTTCCCAGCGGTATTAATAAATGATTTTTTCTGGTTCACTATTAGAATTGGATGTAGAGTTTACCATCAATTTAGTGTTGGGTACATAGCCAATATGTATTACCTCATATCATATGGCCCTCAACAATTTATGGGAGTTAAAGATATAGTTGGATGATATATAATCCAATTGGTTCAATCACTCGAGAATCAATCCTTGGGATTCTCCAGTTTTTTTTTCTGAAAAGGCTAATGGATCTCTCTAGTTTGGTTTCATCTAGCAAATGTTTATTAAGGATACCATTGAGAAAAAATACCCCATCAATCAAATCAATGAACAATTTTACTAGATTTTTGGGGAATTGATATTCTCCAAGATTTATCATTGATGAAGATATCTCCAGGCTAGGGTGAGAGTATTTGATGTTCCCAAGACTGCCTTCTAAAGAAGGTATATCCATTTTGAGTATTTTTTTTATGTTATTAAAATTGAATAATTCTTTTGAAATATTCATGGATCTAATATATCGGGTGTTCCTTAGACACCTTGAAACATTTTTTGTGGTGTTCATTGATGAAATTATGGTCATCCTAAGAATGAAATATGAGCATGCACAACATTTAAATGTTATTCTTAGTATGTTGTGTGATTTCTATATTTGACTTAATTTGACTAAGTGTTGTTTATATATCTGGGAAATTATTTTCCAGGGTATGTGATATCAGAATATGAAATCTATTTTGACATGGAGATTGTCAGAGTAGTGATTTCATGGGAGGAGATGCAAAGTGTCTCTAGAGATCATGATTTTTCTATGCTTGGAAGGGTATTACTAGTGGGTTTTCAGGGACATATCGTGACTTTACATGTCAATTAATACCATAACCTGAAAGTGCATGATGTTTTTATAGATCCTAGATTGTCAGGAATCATTGAAAAAACTTAAGAAATGATTGACCACTATTGTAGTCTTGATCTTGTTGGAGGTTGGTATGGATTATGTGGTCGATTAGTATGTTTTAGTTATGGTCCTAAGATGAATTATTAAATAGGTGGTAATTGTGGTGTTCTATGGATCTTTGGAACTCAGGCCACATGAGAGGAATTACCTAACCCATAATTTTGAAATTTTGGTAGTGATGCATGACCATAAATACCGGTGTCACTACCAATTTGGGGAGAAGTTTATGCTCTTTTAAGACAACTAATAATTGATCTATATATTCCCATAGAAGGATTTGAATATGATGGATTAACGAGAGAACAAATACCTTATGTTTTTTTAATTTGAAATAATTGAAACCCAATGTAATATAAATGTGGTTACAGATGATTTGAGTAGGAAGTTTCTAATCTAGGCATGGAAGGAGTCCAATGATAAGTGGGATATAATGGGGATTTTTTCTTAGATTTACTTGGATGCCAAAGGGTAGAGTCCTATTATTTCTTGGCAAGTGTGAAGTTGATACCTTCTTTGTTGTAATTGATTCAGAATGAGAATTTGAAGGATGATTTGTTCCAGTGATCTAACTTATGTATAAATTGTAGGAAAGAGCTTTGTGGATGGTTATTTTATTTTGATGATGTGCCTTTCTTAAAGGAATGTCCAATTGTTCCTTCATCTATAAGAAAGGTTGTGATTCTATACTTCCCTTATTCTTAATGGGATTTCCATACTAGAGCCACCAAGATGTTTTATGATGTACAATTCTAGTTTTGGTGGCCATGTATGAGATGAGATATACTTATCTTTGTATCTCAGTGTTATATTGGTTAGTAGGTCAAGCCTAAGCACTAGAGACCCTCATTATTATTGAAGATTCTTCCAATTTTGAAATAGAAGTGGAATAAAAAAACCATTGATTTTATCATTGGGTTACGTCCTACACCCTAAGGAAGGAATGTGATTTGGGTTTTTATCAATCATCTATTGAATTATTACTATTTCATCATGAATAAGTAAGAGAACAAAGGGAAGGAATTGAAAATGTTTTATGTTAAAGAGGTTGTGAGGATTCAACCTTTTCCACATTCTATTGCTTCTAATAGGGATTCCCACATCACCTCTCAATTTTGGAAAATTCTATAGAGGGTAATGGGGTCACAGGTCAAACATATCATGACATACCATCCTCAAACCTATGGTAATATAGAGTAGAAAAACAAGATTATGGAATACATGCTTCATTATTGTTTCATGGAATTAAAAGGATTATGGGATAACCAACTAAACTCAAAAATATTCTTACAGAAATAGTTACCAATCCTTGATCAGGATGGATATTTTTGATGAATTGTATTATAGACCATGCCACTCTCCACTATACTTGATGGAAGTGGACAAGACATCCTTATAGGGAGCAAAAAAATGTATTAGAGAGGAAGGGTAAGAAACATATTATTAGACAATGGTTTTTGAGATATTAGAGTCATTATAAGTCTAATAATGATCATTAATGCTATGATTTGGAGTTCTGAGTGGGTGACCGGGTGTTTCTGAACTTAGGACATTGCATGGGTTACCGTAATCTTGTTAAGTAGAGTAAGATTACCCTGAGGTATATAGGACCATTTGAGAACATCAACAGAATCAACAAGGTGGAATGCCCTCTAAAATTTCCACCCCATTTGATATTTATTCATGAAGTTTTACACTTATCATAGTTGAAAAAATATAATTTAGACCCATTTCATGTGTTAATATGGGAAAATATTGACTTGGAACCCAATATTTCCATGAAAGAGCCACCTGTTCAAATTGTAGATTCCTTAGGGCATGTGATTTAGTGAAGCTCCAATTCATTAGTTTGGTTCATGTGGTATCATGATAATGGGAAGCATGAGACATGGGAGAGTATGACTTGGGTAAAGGATCCATACGCTATTTTTTTTCTTTGATTAGGATACGGGGTGAGTTCCTATGGGGCGAAAATTTTCATGGAGTGGATAATCTTGACACCCATGATTTCATTTTAATTTATTCCTCTTTTTGATTATGGTATCTATCTTATTTCCTATTTTTTATTTAATTTTAAGGATTTCGTATTTGTTTTTGGGTCAAACATGGGGTGGCACAAGATTAGTACAAACAATGTTATATCCCTCGGAAACATTTACTGCAAAAATAGTGTGCTTGTCAATGGAATACTTCTAAGAAGGAATCCTTTATCGAGAACTAAAAATCCCATTAAACCTATCTTTCCATTTGGAAAGAGGTGGTACATGGTTGGTTCACAGCTTTGTATACCCTAGGGACAAAACATATGGACATCCCAGATAATTAAAATTTTGAAATTCCATTGTCCCTCCTCATTATTAACCCAAATAAGCCACTCATTCCACCCCATTTATTTTCTCCATACCTAGATGAATCACTATCTATTATACTCTCCATTAGGGTTTAATTTTGTTTTTATTCATAGTTAGTCCCTAGATATTTCTCTATGTATTTTTCTCCATTTCCATTCCCTTGCTTTCTTCTAACATAATTCTTGGGATTCCCCTTATTCAACAATTGGGTTGACCAAGTATTATTTTAATATATAAACTTTTTTTAATGGATCCTAGAATGTTTTATTTTTTCATTCTTTATAGGATCCATTCTTGCACTGTCATTCAGTTTTCACCAGGTTGGTGGTGATTTCAAGAGTAACATTTGGCTGTTCTATATTGTTCTATTTTTTTGAGGAGTTAAATATTATTTCCCTTCATTCAAATTGTTTTATAAAATATTTTTGTGTAAAAATGTTTGTTTTCAAGGGTTTTGGTGTGTGTGAAACTCTTGAAACTCTTTCTCCATTTTGGTGGTGGTTAGAAAAAGTTTATTGTGGCATGTGATGTGTTGGAATGATGAAATGTGATTAAAATGGTCCAAAATGGGTTTTCAAATGGAATTAAGAACTTAGGAACCCATTATAGCAGGGAAGTTCATTTATGTAATAGTAATCTAGGAGAGATGGGCTGGTTTGACATGGTCATCGTAACATGATGATTTAATAATAGTAACTAAACATGATGGTGATTTTGTGGGTAGCACGACAACATTAGTGATAAAATCTCTAGTGGCTCAAGAATGAATGGTGACATTATTGTGACTGATTTATGAGAGTATGAGGATCTTGGAATCCATGTTACCTTTTTGAATAGAGGTTGTCCCAAGGTTTTTATGTTATGTTTAGGTTCTATCAACTGTTTTCACATTATTTATCTCTCTTTTTAAAAATAAAACATGTTTTCAAAACTACCTATTTTATGTATTTAAAAAAAATATTTTTATTTATACTATAATATCTATGAATGGTACATCTAGAGGGATCTTACTGTGAAATTGATATCACCTATAACATATAACAGTTGGGTATATGTAGACTTTTCATTGTCTGAATAATTCATATCACAAGTAAATGTCTCATGTGTATAGCCTAGTATGGACATTGGATGTTATGTTATGTACTTGTGGAGTTGTTGATGTCCATACATGGGTGTATTTATTTTTGGAATGGATTTTAACAAATGTTCTTGGGAAAATCATTCCCAAGGAGTTATTTGATTCATAGGAACTATTTTCCAGCATGGGGGGATTGGGAATTCCCTTTGACGCATTCCACAAGAAGGGAATGATATAAGGTTGGATGGAAGCGTGACCTAGTTCATGAAATAAACAAATTGTCAAGGGCATGTGCTAAGAAATCATACATAAAGGGTAAAGATATCCCATTACACCATATAAGTTTCCACTTGATCACTACTGGTTCATTTATGGGATATATATTTTTGAGAACCAGCCTTCACATAAGATTATAGTGTATTCCATAATTTTATAAAAGTGCGCTAACAATATATGACATAATGTTTGAGAATGTAAAACATAGAAGTATTAAACATAATTTATCAATGAATATTATATTACAATATCCCACCTATTGGAATTGGTATTATAAGGTAATGTCTATATATTTCCCCAGTAAATGAATTAATAATGATATAAAGGTCAATTCCCCTAAATCTTATTAATGATAAATAAGGATTCAAAATGATTAAATAATAAACCTTATCAGCTGAATAATATCAAATTATAGTTATTAGGTACTTATAGATACTGATATGATCATTGTAGTTAGTTAATTGAATACATGCATATGAAATTTTTGGATATTACAGAGAAAGTGGATAAATACCTTTTAAAAAACTACTATGTAATCAAATGTATTTATTAAAATTAGGGATGTAAAATTTCCATGAGGAATGTTTTTTAGGTTGTACTGCATTATTGAAAAATATGAACTTTGACAAAATAAAGTTTAATACATTTTGAAACTGAAATATTCTCTCCCAGATACGTTACCACAATCCATATATGAAACAATACCACCAATTAAAAATGAAACATCCATAATATGAAAAATATATGATACACATAGGGAGTTTGGACCACATGAAAAAATATTTTTTTATACCTATTAGTTGAATTTCAGCATTACGACATATCATAAAAGGAGGATAATGTGATTGAAATGGGGTTTCAAATGTTTAGAATATCATAAGGGAAAAAAATACATTGATATTACAATAATATTGAATTAATAACTTCATATTTGAAAAGTATACAACAATGTAAATGTAAATAAGTAATGTAATGAGGGAAAATGGACCCTTACATTAGCATGGTAATAACATATAAAAAGGGTAAAATGAGAGTGGATGAATTATATAGTAAGAAAAATAAATAAAATAGATGATAATATACTTTATTAAAAGAAAATAATCAATGAAATTTGAATTTAAAGCAGGCTATAACGAAAAATTACAATTGAAAAAGGATGGGATAAGAATAGGAACCATTACCTTATATAAGCTTGTAAGAATAGAAAAAAACCATCTATGAATAAAATGTCATCAATATTTATATTTGGGATTTGGTAGAGAATCATTCAGAATGATATTAAGAGGTAAATAAAAATTATAATTAAGATATATGATAATTGGAGATGGGTATTTTTTTAAAGTAAACCAAACGGATTAATATTATTAAAAAAGACAAAGATACAAATGTCGATCTGAAGGAAATTTATATTTATCATGTTGAAAAATGTTCATCAGATCACCTGGAATATTGAAGCAGTATTTGCAGGTCCCTTCCAAAGCTCCTTTACTAGAAAGAGAATCAGCAAGTTGATTTTCCTCATGATAGATATGCATACTAATATAGCTCATTGAAGATAGAGAAGTCGGGGCTCTATTCCATATGATAGTGAGCTTCCAGGAAACATGTATTTATCCAAGCCCCATCACTTGAACAGTTGTGGTTCAGTAACTTTAAAACCAAACATGATTCTAGCCTCTTTTCTGAGTAAACACAACTGCTCTAATCAGGCCCTTCATTTCTGCTTCAAGTGATGTAGCATTAGCACATGAGTCGTGTTCCCCCTCTAAAAAATCACCATTGTGATCTCTGAAAGTAAAACCATATCCAGTTGGTATGATATTTCCCCTTAAGGTGCCATCCATGTTGCATTTTATCCATCTGAAAAATGGAGGCAACCAAAAAACTTCAATGGTTCCATGAGGTTTAGGGTAATTACCTTGAAGATGAAGATTCTTTAGAACCAAAAAATCCCAAACCGAATTATGGCATCAATCTTTATGCATATAATTGGCTTATTGAGCCACAAACAAGATAGTGGAGAGGGTATTTTTGTGATTTGTAATAGGTTCACCATGCCGGCATTGATTTATTCTATGCTAGATAATTTGAAAAACCTCCGCCCAGGACACCAGAAAGATGATACAAACCTGCTTGGAAAGATGGACAGCAAGCAGTGCAAGCAGAAATTGAGGGACATATCTAGATTGTGGGCAGTGGAGATAAAAGATATCAAAAACTGTATTCCAGAGGGATGTTGATGTATTACAGGAGAGGAAGACATGGTCGACATACCCTCGGGGTTGCTGGCAGAGAATTCACTTAGAGCAAAGATAAATTCCCACCCACTGCACATTCACATCAACCGAGAGTTTGTTGAGATGAAGGTGCCAATGCAGAGTAAATCTGGATGGCACCAGCCATTTTTTGTTAAAGGCCTCCAGCCCTGTACTTTCACCATGGATAAGATGATTATAGTAGCACTTTGAGTCTATAATTCAACTAGATCTAGGCTCCCATAAGAGGAGATCATGGCTATCCCAAAAATCATAGTTATCAATGATGTGAGAAATAGACAAAGGAATGTCATTATGATTCTCAATATGACTCTTAATGGAGGAATCAAAGTTAGTGTTTGATCAAAAGTGCCAAGGTTGTCTATAAGGGGATCCCTAGTCTAGTTATGTTTCCAAAATTTGAGAATGGTGTGATCACTAACCATCAAGCGAGAGTGGAAACTGATATTCAAGATGATTTTTTTCAGACCCGGCCAAATAGAATAGTGAATGTAGTACATATTCCCTTCAATGAGCCTTTTATGGAGTTTAGATCTGAGTAAGTCTAGAGACTGTTTCTTATTATTAATAGGCCTCCAAATGAATTGTGCCAGCAAGGAGTGGTTAAAGAACTCCCATTTTTTGACCCCAAGACCTCCTTTGGCATGTGGCATACAACATCTTTTCCAAGAGGCAGTAATAACTTTCCTTTCGAGGATACTACCACTCCACAAAAAGTTTCTCATGACGGAATTTATAGTATTGGTTACCTTATACTATTATCTCAAGTGTTCAACTATACCCATAGTTCCCCAATAATCTTTGTAAATGATCTAGTATAATGGTTAGTGATAAATTTTTTCCATGTGAAATAAATTGTTTCATATTGGTTTTTCTTATATCTATATATATAATATCATATTTTTTTTATTTTACCTCATTTGACCATTTTTAGGGTAGTTTATTTTTTAAAAAAAATCATGCATTTTTATCCTTTAACTTATTAAAAAGGCCTAATTATAAATATATAAATCATTTTATCATATTCATATTCTAAATAGAGTAAATTTATCTTTTATTTAAAAAATACTTAAGGTATAATCTATGTCACATATGTCACCCAAAACAAGTACATTTTTACTTCAACAACCACATTAGTATTCTAGTAAATTTCATAACCAAAAATTATATAAATTATATTATAATAATCCGTCAAATATGTTAAATTAATTCTAAACTAAATATAAAAAAACACATTAAACATTTTAGTGATAAATAAGTTACATAACCTTTAAAAAATGCTTTAGTGTATCAAAACAACAACATATAATTCTTTCACCGTTTTTAAATATAATAAAAATCGTTTAATATTTTTTATAAAATATTATTTCAACTTATATGTTCCCACTAAAATATAACTTTAGTGTAAAAATATTATTTAACCAATTATTGTTTCATGAAGTGAAAATGAAATTAAATATGTATACAATAATTTAATGAATTATTTTCTATGGATACATGTTACGATTACATTAAAATAATTAAATGTATAATAAAATTTGATTTTATCAATTAAATTTATATTATAGTGATCATAGGAAAATAAAACTATTAATATGATAAACGTATTTATCATATAATAATAAATTTGGTAAATACAATTCATAAATATATTGTAAAAAGTAATTATTATTCGAACAAATATACATGTGATTTAATTATCATTCAAGGTTCAATTAAACTTATATATAATTAATAATTTACCCATTTATACATTATAGAAACATAATATGATAAAAAAGAATCCATATTTATTATAATTTCTTATTTTTTAGATTAAAGATATTTTCTTACCATTAATTAAATTTCAAAAGATCATGTATTTTTTAATAATTAATATATCATTTATAATTCAACAAATATTTATACAAAATGATTTCACTTAATGATTGCATAATGAAAATTAATATAGGAAAAATGTTAATATAATAAAAAAGGAACTCATATACATTGAAATTATAATTATGAAATAATGTTGTTGATATGTATATATATATATATTACACGTCTTTGGCTTTTTTTTGAACCATGAATATTGTATTTAAAATTTTCATTTTTCAATATGTGTTAAAATATATTATTTATATATATTTAGTTATATTATTATTAAAAAATTATTTCTTTACTTGATTATTTTAAGAAAATATAGATTTTATTGCAAAAATAAATATATATATTTCAATAAATGACTTGATATTTACCTCCATTAGAGAAACTCTTTACGTTGATTAATTTTTTATTTTATTACAACATAAATATTATAAGTGTATATTATGTATTTTTGTTTTAGTTTAACTATATAATGATAATATGATTATCTTATAATAATTAATTATCTATTATTAAAATTATGTTATATATTTATTTTTGAAGTTACCCAAGAGGGGGTTTCACCACAAAAAAGAATGGGTTTAATATATTTCGGTTTTTTTATATGGTTTCTCTAAAAATAATCGTTTGAAATATATTTGAATTCGATCCACTGAAGTATAAATTTCAGTCTTCACCGATATTAATAAAAAATAAAAGAACATAGGTAATACAATTTTTTTTAAAAAAACAATCACCTCATTCATAGGAAATATACTTCTTTATGTGACCAGTTATTAACTTAGATTAATATATTTCTACTATAAATTAAATTTCCCATAATGAGTATCTTATAAATACCACAGTGTATTACACACATCTAAAAAAACTTCTCACTATGATTTACACCCTCAAACTGCCTACTGTAAGTTCATTAAGATAGGGTGTGAATGATCAAGGGAGATTTTAGGATTTTGAAAACAAATGTAATCCTATAAATAAATCAATATTATTATTTATAATAATTAATTTTATAAATTTATTTTCATCATAGTTTAACAATTAAATTTAATAATTTTTTAGTTTGAAAAATGAATTATTTTATTTAACTGATTATGTTTCCAAGAATTACATCGATAAATTTTAAAGGTAAATTTCATGAATTTATAAATTGAATTTGAAAAAAAAATTAAATCATTTTTTTCTCAATATATAAAATACAACATATGATTTTTTTTAAATTTTTCTAAAATGATTGATTTTGAAGTGAATAGTAGAAAATAGAGTTTTTTACAAAACTGTCATTTCTTTTCATTAATTCAAGTAATTATAATTTATAACTCTATTTTCTATTTTTTTTAATATAATATAAGTTCCATTTTATTATGACTAATATATATAACTCCAAATGAATCAGTTTTATATTTTATTTGAGAATAAGTTTGTTTTTTCTTAAAAACACATATATCTAAAAATGGTTTTTGTTTAGGTAATTTATATAAAAATGTATTTTTTATAATTATAAAAATTTATTCTTGAAAATATATTTCTATATTGTGAATCATGAGTAAGAAATTAAATAGATATTGTAATTTAATTTTTATTCATTATGAATCGTAATAATGGTAAAAATATGTCTTAATGGTAAAATGCTAAATTTGAGTAATTAATGAAAACACTAATTGATAATGTGAAAATAACTTTTTCAATTATTATTATATTATTATATTTATATAAATATAACATTATATTAAAATTTTTATACCTTTGGAGCCACTTTCTATTATTAAGACTTTGTAATATTTAAATGTTTAGAAATATATCAAGTGTGCCACTCCCCTTACTTTTTAAAGGGAACCTCATCTACCCCATTACATATATATTTTTATAATAATAAATTTACCAATATATACCCAAAACTATCCAAAAAAACAACTCCCAACTGTTTATAAGTATGGTTCTTATCAAAGGATCGGTCCTAGAAGGATGAATGTGTAATCCAAAGGAAGATATCTGAGGAGAAGGCAGATGTCCTAACTTTCATATTTCAATTTTATTTCTTCTTATACAAAATTAAAGTATTGTTCATCCATGTTGGAATAATAGAATATTTAATTTATGTATAATAAAATGTTATTATGGATATGGTACAACCCTTTTTCTTATTTTTTTCATCATTTGAGAAATGAAATTTTTGATCATGCATATGTGTATAATACCACCTCCATGAATTGATGTGTTTTATTTCTCATCACAGTATCATATATAAGGTTATAAAAATTAATATATATGATAATATTATCATAATTAAAGGATAAAATACTATTACATTATTTCTCATTGTTTCTATTGTAAACTATTAATGTCACACATGCGTACGTGGGGAATACCATCTCCATGAAGCACTGTGATTCATTTTTCATTTTGATCATATAATTATGATCATAAATATTGAAATAATGAATTAATATGATATTTATTACATATTTATAATTTAATAAAATTAAAATATTATATATATTTTTTTGACAAGATAGAAAAATGAAACATTATTCATGCATACGTAGGTACTATCATCTCCTCGAAATGATGTGGTTTATTTTCCATAACCATTTGAAATGGTTGTTTTTAAAAGTGTATATAAATTATAAATATGATAAATATAATATTTTTATGAATCTAGTGATATTGTAACCATAAATCATTTGACCACAATTAATTCACAGACGTGGTTTTGACGTTATTAATTGAATGACCTCAACAAGTCTAACATGAACTTTACTATATTGGTAACTCAATAAAACCTGGTAATAAATGAAATAAAAGGAATAATATAATTAATGTGACCTCAAAGTAGTTCTCAATCAAAAATAACAAAAATAATTTTATTATTAAGGATTTTTAGAATGTATTAATCTATTCCAAACATATGATAATATATTTTATTTTAAAATCAGGTTGTAATGTATTCCTTTAAAAATAATTACAATCAATATAAATTATCATAAAATTATTCAAGAATTGTGTAATTTATGTTTCAAATATTTTTAAAGATCATTTTAAACTACTTTTGAATATACTTATAAATGAGAAAAAATTTCTTTTCAAATTTTTCTAAATGAATCACATTTTACTAATTACAATAGTGTAAAATGAATATTCTCTTTTATCATAAAGAACAAGAATATATATTACAGTTCTCATGAAATGTATTAAATTTGAAAATTATATTAAAAGATTCTTGGTTTATCTTCAAATAAAACAATTCTCTAAATATTCTATAAATTTTTATAATTAGAATTTTTTCTAAGGAAATACAAACTTTTTCGAATTATTATGATATAAATGAAACTGTTTTTTCATATGGTTTTATAAACCAATTATAGTTGGATTTATTATTTTGGAGAATTATATACATTATTTATTTTTTATATTTTTATTGTATGTCTTTTATGAATGATAGGTGATTTCTATATGTCTGTCCAATTAATTTAGTAATGTAATAGAGTTTATTGGTTATAGGTTACTCCAATGAGATATTGAAATTTTATAGTTTGGTGATTACAATATATTAATTATTATAAGGGTGATTATAAGGGTGATGTACCAATGTACATATATGATATTATTTCATTTTTTATGAATGAAATATTTTGATTTCAAAAGTTAAAACATGATCTTATATTTTTAAGGATTGTTTAAATCCTTTTTTATAAAGTTCAAATGAATATTATTTATATATTTTTATTCCTAATTTTTCATGTTTTACAAGAAACAATTATGGTTATGATTTATCATTTATATGAAATATTTCATGAAGTTAATTATGCCATTAATTTGTTTTCATATAAAAATAAACAAATATTTAAGATAAAATGTTCATTATGAAAGGGAATTTTTTTAGGGATTTGTTAGGTATATAAATCGAATAAAAAGTTTATTTAATTTTATGTACATTATTGAATTTTTTTGTAAGCCCACATTTAAAAAAAATCATAAGGATGAAATGTTGTTAGAAAACTTAACAATGTAAGAGTTTCAGATATGGGAGTTAGCTTGAATAAAAAAGTGTCTTTATAAATAAAGCCTATCAGGAAAAAAATTATATTCTATGGTTCATTAAATTTTTTATGAAATATATTTTTTGTAAAATATATAAACCTTTAAATTAAAAATATCCTATTAACATAATAAAGTGAAATCCTTATTATAAATCATCTAATTATGTTTGTTTATGGTAAAAGGTGTAATATTTTCTATCAATGGAAAGGTTTATATAAATATATTGTATAGGATAATGCTGAAATGCAATTTAAAAATTCTCTAATTTATGGTTATATAATCATGATATAATATTTTATAACTTATAGGTTTTGTTAATCTAATCCATGTTTATTACGAATGGTTTTCCATAGATGAAAAAGAATACTATGGTAAAAATACATTATGGAGGTCGTAAACATACCAATAAAAATCATAGAGTCGTTGGAATAATGTAGTTACAGTAGTGTTGAATTAATTAATTCATTTTATTAGCAATGTCACTCATGAATGAGAATGACCAAATCTGATATATATGAACATATCTATTGTGAATCATTTTCTAAAAAAACCCTCCAATATTTAGTGGATCTTTAGATCATGTGAAAGATAAAGGATGGATCAAGACAATGGTGATGTTTTTTGAAGTTCTAGGATATCTAAGACATCATAAGTTAACCCTTTATATTTATAATTTTAAGGGCTAATCCATTAAACAGTGGACTTTTATTAAAGAGACTATGGAAAATAAATAAATAAATTTCATGGAATGAATGATATTTAAACAATTATTCCATGAAATGTATTTTCATAAACATAATAAATGGTGAATGAAAAAAAATCTATATTATATGCATTTTGAGGGGTAATATCTTGCCACCTATGAAGTTAATTTTACAAGATTAGGTTGGTATAAACTAAATTTAATTCTAGACTGTGATGGTAAAATTTATTTATTTTACTTAGGATTTAATCCAATATTTCGATTGGATATATTTATTCTTGAATTTATATTTTGTGATAAAATTGTGCAATGTGAATATAAATTTGAGATTGAGTTTGTAGAATTTTACAAAAATAAGGATGAGAAATAATCTTGGCGGAAGGTAATGGCGAAGCATTCATCAAATAATCCCAATGTTAAGAAAATTCTATTACCCTCTTGTGATATGTGTGGAAAGATTCACTGTGGATAATATATGATGCGATTAGGGAAGTGTTATCAATTTTATATTCTTAAAAACATCCTTCTAAAATATTTAAATTTTAATTATTTGGGACATTATGATATTAAAATTACATAGAAAGTTTCTCAAGTTTGAAATCATTATGGTCAGAAATTGAAAGGTGTAAAAAATTCTTAACACTACTATAGTAGACGCAGGACCCTCAAATAAAGTCTTGATAGGTAAATTACTTATTGATTTAGATTTACCCAATGTCCTAGTTGATTCAAGATCTACACATTCAGATACGTTTATAACATTTGAAAGTAAAATGGAAATTATATCTCCATGAATTAATTGGAACTCCTTGTAAAAATCATGGGGGTTGTATAAAGGAAAACAAAATATTTAATAAATATACAATTAATTTATGTGGAACCAATTTCCCTATAAACCTTGTTTTCATTCCCACATTAGAGTTTAACATTATTCTAGGAATGAATTGGATTTCAGTTTACCATGATAAGAATGATTATAGAGCTAACAATTTTATTTACAAGAATGAGTTTCTTTTTTATATAATAATTAATGAATAGATTTGAAAAAAAATTAAGAAGCTATGAAACTAATAAATTATGCAAGTGATTGTTATTTTTCATATTTTTTTATGATTAAATTTCTTAAATTCGATATGTTTTTGTAGTATATGAATATGTAGATGTATTTAAAAATTATTTACCTGGTTTTATTCCTTAACAAAACGTTTTGTTTACTATTAAATTAATAGCTTTGGTTAAACCATTTTCACAACATCCCTATATATTGACTTCAATTTAGTTGTTAGAATTAAATAAAAAATTATATAAGTTACTTGATAAGGATTTAATCCACCTTGGAATGTCACCATGGGGTGATCATATTTTTTTCAAATTTAAATATTATTCTATGAGGTTGTGAATTGATTATAGAGTGCTTAATCATATCAATGTTATGGAAAAGTACTTGATTATTCATACTGATGACTTGTTTTATCAAAGCTGGGGAACCTTGAATTTTTAAAATATTGATATATTTTTGGGGTATCATTAGTTTATGTTGATTGAGGAATACATTCCCAGGATAACATTCCATACTAGTTATTACGATTGCGTGGTTATGTATTTTGGGTCACAAAATTGACGTATTTTATTTAGATAAAACTAATAGAGTGTTCCATGAGTATTTGGATATAGTATAGGTTGTATTTATCAATGATATTCTGGGATAATCTAAAATATATGAATATCATGAGAAACACCTAAGAATTTTTTATAGAACTGAAATATAAATTATTAGTATGGAAAATTCTATAAATGTGAAATTTTTATATAATAATTATTTTGGTATATTATTTATATATATATCATACCTTTTTATCCGGCTCAAATCATGTGGTGGAATCTTTGAAAAGGTCTAAAAATGTTATTGAGATTTTATATTTTCTTGTATTTCCAGGTTTATACTATAAATTTGTTGAGATATTTTATAAGTCATCTGGAATACTTAATATTATGACATGATAATTTGTTAAATTCATTTGATAATGTAATTTTATTATTAGTTTTGGTAATTGAAAATAATATTGGTTAATTATCTAGTGTTACCATTTCAAATAATAAATGTAGATTTTTTTAACTATGGTGATGATTCTTTGAAGGGTATTTGTCTTGTCTTGATGAAGAGTGGTTAGTTTATCATGTATGCATCCTGACAATTGGAAATCCAAGAGCATAAATATCTATCATAGGGCTTTGATATAACTTTAGTTATTTCTTCTTTAAAAACATGGTGGCATCATTTCTAAGGGGGGAAATGGGAAATTTTTACTGATCATACAAGTTCAAAGGAATTATTTAATAAAAAGGAGTTCAACAAGAGGCTTACAAGATGGATAAAAATTATTATGGGATTGTATAATTCACTATAAATCAGGTAAATTAAACAAGGTATCTTATTCCTTGAGAAAAAAAGAAAATGCATCATTAACTATGTTACGACTGGAATAAGATGCTTTGGTTAATTATTTAATGAATGTTGGATTGGAAATTATGTATGGATAAAATTATTCTTTTTCAATCACATATTGGTGTTGTTATCATTGTTAGAAATAATTAAGGAGGATAAAAAAGAAGATCTCAGTTTGTTTAAAAGAGTATAATAATTCAAGAAGAGTATAAAACCTATGTTTAATGATGACATATAAGGGTTTATCATATTTGGAAAGTGGTTGTGTGTGCCAAGTGATATCCAATAAAAGAATAATTTTTTTTGGTGTATGTCGCAGCTCTATTTTTTGTTTATACTCATAATACTATGATTTATATGGTCCTTAGAGAATATTTTTGGTGATAATTTATTTATAAAGATATAACTAATTTTACTAGGAAATATCTTACTTTTTAATATTTTTATGATGATAAACACACTTCAGCCTTTTTCTGTTCCAGAATAGAAATGGGATAATATATCAATGGATTTTTAGTGGAATTGCCAATCAAATATTGATATAATAATGTGATTTGATTATTATTGATCATTTGTCTGAATATACCGATTTTCTACCATTATGAGATACTGTGTTTTTGGATCATATTCCAAGACATCATCCTAAAAAGATAGTGTTACATAGAGTTCCCATATCTATTGTTTCTAATCATCATCCATGTTTTATTATAAATTTTTTGAAATGACTTTGAAACACATTGGGTACTGAGTTAAATTTTAGTACCACTTTTCATCCTCAATAAAATAGAAAATTATAGTGAGTGATTCAAAATTTTGAATATATTCTTCAACATTTCTATTTGAATTATCAAGGAATTTGGGATTAACTAATTTTATTGGTGGAATTTTCATATAATAATAATTTTCATTCAAGTATATATATTTAACATTTTTAAGAAATATAATGAAAATAATTTCTTAATCATTCATTTTTTGGATGAATTATATTTGATGAAATTATTTAGACTATAAATGATATGTCGTTTGGGTGAGAATGTGAAGATGATTTAGCATAACATGAGTACAACTCAAAGGAGGAATAAGATTTATGTAGATCATATAAGGATAAATCTCTCATTTTAGGTAAAAAATCATCTTTTTTCTTAATATATCCTCATTAAAATGTGTTATTCATTTTTCTATAATGGGAATGTTAAGTCCCAAGATTATTGTTCCGTATGAAATTATGAAAAATGAAAGACCGGTTTCTTAGAGAGTAGCCTAACCAAAAAATTTATCTTAGGTACATGATTTGTTTCATTTTTCAATTATATGAATTTCTATACCTAATATATCTCATGACTTGATACATAAAGTGGTATAGTTATAGGATAGTATACCTTATGAGGAAAATCTAGTTCAACTTTTTGATCATATAGAGTATGTAATAATTTTTATGGGTATAACAGAAACACCATTAGGGTAAATAAGCATTAGGTATTTAATCATATTTTATGGATAATTCATCTATTTTTCTAGAAATAAACTTCACAACCAATGAAATTTTTTTATTCAAATATTCACACTGAAATCCAGGATATCGTAGAGGATATTTTTCAAGTTAAATTTATAATCATTTTAAATAGATAATAAGTAATAATACATTATCTTAGTATCCTTCTTAAATTATTTTATTGATCATCTAAAACCCCCTTTCATATTACTATTGTTTCATAGGGATGACCCAAAGTAGATCCCCTTTTGTGGTGATCCATACATGGAATTTAGATCTCTGAAAAAACACTAACGGAATACAAGCTACTGTCATAGAAGAATGACAGTCTCATGCTTTTCATCTTGAACTCTTCGTGTTACTTTAGGAACAAAGGATAATATCTTGTACTTTTTATTCGTGAGAAGATGATAGAATGAGGAATCTAGATATAAATACATTGGGCACAACAATTCTCTATTCTTGGTTAACCCTACATAATTAAAATAGTTATCTATTCATTTAGTTTGGGTTAAGTTAAAAATATTATTTAATTTAACTATGTCACTTAATTAATATAGTAAATATTATCTAACACAATTCCATATGATAATAATAATAATAATATCTTTATAGCGTGCTTTAACTGGCGCAATAATAAATATCATTTTATCAGAAAACAAATTAATATTTATCACTAGACACAGTGTGGGTCCTCCCATCATCTCTCAAAATTTATTGCATACTCCAATAAATACAAATTAAATATTTATTTTGAAATAAATATTCTCTTAATTGTATAGTGAGTAAATATTTTTAAATGTTCAAAATATAAAATAAATATTCTATTTATAGTCTGGATAATAATTATTTGTTATCATTAAATCCAAAAAAAATCATTCATTAGTCATGAGAATCATATTTATTCTAATAAATTAATTCAAATATAATTTAATGATACAAACTAAAGAATATAGTGAGAGACCCTCTATGTAACGACCTAATATATTAAAAATAAAATTCCCCTTTTAATTCAATTAAATGTCTTATTATATGATATTGTTATAGGAAACACATTCACTTATTTTATTATCATATCAAATTCGATTTTAATGAAAATTAAGTATATTTATATCTCTTTGACACAAGAAGCCTGAAGCCAGTGCATTATTTTAATACAATTTCATGATTAGAAGGAATCAAGTCTCGACTGGATGATTGGATTAGTAGTCTTGAAAAATAGATTACATACATGAATATTATATTAAACTTTCTACCATAAAATAAAACATAAATAATCCTTTTAGAATGCCATTATTACCCTATATTAACCCTGAACATAAATTATAATACACTTCATTGGAATCATGTGAAAATAAGACATAAGAAAGTGGTGAGATCATATGCTCGGTAAGGGAAAATAATTAATTAGAAGCTATAAACTTTTAATGCAAGATGTATAATAAAAACAGCTGCCTTTTTAAACATAAACATGAAAATAATATGGAAAACATAAATCAAAAATTAATATATAAACATGGATATGGATATTCTACTAGTTGAATAATCACATGTAATAACCAATTTAATAACAATAGAATGTATAATTCTGAATATAATAACTAATACGTCAAGGCCTTGTTCAAAGACCATTCGCAAATATTATCTCAAGGCCTTATGCCAAGACACTAGTTTGTATCATGAGACCTACTGATGCGTTGAGGGGATATATCGATCCCCTCCCATCACTTACTAGGTCCAATTAATTCATCTTATGAAAGGATTTAGACATAACATAAAAATTTATATTAAAACTAGAATACGATATGTTAATACTTTATCCATAATCCATGAATGGTATAAAAATTGCACATCCACAATCAAACACATCATAACTCATTAAATACAATATGTAATATTGTACTATACTTAATCAACCTCAGTCAAGGATAAAATTCAATAAATAATATCTACCTGGATAAAAAAATCAGTAATACTCTTTGAGAGAAATATCTTTTTCTTTTTTGAAATAATTTAAACGTTACACAATTTGTAAAATAGGTCATTTAAAAAATATTTTTGAATCAAAGTGTTCCACAACTCTTTAAAACTTTTGAATGTAATTTACATTTTTGAAAACAATCATGTTAATATTAATAAATTGTTTAAACCATTTTGAAAAATATGGAAATTAATTAAATATGTTTAGAAAAATGAATATGTAAATTATTTGAAATGATGATCTAGTTAAAGATACCCTTCCATAAAACCTCAAAATATCCCTTTTGAATTTTTTTTAAAAATGGAAATATATTATAAATATTTTACAATAACTAATTAGGCATAAACAATCTCATATAATAATGAGATTAAGGAATTAACCCTTACCTTAGATCAGATAATCTTCGTACGTGTTCGAAAATCATCTTCTTCGGGTGTTTCCATTTGAATTGAACAAAATGGCTCTTTAGGATAGTTCTATTCCCAAAGTGAGGCATCTAGGATGAAGTGAGGGAGGTTGGGAGGAGAGGTGGAAAGGGTTGGGCCAAACCAAAAGGCTTTAGAGGTGTGTGTAAAAGAGAAATGGAGGTTCCCTTTTATAAGAGAGGTGGGGGATCTTTAGAAAAAAATGGAAATAATAAATTATTATAATAATATTTTCGGTTTCTAATAGCTCAAAATTAATTTTGTTAGAGGATAATAGGAGAATGGGTCAAAATCCACTCATCCAATAGGTTTTAGACATGTTTAGGTCATAAAATTGACATTATCACTTAGAATTTACCCTTTGTAAATAAGTTAAATCTTACCATATCTTCCTGTATTTTTACACTACATGGTAAATGTATTTACAATAAAATTAAAAGAGAAACTAAAGTGGATATTTTATTAAATTTGTATCACTATCCATGTTATTTGGCTGAACATTATATTTTTATGATTTTTGTATCATATAATAAAATTGTATTTTTTTTAAAACTCATTTATGTCAATTTTGACAATATTTAGTAATTCATTTTTTAATTCATAAAAACTTCATTCCTTAAAAAAAGAATTACCTTATCACTCATATGAAAATGAAAAACATAAAATTTTGGATTTTATCAAAATATTAAAATTACATTTATTTTAATATTTATAAATTCATTTATTTGAATAATTCTTTAATAATGTAATCACTGCCTCATCATTGTGTCATTAATAAATATATTTATCTAACATCTAAATATTATAAATAAAATATCGTGATGTAAGAAATCATATTATCATTATAATGACTATTTGTTGAAATATAAGTCATTCATATAACCCCATATTAAAATTTCTTTCTTAAAAAATATATGTTTAGGTTATAATTATCTTTACTTTAAATTAATTTTTATAAAAAGCCATTATCACACCCATGTTGTCCCATGGGGAACTACAATCCTCCTAAAGATTTCCATGGTTAGATATATCTCTTCTCATATGATTATAACATGTGTTAGGGTAGTTTAATATTATAATTATATTATTTTTTACCCTTATTTCCCTGATTTACCCTTTAACCATGGTAAATAAAAATAATTAATGAAGTTACTATTCACAGTGTCAAAAAATAAAAGGTATCTATTTAAAATATTAGGAACTTATGATTCTAAATACGGAATCCATTTTTCCAAAATCAAAACACAGATTTGGATGAAATAATTTAAAATTAATTCTTATCATCAAAACAAGAAAGCATGTTTTTAAGAGATAAAAACTATCAAAAGATTGACATGTGTTTATGTTCAATTTAAATGTAAAATTACTTTTAATGAAATAAATTATATTAAATTATTAACATATAATATAATTATACTTTTTAACCACTCAAATGTATAACTTAACATTATAAATTATTGTGATTAAAAAATATGTTTTCAATAAAAAAATTAGTATTTTTTACTATTCATCAAAATATGAAAGGTATCAGAAAATCACCAAAAACTTATCCGGACTAAAATTTTATGACCTAATTCTAAAAAAGAATTTAATTTTTTCAAATTGAATATATAAAATTGTAAAATATTTGATTTAAAAAAGGTTCTCCATTAAAAGGTAAAAGAACTGCATTTTTTTTAAAAAAAAACTTCTTTTATCTGAAAAATTGAATTTTTCCTTATATTATGTATAAGAAACAAAAAATATGAATTTTATTATTACATGGAATTTATAAAATTCATAATGTGGTTAAAAATATTCGTAACCTTTTTTTAAACATCTTGTTTGATAGGTTGTGGTGCGCTTGAACTCGGTGTTGCGTACATCACACGCTATTGAATTATTTAAAATTGAAGCGTATCATGAAATATTATGGTGTTAAATTATACCCTACTTCAATAAATTGCATCCTCGCAATTTATACTCATGATTTAATGCTATGGTTTTGATATTTAAAAATATCTTATTTGAAATCCCACATCAAAAAATATATTAATGAGACCTATATTTTAAAATAAAGAATGGTAGGTATTAAGTTACAAGAAATAACACATACTAGGGTTCCATCAAGGAAAACATGTATATGGAAGATAAAACAAACCTTTATGGACTGGTGGAGGGTGATAAAGAATATTATTAGCAGAAAATTAACAATCTGAAACCCTTAAATCTACGATGATCCAAGGGACCATTTGATTCATTGAAAACAATGTAATAGAAAACAATTTATAAATTTTTTACTAGTGTTTAATAATTACATCATATACTATGAACATAAAGATGCATACTTGATTTAAATGTATGGTTATATCCATTAACTAATTCATACCACAAACTCATCTTTCTATTCAAAAGATAATAAACCTAAAAAAATCTATTTACCATAATCATATAAGGTTTCAAATATAAACATATACCATTTAAAAAAATATTATTTTATAAAAACCAGGGAATTATTACAGGCTAATGGAATGTGATAAATCTTTGTCTCACTTCAATTGTGAGTTTGATCCATGTAGCCTTGTCCAACATGATGGGTTGTCACCCAGCCTACATGATATAAATTTTCTAAAACAATTTTATTATGACGTTCTAAAAATAATCCTATGAAATATTTTAACCTTAAAAATACTATCTAATGTTCAATGTAATCCATTACAACCTTTAGAGTTATCCAAAATACATTTCTCTAAACTCTCTTTAAAAGGTTTGTAAATTTACAAAATCAATTGTAGTATCAGATTCCCCAAACAATGTATTGTTGCTCTTATTGTCACATAATGAATATATGATTACCTTCATTATATTTAAAACATAATTAACAAAATGTACTGTAGTACAATCCTTATATATATGAATTTCTTCTTATAACGAGAATATAATTATTGAATCCAAAAACACAAATACATTAATTATTCCACTTCAACTATAGTAATAGGATATGCTTGACCTTGATAAATTTGTTTCTTCTGAGATATATTTCATTGATGCCTTGTAAAATCATTTTCATAGTGTCCCATGTATTTACAATTATAACATTTCATGTCATCTTTCATTCCCTTACAATCACGAGCCTGGTGATCTATTTCTGAACATTTTTAATAAACTGCCATTCCTTTTAGGCCAGTACCAAGGCGTTTCTTTCTATAATTATCAAATAAAGGGAAAATTATTCTTCTCCCTTTTCACTTTATATGTATCTCTCTCAACCATTATATTATTCTCTTGATTTACTTTAAATTTATAAAACCTAGATAATTCTTTTTCCGTCTTGATATCACATGAGACTATATCTTCATACGATTAGAATTATTGTGAGACCAATTCCCGTTGGAGGAAAGGTTTTGACCCATCAAAGAATCAATCAATATTAATTTTTGGTTTACGTGTGAAGTCTATATCATGCGTTTCTAAATTTGTGAAGTTATCCTCATACATTTCAACATTATCATCCTCATTTTTCCTCAAGCTCAAAAATTTCCTTTACATATTAGCTCCTTTTTTCATGAGGAAAGTATTTCTATTAGAAAAGTTCTTCAAACTCCCTACATTCCATATTTTCTACTTTATCATACTTATTAATTTTTTGAATCAATTCCCACCATTTATTTTCATCTCTATAACGATGATATATCATTGTGAACAATTGTTCCCTTTCATTACTCCCCTAATCAAGAAATATTTCCTCTAAGGAATATATCCACTGCTTAACTACAAAAGGATTTTCTATTCCCATTGAATTTCAGAGGATTTTGTCTGATGAAGTGGCCTAACATTAATCCTACACATTTCGGATTAGACTGATCCATATGGGTAAAGTTATTTTTCATAACTTGAGTCAGTTATCTTATTACGATTATCAGTTATTCAAGGCCAGTTGTATCATCAGTTCCACTATCATTATATTGCATTTGAGGGAAATCTCTACATGGATTACATTCATTGATATGATTTCCATTCCCTCTACTAGGAACCATTTATAAAAAGTGGTATACACTATATTAGTTTATAAATCATAATTTTTAAATCCAAACTTGTAAAATAGAAAACATAAATTGATAATTTTATGCATATCTAATATATAATCATAAATATGGTTCAAATGAGGACATATTTACTCATAAATACTTTATAAAGTTTTGTAAAGAAAATAGGAATTATCCAAATCATTTCCCCCAGGAGTGTCAAACTAGGTGTGCAGTAAGGCCAATTGTCATGTACCGGGTTACCCTAAGTTAAGACGGGAAAACCTTGTTAGAGTTTTCACCCCAAGGTACATCTGTTCTAGAACCACATCCAAATATTGTATCTAGATAAGGATTTAATTCTTATAATATCCATCTAATCCCTATTTTTCAAAAATTCTAGGGGGTTCTTCTATACTAATCCTAAAAGTCTATCTTAGGGTTATGATCCCTAATATAAGTTTTCCAAATCTATTTACAAGGTTGTTTATAAACTTCTTTTGATACCAATTATAAAGCCCCAAACATAGAATCCTGGAGCTAGAGCATTATTCTAATACATTGGAATTTTTATTTTGAATCAAGTCTCAAAGGACCGATCACTTTTACAGTCTTGGAAAATTTATTACATATATGAATATTTCATTACACTTTATAACATTAAATACAACATAAATTATCCTTCGAGAATGTCATTATTCCACTATATTAACCATTAATATTAGTCATAATAAAATTATTGGCATCCTTGGAAAATAAAATTTAGGAAAGGGGTGAGCTCAGCTACTGTGTAAGGGTAAATAATTCAGCGAAATCTATAAACATTTAAGGCAAGATTTATAATAAAAACAGTAACCTTTTTAAACATAAACATGAACATAATATAGAAAACATAAATCAATCATTACCATATAAACATGAATAGGGATATTATAATAGTCCAATAATCACATGTGATAACTAATTTCCAAACGAGTGAATGTATAATGCCAGAAATAATAACTACTATGTCAAGGCCTTTTGCTAAGACCATTCGAAAATATTCTCTCGAGGCCTTATGCTAAGACAATAGTTTGTCCCATGAGACATACTGATGCATCGAGGGGATATATCAAGCCCATACCATCACATACAAAGTCCAATTCATTCCTCTTATGAAAAGTGTGAAACATAACATAAACATTCATATAAAAACTCCCATATGATATTTTAATACTTTAACCATATTCCATGAATGGTATAAAAATAAAACATCCACAATCAAACCTATCATAACTCATTCAATACAATATGGAATACTATATTTTAATAAATCAACCATAAATAAGAATAAAATATAATAATGTATATCAGCATAGATCAAAATAATCAGTAATACGCGTTGATAGGAATATCACTTCCTTTCTTGAAATCATTTAAAAGTCACAGAATTTCTAAAATATTCCATTTTGAAGAGATTTCTGAATCAAATTATCATGTACCACTTTGAAACTTTTGAATGGAATTTCTCTGTTTAAAACAATCATGTCCATATAAATAAATCTTTAAAACGATTTTAAATAATATGGACATTAATTAAATATATTTTGAAAAACAAATCATTAAACCATTTAAAATGTTGATCCAGTTAAAGAGACCCATTCATAAAACCATAAAAGATTCCTTTTGAAATAATTTTTATGAAACATGGACATGGATAATAAATATGTCCCAATAAATAATTACACATAAAAAATCTTGGATAATAATGAAAATGAGGAATTAACCCTTACCTTAATTCTAATAATATCTATACGTGTCGAAAACTCTTCTTCTTCAGGTGGGTCCTATTGATTTGAACAAAAATATCCTTAGGATGGATATATGACCAAATTTATGCCTCTAGGATCAATTTAGCGAGGTTGGAAGGAAAAATGGGTAGGGTTGGGCCATCCCAAAGGGCTTTAGTGGTGTGAATTAAAGAGAAAGGGTTGTGCCCTTTTATAAGAGAGGTGAGGGGAACATTAGGTAAAATCTTGAAATATTAATTTATTATAATGTTTTTGGTTTATAATAGATCCAAATTTATTTATTTCTCGAGTAATATTAGGATGGTTCATCATTCCATCAACCAATATGTGTTAGACTTGTTTAGGTCATAAAATCAACCTTATATTATAACGACCCATAATTTACATACATTGTTATTACTTCAAAATTGAAGCGTACTTATTACAACATATAACAAAACCATGAAATGACCTTATAGGTATAGTGTCTTTAGAAACTGGGAAACATAAATAACTTGTTCCTAAAGCATCTACACTGTCTCCCATTTATTTCATCATATCTATAGTCCCTTTTGGCATATCTTACTTAATAAGATTCTTCCTGACATGGGGAAAGAAAACATACAAAAGGGTGAGCTAAAATGGTTAGTAAGGGTAAACAAAAGAAATATCAATCACATCACATTCATAAGAACATAACATTTTGGAAATATTAACCTGCAAAAGAGAGCATAATTTCATAACATGGGATAAATCATAGTAGTGAAATGAAATACCAATAATCATAACTTAAAACATAAAAATTTGTGGCATACACAAATAATCATATAGAATCATTTCTTATTAGTCAAGACTCATTTCCAATACTATCTTGGTGGAAAAAGTCCATTTCTGAACAGAGTTCACTCCTCGTTTCAGTCCTATTTCACTGATCTGGTTTAACCTGCCGTTCCATCCATGTCTATGTAATGAGATATAAAATCTTTACCCAATTCAATGGAGGGAGATATAGGTCCCACCCATCTCATAATGATACCATTCTTATGTGTGTCACAAAATCATAAACCAAACATCATAGCATAACCCATGTAATAAAAATGGGAATCATAAACATCGTGACATCATAAAACAATTCATATAAGATAAATAAATTCATAAAAATATTTCCATCACAACATAATCAAATCAATGTAATAATAGGGATAGAAACAGAACCCTATATTATCTTAGATGGAAAATATTTTTGATAAAACAATTGAACTCCATTCTTGAGGAAAATATCCTTTCTACTTCAAATTTGTTTTTTCATTCTTAACATGCCATAAAATTCTAAACTAAAAGAAGTTGATTAAAAATAAACTTGAAATCTTGCAAGGGAAGCTTCTTGGAAATAATGTTTTAAAAATCCATTCCTACCGTATAAGTTAAAAAACATTCCTCTCGTACTTTTGTCAGAAAAGTCAAAAAGTACCTCGTACGAAAAACAACAAAAGATTCCTTTCATATCTTTTACTAAAAATCACCGAAGGGTAAAATTGGATATAAACTATTGTAGAAGGATATAAATATTACATATTGAGGAAACATGGATGTGAATGATAAAATACACCCCAGTAAATTCCAAAGTATAAACTAAAAATGAGATTGTGATATTTCCCTTACCTTAGGTCTGATTTGCTTCATGGGTGTCCAAACCTCCTGTATAATGATTTAAATATTGTTATTTACTTATTCCAGAATCATAATTATTGTTATTATATCATATATAGTCATATTCATAACTTCTTATTAGTAATATTTCATTACTACTTGTTATTCGGGTGTTTATTACTTTTTGTTCTTATGCGTGTTTGTCGAATAAATTCTTATTCTTATCGTTAGGTTATAGATACCTCATTTCCAGAATGGTATTAGTGTAATATATATAATATTAATTCATTCAATTCATTTATATAATCATTATGCAATGACGATCATGTAGAATGAATCACATCACATCGTGGAGACGGTATTCCGTACGTACGCACGAGCGATGATATCGTTCCCATGATCGTGGAATTGTATTGGAGTGTATGTATACTATTTATGAATCAATAACACTTTACAATAATCATATATATTCATTACGTTCACCCTTATACCCATCCAAGTAAGGTGGTGGCGGAAAATAGATTACACTACGGCGTGGAGACGGTATTCCGTACGTACGCACGCGCGGTGATTTTGTTTTCCATAGGATGCATAAGAGGTGAAATAGGTTTGTTTCATATTTATAATAAAATATCAGTATATTAGTGATACTAATGTTATTACCTCATAATGAAACAACTAAATAAGAGGGAGTAGAAGAATAATGGAACTTGAAGAAAATGGTTGAAGGTATTACCTCTTTCTCAAAGTGCCTCCTTTAAACATTCTCTTAAGGCACTAGAGTTGGTCTTTTGATAAGAACAGTACCTCTAGTAGGTTTCTTAAGGAAGTGGGGAAGTGAAATGGGTAGGGTTTGGCCGAGCCTGAAGGCTCAAATTGGTGTGATGAAGAGAGGGAGGAGGTGCCTTTTTATAAGGAAGGAGAGGGGCACCTTTGGAAATATAAGAAATATTAGTTTATATTAAATCCCAAACCCACTTAAAAACTTCCACAATGACTCATATCCGAAGATTAGATGAGATAGGGTTGTAATCTCATCAACCAATAAAATTTAGACATGTTAGGAATTTATTTTAAACATTATCAACTTGATTTATCCTTATTTATCAATTTAATTTTATTTGTGGTAATAATATTCTAAATTTTTAATTATTATAAATAATTACATATGTGTTGTGAATTTTCCATAATTTGACACTTTATACAATTTTCGACCATATATATTTTAATTTATAATTTTTAAATATTTTTTTGATTTTTAAACAATTTTATAATATGTTATTTTTATAAAACAACAATACTGTCAATTTTGACACTATTCAATTATTTGAATTTAAATAAACTAAATACAGAAGATATGTTCTAACTAAAAGCTTTAATAGATTAATAAAATGTCATATGTATTTAGAAAATTAGTGTAGAACATTAAATAGTTCATATAATATTTATTTTAATATTTTTAAAACAATTTATTTGATAATTTAATTAATAAAATAATTTCAATATCACTATTGTGTCATAATTAATGATAATTATTTAATGCCTAAAAATTCTAAATAAATTCATATGATGTAGATAATTGTATTGGATTTCTGGAGACTATTCGGGTTCGAAGTTCCATTAAGTGTATCACTAAATTAAAATTATTATACTTATAAGATTTAAGAAAGTGACATATTGTCACATTCTTTGGTTTTAATAATAATTAAATTATTTTCATGGAAAAAAAGTCCATTAAATGAATCTAATACGACCCTTAGGTGATATGGGTCGACTTTTAGTCATCAAATAGGATTTTTGCAGGTGTTAGGGTAATTTTATAATGTTATATTTACCCTTAATTACCCAATTTACCTTTAACTATGGTAAATAAAATTTATCGTAGTTACTATTTATAATGCCCAAAATTAAAAAGTAGTCGATTAACATAATTTGGACCCTTTTATTCTGAATATTGAATCCATTTTTCAAAATTGAAAACATATAAATTTCAGTAATTAATTTAAAATAAATCCCGTTGTTAAGAAAGCGGGTTTTAGAAGTTAAAACATTGCCAAAGATTGAAATGTTTTAACCTATGAATTCAATGTGAAATTAATGATAATGACATACATTATATTAAATGGTAAAAATATATTATATTTATACTTTAAAACAATTCAATATTGTAATTTATCCACATAAATTACCTCAATGAAAAAAGTTGTTTTTAATTAAAAATTATCGTATTTTTACTATTCATTAAAATATGAAAGTTCTCAGAAAAATATCAAAAATTTATCCAAAGTAAATTTTTATACCCTGATTCAAAAGAAGAATTTTATTTTGTCAAATTTAACTTATAAACATGTCAAAAATTGGATTTAATGTGGGTGCGCCATCAAATGGCGGCAGAACTGTATTTTTTGAAAAATATTTCTTTTATCCAAAAAAACTGATTTTGCTTTTATACCTCATTCTAGAAAATGTATAAGTAGAATTAAAATGTTATAAAATTCAAAATTCAGTTAGTAATATTCATAATGGCTAGTTTTAATATTATTTTAATAGCATATCGTTGTTTAGTGAAACTCGGTATTGCGTACAACGCAAGCTATCGTGGAAGGCCACGGTTGCGTGTAAAGCAAGCCAAGCTAGTGTTGTGGGTAGCGAAAGATTCCTTTGATGATTTATATAACATAAAAACAAAATATTTCTCATAAAAGTCTTGGGTGTTACATTCTACCCCCCTTAAAAAGAATTTCACCCTCAAAATTCGTCACTTTGTAACAAACAGATAAGGATACCTCTCCCTCGTCATATCCTCAAGCTCCCATGTAGCTTCTTCTAATTGGTGGTTACTCCATAAAACTTTCACCGAGATAGTGGTCTTGTTTCATTGGACTTTTTCGCTACGATCCAGAATCTCTATCGGTTGTTCTTCATAAGAAAGATCGTGCTCTAGCGGTACAACTTCTAAGCTGAGTACATGTGAAGGGTCTGGTATGCACTTTCTCAGGAGAGATACATGGAACACATCGTGTACTTGAGAGTGATTCGGTGGAAGCTCCAATCGGTAAGCTACCTTCCAAACACGATCCAATATTTCGAAAGGAATGATATATCTAGGGCTCAACTTCCCCTTCTTTCCAAATCTCATGACCCTCTTCTAGGGAGATAATCGAAAGAACACTTTATCACCCACTTCAAACTCTAGGTCTTTTATTCGGTTGTCAGCATAACTTTTCTGTCGACTCTGAGCTGCTCTTATGTGTTGTTGAATAGATCTGACCTTTTTTGCCATTTCATCAACGAGATCAGGTCCTAATAGCCTTCTTTCCCCAACATCGTCCAAACAAGTTGGAGTCCTGCATTTCTTTCCATAGAGAGCTTCATAAAGAGCCATCTGAATACTAGAGTGAAAGCTATTATTATAAGAAAATTCCACCAAAGGTAGGTGTTGATCCCAACCACCTTTGAAATCTATACAACAAGTTCTCAACATATCTTCTAGAGTTTGAATTGTTCTCTCAGACTGACCGTCTATCTGTGGATGATAAGTAGTGATGAAACTCAACTCTGTATTCAGAGTATGCTGAAGACTTCGCTAGAACATCGAGGTAAATCTCGGATCACTATCAGATATAATAGAAAGTGGTACTCCAAGCAATCTTACCACTTCCTTTACATATATCCTAGCAAGCTGATCCAGAGATAAATACTCTCTGATAGCAATGAAGTGTGCATACTTTGTAAGATGATCAACTATGACCCAGATAGCATTATTGCCTTTGGATGTTTTAGGAAGTCATGTGACAAAGTCCATAGTGATGTTTTCCCATTTCCATTCGGGTATGGGTAATGGTTGTAACATCCCCTATGACTTCTGTCTCTCAGCTTTAACTTGCTGAAAAACTAAGCATCAAGAGACATATTCAGCAACATCTCTTTTCATGCCATCCCTCCAGAAGTAATCTTTCAGGTCCCTATACATCTTCGTGCTTCCAGGATGAATAGAGAATGAAGAACTATGAGCCTCATCCAATAGCTCCTTCTTTAATTCGGGGATGGGAGGAACATAAACTCGATTCCTGAACTTTATTATACCATCAAAATAAAGGTTGAATTAAAGAACATTTATCACCTTCTTTTGTAACTCTACATCTTCTTTCTGTGCCTCTTTAATCTTCACATGTATAGATGGTTGAACATTCATTTGAGAAAGATACGATTTTCCCCCTTCCATTATAATTCTAAGATCCATCCTTTGTAAATCCATAAATATTGGATCTTTTGTGATCCTAATAATTGATAAACTGGCATGGTCTTGTTGACTTAATGCATCTGCCACCTTGTTTTCTTTCCCAGGGTGGTAATGAATTGAGCAGTCGTAATCCTTAATCAGCTCCAACCATCTTTTTTGATGCATATTCAGCTCCTTTTGTGTGAAAATATACCTTAAACTTTTATGATCAGTATAAATATCACACCTTTCACCATAAAGGTAATTCCTCCAAATCTTTAATGCAATGTTTACCACATCTAACTCCATATCATGAGTTGGGTAATTTTTCTCATGGATTTTCAACTGTCGTGAGGCATAAGCTATCACCATATCATTTTTCATGAGAACACATCCCAGTCCCTTCTTGGAAACATCACTATAGATCACAAACCTTCCTCCACTACAAGGAAGTGTGAGTACAGGTGCACTGGATAACCTTCCTTTCAACTCATTGAAATTCTCTTCACATTCGTCCGTCCACACGAACTTAACTCCTTTTTGAGTCAACCTGGTGAGTGGATTAGATAATCGTGAAAAATATTTCACCAAACGTTGATAATATCCATCCAAACCAAGAAAACATTGGATCTCAGTTACTGTTTTCGGTCTCGACCATCTTTCAATAACCTCTGTTTTTGCTGGATCCATAGATATCCCCTCTTTTGAGATTATGTGACCCAAAAATGAAACTTTTTGAAGCCAAAATTCAAACTTGGTAAATTTGGCATAAAGCTTCTCCTTTCTCAGGGTCATCAATATAATTCTCAAGTGATCATCATGTTCTTCCTTTCTCTTTGAGTAGACAAGAATATTGTCTATAAAGACTACTACAAATTGATCAAGGTAGTCTCTAAAGACTCTATTCATCAGCTCCATGAAGATAGTAGGGGCATTAGTAAGACCAAATGGC
This sequence comes from Viscum album, assembly GCA_963277665.1. NCBI lineage: Eukaryota > Viridiplantae > Streptophyta > Magnoliopsida > Santalales > Viscaceae > Viscum > Viscum album. Next base: position 1,221,147,830 of record OY728139.1, on the reverse strand, counting down.
ATTACTATAAATTCATAGTGTCCATACCTTGTACGGAAAGCCATCTTTGGTATATCCTCCCTTTTGAACCTTAATTGATGATACCCTGAACAAAGATCAATCTTGGAAAAGTATTGAGCTCCACGTAGTTGGTCAAATAGGTCATCAATGCATGAGAGAGGATATTTGTTCTTGATAGTGATCTTGTTATGTTCTCGATAATCAATGTAGAGTCTCATTGATCCAACTTTCTTCTTAACAAACAGAATAAGTGCTCCCCAAGGTGATGCACTAGGGAGTATGAATCCCTTATCAAGATTCTCTTGGAGTTGCTTCTTCAATCCATGCAACTCAATTGGGGCCATTCTATAAGGTGCCTTTGAAATAGGCAAAGCACCCGGTAAGAGTTCTATTGAAAACTCAACTTCACGATTTGGTGGAAGACCCAACAATTCCTCCGAAAAGACATCATCAAACTCCCATAAAATGGTCATATTATTAATTGTAAGTTTCTCAACAACCATTTGAGATAAATAACCTTCATTAAGTGGAGTCAAGACCCATAAGATGGAAGAAATTTACACTGGAAGGTTATGTTCATCCTTGCATCGATAGACGATCATAGATTGATCTAGAATATGAAATGTGACTTCCCTTCTTTGGAAATTGATATGAGATCCATATAAAGAAATCCAATCCATGCCAAGAATCACATCAAATTCCACTATAGGAAGGATCACAAGATTTGCAGGAAGCACTTTCCCACAAACTTCAATCGGGGAAGAATTATAAACTTTTGATGCGACTGTTGTTCCATTAGGTGTTGTTGGTCAGAGTGGACACTCAAGAGGGGGGTGAATTGAGTTCCAATTTAAAATTTCTGTTTAAAACATTGAGTTAAAATTTCCCAAATAGAAGACAGAATTAAACTGTAGTGAATTTATATCAAAGTAAATGTTCTGTTAGGTTCTCAAGGGATTGATTAGTTCCCAGTTAATCAAATCAGCAGACTTGATTAACTTTTGAAACTAACTTACTGATTTATAACTAATATAAAAACTTGCGAGTTTAATTATCAAAGTATCTTTAAAAAAATTTTGGTTTTAAAGTATTAGCAGCGGAATAAAAATAACTTTCAAACTAAATAAGCACAGCAAATTTAACCAAGAGGTTCAGTCTCAAGATGAGACTTAGTCCTCTCAAAACTTTATATAAAAGTGATCCACACACTGGATCGGGGATAAAAAATAGTATACAACTGTCCAGGTCCAAGACATCTACCACTGTTATCCGTGGGAACAAAAACAACAGCAATCAGCTGTCCAGGTCATGCACGACCTCTACCACTATCCCAGTGGGAAAAACAAAAAGTAAGAGAGTTGAGTGAGGACTTAAAAATCCTTCAGTTAGAGTATAGGAGGTAGTGTGTGTGTAAAATACATCATATAACACACACTGCTCAATATGTAAAAGGATAAATCACAGAGCAAATATTTAGAGTTTAGAAATGGCTCTAGTGATTGTCGTACAGTTATGGACGCCTTTGATTGATCAGAATTCGCTCTGAGTCCTCTTCTGGTTTTTCTCTGGAAAACAGAGTATCGTCTGTTTCCTTGTCTTCCAGGTGTAGAGAGAGTCGATGAAGCTCTTGTGTTATGTTCTCGTTCTCAGCTCTTCACTGTTATGCAGTAATGAATGTGTTCTTCATGTAAGTTCAGTCGCCTCTTTGCATTCACACTCTGTTGTTCTTCCAGCACACCTTGTGGTCTTTATCTCTATGTATTCGTCTATTCATGCCCTTTTGTAGTAGCACATCTTTCCTTTATTTAAAGCACATGCTCCAAAAAAAGGTGATTTATTTTTTGCAGGTACGAGGTACGGTTCCCTAACATCCAACAACACACATTAAATAAATGTCAATGTATTAACATATACCTGATATGACCGTTGGTTAGATTAAACAAAGATACAGAAATTAAAGTAGTGTCGGGTTCTGTCTCTGGAACGGTAGCTCTTGATATCGGTAGACTTGTGTTACAGTAGGTGTCTGTATTAGTAGACATCATTTGTAATGGTAGAATTTGTTTCGGTAGCTGCAACTGTAGACTTGATCACATCAGTAGCGGTGGACTTGTAACGGTAGCTGTGGCTCTGCCTTGTAACGGTAGCAGTAGCTCTCTATCCGTAGACTTTTCCTAACGGTGGACTTCAGCATATCGGTAGCTATCAACTTTGATTTAGCGGTAACTGTCGACTTCACTGTATCGGTAGCTCTATCAATAGATTTTGATGCAGCGATGGACTTTGGGTATCGGTAGCTATACCGGTAGCTGTATCGGTAGCTCTCATATATCGTTAGCTCCAATATATCAGTAGAATTAAATGTATCGGTCGCTGTGAGCTATAATCGTTGCTATCTTGTAACAGTATCTATATGTTCTGACGGTAGCTACTGTCTAACGGTTTCTCTACTCTGTATCGGTAGCTAGTTTGTAACGGTAGCTGAAAATAGTTTGACCATTCACCTGGAAGAATGAGTTAAGTCATAGTAAACATATATCTGATAATTCAAAAGACTTAATTTAAGCATAATGAAAGTAACAACATATATTAAAGTATATTTTGAATGTATTAAGCATAATCAAGATATAAAGAAGGTATTTTTGGGATTATCAAAACACAACAAAGCCACTTAATTCCAGAGGGTTCAACAATCTCCCCCTTTTTGATAATCACAACGTATGCCAAAATAAAGTAATATCAGAGGAAAAATATATCAAAGTATGGTATCAACAGTATAGTATCAGAGAAAAAAAATCTCATCAATTGATATCAAAAATAAAATAGTATCAGAGGAAAAATATGAAAATAGGAATATATCAAGAAATAATGTAGTATCAGAGGAAAAAACAAACAATATTCTTTAGTTTGAAAACATTCACATATTCCTCCCCCTATCAATTTAACTACAGGATTCTCCTCCAAAGTAGTGATTTTCTCCCCCTTTGTCCCCTTAGGTGAACAACATTCTCTCTCTCTCTCTCGGTACAGGTTTCCAATAATTTCTCCCCCTTTGTGATTAACAAAAAGGAGGGTATCAAAGATAAGATAAGGACTAGGAAAGAAAATATACAGCGCAAAATAGACAGTGAAGAGAGGAATGAAGTATTTGATTGATAAGCAAAAGACACATTGGGAAAATCAGAAAAGTTCAAAAATACAATCAATCCCATCAAAAATGGAGCTAGAAGCACTCAATCATCCTCTTGAATAGGTGTATTTCCCTTGGGATCAGCAGAGGGTGCAGAGGTAGAGTCAGCAGGCTTGGGAATTCCCAAAAGAACCACTGGTGGATCAACAACTGATATAGTACCAGATCTGTAATCTGTCTCTCTTTGAGGAATCAAAGGTGTCAAGCTCCTGATGGCTTGAACTCAAGTCAATTGAGGAGTACTCCTAGAGGCAGATGGTGGAAGGTCAGGTGGTACAATAACTGGCTGAGCATCCACATGTAGGAAAGGCATCAAGAGATTCCTAAAATCCATGATGATGCTTCCACCTCTCTCCATAGTAGATACAAAATCATATCTGTTCTCAATAAATTTGTCCAAGGCAGGAGTAAGCTCCCTTAGCTTACTAACCTGTTCTCTGAAGGCTTGGGTAACTGGAGGTAACATCATATTCTCCATCAAAAGCTTGAAATGGTTTGTCATTTGGTGCTTGGTATAAACCTTTTCAAAATAAGCATCCACCTTATTTTTGATTGCCTCTTGAGAAGAAGTAGCTGCCCGCAGGTGATCACGAACAAAACTACTAACTTCCCTAGTGGTAGCAAGAATATGAGTATCTGATGCACCACTGGGACTGGCCTTAGCCAATTCTTCCGGAATAACAGTGCGGATCTAGTCAAGGTTTACACTGGAGCTAGTTGAGGGAAGAGGTTTCATTGAGAAGGCCACTATCTCCTTGAAAGATTAAGTCAGACTACTAACTACCTTCTGAACAAGTTCATCCTAACTATTCATATGTTCTTTGACTGACTTCTTGAAGGCCTCAAAAACTTCCACAAACTGTTTGACCACATCATTGATATATCGAATTTCAGTGTGCACTTGGGGTTTAGAAATGTTCAAAGCAGTCAATGAAGCAATTGATTTTTTAAGAGCAACTACTGCTCCTGTCCAACTCTCAACATGAGTGTGGCACACCTTAAGTTCATCCACCATTACTTTCACAGGACTGGACACACTACATCCAATGGATAACTCAAGGGATTGCTCCACGCTTTTCATCTCTTCAACCATACTTTTCTTCATATCTGCCACTGATTCTCTTATTGCATCATTCAATTCAGCTTTTAAAGACTCAAGGTCCTCCTTGGTTGACACAATTTCAGCCACAGTGGGTAAGGTAACTGATTCCTTTTGGGGTTGGTCTTCCTCATCAGAATCTCCATAAGAAAGTCCAAGAATCATATATCTGGGATCTGATGTCCAACCTTCAATGTCATATAATACTGATACTGAGCCAAGATTCTCCCCCTCACATGGAACATTCTCCTGAGGTATCTCTTCCAAATGTTCTTCTAGAGGTAATTCTGCAATTTCTTCTACAATTGTAGCAGATTCAATAGCCATTTGTTCTGAGTAATTAATGACTCTCTCATCAACAGGTGCTGCTCCTATGTCTTCCTGATCAGGCGCTGTCCTGGCTATACTGACTATTAGATGACTCAAACTGAGCTCTTTTTCAACATTTTCCTCATCATCTGACTCACCGTCATCCTCCTTTTCTCCATGATCAGATTCAGTTGTCTCATCCTCCTTAGAGGTTTCCTTGACAACATACTGGCATGCTTCCTCTCCTTCTTCTGTAGTCTCTGTATCATTGTCCTTCAAGATAGTTTCTCTCTTTGGTAGTTCTTTTGGAGGGCTGGCTACTCCATAAGAAATAACTTGATGCACAGGACTAGGAGGTAAGTCTGGGTCTCCTCCTTCCTCTACTGATGTCTCTTCCTCCTCAGCTTTATCATTATTATAGACTGGTTCTGGCTCATCTGGTCCAAGACCCGGATCTCTCACATCCTTTGGTCTAGACGGATGATCCACAGGAGTGAACTTGTCATAAATTTTTCCATCATCATTCACCCATGATTTCTTCCAAGGATTCTAGCTGACTTTCATGTATTTACAGACAGTTATTGTAATACAGAAGTTATCCTTAACCACTACCAGCTCATCCTGAGGTCCAGCTATCTCCTTTACTTTCAGCATCATAGAAATTAGCTTTGATAAAAACAAGGCATTTGATTTGTACTTCAGTCTATTCATCTCTTCCACTTGAACCATAATCAGTATACATAGATTGATTCTGACACTGTGCTTCTGCAAATGTAACAGATATATGTCTTTGAATCTCCAAGTGGGAATGTATCCTCTTCTTGGACTAACAACATGCTGAATAAATTTAAACAATAGCTTATCTTCTCCTACCATCTCTACAGCAATCACCTTTCTAGGAGTCCCATTCCCTGTGAGTTCCAGCAAAGCATCTTCATATTGAAACAAATCACTGGTCGAAGGTAAAGACTTGGAATAATAAGTAAAATCACCCTCATGAGGAACTCTCAGGTTCTCAGCCCATTCTCCTGAAGTAAACGATACTTCCTGAACATTCAAATATGAAAACATTTTGCTTTCCTCCTCAGTCTTTTCAAAATGCACAAAGTCATAATTTCTTTTTACCAATCCAGGGTAGTACGGTCCATTATTTTTCACAAAACATTCTACCTAGCCTTCTTCTTGTAAAACCTTAAGAACTAATGACTTGCTTTCCATCAGCCGTTCTGCACACACCTCTTTTTCAACAACAATCTCATGCTCCGATAGGTGCGGGTTTACTGGTCTTCTCTGTGCTACACTTCCACTGCCACTTCCACTGGCATCAGTACTAGCTACTTTTTGTCTCTTTGCTTCCACTGCTTCAATTCCATCAGTCATCTGAGGTCTCTTGACATGGGCCATTACGGATTTGAGGCTAGGGTTCTGAAGGTCGAGAGGTTTAGGTTTAGGAGAATTCGAGCAGACAGGTTCGCGGTGAGATTGAGTGAGTCTAGTTCGAGTTTTAACATAATTTAGGATTCATAAATCACATAAATCATAAATAAAATAAACAAAGGTTCGATGGCTCGTCTTTACATAATAATACGGCACACAAATGTACCGGTAAAGTCTTCTAACGGTGAGGTCTCCCTAACGGTGAGGTCTCCCTAACGGTGAGGTCTCCCTAATGGTGAGGTCTCCCTAACGGTGAGGATTCTATAACGGTGAGGATTCTCTAACGGTGAGGATTCTATAACGGTGAGGATTCTATAACGGTGAGGATTCTATAACGGTGAGTATTCTATAATGGTGAGGATTCTATAACGGTTTCAAGGGTATGTTATCATTCCTAATTCATGTCTGATAAAACTTAATCTTTCTGATCTTAAAGGCTTACTGAAAATATCAGCTAATTGAAGTTCAGTGCCTATAAATTCAAGTGTTATATCAATTCTTTGATAATGATCTCTTAGAAAATGGTGTCTAATATTTAACCAAAACGTTTGATCAACTGGCAGTAAGATAAAGTAAACTCCCAATCATACCTCTATAATTAGTTTGATCAACTAGTTTACCAATTTCATCAATATCCAATTTACAGGTGGTACTCATAGGTATATCACTTTCCTTAATAATATCTAAACCAAAACGTTTTAATAAATCCTTAGTATATTTACTTTGATTTAAAATTATTCCATCTTTAGTTTGAAAAATTTGAAATCCAAGAAAATACATAAGCTCTCCAATTAAGCTCATTTCAAATTCATTTTGTATAACCTTTGAAAAATCAGTACATAAATAATTTTTTGAAGATCCAAAAATAATATCCTCAACATAGATTTTTACTATTAATACATCTTTTGAAATTTTTATTATAAAAAGATTGGGATCATCAATTCCTTTTGAAAATCCTTTTGAAATATGAAAGTTTGAAAGTCTTTCATACCAAGCTCGTGGATCATGTTTTAAACCATATAAAGATTTAGAAAGTTTAAAAACATGATTTTGAAAATGGGGATTTGAAAAACCAGGTGGTTGTTCTACAAAAACATCTTCAACAATAAAACCATTTAAAAAAGAACTTTTCACATCCAGTTGATATAAATTGAAATTCAGATGTGATTCATAAACAAGTAAGATCCTAATAGCCTCTAATCTAGCTACAGGTGAAAAGGTTTCTTCATAGTCAATCCCTTATTCTTGATTGTATCCTTGTGCAACTAGCCTAGCTTTGTTTCTAATGATGTTTCCAGATTCATCAACTTTGTTTCTAAACACCCATTTTGTGCCTATGGTGATAGTGTCCTTAGGTATTACTACTAATTTCCATACTTTGTTTCTTTCAAATTGATTTAGTTCTTCTTGAATAGATATTACCCAAAATTCATCATTGATAGCATCATTGACATTTTTAGGTTCTAACTGTGAAAGAAAATCTTGATGTTCAACCTGATTTCTTAGAGAAGCTCTATTCTGTGTTCCTCTATCTAGATTTCCTACAACAGCATCTAAAGGATGGTTCTTTAGAATCCTAGTTGGTCTTGAAAAGGTATGGCTAGAGACTTCCAGTTCATCAGCAGTTTGGGGTTCAACAGGAGTAGGATCTGGGAAATTTCCAGAACTGGACATTTTAACTATAGGTCCACTGTCTTTATCATTAAGGTTCAAAACAGAGAGATCATATTCAATATTTTCAAGAGAGGTCTTAGGTTCATGTGGATCAGTTTCATCAAATTTGATGTGAACAGATTCTTCAACACACTTGGTTCTCTTATTAAAAACTCTATAGGCTTTACTAGAAGTAGTGTAACCTAGGAAAATTCCTTCATCACTCTTGGATGCAAACTTGTCAAGATTATCTTTAGTATTAAGAATAAATACTTTGATGCCAAAAACGTTGAAGTAGTTAACCTTAGGTTTCCTATGGTTCCACAACTCATAAGGGGTCCTCTTAAGAACAGGTCTAATCAAGACTCTATTAATAACATGAAAAGCTGTATTTACAGCTTCATCCCAAAAGTAAACGGGTAGGTCATACTCATTAAGCATGGTTCTAGCAATTTCTTGCAGGGTTCTATTCCTTCATTCTACTACACCATTCTGATGAGGAGTCCTAGGGGCAGAGAAATTGTGACTATAGCCATTGTATGAGCAGTAAGATTCAAACTCATGATTTTCAAACTCACGACAATGATCACTTCTCAGGGTTTTAATATTAAGTCCACTATGGTTCTCTACAGACTTGGAGTATTTTACAAAGCAAGAACAAGCTTCACTTTTGTGAGCTAGAAAATATACCCAAGTATATCTAGAATAGTCATCTACAAGAACATAGACATAATGCTTCCCATTTAAACTATAAACTCTAGAAGATCCAAATAAACCCATGTAAACCAACTAGAGAGGTTGAGAAGTTGACACTTCATTATTTTATTTAAAAGAAACTGTATGTTGCTTTCAATTTTGACAGGGATTACAAACTTTGTCTGCTGGAAATTCAAGTTTGGGTAGGTCTCTAACTAAGTTCTTCCTATCAAGTTTTCTAAGTGAATGCAAATTTTAGTGTCCTAATATTCTGTGCCAAATCCAAGACTCTTTATGAAAAGCATTTAAACAAGTAATAGTTTTCTTAGCTAAAGAATTTAAATCAACAGCATAAACATTTTCATTTCTCAAAGTATAAAACACTAAAACATTTTTAGAATTGAAAACATTGCAAGAATAATTTTCAAATTTAACATAAAAACCATCATCACATAACTGATAAATACTTAACAAATTGTATTTAAGTCCATCAAAAAATAAAACTTTAGAAATCAATACTGAGTCAGTGTTACCAATCTGGCATAAGCCGATGATTTTTCCTTTTGATTTATCACCAAAAGTGACAAAACCTCCATCAACTATGACTATGATTTTAAAGCATGAGAAGTCTCCTGACATATGTCTTGAACATCCACTGTCCAAGTACCAGGTCTTTTTACAGGAGCTCTTTAAGCAGGTTCCCTACAAAACAGATTTAAACAGGAAATGATTTTGGTACCCAGATTTTCTTGGGTCTAGATAGGTTATCCAATAACACTTTAGGTACCCATATTTTTCTAATGGGTCTCATAAAATTTCTAGAATCAATAGATTTTGAAAGATAAACCTTATTAGATCCATAACTATGAATATATCTAGTTGAAGCATATGAAGTTCCAGAGCTAGCTACATTCTGTCCATATTTAGGAATGAATCTAGTTTGGGTAATTTTCCTTTGTCCAGGTTGGTATCCTATACCAGTAGTGTATCTAGGTGCTATTTGCTTACCTAGCATTTGAGTAAGAGTATCTTTACCATTGGTAAATTTATCTAATTCTTTCATGAGTTGCTCATTAGATAATTTCAGTTCAGTATTATTTTTAAGCAACTGAGCATTCTTTTCTACTTCAATATCAAGATCAGATTTATGTTTAACAGTTAAAGCATACTATTTCTTTAAACCTTTGTATTTGTCTTTCAACTCATTACAGGTTTCTTATAACATATCACAATATTCAAACAGTTCAGATTTAGACATGTTATCACATTTATAATCATCTCCAGAATAATATGAATTAGAAGCAGGAGTTTCTGAAGTTACCTCAGAAGTGTTTTTCATAAAACACATGTTCACCTTGTTTATGTGTTCAGTTTTAGAAACATCAGATTCACTAGAACTTTCCTCAGAAGCACTCCAAGTATCCTTCATGTCTTTCTTATACTTGTTATCCTTGTATTCATACTTCTTCTTGTATTTCATCTTTGAACAGTCTGCTTTTATGTGTCATTTCCTTTTTCACTCATAACAGACAAGTTAATCTGATTTATCATGCTTCTTCCAATCCTTTTTCCAATGTCCTTTGTCGTCATACATACCTTTATAATTCAATTTTCGGAAAAACATCTTCTTTCTATAAAACTTTTTAAATCTTCTGGCAATGTGAGCCATCTCAGCATCACTGTCAGAATCACTCTCACTGTCTTCATAGCTTGAACATCCATTTATATCTTGAAGATTTTCCTTATCCTTATTCTTTGATGTTGTAGTTTTGAAGGCAATAGACTTCCTTCTAGGTTCATCATCTTCTTCCTTGTTCACTTTGAGTTCATCTTCATACATCATCAGTTTTCCAATTAGTTCTTTGACTGGCAGTTCTCCAATGTCGCACGATTCTCTAATGGAGGCAGAGGTTCCTCTCTATCGTTCAAGTAGACATCTCAAAATTCTCATGATTTGTTCCTTTGCTGGAACATCCTTTCTCAGAGAAGTCATTTTGTTGACAATTTCATTGAACCTGAGATACATATCAGAAATGGGTTCATCAGGATTCATTTTAAATTATCATACTTAATAGTATAGGTATTCAATCTCATCTCCTTATCATTAGTTGTTCCTTCATGAGAAACAGCTAAGGTATCCCAAATTTCATACGTAGTTTTACAGGTAGCTATTCTATTAAATTCCTCATCTCCTAGAGAATAGTACAAGGCATTCATAGATTTACAATTATTATTGTAGTCATCCTTAGTAGCTTCATTCCAAGTAGTTCTAACAGTAGTTGGTATTTTGTATTTAGATTCTATAGCAGTCCAAATATCAAAACCCATGCTCTCTAAATGAATTTTCATCTTAAGTTTCCACTGAGCATAATTGGTGACATTGAAAAATGGTGTTCTATTGGTAGCAACACCTTCAACTCTATTGTCCATGATAACTAAATTAATGCAATGATTTTAAAGTGATAAAAATTTAGAAATAACAGAAATTTTAAGAACATTAAAATACAACTAAAATCATAGTTGAAAAATAGAGTACTCTAAGAAAATATGTTAACAAACTCTGACACCAAATGTTGGTCGGAGTGGACACTCAATAGGGGGGTGAATTGAGTTCCAATTTAAAATTTCTGTTTAAAACTTTGAGTTAAAATCCCCGAAATAGAATACAGAATTAAACTGTAGTGAATTTATATCAAAGTAAATGTTCTGTTAGGTTCTCAAGGGATTGATTAGTTCCCAGTTAATCAAATCAGCAGACTTGATTAACTTTTGAAACTAACTTACTGATTTAAAACTAATATAAACACTTGCGAGTTTAATTATCAAAGTAGCTTTAAACCAATTTTGGTTATAAAGTATTAGTAGTGGAATAAAAATAACATTGAAACTAAATAACCACAGAAGATTTAACCAAGAGGTTCAGTCTCAAGCTGAGACTTAGTCCTCTCAAAACTTTATATAAAAGTGATCCACACCCTGGATCGGGGATAAACAACAGTATACAACTGTCCATGTCCAAGACCTTTAGCAATGTTATCCGTGGGAACAAAAACAACAGCAATCAGTTGTCCAGGTCACGCACGACCTCTACCACTATCCCAGTGGGAAAAACAAAATGTAAGAGAGTTGAGTGAGGATTTACAAATCCTTCAGTTAGAGTACAGGAGACAGTGTGTGTGTAAAATACAGCATATAACACACACTGCTCAATATGTAAAAGGATAAATCACAGAGAAAATATTTAGAGTTTAGAAATGGCTCTAGTGATTGTCGTGTAGTTCTGGATGCCTTTGATTGATCAGAATTTGCTCTCAGTCCTCTTCTGGTTTTTGTCTGGAAAACAGAGTATCGTCTGTTTCCTTGTCTTCCAGGTGTAGAGACAGTCGATGATGCTCTTGTGTTATGTTCTCGTTCTCAGCTCTTCACTAGTATGTCATAATGAATGAGTTCTTCGTGTAAGTTTAGTCGTCTCTTTGCATTCACACTCTGTTGTTCTTCCATCACACCTTGTGGTCTGTATCTCTATGTATTCGTCTATTCATGCTCTTATGTATTATCACATCCATCCTTTATTTAAAGCACATGCTCTAGAAAAAGATGATTTACTTTTTTCAGGTACGAGGTACGGTTCCCTAAAATCCAACAGCACACATTAAATAAATGTCAGTGTATTAAAATATACCTGATATGATTGTTGGTTAGATTAAACAAAGATAAATAAATTAAAGCAGTGTCGGGTTCTGTCTCTGGAACGGTGGCTTTTGATATCGGTAGACTTTTGTTATAGTAGGTGTCTGTATCGGTAGACTTCATTTGTAACGGTAGACTTTGTTTCGGTAGCTGCAACTGTAGACATGATCACATCAGTAGCGGTGGACTTGTAATGGTAGTTGTGGCTCTGCCTTGTAATGGTAGCTCTAGCTCTCTATCGGTGAACTTTTCATAATGGTGGACTTCAGCATATCAGTAGCTGTCAACTTTGATGTAGCGGTAACTGTCAACTTCACTGTATCGGTAGCTCTATCAGTAGATTTTAATGTAGCGATGGACTTTGGGTATCGGTAGCTGTACCGATAGCTGTATCGGTAGCTCTCTTATAGCGGTAGCTCCAACATATCAGTATAATTAACTGTATCGGTCGCTGTGAGTTGTAATGTTTGCTAGCTTGTAACGGTAGCTATATGTTCTGACGGTAGATACTGTCTAACGGTTGCTTTAATCTGTATCGGTAGCTAGTTTGTAATGGTAGCTGAAAACTGTTTGAGCATTCACTTGGCAGAATGAGTTAAGTCATAATAAACATATATCTGATAATTCAAATGCCATAATTTAAGCATAATGAAAGTAACAACATATATTAAAGTATATTTGGAATGTATTAAGCATAATCAAGAAATAACGAAGGTATGGTTGGGATTATCAAAACACAATAAAGCCACATTATTCCAAAGGGTTCTATAGGTGTTGTCACAGCTAAGTCAACATCTAATTGTTGAGGTAATCCGGTTATACCCTTAGAAAAATCTTCAGAAATAAAAGAGTGGGTGGATCCAGAATCAAATAAAACATTTTCTACTTTAGAGTGGATGGTATGTGTACCTTTCACCACATCGTTATCATACTCCACATCACTGATAGAAATTGAATGTGAATTTCCTTTTTCTTTAGCCTTAAGATTTTGTTGATGTCGATCATCATCAACAACCCTTGGATTAGGGCATTTATTGGCATAATGCCCCATCTCCTTGCACTTGAATCATTGAAGTGTAGTAGGTTCATTATATGTTTCGCTTCCTTTGTTTTCATTATTAGACATCTTCTTCCCATCATTGCGGAATTCAAATGCCCGATGACCTTCCTTTCCACATTTGAATCATTTACTTGTCCTTTTAAGACAACTCCCTCCATGTTTCTTTCCACACTTTGAGCATAAGGGAAAGCTCATCTTCTTTTCAGTGTGTTCTTTAGATTTTCCTTCGAATTCCATTTTCCTCTTCTTATCAAACCCATATGACTGATGGGTTACTCTAATCCCCATCTTGACTTTGAGAGCACAGAGAAAAATTTCCTCATAGCTGTTGAAGTCCCTTATGGCTAACGCCCTTCGAAGACTTGGTTTTAAGCCACTAAAGAGTCGATCAATCTTACTCTCAGGTTGGATAATAATACTAGAAGCATACCTTGCAAGTCTTGTAAAATTTTCTTCATAGGTACCAACAGATTCATTATCCTTTTTCTTCAGTTCAAGAAACTCTTTCTCCATCTTTGTTCGGAGAATACGAGGGAAGTACTTATTGAAAAATAAGTTCTTGAACTCATCCCATTCCATGGACTCAATTTCATCCCTTTTCCTCGTATTCTTAATAAGATTCCACCATTGATCAGTATCTCCTTCCAAACGATACACTACTAGGATGACATTATCATGTTCAGAACATTGATGAAATAAAAATATCTTTTCAGTAGTACTAATCCATTGTTCAATAACTAATGGATCAGTAGACCCGCTGAAAGAAGGTGGACGCTGCCTCATGAAGGATTCAACAGAATGTTGCTCCTTCCTTTGCTCGTTTAGAAGTCCTGCATGATTCATAGCATTAGAAAGTTGTGTGAGCATGGCTACAAGATTTTTCATTACAACTCTCATAATGTTTGGTTGCTCAGGGGGACAATCATTTCATTTCCCGTCGCATTCCGCATTAACACGGTTCCTTCGGGTTCCGGCCATTGACTAAAACCAAGAGGAATAGTGTGAGCAACACTAATTATAATAGTAAAACCAAAAAATCAAGAATAAAATTTCACACTTTAGGTCTTATCCTAGGTTATTCATGGTCATTTCTAAAACACTATGATTGTGTTCTATGCTTAGACTTTTCCTTAGGGCTCTTACTAAGGCTTTCACATCCTAGTTTCCAAAGGTTGACTATACCTTTCATCTGATACCAACTATAACGACCCATACTTTACATACATTGTTATTACTTCAAAATTGATGCATACTTATTACAACATATAACAAAATCATGAAAGGACCGTATAGTTATAGTGTCTTTAGAAACTGGGAAACATAAATAACTAGTTTATACAGCGTCTACACTATCTCCCATTTATTTCATCATATCTATAGTCCCTTTTGGCATATCTTACTTAATAAGCTTCTTCATAACCTGGGGAAAGAAAACATACAAAAGGGTGAGCTCAAATTCTCAGTAAGGGTAAGCAAAAGAAATATCAATCACATCATATTCATAAGAACATAACATTTTGGAAATCTTAACCTGCAAAAGAGAGCATAATTTCATAACATGGGATAAATCATAGTAGTGAAATGAAATCCCAATAATCATAACTTAAAACATTAAACTTTTTGGCATACACACATAATCATAGAGAATCATTTCTTATTATTCATGACTCATTTCCAAGCCTATCTTAGTGGACAAAGTCCATTTCTGAACCGAGTTCACTCATCATTTCTGTCCTGTTTCACTGAACTGGTTTAACCTGCCGTTCCAGCCATGTATATCTCATGAGATATAAAATCATTACCCAATGCATTGGAGGGAGATATAGGTTCCACCCATCTCATAATGATACCATTCTTATGTGTGCCACAAAATCATAAACCATACATCATAACATAACCCATGTAATAAAAATGGGAATCTTAAAAATCGTGACATCATAAAACAATTCATATATGATAAAGGAATTCATAAAAATATTTCCATCACAACATAATCAAATCAATTTAATAATAGGGATAGAAACAGAACCATATATTATCTTAGATGGAAAATAATTTTGATAAATCACTTGAACTCCATTCTTGAGGAAAATATCATTTCTACTTCAAAAACATTTTTCCTTTCTTAACATGTCATACAATTATAAACTAAAATATGTTTATTAAAAATAAACATGAAAACTTGTAAGGTAAGCTTCTTGTAAATAATGTTTTAAAAATCCATTCCTGCCGTATAAGATAAAAAAACATTCTTCTCATACTTTTGTCGGAAGAGTCAAATAGTACCTCGTACAAAAAACGACAAAAGATTCCATTCATATATTTTAGTAAAAACTCACCGAAGAGTAAAATTGGATATAAAAAATTTTATAAGTATATAAATATTACATATTGAGGAAACATGGATGTGGACGATAAAATACACCCCAGTAAATTCAAAAGTATAAACAATCTCGGATAAAAATGAGATTGTGATATTTCCCTTACCTTAGGTCTGATTTGCTTCGTTAGTGTCCGAACCTCCTGTATAATGATTTAAATAATGTTATTGACTTATTCCAGAATCATACTTATTGTTATGATATCATATATGGTCATATTCTTAGCTTCTTATTAGTAATATTTCATTACTACTTGTTATTCGGGTGTTTATTACTTTTTGTTCTTATGTGTGTTTGTCGAATAAATTCTTATTCTTCTCTTTAGGTTATAGATATCTCATTTATAGAATGGTATTACTGTAATATATATCATATTAATTCATTAAATTCATTTATATAATCATTATTCAATGAAGATCATGTAGAACGAATCGCATCACATCATGGAGACGGTATTCCGTACGTACGCACGAGCGATGATATCGTTCCCATGATCGTGGAATTTTATTGGAGTGTATGTATACTATTTCAGAATCAATACCACTTTACAATAATCATATATATTCATTAATTTCACCCTTATACCCATCCAAGTAAGGTGGTGGTGGAAAATAGATTACACCACGTCGTGGAGACGATATTCCGTGCGTACGCACGCGCAGTGATTTCGTATTCCGTAGGATTGATAAGAGGTTAAATAGTGTTGTTTAATATTTATAATAACATATCAGTATATGAGTGATATTGATTTTATTACCTCATAATGAAACAACTGAATAAGAGGGAGTACAAGAATAATGGAACTTGAAGAAAACGGTAGAAGGTATTACCTCTTTCTCGAAGTGCCTCCTTTAAACATTCTCTTAAGGCACTAGAGTTGGTCTTTTGATAAGACCAGTACCTCTAGTAGGTTTATAAGGAATTGGGTAAGTGAAATGGTCAGGTTTTGGCCGATATTGAAGGCTCAAATTGGTGTGAGGAAGAGAGGGAGGAGGTTCCCTTTTATAAGGGAGGAGAGGGGCACCTTTGGAAATATAAGAAATATTAGTTCATATTAAATCCCAAACCCGCTTAAAAACTTCCAAAATGACTCATATCCAAATATTAGATGAGATAGGGTTGTAATCTCATCAAAGAATAAAATTTAGACATGTTAGGAATTTATTTTAAACATTATCAACTTGATTTATCCTTATTTATCTATTTAATTTTATTTGTGGTAATAATATTCTAAATTTTAAATTATTATAAATAATTACATATGTGTCGTGAATTTTCCATAATCTGACAGATTATGAAATTTTAGACCATATAAATTTTAATTTATAATTTTTAAATATTTTTGTGTTTTTTAAACAATTTTATAATATGTTATTTTTATAAAATCACAATAGTGTCAATTTTGACACTATTCATTTATTTGAATTTAAATAAAATATATACAGAAGATATGTTTGAACTAAAAGATTTAATAGATTCCTAAAATGTCATATGTATCTAGAAAATTATTGTATCACATTAAATAGTTCATATAATATTTTTTTAATATTTTTAAAACAATTTATTTGATATTTTAATTAATAAAATAATTTCAACATCACTATTGTGTCATACTTAATGATAATTATTTAATCCCTAAAAATTCTAAATAAATTCTTATGATGTAGATAATTGTATTATATTCCTGGATACAATTCATCTTCGAAGTTTCATTAAGTTTATCACCAAATTAAAATTATTATACTTATAAGATTTAAGAAAGTGACATGTTGTCACATTCATTAGTTTTAATAATAATTAAATTATTCTCATGGAAAAAAGTCGATTAAATAAATCTAATCCTACCCTTATGTGATATGGGTCTACTTTTAGTCATCCAATCAGATTTATGCAGGTGTTAGGGTAATTTTATAATCTTATATTTACCCTTAATTACCTGATTTCCTTTAACTATGGTAAATAAAATTTACAGTAGTTACTATTCATAATGCCCAAATATAAAAAGTAGTCTATTAACATAATTTGGTCCCTCTGATTCTTAATATGGAATCCATTTTTCAAAATTCAAAACATATAAGTTGCAGTAATTATTTTAAAATAAATCCCGTTGTTAAGAAAACGAGTTTTAGAAGTTAAAACATTTCCAAAGATTGAAATGTTTTTACCTATGAATACAATGTGAAATTAATGCTAATGACATAAATTATATTAATTGGTAACAATATATTCTATTTATACTGTAAAACCATTTAATATTATAATTTATCCATATAAATTATCTCAATGAAAAATGTTGTTTTTAATTAAAAATTAGCGTATATTTACTATTCATCAAAATATGAAAGTTATCAGAAAAATATCAAAAATTTATCCAAAGTAAATTTTTATACCCTGATTCAAAAGAAGAATTTTATTTTGTAAAATTGAACTTATAAACATGTCAAAAACTAGATTTAATGTGGGTGCGCCATCAAAAGGCGGCAAAACTGTATTTTTTGAAAAATATTTCTTTTATCCAAAAAAACTAATTTTGATTTTATACCTCATTCTAGAAAATGTATAAGTTGAATTAAAATTTTATAAAATTCAAAATTCAGTTATTACTATTTAAAATGGCTAGTTTTAATAATATTTTAATAGCATATCATTGTTTAGTGAAACTCGGTATTGCGTACGACGCAAGCTATCGAGGAAGGACGCGGTTGTGTGTAATGCAAGCCAAGCTAGTGTTGTGTGTAGTGAAAGATTCATTTGATGATTTATATAACATAAAAACAAAATATTTCTCATAAAATTCTCAGGTGTTACATATATTTTAGATTTAACCCTTTGTAAAATAAGTTAACTCTTACCATGCCCTTTTTTATTTTTATACTACATGGTTAATATATTTAATATAAAATTTTAAGAGAACCCAAACTGGATCATTTATGAAATTGTATCACTATAAAAGTTATTTGGCCAAAAAATAGATTTTTAGGATTTTTATATCTTCTAATCAAATAGTATTTGTTTTAAAAACTCATTTTTGTAAGTTTTGACACTATTTCATAATTGTTTTTTAGTCATAAAAACTTTATTAGTTAGAAATAAAGACATTAAACCATCTCTAATATGTCAATATAATGCCTAAAATTATTGTATGGCATGAAAATGTTCAAATTTAATTTATTTTAATATTTACAAATGCGTTTATTTGAATAATTCATTAATAAAGTTATCACTGCATCAAGACTATGCCATAAATAAATATATTTTTCTAATGTCTACAAATTATAAATAAAATACCAAGATTTATTAAATCTATTTAAAATTATAATTAATATTTAAAAACACATATATATATTATATAACCTTATATTAAAAATTATTTAATAAAAGATATATGTTTATGTTATAATTATCTTTACTTTAAATTAATTCATATAACATATCATTATCGCACCAAAGTAGTCCCATGGGGACCTAAAATAGTAATAAGGATTCCCATGATTGTACATATCTCACCCAATAGTATTAGGAAATGTTTTAGTGTAGTTTAATATTATTATAATGTTATTTTTTACCCTTATTAAATGATTTACACTCTAACCATGGTAAATAAAAAAAATTACTCATGTGACTATTCATAATGTCAAAATATAAAAGGTACCTATTTACACAATTTATACCTTGTGATTCCTAATATGGAATCCATTATAATAAATTCAATACACATAGTTGGATGAAATTTATTTAAAATTAGTTCACACTGTCAAAACTAGAAAGCATGGTTTTAAGAAATAAAAACTATCCAAAGATTGACATGTGTTTTTGTTCAATTTAAATGTGAAATTACTTAAAATTAACTATATTATATAAATTATAAAAATATAATCTAAATAATATTCAAAACAACTCAAATGTATAATTTAACACTATAAATTATTTTAATTAAAATAGTGGTTTTCTATTAATGTTTTTTATTTTTCACTATTCATTAAAATTTAAAAGTTATCAGAAAAGTACCAAAAATATATCCAAAGTAAATATTTATGTCTCGATTCCAAATAAGAATTTAAATTCTTCAAACTATATATATATAATTTTCAAATATTGTATTTAAAAAGGCTTTTCCACTAAAAGGCAGAAAAACTTCGTTTTTTTGAAAAATATTTATTTTATCTAAATGATTGAATTGGTCTTTATATTATGTCTAAGAAACAAAAAAATGAATTTTAAAATTATATGGGATATATAAAATTCAAAATTTGGTTAATAATATTCATAACCACTTTTTTAAAACAACTATTTTGATAGGTCGTGGTGCGCTTGAACTCGGTGTTCCCTTCATCGCATGCTATTGAATTATTTAAATATAAATTTTACCATGGAATCTTGGGGTGTTAAAATATTTAGAATTTATAATATAGAAATTGAAAAATAATCACATGACTTGTATAAATATTGTATTTTAAAAAATCCATTTGACATAGATAGAGGAAGTGATAACCTCAACTAATTGGATCATACCATATAAAGCCCATTTGTTAGATATTTCGAGTAAGAGAGAAATTATGGAATTATACTTGGACCAATCCCCATATGATATCCAAAAAAATTAATCATGAGAAAAATCGTTTGTGGGTGAAGCTCAAGATCATCCACATCAGGTCCCAAACCATGTTTGTCGAAAGACCCCATGAAAACCCCACCGTCACACACCTAACTCTTAGAGAGTATTTGGGTTTATTAAAGGGATATGAATGAAGACCTTAACAATAGGATGATACACCTTCTTTTGTATAAAATAATGAATATATTTTCATCCAATTATTGTTACTTTGTAATTGATTTTTAAATTTCAAATAGTATTTTTGGTTAATTTTAAAATTCCATGGATAAATATATTTTGATGAATTAATGGATTTTTGGAAATAAAAATTATTTAAATAAATTATTATTATTAAATAAATTATATTAAATATAAATGAGCATATTATTTCTATGAAGTCAAATTTAATTTTATTATGGTTCAAATACTATTATTGTCAACAAAAACATCATTTTAATTAAATATTGGTTATTATTTTAAACTTTAAAAATAAAATATTTTGAAATTTTTTTAAATAAAATTAATATTATTTTTTTACTGAGAATGTTTAAATTATCCAATGGTGAATTTTTCATAATTTTCATGGATAGTTGAATTTTCAGGTAAAAATTAAATAACATATAAATATACATTGTTTTTTATGAAATCATAATGACCCAAATGTGATATAATTAGTAATATAAATGAGATCCACGACCAAATATATATTTATATTTAAAATAATGTGATTTAAATTTAATTTTATTTATTTTATAAAGTCTTAATGAATCCTCCAAAACTTATAATATATTTTAAAATTCTAAAATAATATCATTTAGAGTGTGATTCATCTATACAAAATTTAGGGAATTATATTATTATCATTTACCCTTGTACTTATAAAATAATGTATACCATTTCCATTTAGTATAAACCATGGGTGGTGTTTGGTTTTGGATATTTTATTATTTAGTGTCCAAAACCAAAATACTGAAGTAACCCTCTCCATTCCTAGATAAACCAACTCAATCCCCCATTTTGCTTCACTAAAAATACATATAGCAGGTCCATAATATTTCACCTACCCCCTATAGTCCTCCCAAGGCACCCCAAGCTTTCAAGAAGCCCCTCACAAGACTTTGGAGTCACACACTGATGTAAGGGAACCTCATCTTCCATTGTCCTCTTTTGTCAAGCACTCCTTTTAATGATATGCCTTTTAATTTCCATTTTCTTTTATGGTATATGTTATTACATATCCCCCTTTCTTTAAATTTAATTTATATATGATTATATCCCCTTTCAGTCTTTTATATCCCTCCCATGAACCTTTATACACACCCGTGACCATGCAGAAATTTTGAAAGGGTTTTTTCCTTTATCATCTTTCTTTAAGTTTCATTATCATGTTACGCCTTATATATCCAATTACATATGTTGGGACATGTATTTACATGTCCCCCTTACTTTAAATTTCATTTCTAAATTATGATATGCCATTTTCACTCTTGTCAACCCATTTTATGAATTTTAAAGTAATGTTGTTGTGTTTCCAAAATTTCATCCTGATTTTCCATGCCAAAATAATTGTGTGGTGAATACCATACCCATTTTCCAATCAAGGATTTCCACCTTTATTCACATATACATATTTATTAGGGACTTACATATGTTTATTCCACATTCCTTGATCATGGAATAAATTACAATGTTGATTGAATCCATGTTGTATAATCTATGTGGAACACTTTAGCATGAGAATAAAATTAATATGATAGATGCTCCCAGAAATATCTCCATTGCATTGGTTAATGTTTAGTATCATAATACATCTTTTGAAATGTTCTTTTCAGCTAGCCATGACTCATTGTCCTCCATTTTCAATGTGCCTTGAATGATGCTCATCCTGGTGCAATGAGCCTTAACTCATGAATATGTCACGTTGTATGTTGTTTTCACATTTCCCTTGTTATAATTATCATGTTATATCATTCCTTATTATTCGTATTCCTTTTATTATCTAGTTATATGCCTTTTGTCTAACATGTATTATATTATTAATGTTATGACTGGTTTATTTCCCACTTCTGGGATTTATAGATCACCCCTTTCTTATATTGTCCCTAGAATATGTAACACAGATTTAAATTTATTGGAATAATATGATCATGTCGAGGAAGTTTTCAACAATTTTGTTGTATCCCATGTTCTCGATGTTATATTTTTATCCTAATTTCTAAAGAGACATGGCTTATCGATCTTTCAGGTTGTATAATATTTACTTTTATGAAACAAATAAAGTATTTAATGTGTAATAAACAGAAAGGTATTTGTAGTTAGTATCAGATGACATGTTTACTTATCTTTGGGATTAAGATTACATAACCTTAGAGAAATACTTAGGGATAAGAATATGCATAACAAAACATCCCTAAAATTTGGTAAGTATAGAGTAAGTGTTTTATCAAGCAAATATATCCCTATCTGGATACTTCAAGTGGATGTGGTTCTTCCCTAGTTATAACATGGGGTAATAACTCTGAAATTATGTTTTGGGACTAACTTGAAGTAATATGGTACACAAAAACAAGCCTTATTGCGCACATGGTTTGGAACTTCATGGTGATATTCATTGGTAAATTCATAAGCTCATTATGATCCCTTATTAAAGGAATTAAATTCCCATAAGAATATATGATCATGGATATCATAGATTGAATCCTATAAAATCGTAATTTATGAGATAATTTAATTTATAAATTATCCCTTTAATGTCATTGGGTTACCCTTTCTATGTTTAAATTTTTAAAGATACTCATTGATAATTTCTCTTTGTGTTCTTCCTAGTGGCCAAAATAGGGTAAATTATGTTAAAAAATGATCCAAAGGGTAGTGTTATGATTCCCCCAATGAGATTCCTAGCCTGATGGGATCATGAATTAAAAACATTATCATGATATTCTCTTAGCTAAAAATTGTTTTGAACATAAACCTAGATCAAGAGGTGCAGCCAAACCCCCATAAGAGAGAGCAAACCACAATCAAGATCTTGTTGAGAAAAATTCCTCTAACATTAAATGTATCATCTAATCCCTTAATCACAAAACAATAGATAAAATCCATTGAGAGGATCTTTTCCATCCTTCAATGTTATGAATAAGAAAACATTCTTCTAGGTGTTTATCGTATAGAGTGAGAATTTAATCAATGGTGGACATTGATCAAGAATACGAAACCTGAGTAAGAGATTAAAACAATTGAGTTGAAGGAATTATATAAATTTTTTTTCGATATATATATTCCATACACTCTTTGTCTTAAAATGTAATGGGATTTTTATGACCACAAGAAAATATTATGGATCTACTGGGGAATATGAGGAAAACTTCACAATAATTGAATGATACACCTCTAATTTTTTCATTACCATCCAATTCAAGGTTTTCCTCTTCATTGGTGGGATAAAAACTAGTCTACGAAATGACCTGGTGATCTGTGACTTTGATAGATATGATGATATTTAACTATTTTCTCTTAAGGTAAAAATCGAGACTGGAGAATCTCAAAGGTATCACAAGGATAAGAAGATGAAAGTAGAGTTTAATTATGGTGGTCTGATAGAGAGATAAAATGGTGCTATGAATTTTAAACATCCCACTTATTAAGGTTGTGGGCAGAATAACCCTGTAAAACATCTTATCTCCCTCAAACTGATGGCCAAACTAAGTGGACTATCCAAACAATTAAGGACATATTGAGAGCATGTTCGATTAACATAAAGGGAGTACGGTGCCAACATCTACCCACGATCGATTTCTCATACGACAATAGTTTCCACTCATGTATCCAAATATCTCTATATGACTCCCTCTATGGGAAGAGGTGCAGAACATCAGCATGTTGGGATTAAGTTGGAGAACGAAAACTTTTAGGTATGAAAATGGTTGAATAAATGATATAGAAGGTTAAGTCCATTCACCATCACATCAAAGATGCTCAGAGTCGACAAAAGAGATATGCATAAAATCTATGACATGACATAGATTTTGATTTTGGAGAAATGGTATTCCTAAACACATATCTATGGAATAGAGTGATGAGGTTTGGTAAGATGGTAAAGCTTAGTCCAAGGTAGATAGACCCTTTGGAGATCCTTGATCACCTCAGAGTGGTGGCCTATCAACTTGGACTCCCACCAAACCTGTCACAATTTTTTCTGTTGATTATTGGAGAAAATTGTAAAATTTTTGGTGGGAAGACCATGACACACAGTTGGCAGGTAGTTAGTGGTAACCTTACACCCCGCCCAAGTAATTGTGTGGTAGGTGTTTGGGTAAGACAAAAACAACCACACAGCCAGTGCAAGACTATGTGATTCAACCAAAGAACCATGCGGTATGTTCCCTCCTCAGCATATATGGATGCAAGTATTCCGCATGATTTTACAAATAGTGCATACAAACCATACGACCATTCCAGCTCATTAAAAATTGGGTTTTGTTTTTTCTCTCTCCCTGATATTAACCCTAAAACCCTCATTTCTCTTACCCTTTAGGATTCTATCTCTTTGGTGCACTTCCCTCTCCATTACCCTCCATTGATGCTCTATTTTTATGCCATATTTGGTGCTATTCTTCCTATGTTCTTTATGTAAGTGTCTTCTCCCTTACCTTCTTCCTAAAATCGAGGTTTTTCTATAAATTTAATTAATGTTACACTTCTCTATTGGGAAATTATCTGATTTCAGGGTTGAATATTGATTATTGAGGTTATATATTGTTATCTAGGGTTTGATCTTGATTCCATGTGGTGCAGGTGAGGTGTGGTAGAAGTTTCACACCATATTTTGAGGATTTATACACCCAAGTGAGGTAATTTCATGCTGAAACATTATTTGACGAGTCTATATTGATTTCGTGAGTATTTTTTGATGTTCTATTATTTATATTTGTGGTTTGAAATGGGGGGTTAATGTATTTGATGTGCATTGGTTATGATATTTAGGAGTCATTTTATATAATTAATACAAATACTAAATATTTTTACCTAGTCTCTATTAATTATATCACATATATATTATTGTGACCAATATTTGTTGAAAAACCCCATTAATATTTATTTATAGGGATCTAGATTGGTATATTATTAAAAAACATCATTTTTTAGCATTATTTCATGAATCAAAATGTGTGGTTAGCCTCTAATACAACTACTATGTTTAATAAGAGTTAACAAAAAATTCCTAATGATTGAAATATTTAGTATCAAATATATGATAATCTATATTAGGTAAATTAAATCGAGGGTAAACTGTAAATGAAAATCCAATAGACCTTACACTGTAAATGTCATGTATATTTATCTTCATCCA
Organism: Viscum album; assembly: GCA_963277665.1. Classification (NCBI taxonomy): domain Eukaryota; kingdom Viridiplantae; phylum Streptophyta; class Magnoliopsida; order Santalales; family Viscaceae; genus Viscum; species Viscum album. Next base: position 1,221,122,371 of record OY728139.1, on the reverse strand, counting down.
TTATTGATTAATATCATACTCTAGATTTCCAGATGACATCTCTCCTCCATAGGTATCCACTAGCTTCAAAACATTTCTCATTGAAGTAGTGGGATATCCCACTCTCCATGATTTTCTAGTGCTTTGTAATATAAAGAATGTTGAAGAAAACTGTTGTGGGAAAGGGAGTTTAAATAAAAGAACTGGTAAGTTTGCATACACACCATCGCATGGGATCTGGATCTTTATTAATTTGATGATGATGGTCCTCAACTGTTCATGAATTTACTCATTCATTTGAATGCTTGATTAATTAACTCAACTTGTTCCTGAAACTTACATGAATTTATTTAACTCTCATATGTTTCATCTTATTAAACCATTAATATATGATATGCAATGTGGATGGTGACTTCAATGATCATAGTTATCATTCAACCTCCCAAAATATTTAAGAAAACAACACTTATACCATGCCAATACCTATGATATAGATAGTTATACACTATAACATGCATCAACACTTCTATATGAGATAACCTTAATAGTATAAATTGATATACCCAAAATGGATAAACCTACCCATTGTTTTTGCATTCAATTAATATTAATTGGTTGGTTAAAATATACCATATGACATAGCTAATATATATCATTTATATATTTAATCTTTTGGGAATATATCCTTCACTATGTCAAATCATTAATGAAATTGAAGATTATACCAAACTATAATATTATATCATCATTTAAATTATCAACAAACTATATGAAGAAAACAATTTTTTATTTATATTATTGATAAATTACATGAATAAGGTTGTCCAAGATATTGGAATCAACTGTTATAATTCATAAGGTTATCCAAACATAGCATTTAAACCATACTAATAAAATTCTAATTAAGGAAGGGATCATAGCTCATATATGATGTTATACATGTTATGAATGATCTATATGTGTAAATTAATGATTTTGGGGATCATTAGAAGAAGCTAGGCCAATGTCCAACAAATGTTTTCATTAGTTTCAATGGTTAAATATTATGAAAATGACAGTCACAACATCAAAATCTCTATATAGTTGATCTTTTATCATTTAAATTATAATTAATTTATAGTAAGAATTACCTCATCTTTATAATTCTTCTATCATTAATGATAAATTTTTGCCTCTATTATATCTTTATTTAGGTCAATAAACCAAAATATAATTCTTATATCGATATCAACACACACTCGATGAATCTTTGAGTTTCATCATTACAAATTAGGGTGGTAGTGGAAAGGAACAATGTTCCCAACAACATTCTCCATTGATCTTAATATGATGTCTTCTCGTCTTAGAATAATGATGAATTTTAGTCGTGAAAGGATTCTTCAATATTTATCTCCTTCTTAAGAGGGAAGATGAGGATTTTCTCTCTATGATTTTGAGAGAGTTCTTCTATGATATTATTTATTCTTGATATAATTATCTAGGGATGATTTTATATGTACATTAACTCACATCATCCTCGTAAATGATATAATTATGATTATATACTAGGTTGGTTACATCCACCACTACAGAATGAAATGCATGGATGCAAAATATAGTAAATCGTAGTCCTGGGGACTTGACCCCATGACCTACCCCTCACCCCACAAAAAATCTTACCACCCCACCACATATAGTGGGGCCAATTATTATTATATACTTTGGGATAAACAACTAGTAATTAAAAAAAGGTACATTGTCTAACAGTTTATTTGAAGTAAGCCAAAAGTTAACTAATATTAATACTACTACTACTATTATTATATTCCATGAAATTATATAAATCATACATATATAAATAAATTTTAATTACTAAATAAACCTATATTTATTTTAATTATATTAAATGAAATATATCATCTCAATTGGCCCCTTGCCCTGCCTTCAAATCCATCTTGTAATTTACCAAATATTGAATAATAAATCTTAATTCAAAATAAATATCATTATATCATCCTTTCAATAAATAAATAAATATAATATTAACTAACATCTGAATAAATAATCATTAATATTCAACTAAAATATATTATTAAAATTAATAATTGGTTATTAAATATATGAAATCAACATATGCTAAAAAAATTTTATCTCAAAAACAGTGAAAAATATTTATTCTTAATATTAAATTGAAATTGAATTTAACTATGATCCTAGGTACTCTTAGTGTGACATCCTCTAGGATTATTTTTTAGTTTCCTTACAATATATTGCATAATATTTGAAATTGGTACCTAGAATCATGTCAAGGAACCCATAGAAAAAAAAGTTAGTTTCACATTAACAACAACTTTATATGAAATATTTCTACATAATTTTATCCATTTTTCTTGACATCTCATCGAGTCAGTTTTATACATGTGTCATCAACAAATTTTCTTGATTTCTAGTTTTTTGACTCTATATAATGATCTTTATGATAAACCATATTTTTATGGACTTAATTGATAGTTTTAGTTCATTCAAAGGGCCTAAGTTGTCAACTTTAATTAAATTATAATTGAAAAATAATTTCTTGATTTATTCCCTCAGCATCATATCACTAATCACACATGAATCGTATCCGACATTTTCACAAGAATATATAGTAACGATTTTCTTAAATATATCAAAGTATGTGATTCTTCGAACAAATTAATAATAATTTCTTGTCTACGTACCATTAGACACATATATAATATTTAATATACTGTTAATTGAAACTAAAACTTTAGTTGACTATAGGGTACTATGTAACACCCCAGGATTTCAGAGTGTGTTATTTCTTAAAAATAATTCAATAACTTGCACTACACGCAACACCGAGTTCAATCACACCATTAAAAGAGTTCATGAATAGTATTAACTACATTTTGAACTTTATATAATCCTTATAATTTTAGAATCCCTATTATGAGTTTCTTAGTCATATTGCAAGAACAGATTCATTTTCAGTATTATCAACTTCTAATAGTGAAACCTTTTTAAATACAATATTTTAATCTTTTTGACTAAATTGGGACATCAAAAATTTAAAATGAAACATCCCAAGCTTCCACGGTACGCTTTCTTTGAGTAATACAGTAGCGTGTGTTGTACGCAACCTTGAGTTTTAACACACACCACAACCAATTAAACTAGCCGTTATGAATAGTAATACCTAATTTTTGAAATTATATATATTTTATATTTAAAAATGGACTTCATTTTTGGATTCGGAATATCGAAATTAGCCTAGGGTGAAATTTTGGTACATTTCGGATAACTTTTATATTTTGATGAATAGTGAAAATTACTAAATTTTAATTAAAAACAACTTTTTTAATCAAAATAATTAATATTGATAAATTATGAATTTGAGTGGTTTTAAAGTATATTTAGAATATATTTTTACCATTTAATATAATGTTGGTCATTGGACATAATTTTACAATTAAACCGAACATAAACAAGTGTTAATCTTTTGGTAGTTATTATCTCTTAAAAACACGCTTTTTGTTTTGACAGCGGGAATTAATTTTAAATTAATTTCTGCCACTTCTGTGTTTTGAATTTAGAAAAATGGATTCCATATTTGGAATCAGGATGTTCAAATTGTGTAAATAGGTAACTTTTATTTTTAGACATTTTGAATAATTACTGCGGTAAATATTTTATTTACCATGGTTAAGGGTAAATCCGGTAAATAAGGGTTAAAAAAATAATATTATAATAATACTAAATTACCCTAAAACGTGTCTTAACCCTATTGGTTGATACATAGTCGACCATGGGCATCTTGGGGTCTATTTTGGGACCCCATGGATCCACTTGTAAGTGATAATGACACTTTATTTTAATTAAGTCAAAATGAATACAAAAATGACACAAGCATATATCTTTTAGAACAACAATTTTTACATAGGGTTATACATGTTGGATTTTCGATTATAAATATTCATTAGAACGATAAAAAGATTTCCTACATAATGATATTTTATTTATAATTTTTAGACATTAAATAAGTTATTTTATTTATGACACAATGATGATGCAGTAATTAATATAATAGTGAAAAATTAAACTAATTGATATTATAAATACCCAAATAAATATATTATGAAACTTTTAATGAATTAAACTAATTTTCTAGGATAATATGATATATTAGACTTGATTTAATGGACTTTGTTCGAAGTAATAAATCTGTTATGAGTTTCACAAAAATCAACTATTGAATAGTGTCAAAATTGACATAAAAGAGTTCTTAAAACAAATATTATATTATTAATTGATATTAAATTCCTAAAAATCTAAGGTTCGGCCAAGAGACTTATATTATGATAGGTTAATCATTAATGGACCACTTGGGGGTCTCTTGGATGTATATAGTAAGTTTATTAACCATAATATATAAAAATACAAAGAGACATTGTAAAAGTGAAACTAATTAACTTAGAGTTAATACTTAAAGATAAGGTTAATATAAGTACCCAAACCTGTCTAAATTCTATTGGATGAGTTGTTTTCGAGCTATCCCCACCTCATCCTTTGAATAGTCAACTTTGGAGCCTTTAGAAACCGGATATGAATTTATTATAAATTAATATTTCTAGCTTTTCCAAAGGTGCCCCTCACCCCTCTTATAAAAGGGCACTCCTCCTTCCCATTTCTTCACACCATCAAAGCCTTTTGGTTCGGCCAAACTCTGCCCAAATACTCTCCCAACATCCCTCACTACAACCTAGAGGCCTTAGTTTGATCAGAAAGCCAACCTAAGGAGCCCTTTTGATCAAATCAAAAGGAAGAACCCGAAGAAGAGGTAATGATTTCACCACCCTTTTCTAAGTTCATTTCTTCTTCCACTTCTTCTTCCTTTGTTCTTACCATTCTGAAATAATAACTCCAGTATCTCACATATACTGTGATGTTATTATAAATATGGTACAATCATATTCAGTATTCTATCCACCCTTTGAATAACATGTCACCATACGTGCGTACGTACGGCTTACCGTCTCCACGTCGTGGTGTAATTGTTATTCAATATAATATTATTTGGATGGGTATAATAATGATGTGTAACTCATGTAAATAATAAATATAACATGTTAATTATTCTGTATATATGATATACCATCCATTTATATATTATTTTAATATCAAAAGAATGATATTGTCGCTCGTGCGTACGTACGGACTACCGTCTCCACGAACGCGATGAGATTCATTCTCCATCGTATCCATTCAAGTATAATTATCATTTGATGATTTAAAAATGATGTTTAAGGACTGTATATCATTCTGGATATGAATAAGATACAACAACCATGGCTTATGTAACAAAACATATAAAAGAAAATGAGTAAGTTAACTCCCGAAACGACGATAATTCTAAGATATTATTAACAAATCAATGTTAAAAGATCATATATGATATCATATTAATATATATGATTCTTGTATAATTTAATAACAACTATTTCACCATTATACAGGAGGTTAACCTACCCCAACCAAGGAAAAGTACAAGGTAAGGGTTATTTCACAATCTCTTCATTATCCGAGGTTGTTTATACGTAATAATCTACTGGGATCTCTTTATCATCCACATCCATGTTTTCTTAAAAATGTATTTCAAAACATTTTTACTATTTACAAGAATATGGGTTAAAGTCATTTATACCCTTTTTTGACTTTTTATAAGAGGTTTATGAAGGAATCTTTCCGTCGTTTTCAAAACAAGGTCCTTTTTAACCTTTTCGACAGAATTGAGATAAGAATGTTTTTTTTACTTATACGGCGGGTGCGGTTATTTTCTGCCGTTATAAAATCGTCAAGGCTTTCCTTACAAGCTTACAAGAATATTTTCAAGAAAATGTTTTATTTTATATGGCTCTTAAATGATTTCAAAAATAGAAAGAGATATTTCTCTAAAAAGTGTTTTGATTTCATCTATGTCAACATCCTTTAATGGATTTTACGCTTATTTGAAGTTGATTTATTATAATACAAAACTTCTATATTGTATTGAAGGTTTTGTGATATGTTTGACTGTGGATGTGCTATTTTATACCATTCATAGTTTATGGTGAAACTATTGACATTTCGTATGCTAGTTTTAATCCGAATGTTTATGTTATATTTCAAACTTTTCTTCAGATGAATGTGCTAAACAAGTATGTTCCGGGTTGGGGACCGGTAAAAGTAAGCCCTCCAGGTTGGGGACTGGTAAAAGTAAGCCCTCCAGGTTGGGGACTGGTTAAAGTAAGCCCTCCAGGTTAGGGACTGGTAAAAGTATGCCCTCCGGGTTGGTGTCCGGTTATTAGAGGCACTCCGGGCTGGTGTCCGGTTATTAGAGGCACTCCGGGTTGGTGTCCGGTTATTAGAGGCACTCCGGGTTGGGTTCCGGTTAGAAGTAACCCCTAGGTCTTGGGATGAGGCCTAGACAAAGAAATTAACGTTTAGCATTATGCATTCCAACATTATGAAAGTGGTTATTTATTTTTGCATGTGATTATTCGATTAGTGGAATATCCATGTGAATAAGTAAATGGCATTATTTCATTTTATTTATGCCATACCATGTTGAAAGTTCATGTTTAAAAGGATTTTGTTTTAGTTATACATTGCCTTAAATGTTTATTCTTATTGATGAAAGTTTCCGCTATATTGTTATCCTTACTGGGCATTTGAGCTCACCCCTTTTCTATGTTTTATTTTTCCCAGGAAGTGAAGATGTAAGTTATGAATGACCTGCAGGGATATTATGAGGGGATTGTAGTGTGGACTGTGGAAACATTATGTTGTTGTAGTAGTTTTTGATTTTATGATGTAATGTAAAACTTATGAATATTTCTAGTGTTTCCAAGGCTACTAAACCAATCGGTCTTTCGAGATTTGATCTTTCTTGTGATCATGCCAATGTTATGAAGTAATGCACCGACTCTAGGTAACTAGGGTCGGGGCGTTACAGTTGGTATCAGAGGAAGTTTAGTACAAACCTTGGAAGCTAGATTTAGATAAACTCTGATTAGAGCACGTAGACCTAAGATGAACGTTGAGGATTAGTATAGAAAAACTTCCTAGAATTTTGGTATTGTAGAGATTTTGTGAGTTTTCCGAGCAATACATCCCTGTCTGGATACGAGCAGGTAGAGGCGGCTCTGGCACAGATGTACCTAGGGGTAAAACCCGAAAACACCGCTTTGAGCTAGACTCGAACGGGAACTGGTGCACGACAACGGGCCTTGTTGCACTCTTGGTTACGACACTCCCGGGGGATATGCTTAGGATAACTCTCATTTTCTTTACAAATCATTATGAAGGGTTTATGAGTATATACTTCCTTAAAGAAAACATTTTTATGATTATGGATTATATCCATAAATAGTTCAATTTATGTTAAGTGTTTTATAAGTATGGGATTATGTATTTTGATTCATAAACTGATCTAGTTTATGCCATTGTTTAGAAATGGCGCCCAGTAGAAGGAATGAGAACTCCAGAAATACACATGATTCAAAGAGAAGGAAGGATCATATCTTTCATGGTCTTAAGCTAGAATTTATAAGAGAAATAGTCTCCCATGTATTATCATCATATGAAGAAATAATATCATGTGTTGATAAGATAAGTAAAGAGTTTACTGAGTCCGATGGCATTGAAGGGAATCAAGAGAAGAAAAGGAAGGAAGAGAGAAAGATGGATAAAGGAAAAAGGGAAAAGAAGAATTTCCCATATGTGGTAACTGTGGAAAGAAACACCCTGGAACTTGCCTGAAAGGAATGGGAGTTTGATATAAGTGTGGAGGAAAAGGGCACAAGGTATGTGACTGCAAGGGTAAGAAAATGGTTTTAAATGTACAATGCTTCATTTGCAAGGAGTTTGGACACTACGCGAACCTATGTCCCAGTCATCAGACTATGCCAAAAATGATGTTATTGGATAATAATCAAGTTATGATACTACCACAGATGAAGAGGAATGATTAGAGTTCTTATGTTGATTATGTCAATTGAGTGTTGTATCAACAATGTACTTGTTACAATAATTATGGAGTATATAAGGATTGTACTGCAGTACTATTTCATTAAGGACTTGAGATTGTGTGGAACAAAGAAAAGTGACTCAATAGCAGGATAAATTTTTGGAAAATATATGGTTGAGAGAATGATAAATCATAACATAGTTCTGATACTGAGGTAGTGATTTTGGAATAATATGTGATTGTTTTGGATAAATTATATTGGATATTCCTGACTACCCTGGAACTGATTAATGATTTGTATATTCCATCATTGTTGGGGTTTAAAACATTTTTGGATTAATGAAGTATATCCAGCTTTCTATATGGAATAAGGGAGCATGAAGGTAATCAATAAGGAATATGGTAATTCAGGATGTTTCGGTGTATTAAAAGAATACATGATGAAGGTATTCATATGCTATTACGGGGTAAAAAGGTTCTACATTATGTTTACCTTACTTATAAATGTTGGACTGTGAGTTTGGATAGAAGTATTTTGGATAGTTCTAGTTTGGATTATTTTGGATTGCCATAAAAGGACAACCCGGAGGTCGGGCGGCAACCTGTCGCGTCCGGCAAGGCTGCGAGACTTGGACCCGAAACCGAAGGGCGACAAGGGTGTATCACCTACCACTGGCCCACGAGATGTCCTGGATTAAATAATGTAGTTTTTATTAAAAGATCTTGTAGATTAATTATAAATTCATTTATTTTGGAACCCTATACGAATAGTGTAAATAGAATTTTTCTTACATTCTATTATCTTTTAGAGTGAAAGATGAGTTTGTGGTAGAAATTTATTAATGGATAAAACTATAATTATAAAGTAAGTATATCTCCTTATGATCTTAGTCAATCTCATAAATAGATTCCTCAATATTAAGAAAAGCAACTTAGAACAAAAATGTTTTCCTAGATGGTACCTTAAATCATCACTAATTTATGGCTTTGGGATTGTTGGCCTTTTCATAGCCATGTTCTCTACCACTCTCCCTCAGATAATTGATGGTTAGATTTCTCTTCCATATCCATATTTTCCTAAATGGAACCCTAGTATGTGTTATTTTCGGTAATCTTCATACTTTCCACTCTTTATTTTAAATAGAGGCCTCATTAATTCATTTTTCGATGTGGGATTTCAACTAAGATATTTTGAAATGTCAAAAATGTGTTGTCCCAATACCCTATATTTTGTTGAACCGATGGTACTTCAAATCATCATAGATTGATGAGTTTAAGGACCTCAATTATATACTTGTTTGTGATTGATGACCTCAATCACTACCTATAAATATTTACGTTTTTCCTCCAATTATATGTCTCTAATTGCCACCAATGTTCTCCTAATCGAGATCATAATTTGGTGGTGACCCTTTCATTTATCTTTTCCTCATATTAAAACTAAATTTTAGTAACCCAATTTCCGATGTGGGTTTTCCCACAAATATATTTTCTACTTTCAACCTTTTATTTTCGAAGAACAATTTCAAATTGCGAGGACGCAATTTATTGAAGGAGGGGAGAATGTAACACCCCAGGATTTCAGAGTGTGTTATTTCTTAAAAATAATTCAATAACTTGCACTACACGCAACACCGAGTTCAATCACACCATTAAAAGAGTTCATGAATAGTATTAACTACATTTTGAACTTTATATAATCCTTATAATTTTAGAATCCCTATTATGAGTTTCTTAGTCATATTGCAAGAACAGATTAATTTTCAGTATTATCAACTTCTAATAGTGAAACCTTTTTAAATACAATATTTTAATCTTTTTGACTAAATTGGGACATCAAAAATTTAAAATGAAACATCCCAAGCTTCCACGGTACGCTTTCTTTGAGTAATACAGTAGCGTGTGTTGTACGCAACCTTGAGTTTTAACACACACCACAACCAATTAAACTAGCCGTTATGAATAGTAATACCTAATTTTTGAAATTATATATATTTTATATTTAAAAATGGACTTCATTTTTGGATTCGGAATATCGAAATTAGCCTAGGGTGAAATTTTGGTACATTTCGGATAACTTTTATATTTTGATGAATAGTGAAAATTACTAAATTTTAATTAAAAACAACTTTTTTAATCAAAATAATTAATATTGATAAATTATGAATTTGAGTGGTTTTAAAGTATATTTAGAATATATTTTTACCATTTAATATAATGTTGGTCATTGGACATAATTTTACAATTAAACCGAACATAAACAAGTGTCAATCTTTTGGTAGTTATTATCTCTTAAAAACACGCTTTTTGTTTTGACAGCGGGAATTAATTTTAAATTAATTTCTGCCACTTCTGTGTTTTGAATTTAGAAAAATGGATTCCATATTTGGAATCAGGATGTTCAAATTGTGTAAATAGGTAACTTTTATTTTTAGACATTTTGAATAATTACTGCGGTAAATATTTTATTTACCATGGTTAAGGGTAAATCCGGTAAATAAGGGTTAAAAAAATAATATTATAATAATACTAAATTACCCTAAAACGTGTCTTAACCCTATTGGTTGATACATAGTCGACCATGGGCATCTTTGGGTCTATTTTGGGACCCCATGGATCCACTTGTAAGTGATAATGACACTTTATTTTAATTAAGTCAAAATGAATACAAAAATGACACAAGCATATATCTTTTAGAACAACAATTTTTACATAGGGTTATACATGTTGGATTTTCGATTATAAATATTCATTAGAAAGATAAAAAGATTTCCTACATAATGATATTTTATTTATAATTTTTAGACATTAAATAAGTTATTTTATTTATGACACAATGATGATGCAGTAATTAATATAATAGTGAAAAATTAAAATAATTGATATTATAAATACCCAAATAAATATAATATGAAACTTTTAATGAATTAAACTAATTTTCTCGGCTAATATGATATATTAGACTTGATTTAATGGACTTTGTTCGAAGTAATAAATCTGTTATGAGTTTCACAAAAATCAACTATTGAATAGTGTCAAAATTGACATAAAAGAGTTCTTAAAACAAATATTATATTATTAATTGATATTAAATTCCTAAAAATCTAAGGTTCGGCCAAGAGACTTATATTATGATAGTTTAATCATTAATGGACCACTTGGGGGTCTCTTGGATGTATATAGTATGTTTATTAACCATAATATATAAAAATACAAAGAGACATTGTAAAAGTGAAACTAATTAACTTAGAGTTAATACTTAAAGATAAGGTTAATATAAGTACCCAAACCTGTCTAAATTCTATTGGATGAGTTGTTTTCGACCTATCCCCACCTCATCCTTTGAATAGTCAACTTTGGAGCCTTTAGAAACCGGATATGAATTTATTATAAATTAATATTTCTAGCTTTTCCAAAGGTGCCCCTCACCCCTCTTATAAAAGGGCACTCCTCCTTCCCATTTATTCACACCTTCAAAGCCTTTTGGTTCGGCCAAACTCTGCCCAAATACTCTCCCAACATCCCTCACTACAACCTAGAGGCCTTAGTTTGATCAGAAAGCCAACCTAAGGAGCCCTTTTGATCAAATCAAAAGGAAGAACCCGAAGAAGAGGTAATGATTTCACCACCCTTTTCTAAGTTCATTTCTTCTTCCACTTCTTCTTCCTTTGTTCTTACCATTCTGAAATAATAACTCCAGTATCTCACATATACTGTGATGTTATTATAAATATGGTACAATCATATTCAGTATTCTATCCACCCTTTGAATAACATGTCACCATACGTGCGTACGTACGGCTTACCGTCTCCACGTCGTGGTGTAATTGTTATTCAATATAATATTATTTGGATGGGTATAATAATGATGTGTAACTCATGTAAATAATAAATATAACATGTTAATGATTCTGTATATATGATATACCATCCATTTATATATTATTTTAATATCAAAAGAATGATATTGTCGCTCGTGCGTACGTACGGACTACCGTCTCCACGAACGCGATGAGATTCATTCTCCATCGTATCCATTCAAGTATAATTATCATTTTATGATTTAAAAATGATGTTTAAGGACTGTATATCATTCTGGATATGAATAAGATACAACAACCATGGCTTATGTAACAAAACATATAAAAGAAAATGAGTAAGTTAACTCCCGAAACGACGATAATTCTAAGATATTATTAACAAATCAATGTTAAAAGATCATATATGATATCATATTAATATATATGATTCTTGTATAATTTAACAACAACTATTTCACCATTAAACAGGAGGTTAACCTACCCCAACCAAGGAAAAGTACAAGGTAAGGGTTATTTCACAATCTCTTCATTATCCGAGGTTGTTTATACGTAATAATCTACTGGGATCTCTTTATCATCCACATCTATGTTTTCTTAAAAATGTATTTCAAAACATTTTTACTATTTACAAGAATATGGGTTAAAGTCATTTATACCCTTGTTTGACTTTTTATAAGAGGTTTATGAAGGAATCTTTCCGTCGTTTTCAAAACAAGGTCCTTTTTAACCTTTTCGACAGAATTGAGATAAGAATGTTTTTTTTACTTATACGGCGGGTGCGGTTATTTTCTGCCGTTATAAAATCGTCAAGGCTTTCCTTACAATCTTACAAGAATATTTTCAAGAAAATGTTTTATTTTATATGGCTCTTAAATGATTTCAAAAATAGAAAGAGATATTTCTCTAAAAAGTGTTTTGATTTCATCTATGTCAACATCCTTTAATGGATTTTACGCTTATTTGAAGTTGATTTATTATAATACAAAACTTCTATATTGTATTGAAGGTTTTGTGATATGTTTGACTGTGGATGTGCTATTTTATACCATTCATAGTTTATGGTGAAACTATTGACATTTCGTATGCTAGTTTTAATCCGAATGTTTATGTTATATTTCAAACTTTTCTTCAGATGAATGTGCTAAACAAGTATGTTCCGGGTTGGGGACCGGTAAAAGTAAGCCCTCCAGGTTGGGGACTGGTAAAAGTAAGCCCTCCAGGTTGGGGACTGGTTAAAGTAAGCCCTCCAGGTTAGGGACTGGTAAAAGTATGCCCTCCGGGTTGGTGTCCGGTTATTAGAGGCACTCCGGGTTGGTGTCCGGTTATTAGAGGCACTCCGGGTTGGTGTCCGGTTATTAGAGGCACTCCGGGTTGGGTTCCGGTTAGAAGTAACCCCTAGGTCTTGGGATGAGGCCTAGACAAAGAAATTAACGTTTAACATTATGCATTCCAACATTATAAAAGTGGTTATTTATTTTTGCATGTGATTATTCGATTAGTGGAATATCCATGTGAATAAGTAAATGGCATTATTTCATTTTATTTATGCCATACCATGTTGAAAGTTCACGTTTAAAAGGCTTTTGTTTTAGTTATACATTGCCTTAAATGTTTATTCTTATTGATGAATGTTTCCGCTATATTGTTATCCTTACTGGGCATTTGAGCTCACCCCTTTTCTATGTTTTATTTTTCCCAGGAAGTGAAGATGTAAGTTATGAATGACCTGCAGGGATATTATGAGGGGATTGTAGTGTGGACTGTGGAAACATTATGTTGTTGTAGTAGTTTTTGATTTTATGATGTAATGTAAAACTTATGAATATATCTAGTGTTTCCAAGGCTACTAAACCAATCGGTCTTTCGAGATTTGATCTTTCTTGTGATCATGCCAATGTTATGAAGTAATGCACCGACTCTAGGTAACTAGGGTCGGGGCGTTACATACTAACTATAAAAGACTACCACATTCACTAGAGGAAACTGCTAAAACTTTTAGTTTTCTATCTGTTGCATGATATTAATGTTTTTTATGAGATAAGAAATTAATCAATGGGTGCACCACGTTATCTTTTATATAAAATCTAAATATTATAACCTAAAACCATGAGAAAATCCCTCAATATATGATATGATTTTAGTATATGATTAATCCATTGGTGTGACATTGGATCCTTTGTTAGGACAACCACTACATTATTATCACAATAAAATATAATATCATCTATAATGTTAGGCACCACATCATGCACCTAGATAATGGTTAATGTCCAATTTTATTCTTTATTTACAACATTGTCCTCTATATAATCATATTCTATAACTGAATTACTGGTCACTAGCTTTTTAGCACCCTCCTAGCTCACAACTCTTCCATTATGGATGATCTCTTATCCTGACATTGATTTCAGATCATTTTATTTTGAATAGAAAATAGAATATGTGTATCCTATGATGACCAGGTCCCCATATCCTCTATAGACTATGAACATATCCAAATTACGTCGTAGTTACATTAGCATATTCTTTATCTTTAACTAGTGGTGTGTCACATAGGTCTTCTTGATAACTTTATTCTGTGCTAATGATATTGGAAACATATAGACAGATATATAACATGACATATTTGACATATCATATCATTAAAGTGTAATGGATCTTTATTATTATATATATCTCTCCCATCATGTGTTTAAGGATATATTTTTTGGAGATATCTATTCCTTGCGACATTAGAAAAAATCCCCTCATATTGTTTTATAAAGACATCTTAGAGAAAGCTCATGATAAGTATGCAGGTTTTGTAATCCATTTTTCAAATATCATAATTATAGTAAACTAATATAGAATGTTTAATTCATATATATTTTAGAATAAGAACAAGTTAAAAGGTTTCTTAATAGTTTATGTCTTGTTCTTATTGGAAACCTTTAAATACTAAAATTTTTATATGTAATTAATTTACCATCCATTACCAAATTATTTTTCAAAACATATTTTCATCCAATAATATTTACCAAATCTGGATGAACTAATAAGACCAAATCAATTTATTTATTTATTTTTTATTTCATAAAATATACATTTAAGGTTAAGGGGAACCTTTATAAAGACCCAATTCAAAAATAAAAAATAAAAATACGAAAAAGTAAAAATTACATTTTAAAACTATAATTTAAACGGGGGGAAATCAACTTGATAAGAGAACTGATGCTCCCAATATGACCCCTTCTTGATCCCACTGCTATACACATCATATATATTGAACTGATGAACATAACCTACCTTATTTTGTTGCTACTAAAACCTCCAACCTGTAGAAAAATAGAACAATTGATCTATTAGATTGAAAATAAAACCCTCAATCATCCATAACAGAGCACAAAGTAAAACCACATACATCATGTACCAAATTCTAGTTGATTTCTATAACAACAGAAAAAACAAAAAAATCTTCACCAAAACCAAATCCTATAAAGATAATAAACTCCACTAAAAAACTAAAAAAAGTCTCAAAGGAAGAAGATCAAACATCTATCTCAGACCACTACTGACAGTCGATTTCATATAACCATATGGAATACACCACAATGGAACGAGATAACACAATTTAATAAATATCTTCATTTGTTCATCACTATCATAATAAAGGGAGGAACACAATGAACGAACATCACTATATTCAATCCAATGTCAATCAATCCTCCTAAATAATCAACAAAAGTGAAAATTCCAAAAATTGGACAAATATTGAACCTATACCTCATAGAAGACCATACTTCTAAAACAATATCCAGACCTATTGTAAAAAAACTCCAAAAACAAAAATACCTATAAAATTTAGGAGAATAAATTTAAGAACACAACTTAACCAATTAAAAATGAAGCTGAAGCAGGGTATGGCAACACCCAAGACACACACATGATATAAATCACATCCTACATAAACATCCCAAAATACCATAAAAACATTCATTCTGTAGAGACCCCAAACCTGGCGTACATGGACATTACATTATTTTTCAAAATACTTAATACATAACAAAAACAAACACACAATGACCATAATAGTTTAGTGTCTTTGGAAACTCAGAATATACTCTTCTAATCATGGTGAAAGATCTTCAACATATCCCATAAAGATCTTCCCCTTTTGTTTTCTTACCTAAAACCTTTAATTAAATCCTGGGGAAAAGAAAACATATAAAGGGTGAGCTCAAATTATCCGTAAAGGTAATCATGGAGAAAATAAAACAAATCATATACATTTGAACTAAAAAACATTAACATAATGTTTAAACATCAAAATCTTGAGCAACAAAATAAAAAATGGTAGTATATAAGGCATATATCATAATGAAACATTATAAAGATAAAATATAATTGGAATAAAACATGTAATTGTGGAAAAACATTAGGCACATGATATGATTTCCATAGTAGACAAGGCATTGCTGCCAAAACCATCTTAGTGGACAAAGTCCCTTTCTGAATCGAGTTCACTCCTCGTTCCAGTACTATTTCACTGAACCGGATTAACATACCATTCTAGTCATGTCTATATAATGAGATATAAATCTTTACCCAATGAATTGGAGAAAGATATAGGTCTCACCCATCTAATAATTTAACCATTCCTATGTGTGCCACAAAATCATAAATCATAGCAAAACCCATGAAATGAAAATGGGATTCATAAACATCATGCCATCATAGCATAATCCATATAATATAAAAGGACATCATAAAATTAATTCCATCATAACATAATAAAATCAATTTAAAAATAGGGATAGAAAAAAACATTATATTATCTTAGATGGAAAATAATTTTGATAAAACACTTGAACTCCATTCTTGAGGAAAATATCCTTTCTATTTCAAAAACATTTTACCTTTCTTAACATGTCATACAATTTTAAACTAAAAGATATTGATTAAAAATAAAATTGAAACCTTGTAAATGAAGCTTCATGGAAATAATTTTCTATGAAATCATAAAAATCAATTCATGTCATATAAGTTAAAAAATATTCTTCTCATACTTTGGCCGAAAAAGTCAAAAAGTACCTCTTACTAAAAACGAAAAAAGATTCTTTTCATATATTTTAATCACCATAGGGTAAAATTAGATTTAAAAAGTTGTATAAGGATATAAATAATATTAAATATTGAGGAAACATGGATGTGGATGATAAATATTCCCCAGTAAATTCTGAAGTATAAACAATCTCGGATAAAAATGAGATTGCAATATTTTCCCTTAAAAAGATCTTTTTTGTAAATAAAATAGATCACTTATGTGTATTCAATATAAGGTCACATAAAAAAATTATAAATAAATGATAAGATATAAAAATTAATTTCTCACATAATCAAAGAACGTCATAAACAAGAAAGAGAAGATCAACCCAAAGAACGAAATTGGGTTAAGAAGTTCCCTTACTACGTGTCCAACTTGACTCGATCATTCTTTAATCTCCTAAATAATAAACCAATATTAATTTCTACTTGCTTAAGAATATTTTTCATTTTTATTATTCCTTTTATATCACTTATTACCATATTATAAACATTATGTAACCATTTAAGTTAATAAGGTTTGTTTTGTCGATATTTGGCACTTCAGTCAAAAATGGACTTCTTATAATTACATGTTGTTCATGTGGTCAAAGGTTCATTATATCAAGAATGATATTAATGATTTATATATTATATATATCATATATATCCAGCATATACATTTATTTATAATAGTACATAACATATGGAGGTAAGTAATGAAATGCATCGTTCATAGAGACGGTAAGTCGTACATACACATGAATGCTACATTAATTTATATATATTATGGAATTAAAACATAATGATACATAGTTATATTATAATTCCAGTATAATATCATATATAATATCATTAAATCCATCCTTTATACACCCCTCATAAATCATTAACGAATCACATCACTTTGAGGGGGCGGTAGTCCACACTTCCTCAAATGAGATTATCATATTTACCCACTATGGAAACCATAAAGGATTGATATAATTGGGAATTAAAGAAGCAAAATGAAATCATAAAAATAATATATATCATATATAAATAGAGTACCATCATAATGGAAACCATGATAGGTGGTAGGAGAAAATCGAACAATCATCATTCCATGAGGCGTTAGTTTTCCATCCATAGAAACATTATGTCCTGCATCCATTAGATGGAGGTCTGTGTAAGTATAGTTCGAATACATGTCATTAAAACATCCAAGTATATTTATTATAATGGTTTTTTTACAAAAGAAAGGATTAAATAGAGTTTATGGGTTGGAGAAGTAAAATAAAAGAAAACAATTTAAGAGAAACTGTTACCTTTAATTTGGGTAACTTCCTTTGGTTTGAACCAAAAGGACTTCATTAAGTTCCTTATTCTTAAGGTAAGGCTTTTAGGGGGATGATAGGGATGTAGGGAGCTTAATTGGTCAGAGTTTGGACGAGACAAATGGTGTGAGAGGTGTGAGGAATTGGATATAAATGGTCTCCTTTTATAAGGGGGAGGAGGGGCTCTTTTGGAAAGTGTGAAAATATTATTTTATTATAAACTTATCTTTAGTTTAAAATAGTCCAAAAATCATTAAATATGAATATAAGATGACTCATGGTCGAAATAAAATCATCCAATCAGAATTGGACATGTTTTGGATAATAGTTTAATCATTATAATCTTATTTATTTAAATCATTTATTAATGAGGTAAATACTACATCATTATTGTGTCGTGAATAATTTAATTTATTTCATGTCTAAAAACTATAAATAAACAAAAATAATGGATGAAATCTGATTATATTTCCAATGAATATTTATATTCTAAATGATAACTTATATAACCCCTTATAAAAATTAATTACTAAAAGATTTTTGTTAATGTCAATTTTGTCTTTACATTAAATTAATTAATACAAATTGTCGTTATCACTACCAAGTGGCTCAATGGGGTCCCAAAATTGACCCAAGGATGCAAATGGTCGTAAATGACTCAAACAATAAGGTTTGGACAAGTTTTAAGCTAATTTTAAATTATTATAATATTCCTTTAACCTTGAATTACCCTATTTACCTTTAACCGCAGTTAATAAAAGTCAAAAGTTACTATTAACCAAAATTTATTTTCATATTATTGAACCAAATTTTACTTCTTGATAACAACCATTTATGTACGATATTTGAAATTCAATTCACAGAAGTGTAAAAATTTCATTTAAATGAAAGAGTCGTTTTTTTAACTGCCACTAAGTGGTTTCGCTATTCATCAAAAATTGAAGTTTTTCAGAAAATTACCAAAAAATCAGCCTAAGATATATTTGATATTACGAATTCAAAAATGATGTCTATTTTTTCCAAATTCAAAACATATAAGTAGAATTAATTAATTTTAAAATTAATTCCTATTATCAAAACAAATAGCGAGTTTTTAAGAAACAATAACTATCAAAAGATCGACACTTGTTTATGTCCAATTTCATAGTGAAATTAATTCAAATGACCAGTATTGGATTAAATGGTAAAAATATATTCTAATTACACTTTAAAACCAATTATAAAGATAATATAACCATATAAATTATTGTGATGAAAAAAGTTGGTTTTTAATTAAAATATAGCGTGTTTTTACTATTCATTAAAATATGAAAGTTATCAGAATAATATGAAACATTTATCCAAAGTAAATTTTTATATCTTGATTCCAAATAATAATTATATTTTGTCAAATTTATCTTATAAACGTGTCAAAAACAAGATTTAAAGTGGGTGCGCCATCAAAAGGCAGAAAAACTGCATTTTTTTTTAAAATACTTATTTTTCCCAAAAAAATTATTTTGTTCTCATACCATGTTCTAGAAATGTGTAAGATTGATAATAATGTCATAAAATTCAAAATGGAGTTAATAGTATTTATAACATCTAGTTCATATTAATATTATAATAATATATTGTTGTTTACCGAATCCCGGTATTGCGTACTACACACGCTATCGAGGAAGGTCATGATTGCGTGTGATGCAAGCCAAGATAGGGCAGGGTGTAGTGGAAGCACCTTTTGGTGTTGCTTATAAAAAAATTAAAATTTATTTCATTTATACTTTAAACAAAATCTATACTTAATGTTGCGTAGAATAATTCCCAAAAAACAAACATGAAATTTTGTGTAACACAAGCCATGAATAGTGTTTCATATTCTGCAAGATAATACGGTGTTGCGTATAGTACAAGCTATCTTGGTGTAGTGTAAAATAGAAGACATCAAAGAAATTAAAAATAATATATCTAATAAAATCTCTGGGTGTTACATTCTACCCCCCTTAAAATGAATTTTTCCCTCGAAATTCGTCGGGGTTATATATGTTTTATTACTTGGGAGTTTCTTTCATAGAAACCCACATCATAAAAAGGAATACCAAAAAATAATTTTAAAAACTAAAGTACGAAACGTTATGGTTACCCAAATTAACTCATCACTGGGTTTCCACATAAGAAAACATAGGTGAAAATATGGATATAGAAGAAAAATCTAACCATCATGTTCTGATGGAGAGTGGTAGATGACATGGTTATGAAAAAATCATCAATCACAAAGCCATAAATTTTTTATGATCTAAGGTACCATCTGATTCATCGGGTATGAGGGTACTAGGACAATGTTTTTAGTTTTCAAGATGACATCCCTAATTTAGAATAATTTTTGAATTAAAATAAATACTTACTTGATTTTGGTACAATCTCACTTTTTTTCATGCCTTGAACAATTTCAACTTAATCTCTTAAAGAAATGAAGTTGAATTTGTATTTTGTGAAGTGATAGCGGATCATGCAATAAAATGATAGGTCATTCCATCTGTCTCAAACATAAGGTTAGAAATAGTTATATACATAAGTCCATTTATGGTGAGATTAATCATATACGGTTCCAAAAATGGACTTATACTTCATCTATCATACTGCTTAAAAAAATAGACTAGTTTCTACTAACCAGGGACTTCATGTAGGCCAGTGGTAGGTGATAAAGGCATGTCGAACTTCGTTTGGGGGTTTGATTCCCATAGCCTTGTCTGACGCGATGAGTTTTCCCCCGTCCTGTAGGATGCCCTGTTTCTAAAACTTTATTATTATAACATCCCATCAATCATTTCGAAAAACAGTTCTAGCCTTATACAATACTATCTAGTTTCCGACATAATCCATTCCAATCTCTAGACTTATCCAAAATACATCTGTTTAATCTCATAGTGTAAAGAAAACGATTACTAGAAAGGTCACATTACAAGCATGTGAATACCATCATTTATCCATCATATATCACAAGATATATTTTTTTGGCCACATTCCAAACATGTGAATACCTTAATCGTGTATTATCTTGAAAAATGAATACTCATTGAACCTTAGTGAAAACATGAATGCTGTCAAAAGTTAAAACTTTCCATATACCAAAATCCCAAAATTTCTATATACTCAAACAATGATATCACTTTGTCCTTATATCATTCATGAGCTCATTAATACTATCAAACATTTCATTATCTCCTTATCCATTCTTTATACGCATATTAGGTGCTTTCCAAAAATATCTGAATAACCTTTCATGGTTACTGGTACCATTCAACATATACTTTCAAAACCATAAGAAAAAAAATTGTGTAACAATCCTTAGATGTCTCTTTATCCATAGTACCATGAGATTACTTATACAACACTACTCTTCATAAACATGTAATCATTCCACTACCTTCTTAAACCATTGACTAATCTTGAACAATTATTTCATATCACATATCATCTGTAGTCTATTTATCATCATTAATATAAATACTACCCATACGACCATGTTTTTTCTCTTCATGAGATTTTCCCTTAGGGAATTGGTTTTCATAATGACCGTACATTCCACATTTAAAACATTTAACCATTGTTGTTGTCTTAGAAATACCATTATCCTTGTAAATGGTGTTAACATAACCTTTTTCCTTTGTAACTACTAACTTTGTTTCCTTCGTTTCCACACCCAAATCATCTTCCAGTTCCTTTGAAACATTCTCCATGATGCCTCTAACCACATTATTTACATGGGGGAAACTGAACTTTCTTTCCTCTATGATCATCATGAAACTCCATCTTTCTCTTATTAGCTGAGTCAATAAACTTACCAAAGTTGAGATTATTGATCATATTATGAGATTGATGATTAGGCATAATAATGATGTTTGTGCATCCAAATCCTGCTTCATTTGGGTGCTCATTAATAACATCATATTCTCCATTAACATGAATCCTCCTGTTTCCTGTCATTTCTAAAAACCTAAAAAGAATAGTATGAGAGGAAAAATCGTACAAGAAAAACAAAAAAATCAAGGGGGAGTAATTTCAATCTATAACATCTTAGGTTTAATTATATAATTGTTACTGTAATTCTAGGACTATAACCTATACTTATACGTTACCTTAGGGACATCCCTAGACACACCTTAGAAATATCTTCTATGAATCTCACTAAAGTTTTCGCATCCTAGTTTCCAAAGTATAACTAAACCTTTCCTCTATTACCAACTATAGAGACCACAAACCTAACGTACATGGACATTACATTACTTCTTTGGAATACTTAATACATAACAAGAACAGACACACAAGGACCGTAATAGTTTAGTGTCTTTGGAAACTCGCAATATAATCTTCTAATCGTGGTGAGAGATCTTCAAAATCTCCCATAAAGATCTTCCCCTTTTGTTTTCTTACCTAAAACCTTTCTTTAAATCATGGGGAAAAGAAATCATATAAAGGGTGAGCTCAAATACTCAGTAAGGTTAAGGATGGAGAAAATAAAACAAATCATATACATTTGACCTAAAAAAACATGAACATGATGTTTAAACATCAAAATCTTGAACAATGACATAAAACATGGTAGTACGTAAGGAATATATCATAGTGAAACATTAATCATGATAAAATAGCATGGAAATAAAACATGTAATTGTGGAAAACCATTAATCAGAGGATATGATTTCCATAGTAGCTAAGGCATTGCTGCCAAGACCATCTTAGTGGACAATGTCCCTTTCTGAATCAAGTTCACTCCTTATTCCAGTCCTATATCACTGAACCAGATTAACTTACCATTCCATCCATGTCTATATCATGAGATATAAATCTTTACCCAATGAATTTTAGGGAGATATAGGTCCCACCCATCTCATAATGAAACTATTCCTATGTGTGCCACAAAATCATAAATCATAGCATAACCCATGTAATAAAAATGGGATTCTTAAACATCATTTCATGATAACATAATCCATATAAGATAAAAGAACATCATAAAATTAATTCCATCATAACATAATCAAATCACATTAAAGATAGGGATAGAAACATAAAATTATATTATCTTTGATGTAAAATAATTTTTATCAAACACTTGAACTCCATTCTTGAGGAAAATATCCTTCTGACTTAAAAGACATTTTACCTTTTTTAACATGTCATAAAATTTTAAACTAAAATAAGTTGATTAAAAATAAACTTGAAAACTTGTAAATGAAGCTTCAGGGTAATAATGTTCAATGAAATCATAAAACTCCATTCATAACAACATCCTAGTATATTTATGATAATGATTTTTCTACAAAATAAAGGATTAAAAATAGTTTTGGGGTTGGAGAAGTAGAATAAAAGAAAACAATTTAAGAGAAAATGTAACCTTTAGTTTGGGTAACTTCCTTTGGTTTGAACCAAAAGGACTTCTTGATGTTCCTTCTGCCTAAGGTAAGGCTTCTAGGTTTAGGAGAAGGATTTAGGGAGATTAATTAGGCAGAGGTTCGACGAGACAAATGGCTTGAGAGGTGTGAAGAATTGGATATAAATGGTCACCTTTTATAAGGGGGATGAGGGGCTCTTTTGGAATGTGTGAAAATATTATTTTATTATAAACATATCATCAGTTTCAAAAGTTCCAAAAATAATTAATGATAAATATAAGAAGACTCATGGTCTAAATAAAATAATACAATTATAATTGGACATGTTTTGTATAATATTTTAGTCATTATAATCTTATGTATTTAAATCATTTATTAATGAGGTAAATACTGCATCAGTATTTTGTCATGAATAATTTAATTTATATGATGTCTAAAAATTATAAAAAATTACCATCATTTATGAAATATTTTTAGCTTTACAATGAATATTTATAGTCGAAAGTATAAATTAAATAACCCCTTATAAAAATTAATTAATAATAGATTTTTGTTAATGTCAATTTTGTCTTTACATTAAATTAATTAATCCAAATTGTCATTATCTCTACCAATTATCTCCATGTGGTCCCAAAATCGACCCAAGGATGCCCATGGTCTTAAATGACTCAACCAATATGGTTTTCACAAGTGTTAAGGTAATTTTGAATTATTATAATATTATTTTAACCTTGAATTACCCTATTTACCTTTAACCGCGGTAAATAAAAGTCAAACTTACTATTCACGAAAAATTATTTTCATCTTATTGAACCAAATTTTTCTTCTTTATAACAACAATGTATGTAGGATTTTTTAAATTCAATTGACATAAGTGGTAAAATTTCATTTTAATGAAAGAGTCGGTTTTTTTAACTGCCACTAAGTGGTTTCACTATTTATCAAAAATTGGAGTTTTTTAGAAGAATACCAAAAATTCAGCCTAAGCTAAATTTGATATTCTGAATTTAAAAATGATTTCTCTTTTTCCAAATTCAAAACATATAAGTGGAATTTATTTATTTTAAAATTAATTTCCGTTATCGAAACAAATAGCATGTTTTTAAGAAACAATAACTATCAAAAGATCGACACTTGTTTATGTCCAATTTCAAAGTGAAATTATTTCCAACGACCAACATAGGATTAAATGGTTAAAATGTATTATAATTACACTTTAAAACCAATAAAAAAGATATTTTAACCATATAAATTATTGTGATGAAAAAAGTTTTTTTTTATTAAAATATAGCGTGTTTTTACTATTCATTAAAATATGAAAGTTATCTAAATAATATGAAAAATTTATCCAAAGTAAATTTTTATATCCTGATTCCAAATAATAATTTTATTTTGTCAAATTGAACTTATAAACATGTCAAAAACTATATTTAAGTTGGGTTCTCCATCAAAAGGTGGCGAAACTACATTTTTTGAAAAATACTTATTTTACCCAAAAAAAATTATTTTGTTCTCATACCATGATCTAGAAAATGTGTAAGATGAATAATAATGATATAAAATTAAATATGTAGTTAATAGTATTCATAACGGCTAGTTCATAATAATACTATAACAAAATATCTTTGTTTGGTGAATCCTGGTATTGCGTACTACACACGCTATCGAGGAAGGTCATGATTGCGTGTGATGCAAGCCAAGTCAGGGCTGCGTGTAGTGGAAGCTCCTTTTGGTTTTGCGTATAACATAATCAAAACTTATTTCATTTATACATTAAACAAAATCTATATTTAATGTTTCGTAAAATAATTCCCACAAAACAAACAAGAAATTGTGTGTAACACAAGCCAAGAATAGTGTTGCACATACTGAAAGCTAATATAGTGTTGTGTATAATGCAAGCTAATATTGGTGTAGTGTATAATAGAAGACATAAAAGAAATTAAAAAGAATATATCTCATAAAATCTCGGGGTGTTACACATTCTATATCAATATTAGCTTCTATCATAACAGGATGAACAACCAATGTAAATGTGGGAGAACATGAAAACAACAAGTGTTGATAATAATCATTACTAGAAATATCTCAAACCATTGGAAATCCTTTGTGTGAGACCAAAATGAGGATTTTCATATATGCGTTTGTGATAAGAGTAGGGTATCAATTATTAAGGAACACGAATTGTATGTGAGCATATTATTAATAGAAAACAATAATGGTTTATAGATATAAATATAAAGAGACAAGAAAAACCCAAACCAAAATAAAAACTAGTGAGCATGAGATTTAAAAATAGGGGATGGTTAGAAAAATGAGTTTAATGGTTTAATAAACAACCATTATATTTGTATAGGGTTTCTTATGCAGACCCTAGAATATGTGGAGAATAGATTGACTAATTGAGAGGGATATAGAGAGTTATATCCCTGGAAATATTCAACCCCATATATGCTTAAATATTAACCTAGAATTGGTTATTGAATATGGAATTACTTTTATAAATTAAGGATAATTTCCAACTTGTAACATATACACTTCTTATAGCATCCTTGTGAAGAAAATTTTCATCATTATCAATTAATATTATGTCACCATCCTCGATGATTATAAAACCATATCTCTCTAGTTATATAACTTCTACAATGACCCTATATAGTATTTATCTATCTATAATTACTTTATCCACTAATATTTGTTATTTTTTTAATATTCCTACTATTTTGTGTTTTTATCCTTGATTTCATTTAATTTTTCGTTTCTCCCGATATCTTTTTTGGATATGTGCTCTCTCTTATGGAATAAGGAATATCTTTATAATATTACCCTTTTTTGGAGAGGTCATATTTATATAATATAAACTCGTTTCATAGGGTTATCATGTATCTATAACCTTTGTGCGTCATGGTGTATGTTTATTTCCTTAAGATGACTTAACAAATGAATTACATCCCAACAATTGTAAATTCAACAACAAGAATTTCCTCCCACATGATTACCCATATGGGATTGTGAATGATACTTTTGATAGAACATGGTTTTGTAGGTTTTATACAGTTTATAATGAATATATCTAAAATGGTAATTTAATAATGTCATGAATCATTATCTATATCAACATAATCAATAAGGTTAAGTTCAAAATTTCACTAAAAATATCCCACTTTGGTGTATAGGGAGGAGCGAGTTTTTATAAAATACTAATGTCTAGTAGATAATTAATGAAATCTGAGTTAAGATAATCCCCACCAGGGTCTGATTGGAATTTATTTATATTCTTGAAACGTTTATTATATCCTTAATTCTTATTTTAATTAAATTTATCAATTGAATAAAACATTGACCTCATTAATTAGATACATCCACATCTAATAAAATATTCAGTAAATGTTACATAATAATATTAGTAACCCCTATATTATATTATAAATGGTCCCCACATGTCTGTTTTAAATAATTCTAGAATCTATGTAGCCATTTTGGTATTTCCACTAAATTGAGTTTTACTCATTTTTCATTTAAAATTTTTCATTATATATCTATGTTTTTTAGTTTTATGAAAAAAATAGCATTCTTGGTATTGAATTTATATTTATTCTCATTTACATTACCAAGATGGTGAAGCCTTATCTAGATTGGATATGAGTCAGGTGAACCTAATTCATTATCATATATAAGTATGTGGTTTTTATATTAAAGAAAATAGAAATGGTATCCATATATAACTTCACATAATATTTAATATCATTAGAAAAATATGAAATCTTTTTTATATGGATAAAAATAATACCATATATGTTTAAATTATAAATTGATATTATATTTTTTTGTTACACTAGTTGCATACTAAAAATTCATTAAAATGGAATTAAACAATTCAAGAATGTGTGGTGGTAGTGATCAATAACGAGCATAAAAAATATTTTTCTATTGGTAGTTTAATGAAAATACTTATCCATGGAAACATTCTAGAGTCTACTTGGATCATATATTTGGATAAAAATGTGAGTGCCAAAAGTTGTATCAAATACCCAATTTTTAGAAAATAAGATATTATATCTGAAAATGAACTCACCAGAATCATCTCATTACTTCATCACTGACTCATTGTTCTTCTTCAAATGGAAAATAATTCTATAATAAAAAGACACCACATCCCACTTTTTAGCCTACACCTTTATATTTCTCTACATGGATTGGTGGTGTGAGGTAGACATAACATTGGTGTTATTATTGGTGATTTGTCATGTTTCTATTACTCATTTACACCAAAAGGATTGATGGTTTTTTCGTGGTTCATATCATCATCTCGGTGGATAATTACTGTTATAATATCTTATATAATCTTATATATATTTTTTAGATTAAAATTTATAATACAAATTTACGTTTTATATGAAAGTATAGTGATCATGTGGATTG
The DNA here is from genome assembly GCA_963277665.1 of Viscum album. Taxonomy (NCBI): domain Eukaryota; kingdom Viridiplantae; phylum Streptophyta; class Magnoliopsida; order Santalales; family Viscaceae; genus Viscum; species Viscum album. Next base: position 1,221,094,410 of record OY728139.1, on the reverse strand, counting down.
TGAATAATTACATTAGTTGATTGAAACCCATAATTTCTAAAAAATCAGTATAACCAATAATCTTCACTATATGAGGTCTAGCTAGTTCACCTTATACAGAATTTCATGTAACGTATTCCTTGAATATATTACACCAATATTTTCTTTCTCTCTTGTGATAAGGTCACATATTTGAGAGAACATAGTGCATGAATCTATGTGTTCCTAAAACTGATGGGTCTAAATTATTGGATAATAAAATAGGTATTATACATATAATTAACCATCTATATGTTTCAATAAGATAAAATCATCCACCAAACCTACCTCTTTAGAGGGTTTAGTGAAAAATTAGAACTCTAGAAAATAAAACATTAACTCTTAGCATCATACGATCAGTAAGATCATATACAACTCCCAAACGTTAACATAAGCCTATATATTATCTTAATATTATATAATCATTGGGATATTTTCATGGTCTAATGAGCTTCCATTTTCTATAACAAATAAAATAATTTTTCATTACTTTATCTTGATTATAAAATGTGACTTAATAATATTTTATTGGGATTCCACTACTTTATCAAACCCTAATATACGTCAAAATTGGATTCAAAATGTCTCATCATGTGGATATTATAGTATAATGTATCTGTTTACCCTTTACATAATCCAAAAAAATGTCATGGGAAAATTTTAAAATGTTATTTTGGTTTTTTTTCTAACAAAACAAACTAATAGTTCTTTTATATTTTGAGTGGAATCCTCAGTCATGAAACCCTAAATGAAGATTTCATGACCCCTTTCCTCCGATTAAAACCATGTGTTATAAGTGAAACTACTCTTGATGTAAAGTTAGTTTTGTCAACCTAATAATTTTATTTGAGTTACCTGATAAAATAATATTTCTTGATAGGATATATACCAATAGTTTGATCCATGGTGCAATTATAAAACAAGTAATAAACGGTTATTATTGACCTAATAATTTATTTGAAGTTTTATGTTTTATATTTGGGCATATATATTTCTTATTTTATCAAATATAATGTTGATAATATTATGTATACTTTAAAAAATTAATTAACCATGTCTAATAAAATAATTTACGTATAGTAAATTTAATTCATTACAACATGGAAGTCAATTAATTCATTTCATTTTTGCTATCATGTATTAGAATTTAATTATCATTTTATTGACTAAATACCCAAATAACAATGAAATGGGAAAAAATAAACATGGCATATGAACCTACGATTTAAATAACTACTTTGTATATCAAGAAGATATTAGAACAATCGATAACCCAAAGGGAATAACTCCTTGAGTCCATATCTAGCACAAATGGAACATTCCACCTTTAACATAAGTATAATCTTGATTATTTTCACCACGAATCATTCTTCAACTGTCTTATCTAACTTGGAGATTATTCCATTACATATAATTCTATACTCACTCGTGGTGGCAATCTGAGGTTTAGGGATACATAAATAAACACTAGACATGTAGGACTATAAATCATAATGTCGGATGGATGAGATAAAAATCATAAAATGTAATTTAATAACAAATTTATCACATGAACCTTATACTAAATAATAAATTTAAATATTAACCCAACACATACATTGGTCGGTCAAGCTCATAACCATTTACATTGTAAGATGAGGACTTTCTATCATTCATTTCAATTAATTATTAATTAAGATAATTTTTTCGAATTATTAAATCAACCATTATAGTAATTAACTAATTCATTATCTTAGATAATAATACAAACAACCCTTTATATTTCCATAACACCATGAAATTATATTATATGATTTTCCTTAAATAATAAAATGTGTTTGATAGTTTTTTCTTCATGAAACATAGAACTAATATGAAACAATAATATATATATATATATAAAATATAAATATATATGATTGTAAATTAAAAACTATACTTTGAATTAATTATAATTAGTTTGAATGACCACATTATGTAATATTTATATATATATATATATAATAAAGGTTACTTTTAATATGAATTAAATTCAAACAGTTTACTTAAAATTAAAAATATGATATTTTTATTTAGAAAATAAGTTTTCAAAAAACATGTATATTATGGGATGATCATTTAAATTTCATGAAATATATGCTAAATAATAAATTATGTCGGACATTTATAATTTCTTTAAATTAATTTAGTTGGAAAATTATATGAAATGAAAATAATAACAGTTAATATTCTAAAATTTTAATTTCCATCTAAAACTTATTTTCAATTACATGTTTTGATTTTATTAAAAAACAAAATTTATAAATTCTGTAATTAAATATTAATAAAATTTAACTTAAATTTTATTTTATAGTATCAAAATTGTCACAAGGTGTAATTCTTCAATTTTTCTAAACATGTTGGTTATTTGTTAAAAAGTAACAGTTTGAATAAACATGTATTTTTTTGAATTTAATGATATAAAGGATTGAACTAACAATTTATAAAACCATTTGGGTAATAAAATATAAATTTTAGGAAAACAATTATTCAATTAAAAATAATATTTGAACTTAGATCACATATGAAAAACATTGTTATAACTAATTAAAATGTTACTTAAACATAACAAAATGCACGTAGTATTTTCATTGAATCAGGTGTATTCTTGTTATATTATGTTTTGGATTTACTTTAAATAATGATAACTTTAATTTTTTATAATAAATTAATTTATGTAATTAAAATCATTATCCAAGATAATTTTAACCCACATATAAATTTAAATATTAAAAAAATTCCTCTTCTAAAACATGTTTTTACATGATTAAGTAAACTTATCTTATATTTATATTTTCATTACAATTAATTTTTTTTTATAAAATGAAAATTAATTTGGAAATTCGAATTATCAAATTTGGTAAAATTTCCAATCTTAATCATTGTTTTCGAAATTAATTAATGAGGTTAAAAATTAAGTAATGTGGTAAAAGTAACCAAGAAAAATTGAGTTTAACCTAGTATAAGATTACTAAAAATTTAAAATTAATTCATAGAATTTATGTTCTGAGATTTTTAATTACCAATAGATGTGTCTTTGAAAAAGTATCCATTTTTTGTACAATGAAAATTGAATGCTGACATCCCATTATTGAAAATTTTTTGGTTACTCCAAGAAATACACTTACCTTGACTTATAAAAGGGAAACATCATAACCACCTAAATAATCACCTATAATTTTAATCAATACATAAAAAATATACCATTATAATCTCCCTTTAACCTTATCCCACTTACATAATCCCATGTTTACTCATAGTTAGCTGAATCCCTTCAAATACAAGGAGAATTCCAAGAAAAACTTCCAGTCTCCAACATGATTAATATTATATAATTAGTTTTATTCTTAATTATATTATTTAAAATTTATTTTATGCAAAATATTATAGTTATATTATTATCATTTATATACTTTAATTCTAGTATCTTAATTCTATTATGAATATTTACCCATATTCCCCATCCATTAAGAAAACAAAATTATTGTTCACGCATTGTGAGGACAACCCCCTCCATGATGTATCATGTTTCATTTTTAATCACAAAATTAAAAGGATGGATATAAAGATTTTATTAAAGCATAAAAATTATTTTTATAATATCATTAACTTTGAATTATCATAAATTATAAAAACAATTCATGATATGATTCACAAATGATCATCAATAATTAAAAAAAATAAAATTCATCCATTTAGAGGATATGATTTTAATCAAATTATGTAATAACATCATATAAAATATTAATTCTTATATATAAATTTAATTATTTTGCATTAAAATAATTAAAAATAATTAAGAGAATTAATCTTCTATTATTTGGATTTTACAACAAAACAACATCATAATCATTTGATAAATCAAGATATGTTCATGTTTTAGTGAGTTTAACCACAAAACTTAATGATATCATGAATTCATATAATGAATTAATTTTGGAAAATAATTTATTATATACTATTTTCTTAATGTGTTAATAATAATAATTACCTTCCTTTAGATATTTTATTAAAATAATCAATTTATTATTTTGGAAAACACCCATCAATTATTAGGAATAACCGAAAAGAGATATTTATAGTTTCATCATCAAGGATAAAGACTAAAAACTAATTAAAATATTTTTAACCATATTAAATAATGATAAAAAATTAATATAAGTAACATAAATTATATATTAACATACACACACTGCTATTTTTTTATTAGTACAGATGATCAAATGTATAAACACCCAACGTGGAAAATTAGAAGAATTCTTATAAAAAAATAATATTTATGAAGAGTCTGGATGAAAATGGATATAATAAAGGTTTTTAATTAATTTATTTGGATATATATTTTTGTGATATAGGATTTCAAAAAACATTCTAGATGTTAGGAAAATATTTTAGTGTTTTTCGTCCCAATTTTGTTTTTTTAGGAATGTTTGAATTATTAACATAATTTCAATTATGTTATGGATATACTAACTATTTGAAATATCATAACATGTATAATATTATAATCTAACAATTTTAAGTTCTATTGAATGATCTCTCTATTAATGGGTTTTAATTCGAATGTTTATTATCCATAAGTAATTTCTTAGGTTTACTTACAATTTTTTGAGACATAATACATTTTGTGTACCATGTTTTATTTATTTTGTGTTTTAACTACTCATGGGTATATTATTATCATATAATTTATATGTAATTGGGGTTTCTATCCAATTACTATTCCCTTATTCAATTATCTAATTATTCAGTTGTTCCCCAAGAAGTAATGACATTTGGTAACTCAATTTTTCTTTCATTGAGTTACGATCATTCTATTGAAAGTATTTCATATAATATGTATAAATTTAGTCATTTTATTGTATTATATGTAATTATATAATTTTTTTTGGGATATATATTCCTACCACATTCACCCTTTAATAAAATTTTCCCTCTTCTTAGGAAATGATATTTTTTAGAAATCTAATTTCTTTCTCTATATGGATTATAATCCTGTAATTCCAACATTAAATTAGACATATATTCATTTATCTATATATTTTGAAAATAACTTTTAAATAACTCATATTATATGGTTTTAATCAAGAAATAATGTTATCCTACTAACATGGAAAAAATTATTTTCCTTCTAAATGTTGTTGTTATAAAATAGAAAATAATTGGATATTTGTCTATGTATTGTTCTACTATCCATAATATTCTAATTGATGATTTATGATCATGTTATCCATTTTATTTTATTTTAGAAAAGTATTAGACCTTAATATTTGTATTCTAATATGTATGATTATTGGAATGTTTACTATGTTTTTCCACTATCTATCTTCTTCCTCCATATGGGCAATGATCATGTTATCCCTTCTATTTATTAGGGGTAATGAATTTTTTTTCTATATTTTCTTATGGAAATATGGATTATTATTTTAAATTTTCATTATGAATTATGTATTAATTTTCACACATGATAAATTCAGTGGACTGATATAACTCATTGGTGAGGCCTGACATTATATAGCCCATTTATGCATCATAAGGTCTCATGGAACAGAACTTGTTTGGGTATTTAGTGTATGCATTTTTATTCATAAAGATGTCTTTTTTAATGTCCCAATGAGAAGTAAAATTTCATTTAAGAAGGACTTATAATGATTTTTTTATTTTCGTGATTATGCATTTCATCAATATGAGATCAGTATTATTGCAATCTATGTTTTTATTTATTATCATAGATATATAATCCTCTCAATTTCACATTTATTATGGCTTGTTCCTTACCTAATACTTCCGTAATATTTATACAATTCATATACAATGGTTTCATTAGTTAAATGTTTCCATTACTGAGTTTTGGAGACCAAACCATTTTATATTTCCATTTCCCCATGTTATTGAAAAAATTAGTACATGTTACATGTTTTGAAGGATAACACAAGTGAAAGAATTTCTGGCTGACATTTAATAACTATATTGAATCAAGTAGTTAATATATAATGATAAAATTTTAGATTCAAAACAATGAAAATGGAATTTAGTTGTTTAAATTTTTTCCTAATTCACTTAATATATAAAATTGAATATATCCTTCAAATTTAATAGATTAAATGATAGTTATCTATTATAAAATTGTTGATATTTATTATAATGAACCAATATGTTTCATGCATAAATATTATATATTTTTTTGTGAATATTGATTAAATAAAATAATGACCCACAAAAAAATAGTAAGTCAATTATATTTGGAAACATGGACATGTAAACAATTGGTTCATATGTCAACTACATAATCTTCAACTAAGTTCTTCATAACGTGCAACCTTTCTATATATTTCGTACATAATAACTTTCTTCATAACCTGGGGAAAGGAAACATAATAAAGTGTGATATTATATTCTCAATATGGGTAAAAAATGCTAGATATCATAATAACTTAACTATAAGTGTATGATAACATGAGGTTAATATATGAAAACCATATATTTCATAAAATATATAAAAATTCAGAGTCTTTAAATAAATATTGGTGCTTTATAAATGTTAACCATAAATTAAATCTGTGAACATGATCCATGAAAGCATACATAGACATAAAAATATTGAAGAAACCTAAGATTATATCTTTGTAAACATGTATAAATATAAATACGTTCACAAATTATGTTAAGGATATGAAATTGGTTCCCCACATAAACATATAGACATGAAAACCAGAACCATGAAAACTTTTATCGACATAAAATCTAGGTCCATGCATAAAAAAATGAAAATGAAAATAAGGTCCATTATTAATCATATGAAAAAACTAGGTCCACATATAACCTTATGGACATGAAACCAGGCCCATACGTGACACTATGAAAATGAAATCTGGTTTACACATAACATAATCTACTCATGAGTTATACATATTAACACAATGCATTTAAGGGATATATAATTCAAGTCACACCCATCACATAATAAAAATAATGCAAATGAGTGAAATAATATCATAAAATATTCATCATATCAATAACCTTGAAAAGAAAAAAAAAATTAATAATCATTTCATCATTTCATCATAGAATTACCCAATGAAATGAATCTGGTTTCATAAATATTTTTCAACTATAATCGTAAACCACCATTTTAAATAACAAGTGTGATATTATTTGGTCATTTAACAAGTGAAATATGTTAAACACCAAATTTTGTTGTCATAATTATAATATTATTGAGAAAAATATGCTTTCAGTTTTGAAATCACTTCATTAAAATATAAAAACTATCCCAAATAATAAATAAAAACTTTTCTTTGAATATAAACTTATAAAAGTTTTATAATAATCTTCAAATAATAGAGTGTTCATAATGTTGTTAAATACCATTCATTCCATACACATAAAAATAAAGACTCATTTTCTGGTAAAATGTCAAAAGTATTTCATTTCAGAAGGGGATACGAAGATTCTTTCTAAAACATTTTTTAAGAAGTAAAATAAGGATAAAAATGAAATTATTCAATAATTAGAGAATAATAAATCGTTATTTAAATAATTTGTAGAAAACATGGACATTTAATAATATGTAATTTTGACTAATGAGAATAATAAAGTCTATTTTACTAAAAAAACCATTCTGTCATCCTCTTGAGTACTTAAAGAGACAGGAATCAAAGTGAATAATGTATTCTATAAAAATATAATGTCATGAATAAATTTATAAGATTATTGATAGATAGATCATATAGTTTCATTATCAAAAACATAATCATAAACAATCCTGATAAAAAATTAGATTGTAACCTAAAAATATTACCACTCGTGTATCTTTTGAATCATAATCCCAATGAAAGAACAAACCTTTTATGGATATGAATATCCCATAAACCTCATGATAATAGTCATAAAAGAAAATAATTTGAATTATATACCCCAAAAAAACATCGGTTGAATATGGTATGTGTCTCATGGAATAAAAAGTGAGATGAAAATCCATTACCCCATGTCCCAACATTCTCTATACATGTTCGAACCTCCTCTTCATCAAAACCCCACACTAAGTTGGAACCAAATGCCTTCTTAGAAGGGGTCACTAACAAATACACATGGACTCTAGGATGTTAGGATATTAATAAGGTAGATATTTGGGTAGGTATTGGCTGAAAAATAGGTATTGGATGTATGAAGATGAGAGGATAGGTGGTTCCCTTTTATAAGTTAGGGAGGGGAAAAACTTTGAATTTTGGAAAAATAAAATGATATACCAACATTTAACACATGAAAATGGGTAAAAAATGGAACCTTAAGTAATATTATATGCAATAAGGTTTACATATTTCCATAAATCATGAATTATATAGGTTTTCAAATCATTTTAACCCTTATATTTTGTGTTTAACCCAAGCAAGCATGTTTTAACCGTAACCATAATAATAATTATTTTTAAACATTTTTTATTGATTATTATGATAAAAAATATGTTTAAAATATTATATAAAATAAATTATTCATATTAACAAAATTTAAACCATTTTACCAAATTAAATTCCCATAAGTGGAATAATGTAATTAAATATAAACCCACAGACGTGACAAAAAGGTAGTTTTCAATATAAAAAGTTTGCATAAGTATTAAAACAATTTATATCAAAAATCAAGAATAAATTAATTTAAATGATATAAATTGGATTAATAATATTTATGTTAAATTATTTTTATTTTTAAGCTATTATTAATATAAATTACTATTTGAAAATTATTTGAATGAAAAAAATGGGTTTCGATAAAAATTAGTATTTTCACTATTCCTTGAAAAAAATAATCTTTTCAGAAAATTCTCAGAACATAATTTTAACATAATTTTGACTTGATTATTTTAAAAATTATGTTAATTTTTTCTAATAAATATTTTGAAAATTGCTAAAATTAAATCAGTTAATTGTTCTAAAAAATCAATAAAAATCATTTTTTGAGAAAACTATATTTTCGAAGAATATAAATAATTTAATACAATTTATATTCTTATCTGTCCATTTATTATCTCCACATAACACCTTTTCACATAATTTTCAAAATGTGATCATTTGTATTTATAGCAATAAATTTAATGGCTTACTTGTAATGGTTATGTTTGAAGAATAATATTAATAGTATAATATGGTTCGTTAAAACACGCCATTGCGTGTAACAAAAGTTATCAATGAAATTAAATTTATTTAAAAAAAACCTATTTCATACAATATTACAGTGTTATAGTTATTTACATGATTTTATATCTATTATCAAAGTGATTATATAAGGTATGAGATAATGAGAATCGAATCCAAGAGAGTTGGTCTAGGGTGTTATATGTATTATCAAAGGAAAGGTTTAGATAAATTGTGAGATTGGGATATATTTTTTCAGACAATTTAATGATTTATAAGTTATGGTTAAAATAAAATTAAATGTTGTAACTAACCATTTTGAATTAAATATTATTTAATGCTAATGCATTAGTTATGGAATATAATGAGATAACATTAGTGAAAACCCTAGGTATAAGTCTATGTATTGGTAAACATCTTTAAGAATTAGTAAAATAAAGATTGTGAGGTTTCTCATTGTGATAGGTCCCTATTTGGATATTTTAATGTGGATATAGCTATGGAACAAATTCATTTAGGGGTGATCACCACAATAAGGGTTTAGTGATAATTGACTCAATCATCACATGGATACAAGATGAGTGGGCCTAAGTCTGCAACTAGAGAGACACTCCAGAGGGATAATATTGGGTTAATTAAATTCACATTATAGACTTTTATGAAGGATTAAAGAGTGAGTTTTATAAATTAAGTTTTAGGTTATAAAAGAAAAATGACCATAGATAACCCATAATTGAACAGAGAATGTCATACGGTGGTTTGAAAGTATCATATTTTGAAAAAACAAAGTTTCATAAGGGATGAAATATTTGTATTGATATTTTAATATTAATATTTCAAATATTATCATAACCATTTTGGATTTAATATTTTTTTTGAAATAGGATCATGGAAATTAATATGAGAAAGGTATGTACATGGAAACCACTATTTCTTTTAACTGAATAATGGATCGTGTGTAAATGGTTAATAATTTAAATATATGACTATTGTAAAGGAAATAATAAGTTTTTAGCCTTACATATGGTAGTGAGTTGGATATTTTAATGAAATTAAATCTTTAATATATTATCTATTCTCATTAGTTAGTGATATTTATCGATGAGAGTCTAGTATATCTTAAATTTTATTGAAATTATGGAGATATCTATGAAATTTTCTTTATTTGTTTTCTTTAAAGTAATGGAAGATTATATGAGATGGTATCAACAGCCTTGAAATTTGATTTTATGGAAATGTTATATTTTTGGGATAACAATTGAGAATGCATGATTATGGTATAAATGACTCTTTGGTTAAATAAATGTTTTATGTTGAGGTAATAAATGGTTATTTTCTTTTTAATAAGTATGTTAGACAGTAATTTGTAACCTATGGATTGAAAAGTGATACATGATATTTTTGGAGAAGTTCATCTAATTTTTGTTATTGTAATATTTAGTAACTAGTGTGAAACCATTTGAACTTTTGTTTAATACCATTTTATTGTTAAATATAGAGTTAATTTTTAGAGGAATATATAATCTAATTGTGGTTTATTAACTTAGATATTAAAATATGTTCGGTAATGGTATTTAATATAGATTATATTGTTATGATATATACATTCTTGGTTATATGATTTTTGGAAGAAATAATGTTTTTTGAGGAAAGATAAGTTTCATTTTGAGAGTATTAATTTCAATTATTTCAGGGTTTTTAATATTTTAAGAATGTTAATAATAATTCTAGATATGAATTTTGGAGATTAGGGTAGGAAGTATGACACAAACAAACTCTAATTATTCAATGATGAACTAAAAATGATATATGTTAATTTGAGAGTGACATAAGATGAAATGAGTCTACTACATGTTGAGTTTCAAGAACCATAGGCTAACATGATATTATTATAAAATTGGTTTTCTTAAGGTTAAATTTTCATTTTGTTATTTATTATAATTTATTTATAGTGATCGCCACCCATGCTAAAACGTTTTCTAGTAAGTAAAGGTACTAAAAGTAACCATGGGTGTGAGGGAAAATACAATGATTACCTTGAAGAGAATCCTATCTGAATGAGAGATAGAGTAAGAACCATTATGATAATGCCAAACTAGCTATCCTAAAATATGATTATTAACGTTAATAAATCAAATGTACCCAACACACTAAGGATGGGAAATATGTAGTCTCATTAAAGATCAAGTGACGATGATGATGAAATAAATAAGATTAAATATACTATATTTCAGTAAATGTGGGAAGAATCCGTGATGAAATTTAATTAAAAGTAAATATAAATTCTATAGGTGTGTAGATAAAGGTTATCAAACTCAAAATTTTAAGGAAAAGAGAGATGCTACAAAAATATGATGCTTCTAATAGTAATAGAGTTGGGAATTATGTGGTTCAGTGATGTAATACAAGGGATAATGAGGTTGATAGTTAGTAAAAAATATAAAAAATTCTGTTACAATACTATTAATGAATAATATAGTGAATTTACCCTATAGATTTCATAGTCTCCCATGTCATGTAAGTTTTATTTAACTAATGTATATTGAGTTAAGAATAAAAACCCTTACTGGTATGATTATAATATAAATAATATTTAGGGGAACCAGAAAGTTATTCCTTATGGATCTAGATATGTATCTCTTAGAATAATTCCTTTGTAAATTTTGGAATTATTAAGATCTCTTTTTAAAGAGATTATAATTATATTTCATATAGATTAATATAATTCTACATCCAATATAAAACAATTATAATCTATTGGTGTATTGTAAATTATGAGTTCTCTATAGAAATCATTATAACACCATGATTCAAAATTTTATGATATATATTTAGGAGGGAATAAAAAACATAAAAATTATAATATATAATTTCCCTTAAATAATTCAATGTTTTTATTAGATTTCTCCACATGAGATTTCAAAAAAAAAACAAAACCACAATATATTTAGAATAAAATAAAAATATTTATGTATGATTATTGAAACCTAGATATTTAATTGGTACGAATGAATATGAGAAACCATCTAAATAAATATATTTATATAGAAAATATTGTATACTTTTAATATCAGTGAAATTTAATTAGTTTACCAACAAGATCAATTATTAGTTATAAAATTATTTTTCTAAAACAGATCTCTTTATGAGATTCACATTTCTATTTAATAAATATATTATTAATGATTAATTTTTTTATTTATATTTGGTATAAAAAAAATTATTTATTAAATGATATGAAATATGAATAATAAAAATTAATATTAGAATAGGCCATTTTCGAGTTAAAACAGTTTTTAATATCATTTTATCATTTTACTAAAAAGTGAATTTATAATTTTTTTAATTTTATATTTTTATAAATGAACATAAATTTTTAATATTTCTTTTAAAAAGTAACTTAGTATTTATTTTTTATATTTTTCTGAAAAGGTTGTTTTTTGTGGGAAAATATAGTTTCATGAAACCAGTGATTTGTATGATTTTACTCTTATATATGAGTGACGTAGAAATTTAAAAAAAAATTAGTAATAAAATATTATTTTAAAGAATAAAATTAATCATTTTTAAATATTATTTTATTATATAATTCCTATAGAAAAAATTTTATGACTAATTTAACTGCAACATTAGTATGAAAATAGTTTTAATTAATTTCTTTGAATTAATTATTTTCAAGGGATATTAGATTTTGGATTTCCTTGGTAGATTCATAGATTATATTTTTTAATAAAAAATTTATTTATTCATTAAAATCATTATCTAATATAATTTTATCTCATATATAAATTTTATGCTTAATGACATTATATATCAAATAACATTTTTTATGGTATTAAGTGTATTTATTTTAAAATTTAAATTTCACGCCATTATAAATTTTATTTTATAAAATGATAAATATATTTTTAATTGTATGTATACAATTTTGAAAAATGGTTAATCTTATTTTTTTCATTAACATTAATTATTAATATTAAAAATTAATTGTCACGGTAAAAGTAAAATGGGTAAACTGAGTTTATCCTCATGTAAGAGTTTCAAAACATTTTAAAAAATATCCATGAATTGAAAATTTGATATTTATAATAATGAATACATGTTTCTATTACACTTTTCCTATTTTTTCCATTGATAATTGAATAGGAATCTTGCATTATTGAAAATTTAAGGATTTTTCCCAAAACTACCTCTCCCTCAACTTATAAATGGGAAAAACATTCCCCACTAAAATAATATCCTATAATTATAATTTCCCATTAATTATATTCCATTTTAATCTATCTATAACCTTGTCTAACAACCATAATACCATGTTCACTCATAATTATCTTCATCCCTTCAAATTCAAGGAGAATTCCAATGAAAAATTCATGTCCCAAACATTAGTATCATCAAATGCATACTTTTCATTAAAATTTAATCTAGTCACACTAGAATAATTATATTATTTTCATTATTATACTCTAATGTTACTATATTTATGGTATTATCATTATTTATTCATATTACCAATCTATTAATAAAACAATGCCCTTCGTGTATTGTGCATACTACCGCCTATAGAATGTAACTTGTTTTATTTTTCATTACCTCATGACAAGGGTGGATATATGAATGAAATTAAACAATAAATACAGTTTTATGATATAATAAAGGTTTTATATGAAAATATTTAGAACCATTTACTGATATGATCAATAAAGTATCATAGTCAATTTAATCATTTAAAATAAGTGCACTAAAGGGATCACCTATTATGTATATTTTTTGATATCTTCATATCCATTATTTTTTATTATACATTCTCCCAATTCATATATATCATGCTAATAAGAACTGAATAATATCATTATTATTATATTATAATGGTATTACACCAAACCACCTCAAATCATTGTATTAAATTTCTTTATGTTCATGTTTTTGTTGATTTACATCCTAATTAAACTATACTATGAATTTATATCACAAATAAACATGGAAATATAATTAATGATATAATATTTTATAGATGTGTAAATAATGTTTTTTATAGAGATGTTATATCAATATTAAGCTCATTAATTATGAAAATACACATTCATTTTCATAATTCATCGAAAACGTATATTATCGATTTCATCATCATGGATAAAGACTATAATTCTACTAATATTATTTTAAATCATCATAAAAACTATAAAAATTACATATTAGTCACCTTAATTACATGGTATTGATGAATATGGTTTTTTCATTATCATAATAATTGTATTTAATTGTATTTACTAGAAAATTAGTTTTCTATTATTCAAGTGTTTATTGATTCAGTTGTTTCCTTTGAAAATTTTATTTTTTCTTACTCGAATTATTTAATTTTTTTCGATCTTTCTCATGAACATATTTCATATTGGTTTTCTATATTTTACACTTTGATTGTATTATGTGGTATTCATTCATTGATTTCTTTGATATACATTCACACTACATAAACCCTTTAAAAATGTTTCTCTCTTATTTGGTTATGTTCTTTTGAAACCATCAAATTTGTTTATTGATAGCTTATGATCACGTTATTCCAGTATTATCATATACAAAAACACATTTATCTATATAGTATGAACATAAAATATTTATACTGTATTGAAAAGGGGACACATATTGGAATCTTGTAGGTTGTTATTACTATACATATGAGTATTAAAAAGTAAACTATGTATTGTTAAACTATCCACCATCTTCCTATAAACGGTTATAACAAAGTTATCCCTTTTATTACCATGGGGAAATGTGTAATGACCGAATGTTTTGTAAATGGAAATTTCATCCTTATAATTATTCCATATAATCCTAATAAATTAAACACAATGACCTACTAAGTACTATGTGACCTTTAAACATAATATTGTCACTTATGTGATTAGAATTTTTAAAATTTGAAACACACGATTGTGATCAATAAGACATTTTTAGTCTAATGGAACAAACTTAATTTTTGTTGAATAGTAACCTACCCTTATGAATATTAACATACCCTTATGAATAGTAATATGACCCTTATGAATAGTAAATTGACCAAAAGAGTAGTAACCTCAACCAATAATGTATAAATACAACTTAGGCATCTTATAAGTGATAATATGACTATAGTAAAAGTATTGGTATTTTTTTAAGTCACAAATAATTAATTACAATTAATTAATTAATTTAATAGAAAAGGTATTTTATTAAAATGTGTTCATTAATTAACGATTTTATGTCTTCTGGTTTTAGGATAATTTTATAAGACCTTATGTAATTTTTGAAAGAATTATAAAATCAGTTATAGTTTTAAAATATTTATTTTCAAATAAATTATTATTTTAAATACAAATTTAATTAGTAGTATTAATTTTTGGAAAATGGATTTCATTTTTGGAATCTAGACATTAAAATTTTTTAGGTTGAATCTTTGGGTTTTTCATAAATACATGAATTTTTCATGAATAGTAAAATACGATAATTTACGATAAATACTAAATACATGAATTATGATATCATCAGATAATGTAGGGCTGATGTAGGTCCAGTATCTTGAACTCACAGGCACTCTTTACTATTTTTTGTCACAATAATCATTAATATTTCTTGTATTATGGAAAAAATAATAAAATAATGATTATATAATTTAGAAAACACCTCTCCCCTCCACTATAAATACATTCCCTCACACCCTCAATACATCACACCTCTCTAGTATCATGCCTTGTCAAAAATCTGCCCAAAACTCTTCCCTATTCCCTCCCCCATTTCCAAAAAAACTTTTTCTGATGAAAAAAAAACAAAATATCTTCCCTAAAGAGTTTCTCAAATGATAAAAACTCAAGAGGTAAATTTCTCATTCTGATTTTTTTATTTTTTTCAAGTTATTTTATTTTCTATTTTATTTCCACACCTCCCTTCACCCAAGTGATTTGATAACTCTAGTAACATAAATTTATTGGAATTTTATTATGCTAATTTTATATTTTATCATAATCTCTCCATCCCCATCCTATTATATTATAAATGAAAACATCGTCTGAGAAGCATTGTTTAATCACATTCAAGGCTGAAGGGATTTCAATTTTCATTAACATATTTTAGACTAGTCGTGAAACCATTTTAATTATTGAATCAGATCATAATATATATATTTTGTCTTATGTGATTTTCTAGAATCATTTTTCACACATGATGTAAAATAATAATACAAAACATGTTAATTATGACCCAAATCGCCAAACTCATCCCAAGATTTATCATTAATGTTTCATATAATGATTCACCTTCCCTCTAAATAACGAAATGAATTTTATAACCACGTAATATTTTATAAATTCTTTAATGACATAACTTCAATTCAGGACAACCATTCTCACCATACATTTTTATTCGAACATTAATATAAGTGAACCGATAATTAAAACCAAAGAAGAAAATGCTCCAAAACAATGAAATTTGACCTTGTAACCATTCAAAAATGTTATGAATGAACTGAAAAATGTTATAATAAATCAATTACATGGAAAATAGGTTCTTTAATTATTAATTAATGAGCCTAATTTTATTATTCAGGTCATTAATATCAATTACAAAATACCATGAGTGTTAAGGTAAGGGATTCTCTCTGTTTCACTTTTATTCAAGAATGTCCTCCATGTTATGCCCTTTTATGTGTAATCCCTAATGATATGGAATGATTTCGCACCTACCCTAAACTTACCTCATGATATATAATTGTTTAGAAACCCGTTTATCCCTCATTAATCCCACTTATGTAGACCTGATACCATGCCGATAATCTGTAAGGGATTATACCTGAAACGTCTTCGTTCATTCAGGTTCCCTTATCATAATTTTACCAAAATGAGTGTTGGAACCAGAAAACGTGTCCCCAAAATTTTCCTAATGCTTCCATACATGATCCACGATCATAGCCCATGTCTCAAGATTTTATTTGGTTGGTCATGGGGGACAAACAGAGTTACGGATTAGGGGTTATCAAAATTTGATGTTGGGCTGGAAAACTGGTTCGTAAAGACCCCTTCGCGGTCACGGAGCCCCACCATGAAGCAAGAAGGTGGGACGGCTCCATGAACCCCTTTGACGTTTGTGACCCGCCACGAATCAAGGAGGCGGAATGGATCCGTGAACCCCTTTGACATTCACAACCCACCACGAAGCAAGGAGGCTGGACGACTCCGTGAATTACTTTGACATTCATGAACCCACCATGGAGCAACCTTAGTCTTCACACTGAGTGAGCTCTGTATTGATGTTCCCCTTTCCTATAAATATCCAGCTCACCCCCCTTCTCTAGGGTTCAGTCGACCCCTTGGGTGGCTGATCTCCCAATTTATGTAGCTCTGATTTCCTTCACGAAGCGGCTCCGTGAGTCCATGCTCGGCAAGTATCTTCCTTCACAAAACTGGTCCTTAAGTCCATTCTCGGCGATGAGATTCCTTCACGAAGCTGCTTCGTGCGTCTGTGCTCCACGAGTAGCTTCCTTTTCAAAGATTCTCCGTGAGGAGCTTCCTTCGCAAAGTTGCTCCGTGAGTCCATGCTCTAGGAGCACCTTTCCTTTGCGAAGAAGCTTCGTGAGACCTTTCTCCACAAGTAGCTTCCTTCTCGAAGCTGGTCCATGAGTCCATGCTCCACGAGCACCATTCCATTGTGTAGATTCTCTACGGGACCCCATGCTCCATGTGCCCCTTTACTCCATAGAGCTACTTTTCCAAAAAGTATCCTTTGCAAAGATCCTACCTTCGCGCCCACAGGTTCATAATGTGGGGGCTATGCCCGACACCCCTACTCGGGGTAAGTGCCAGGCTGTAGTCCTGGAACTTCAGCTAGGTCCCTTTGTTACTGCCATTGGCCTCTATGAAAAATGGAGAGTTGCACAACAATCTCTTCGGGTCGCGACGTCGGGATTTTCCATTGCGTCTTTATGCGCACCCACCTTCAACCTGTAGAATACCATGATTTGAGATACTCCTATGCACACCATGAAACACCTTGAGTCGTCATATTCTTCTTGGTTCTTTTCTATGCCGGTAGTTGAGATTCTCATCATCAATTCCCCGAGTACCTTGAGTGAAACCATTCCTCAAGTAACTCAACCAAACCCAATCACCTGACTCATATTCCAGGTTGAACTGGAAAGGGTCTCCCTTCTGTAAGTCTCAACACCAACCATTTCTAGGCGCCTTATGACTAATAGTCCTCTCTACACGAATTTAAACTATAGTGCTCCATATGTTCCAAACATAGGATGCCTCTTGCTCCAAATAAGGGATGCCTTATGCTCCAAGAATGATATACCGATAGTCCTTCCTATATGACTGTAAACTGTAGTAAACCCTATTATTCAATAATAGGATTCCTCTTATTCCAAATGAGATATGCCTTATGCTCCAAGCATAATATTCCTAAAGTCGTGATTATACTGGCATAATTTCAAGAGCGTTGGAATCCGTTCAAACATTCCATCACACCACCGCACGCTTTGCATGTCCTTCATTTGGATCTTCATCCACTTCCATGTCTAAAGGGACCCCCTAACGGCCTGGTCCCATACTGCATCGGCTCACCTACCATCTTAGTCCAATTCCCCTAAAGTCATTGGACGACACTTCGAGTTAGGTCATGTGTTTCGAACGTGGTCAGCAGTTGACCCTCGTTTTTTTCCCCATTTTCAGATAATGTGATATAGATGCTATGTTTCGAACATGGTCAATATTTATCCTTCATCACCACACCACCATCATTGCCTTTAGAATGCTGGGCATGTGATTCACACATTTTATCTCCCTTTTTCGGACCGATTCCAACTCCCTTGGTATTATCCCTCTTGTGAACTAGTGCAAAGGTGAAGAACTCAACACACCAGTAGGTTGGGATGCCCCCATGGCTAGACGTGAGGAAGAAATTAGGGGAAACATCCTTGTTTAAGTCCCATCCACCATTATCACTCCATAGAGGCACCCGAGAAACGTCCTTGCGTAAGGCCCATGCACCATTGTCGCTCCATAGCATCACACGGGAAGCTTCCTTCCGTAAGGCCCATCCACCATTTTCGCTCCATAGCAGCACCCAGGATGCTTCCTTATGTTAGCCCCATTCACTATTTCCGCTCCATAGCGGCACTGGGGCCGCTTCCTTTTGTAAGCCCCATTCACCATTGTCGCTCCACAGTGGCACTCGAGCAGTTTCATCATGTAAGCTCGATCCACCATTGCCGCTCCATAGCGGCACCCCGGTAGCTTCCTTGCGGAAGCCCCATTCACTATTGCCACTCCATAGCGGATCCCTGGAAGCTTCCTTGTGTAAGGCCCATCCATCGTTGTTTCTCCATAGTGGCACCCCAAAAGCTTCCTTTCATAAGTCCCATCCACCATTGTCGCTCCTTAGCAGCACCCATGAAACATCCTTACATAAGCCCCAATCACCATTGTCATTCCATAGCGGCACCCGGGAAGCATCCTTGCATAAGCCCCACTCACCATTGCCACTCCATAGCGTCCCCCGGGAAGCTTCCTCACATAAGCCCCATCCACCATTGTCACTCCATAGTGGCACCAGGGAAGCTTCCATATGTAAGCCCCATGCACAATTGCCGCTCTATTGCATCACCAGGGAAACCACTTTGGCATAAGCCCCTATCCTTTCTTGCAGAAGGTAGCACTGCTCCTCCTCCTTTCTTTTCCGGTGCCCAAGGCCAGCAAAGGGCATGATGGGGAATGGTGCTCCTTCTCTCTTTCGTGCTGAATCCCTCTCCAGTTGGGATTTTTCACCATCGGGCCTCCATCCTAGAGTAAGTCCCAACCTCTTCAGGCTGCTAACCACGCGTAAGCCCTAGTTTCCTCTTTTGGCTGCTAACCACACATGAGCCCCACTCCATTTCCCATGAATTCACCTTTTGCGACGTGATCATCAGGTCTTGTTGTATCTTGTTTCTCACACTGATCATGACTCGTGTGAGAATAGAGAAAACACTGACCATGAAAAACACCTTGGGCAGCCTAGAGTGTAATCCCCACCCCATCCTAAACTACATGGTCATTGATCCTTTCCAAGGCAAGGTATGTAGAAAGCCTCCCTCAGGTTCAAGCCCACACACCGTGTCGTTCCGACCCCCTTCACGTCATTTCACCACACCCATCCTGAACTACGTGGTCTTTCATCCTTATCAAGGAAAGGTACATAGGAATCCTCCCTGAGTTTCATGCCCACCACCCATTGGTCTTTATGACCCCCTTTACGTCGGTTCACCAACACGTGGGGAAGCCTAGAGCATAATCCCCACACCCATCTTGAACTATGTGGACTTTGATCCTTTCCAAGGCAGGGTATGTAGGAAGCCTCCTTGAGGTTCAAGCCCATCACCTGGTTGTTCTGACCCATCATCACGTCGCTTCACCAAAAAAAAATTCCGAATTACGAGGACATTGATCCTTTCCAAGGCAAGGTAAATAGGAAGCCTCCCTGAGGTTCAATCCCAACACCTGGTCGTTCTGCCCCATCTTCACGTCTGTTCACCAAACAAAATTCTGAAGTACGAGGACTTTTATCCTTTCCAAGGAAAGGTAAATAGACATCCTCCCTGATGTTCAATCCCACCATCCATTGGTTGCTATGACCCCCTTCATGTCCGTCCACCAACACCTTGGGCATCTTAGAGTGTAAGACCCACACCACCTAATCTAAGAGGTCATTGATCCTTGCTATGGAAAGGTACATCGGAAGCCTCCACGAGGTTCAATCCCACCATTCATTGGTCACTCCAACCCCCTTCATGTCGGTTCACCAACACCTTGGGCCACCTCAACACGTAACCCCCAAATTCCCCCTATAATCTTAACTACGTGGTCTTTTATCCTTGCCAAGGAAAGGTATGTAGGAAGCCTCTCGGAGGTCCAAGACCACCACCCCTGTCATTCCGACCATCTTCACATCGGTTCACCAACACCTTGGGCAGCCTAGAGTGTAAGCCCCACCCCCATACCTAAACTACATGGACATTGATCCTTGCCAAGGCGAGGTACGTAGGATGACTCTCTGAGGTTCAAGCCCACCACCACTTGGTTCCGAACCCCTTCACGTCTATTCACCAAAATCCATCTTGAACTATGTGGTCTTTGATCCTTGCCAAGGCAATTTACGTAGGAAGGCTCCCTGAGGTTCAAGACCCACACCTCATTTGTTCCGACCACCTTCACCTCAATTCCCTCCCTACCCTGAACTATGTGGCTTACCAAGGAAAGGTACGTAAAAATCCTCCCTGAGGTCCAAGCCCACCACCCCAGTCGTTCTGATCATCTTCACATCAGTTCACCAAAACCCTAGGTGGCCTAGAATGTAATCCCCACACCCATACATAAACTACGTGGAGTTTGATCCTCGCCAAGTTGAGGTACGTAGAATTCCTCCCAGAGGTTCAAGCCCACCACCCATTGGTTCTAACCCCCTTAATGTTGGTTCACCAAACTCTATCCTAAACTATGCGGTCTTTGATCATTTCCAAGACAATGTACGTAGGAAGCCTCTATGAGGTTCAAGCCCCACACCTCATTGGTTCCGACCACCTTAATGTTGGTTCCCACCCCATCCTAAACAACATGGTATTTGATCCTTTCCAAGGTAAGGTACGTAGGAATCCTCCCTTAGGTTCAAGCCCATCACCTGGTCGCTCCAACCCCCTTTACATCGGTTCACCCCCATCCTACATGATGTTAAACTATGGTCCCCAATCAGTAGTAATCCATTGTTCCCCCATTCAGCAGTAAGCTGTTGTCAACCTCATTCAGCGATAAGCCGTTTAAGTCCTCAATTGATGGTAAGTCATCATCAGATGAACTATGCATACATTGATTCCCTGCCATGGGGATATATAGGAAGCCTCCATGAAGTTCAATCCAAGCTCCAATGTCTCATCATGATCTATCCCTCGATCCCATGTGTTATGAGAAGATCATGCCCCATCCCTGAGGTTCTACTTTATATGTGTCCAATCCATGCGTCCATTCTCACAGGTCGGGAAATAGTTGTGCATCCTCACAGACAGATGCACGCACCCCGATGAAAGTGTTGGAAATAGTAATGGTGCACCTGGCGTGAATCTCTTATCCTTAAATAGCGAGTAGACCATATATATTGGGAAAATTGAGGCATCACCCATGTGAATCCCCTCTCCTTAATATGTGAGAGGATGAGTAACATTGGGTATATGAAGGCTACAGTCTATCAACTCCTCGCCGACCATGCCGCCTTCAGAGGCCGCACAGGTGGCATCCGCCACCTGACTTCATCGGCTCCTCACCGACTCCGACGCCTTATGAGGCGGTGCAGGTGGTGTCAGCCACCCGAATCCATCGGCTCCTCACCGACTCCCCCGCGTTAAAGGTCCGTGTAGGTGGCATCTGCCACCCGACTCCATCAACTCCTCGTTGACTCTACCACCTCAAGAGGCCGCATTGGTGGAATCGACCCCCCCCCCCGACTCCATCGGCTCCTTGCCGACTCCACCACCTTAAGAGGTCATGTGGGTGGCATCCACCACCCAACTCCATCAGCTCCTCGCCGACTATTCCACCTTAACAGGTAGCGCGGGTGGCATGATCCACCCGACTCTATCGGCACCTCACCGACCATGACGCCATAAAAGGCCGCACTGGTGGCATCCACCTCCCGACTCCTTCGGCTCCTCTCCGACTCTTCCGCCTTTAGAGGCCGCGCAGGTGGCATCGACCACCAGACTCCATCGGCTCATCGCCGACTCTTCCATCTCAATAGGACACATAAGTGGAATCCACCACCCGACTATGTCGGCTCCTTGATGACCCCACCACCTTAAGATGCCACACAGGTAGCATCCACCACCAGACACCATCGGATCCTCACCGACTCTGTCGTCTTAAGAGGCCACATGTGTGGCATCTTACACCCAACTCCATCGGCTCCTTACCGACTCTGCTGCTTGAAGAAGCCGCGCATGTGGCATGCACCACCCGACTCCATCTGCTCCTCGCTGGCCTCGTCACCCAAGGAGGCTGTGTAGGTGGAATCCTCCAACTGACTCCATCAGATCCTCACTGACTTCGCCACCTTAAGAGGCTGCGCAGGTGGAATTCGCCACCCGACTCCATCGGCTCCTCATCGACTCCACCTCCTTAAGAGGCCGCTTAGGTGGAATCCACCACTCGACTCCTTCACCTCCTCACCGACTCAGTCGCCTTAAGAGGCCGCGTACGTGGCATCCGCCAACCAACTATATCAGATCCTTACCGACTCCGCCGCATTAAGAGGCTACTCAGGGGGCATCCACCCCCAACTCCATCGGCTCCTCACCGACTCTGCTGCATCAAGAGGCCATATAGGTTACATCTGCCACCCAAATCCATTGGCTCCTCGCTCTCTCCACCACCATAAGAGGTCGCGCAGGTGGCATCCCCCACCAGACTCCATCGGCTCCTCACCAACTCTACCGCCTAAATAGGTCACACTGGTGGCATCCACACCTGACTCCATCGTCTCCTCACTGACCCAGCCGCCTTAAGAGGCCGCGCAGGTGGCATCCGCCACCTGACTCCATCGGCTCCTCGCAGACACCACATCCTTAAGGGGCCGCGCAGGTGGCATTCGCCACCTAGCTCCATCGACTCCTCACTGACCCTGCCACTTTAAAGGGCCACACAGGTGGTATCCTCCACCCAACTCCATCGGCTCCCCGATGACTCCACCGGCATAAGAGGACGCACGGGTTGAATCCACCACCCGACTCCATCGGCTCCTCACCAACTTCTCCGCCCTCGTGGGCTGCAAAGGGGAAAACCACCCCCAATCAAATGGTGCATCTCTAACTATTCCAACAGCTAGTGCGGAGGTGCTCCCGGCATAGCTACCATTATACATGGAGGTTCTCCCCATCCCCGATATAAACCATCCTGGAGGTCATTCATATGCATCAACAAAGTTTCCCTACCTTATGGGACTACTCTCTAGGCTTTCAAGCCTTACGCACTCTATAGCCCTGTAGTACCGATACTGCAGGCTTACATGCCTTCCGGGATCCATCGCCCCCGTCCTACGGACGCTCGAGGCTTCCTCGCCTTATGGGCTCCATCGCCCCTGTCGTACCGACTCTCCAAGCTTCCATGCCATCTGGGATCCATCGTCCCCATCATACCAATGCTCCAGGCTTCCATGCCATACGGGCTCCATCGCCCCGTCGTACCGACGCTCCAGGCTTCCACGCCTTCCGGGCTCTATCACCCCCATCGTAGTGACGCTCTAGGCTTCCACACATTTTTGGCTCCATCACACCTGTCATACCAACAGTCCAGGATTCCACGCCTTCTGGGCTTCATCGCCCCCGTCGTACAGACGCTCCAGGCGTCCACCCTTCTGGGCTCCATCGCCCCATCGTACGATGCTCTCGGCCTCCACGCCTTCTGAGCTCCATCGCACCGTCTTACCGATGTTCTTGGATTTCACACCTTTCAAGCTCCATCACCAATTCATACCGATGATCTAGGCTCCCATGCCTTTCGGGCTCCATCGCCCCATCAAACTGACGCTCCAGGCTTCCACGTCTTCTGGGCTCTATCGACCCATCATACCGACGTCCAGGCATCCACGACTTCCAGGACCCATCTCCCCATCGTACCGACATCCAGGCTTCCAAATTTTACGGGCTCCATCACCCCGCCATGCCGATGTCTAGGCTTTAACCCCTTCTGGGCTTCATCGCCCTGTCATACCGACGATCCTAGATTTATCGCACCTCCAAACTAAGGAAATGTAGTCATCACTACTACCCTTTAGACACTCTGTGTCATCCAAACTACCACACTGCATCAAGCACAGAGTTCCTCCCTGTGGCCTTGAAACCATCTTGTGGAAGGTTCACTGTGAGTTATCCCAACTCATGCACGGAGAACATCTATTCATATGATAGGGGAATTTTAGGAAAATCCCATCATATAGATTCTCATTTCATCCTAACCCACTAGAATAGGGTAGAAAAGACCATCCCTCTACCAACACAATCCTTATGGATTCATGTCCTAGATGCACAACATTAAGTTGCATCATCGTCCTGCACGACATTAAACTGCATCATCATCCAGCATGATGTTAAACTGTTCATCTTCTTCTGTATGACGCTAAACCGCATCATCATCCTGCACGACATTAAACTGCATCATCTTCCTACATGATGTTAAACTTTTAATCTTCAACTGTCATGACATTAAACTTCTCATTATCGTCCTGCATGACTTTAAACTGCATCATCATCCTGCATGACGTTAAACAATTCATATTTGTTCGTCATTACGTTAAACTACTCATTAACGTCTTTCATGACTTTAAACTACATCATCATCCTACAGGACATTAAAATTTTCATCTTCATCTATCATGATGTTAAACTGCTCATTATCATCCTACATGACTTTAAACTACATCATCATCCTGCATGACATTAAACTTTTCATCTTCGTCTATCATGACATTATGCTGCTCATTATCATCCTGCATGACTTTAAACTGCATCATCATCCTGCATGACATTAAACTACAATATCTTCCATCATGAAGTTAAACTACTCATCGTTCGTGATGTTGTTAAACTGCTCATAATCATCCCACGTGACAATAAACTGATAAACGGACCGAGCTATATAAAATTAAAGTAAGATCACAACCGTCCATATCAGACGAAGTTAAACAGTGTGATCCATCCAAAAAGTAGGACATAAAACCACTCATCATTTGTCCCACATAACAATAAACTGCAAACATGCTAGAACTTCCCATCCTTGGACCAGACTTTGGTCCCTTGGCCTTTCCGGGCCCCTATCCCATGTTCTCATTTAGGATTATGTGATGTGGTGCAGACTCATGCCCTCATTCACGTCAGGCTATTTTTCCACACCACGCATATCCCCTTGAGATGCCCCTTCCATCATTTATCATCCGATATGCGAGCACAGTCCCTTCCATGCTCGACATGACCCATCATTTGTGTTTCTGTCACCCTTTATACCTAGAAGGGACCCTGAATGGCATGGATGCTCGGCCCAAGGGCTCTCCTACCGTTACAAGACGATGTCATCGAGGATTGTGGGCAGAAAATTGATATGAGTCCCGTGTTGCAAAAACTATCAATGGTCGATGCTCAATTGTTTTCCTTGAGCTCTGGTCAGATGAGTGTAGATACTGTGTTGCGAACCTAGTCAACAGTTGTCTTCAATCATCGTTGTTGTTTGGTGTTCTTCCATAATCACAATGGTTCTCCCCTTCTGTCCCACACATATGACATTAAACTAGGCATATGTGGTCTGATCTCTATGACCTTAAACTATGATCACCTTCATCCTCACTTCAAGACGTTAAACTTCAAACAGGTAGGGACTTCCTTTCTGAGGCCCAGCCTCAGGCACCTTGGCCTTCTCGGGCCCCTGGAACAAGTCTTAACTCTTAAGGGATTGTATGGTGTGGTATGGTATTATGTCCTCATTCACATCAGGTTACTCATCACGCCGTACACCTCCCATGTTTGGGGTATCTTACCCCTTTATTCATCTTTATTCTAGATGTTAAACTGTTAACTGGTCGGGACTTCCTATCTGTAACAACCCAAATCCAGAGCCCCTCAACTGGTGCCCTATTCCCGGTTCGACACATGACCTCAAGCGCATTTCCCCAAATGCCAGAGGTTGTTGACTAGCATCAAGGGCCTTGGTAAGTTATTGGGGAAACTATGCCCTCATTTGGTGGGGTATACAAAGTACAAGAAATAACAGTCAATAGCAGAAGTAGTAAACAACATACAACAACTAAAACTAAACAGCAGAATAAATGTATAATATAATAATGATTTAGCATCGTACATGTTTCTAAGGAAAGAATCAAACACAATAATGTGCTGAAATACAATTTTAGAACAAAGTACTAAAAGTAAACAGCAACTCCAAAAACATCGCAAGCCTAAGCTCGGTCCTATTCTCTCCAGCTCCCACTAGCAATCATGTACTTGAAGTAGAAGGGCCACAATCCCTATCCACACCTGTGAGACTAATCTCAGTAGGAAATCACCACATGATCTATGCCCTACTGTCAGTGAGCAATATAGAAAAAGTAAAGAAAATAAATGCAGCAGAGAAACATGAGTTCTCTAAAGTAAACAATCCTACCAATTTCCATTCACAATCATTTATTAATTTAATTACCTCATTAAATTATCAAACGAGGAATCTAGAAAATAGCTCTATATTCTCAAGGCATAGGAAGCAACGCAGCACGTATCATAGCAGACTACCTAATAACAAGCAGTACAAACTAAAGATTGTTCTTTGGCATGGTGGAATCATCAAAACCAACCAAACAATAATCATGGCTACTCTTTGGGTGGCGCACACTGTAAGACCCCTCTAGTCAAGTAAACATACAAATGCATAGACACTATGGGAAGCTCTCACAGTCAATTCCCATGCGGTCTTGCAACGATAACTATAGACTCTCTAAGAAATCACTTACATCTAATTCCCCCTACAGTATCGATACGCAACTAAGTAAATTTTAAGGATGTACAATGTCCCATTCCCATAGGTCTTGCAAACTATACTAATTTATAACAAACTCTCCAGGGAATCCCTTAATCATCAATTCTTTCTTTAGTCTACCACAACATGTTCACACTGCCCTAAGCAGTCCAGTCATGTGTAATCGACTGTCAGTAGCCCTAAGTAAGCTTATAAAACTACATGGCTAATATCTACAATGCATCAAAAGCATATAAATCGTAGGTAATACATGCAATCAATTATATCAAGGTAGGAAAACAATGCTACAAGGTATGCCTCATAGGAAACCAAAGCCAAACAACGATAAACAACCTAAACAAGGGGAACACCCATGGGGTGATCCTTAAACATACTAATAAGCAATTATCAATCATCTAATCACCTCAAGAATACATGAAATCTAAGAATTATAACAATACATGATCAAAACTCTAACCCGAGATACCCGATACCTGGGTATTCGACACTTTTGCACCAAAAACTCAAAGACATTCAACGTAGGGAAAAAAACCACCTATGTAACACCCCAAGCTTCCACGATACATTTCCCTTTGAATAATGCAATGATGTGCATTGTACGCAACTTTGAGATTCTAACACACCACAACCGATCAAACTAGCCGTTATGAATAGTAATACCTACTTTTTGAAATTTTAGAAATTTTATCTTTCGAAATGGACTTCAGTTTTGGATTTGTAGTATCGAAAATAGCTTAGGGTGAAATTTTGGTACTTTTCGGATAACATTCATATTTTGATGAATAGTGAAAATTACTAAATTTTAATTAAAAAGAACTTTTTTAATCGAAATAATTAATAGTGATAAATTATCAATTTGAGTGGTTTTAAAGTATATTTAGACTATATTTTTACCATTTAATAAAATTTTGGTCATTGGATGAGATTTCACATTTAAACCAGACATAAACCAATGTCAATCTTTTGATAATTATTATCTCTTAAAAACACACTATTTGTTTCGACGACGAGAATTAATTTTTAAATTAATTAATGCAACTGATATGTTTTTAATTTGGTAAAATAGACATCATTTTTGAATTCATAATATCAAATATAGCTTAGGCCCAATTTTTGGTATTTTTCTGGAAACTTTCATTTTTTGATGAATAATGAAACCACTAAGTAGTAGTTAAAAAACTGAATTTTTCATAAAACATAATTTTACCGATTCTGTGAGTGGAATTTCTAAAATCTTAGAGACACGGTTTATATCAAGGAGTAAAATTCGGTTCAATGAGATGAAAATAATTTTTGGTGAATAGTAAATTTTTACTTTTATTTACCACGGTTAAAAGTAAATAGGGTAATTAAGGGTAAAAATGATATTAATATTACCCTACCACATGTCTTAATTCTATTGGACAAGTGTATCTCGACCAAAAACAACCTTAGGAATAAAATATTATCATTTAGGTCCACTTGGATTAGATTAGGACATTTATTATTATTTAATTCAAAGAAGAGTTGAAAGAGTTAAAATCAAAGTTTGTTTACTACAACATTTTTAATATAGGGTTAAACATAAGATAAATTCGATTATAAATATTCATTAGAAAGCTAAGACGATTTCCTACATAATTGTAGTTTATTTATAATTTATATACATTAAATAAGTTAATTTATTTATGACATAATGATGATGCAGTAATTACCATAATAGTGAAAAATTAAAATAATTGATATTGAAAATACCCCAATAAATATAATTCGAGACTTTTATTGAATTAAACTAATTTTCTAGGTTAATATGACATATAAGTATTGATTTAATTGACTTTTTCTGAAGTAATAATTCTGTTATGAGTTTCAAAAAAATCAATTATTGAATAGTGTCAAAATTGACATAAAATAGTTTTTAAAACGAATATTATATTATTTATTGATATTAAATTCCTAAAAATATAAGGTTCATCCAAGAGACTTTTATCATTATAGGTGTATCATTAATAGACCACTTGGGGGTCTCTTGGATTTATATAGTATGTTTATTAACCATATAATATAAAAATACAAAGAGACATTGTAAAAGTGAATCTAATTAACTAAGAGTTAATACTTAAATATAAGGTTAATATAATGACCCAAACCTATATAAATTATATTGGTTGAGTGGTTTTCGACCTATCCCCACCTTAATCTTTAAATAATTCTCTTTGGATCCATTATAAACCGAATATTAATTTATTATAAAATAATATTTCTAGCTTTTCCAAAGGTGCCCCTCACCCCTCTTATAAAAGGGAACTCCCCCTTCTCATTACTTCACACCTTCAAAGCATTTTGGTTCGGTAAAACCCTGCCCAAATACTCTCTCAAAGTCCCTCACTACAACCTAGAGGCCTTAGTTTGATCAGAAATCCAACCTAAGGAGCCCTTTTGATCAAATCAAAAGGAAGAACCCGAAGAAGAGGTAATGTTTTTACCACCCTTTTTCAAATTCTTTTCTTCTTAAACTTCTTATTTCTTTGTTATTCCCATTCTAAAATAATGAATCCACTATCTCTTATATACTATAATATTATTATAATTATGGAACAACCATATTCAGTATTCTATCCATCCTTTTAATGACATTTCACCATACGTGTGTACGTACGGCTTACCATCTCCACGTCGTGGTGTAATTGTTACTCAATATATTATTATTTGTATGGGTATAATAATGATTTTTAATTCATGTAAATAATAAATATAACATGATAATGATATTTTATATATGATATACCGTCCAATTATATATTATTTTAATATCAAAAGATTGATATTGTCGCTCGTGCGTACGTATGAACTACCTTATCCACGAATGCGATGAGATTCATTCTCCATCGTATCCATTCAAGTATAATTATCATTTGATGATTTAAAAATAATGTTTTTGGACTTGATATCATTTTGTATATGAATAATATACAACCTATCCATGAAAAACATGGCTTACATAACAAAGATTATAAGGGAAAATGAGTAAGTTAACACCCGAAATGATGATAATACTAAGATATTGTTAACAAATCAATGTTAAAAGATCATATATGATATCATATTAATGTAAATTATACTTGTATAATTAAATAACAATTATTTCACCATTATACAAGAGAGTAACCTACCGTCGACCAAGGAAAAAGTACAAAGTAAGGGGTTTCTTATCTCACTTTTAATTCCGTGATATTCTCTTTGTTCACCACTTATTTATTGCATGTGGTGTGTGTACTGCCCATGATTTTATTAATTGTGTAATATAATTTAATTTATGGATATTTACATCATAATTTTATTATCCTTCTTTCATGGGTGCATGTTTCATAAGTTACCAAATCGATAAGGGAATTTGAATTTTCAATTTCCACTCATTCGGCTTTACGCATACTTCATTGATTATTTTACTCCAAGATTATGTTTGGAATCACTATTCATTTGATTATTTCTTAATTTCCACTCCCCTTTCTATGGATATACTTTTTGTACACATAATCACCCCATGGATAAATTCTGAAGTCATTGGTATGAACTTGATAAGAGTAATTTTTACTCAATCTCGATTTGTTGAGATAAACATCCAATTCATTGGTGTTGTTTTTTCAAGAATATGTGTGAATGTACTTTTATTTTTTTACA
Source organism: Viscum album (assembly GCA_963277665.1). Taxonomy (NCBI): domain Eukaryota; kingdom Viridiplantae; phylum Streptophyta; class Magnoliopsida; order Santalales; family Viscaceae; genus Viscum; species Viscum album. The sequence goes on along the minus strand of OY728139.1, from coordinate 1,221,063,014 downwards.
CTGAATATCCAATCATATTTAGTGTATTTATATTTGTCACACATAATTATGTCTTTTATTTATCCTTAACCTAAGGATACCGACTTTATGAGAGATTTCATCTCAATTTACATTCCATTGAGACTTATTTGTTGTTATACACCAAATCACTTTTATGTGGTGTATATAATGTACTTTGACATAATATATCATGAATTCCTTTATTCTCATGATATTATAATGCTTTAATTACCTCAATTATTTGTATTCAAGTGTCTCTCTTTTGGTTAGAAACTCTAACTAAAATACCAATTTTAAATGTTTTAAAGACTTATTCTTCTAAATCTTTCTCATTAATGTCCATGTTTTAAAAATGGTTTTGAGGATTTATTTATATGGACATTAAAGTTTTAAAATTAAAACTCCTTTTAAAATTTTCAAAGTGGTACGGGACACTTTTATTAAAAAATCTATTTTAAATGGCTTCTTGACAAATAGTGTGACTTTTAAATGATTTCAAGAAAAAGGGGGATATTTCTCTCAAATAGTTTTGATGATTATTTTAATCTATGTCAATATCCTTCATTATTCTCGATTGAGGTTAATATGATACAATACAATCTTTCATATTGTATCGACTGAGTTATGTTTGACTGTGGATGTGCTATTTTTATACCATACATGGTTTGTGAATAAGTATTGACATTTCGTATGCTACTTTTAATAAGAATGTTTATGTTATGTTTCAAAATTTTCATATGAGGAATGCATTGGACTTAGTAAGTGACGGATGGAGCCCGCTATATCACCTCGATGCATCGGTAGGTCTCATGAGATAAACTAGTGTCTTGGCACAAGCCCTTGGAAAAATCTTATTTGTAGTCTTGGAACGAGGCCCTGGCAATGTGGTTATTATTGTCTGGCATTATGCATTCCATCATTATGAAAGGGGTTATTGATATTGCATGTGACTGTTCGACTAGTAGAATAACCATGTGAATACGTAAATGACATTATTTCATTTTATCTTTTCCATATTATTATGAAGTTCAAGTTTAACAGACTTTTGTTTTAGTTATAAATTTCTTTAAGTGTTTATGATTATCTATGAACGCTTCTGCTATATTGTTATCCATACTGAGCATCTGAGCTCACCCCTTTCAATGTTTTATTTTTCCCAGGATGTGAAGAATAAATTTATGAATGACCTACAGGGATAGTATGAGAGGATATGAAGACAAGATGTTGTTGTAGTTTTTTTTACCTTATGATGTAATGTAAGACTTATGAATATATCTAGTATTTCCAAGACTACTAAACTAATCGATCTTTCGAGACTTAATCCTTTGTGATCATTCCTATGTTATGTAACAATGCACCGACTCTGGTTATCTAGGGTCGAGGCGTTACAGTTGGTATCAGAGGAAGTTTAGTAAAAACCTTGGAAGGTAGATTTAGATAAACTCTGATTAGAGCACGTAGACCTAAGAGGAACTTTGAGGATTAGTGTAGAAGAACTTCCTAGAATTTTTGTATTGTAGAGATTTTGTGAGTTTTTGGAGCAACGCATCCCTGTATGGATACGAGCAGGTAGAGGCGGCTCTGGCATAGATGTACCTAGGAGTAAAACCTGAAAACACCCATTTGAGCTAGACTCGAACGAGAACTGGTGCACGACAACGGGTCTTGCAGCACTCTTGGTTACGACACTCCCAGGGATATGCATAGGATAATTTACATTTTCTTTACTAACCGATTTGAAGTATTAAATATATAAGATGAGAGTAAATGAACTTGGTTAATCCTAATGTGTTTCAAATTGAGAATATGGTGACATGTTAATATCTAAATGATTTTATGACTACTGTTACTCACACAATGCTTTCTGGTTTTAGTCAATGGCTGGATTCCAAAGAAGTCATAGTGACTTTGAGAATGATGTAAAAGGTGGGAACAGTGGTGGCAATGAGCAACAAAATGGAATATTGATAGGTGTAAAAGATATCGTCTTTATGCCAACTCAATTTTCCAAAAATATGATCAACAATATATATATTAACCAATTCCTGGACACAACAAAGAAGAGAAAGGTGATGAATGATAAGAGCTCGAGCAGTGGAGACCATGGAGAAACGAATCCTCAATTTCCATATTGTAGGAAATGTGGATGGAGACACTCAGGAAAGTTTCTCAATGGGACAAATAAATGCTTTACGTGCGGGAAGGAAGGACATAAAGTGAAGAATTGCCGAACAAAAATGAAGAGTACTATGGAAGAAGATAAAATGGTCCCAAGAGTCCATTTACAGTCATTTTCCGTAAATGTAGGGGACCTGGCCATTACCCAAGTGAATGCCCTATTCTATAGGATATTTTCTTGGAAAAAGAATAAGCTATGTGGAAATAAATGGTTGAAGAAATGTTTAAAAAGTATTAGTGCTCCTTGTTGATGGGTTTAATTTGGAATAATTTTCTCTTGTTTTTTTAACCCTGCAGTTTTCCTTGTGAGAATGATATTTGAGGAAGAATTATCTTTTCTCTTATGAATGTAGTTATAAATAACCATTTTGTTTTATAAGATCATTGGGTTTGAGGAAATTATAAGTTATTATAATTTGGGATGAAAATGCATGGTATGAGATAAGATTTGTGGTTAAATTATTTTATGGTTATTTTGAGGAATTTACCTCATTTTGGTAATTTTATAAAATATAGTTTTTGAAAAAGCAAAACATGCAGACCGTGTGACAACCCATCGCGTCAGACAATGCTGTGGGAATCGAACCCACAACCAAAGTGCGATTGGGATTTATCGCCTACCACTGGACTACGTGAAGTCCCTGGTTACTGTGACTATTATTTTAGTTAAATTATTTTATTGATCATTAATAATTTGATTTTGGATCTTATATCTTATCAAATTAATACCCTTAGTATAAGAAAATGATTTGGTAATTAAGTGATAAATGTTATTTTGGAAGTTTTTCGCTTTGTTGTATAGAAAATAGAATAGTATGGGATTTAATTTGAGGAGTAATGGTGGATTTTTATCTATGTTTTTATTGTAGATTTATAGTGATTTTGGTTGTTTATGAAAATGATTATGTTAATTACTTTTAAGTATGTGACTTTAAGAGTAATTAATTTCATTTGGAGATACAATTTAACATGGAATATTACATTCTTATAAGTTTTGAGTTTCAATATTAGTTTGGATTATATTGATGAATTTTAAGGACAATTGATTATTGAATGGTATTTATTTAACATTGGGGTATTGATGGTTTAATTTTATAAATTAAGATTAGTGTTTTTTTTCTAATGTAATATCCATTTGGGGGGGGGGTCATCAGATATTATACTAACCATTTTGGTTTTGATTAATCTCTAAAGGCAAGGTGAATATATAGTTTATCCTATGTGGATCATGTATTTCTATAGAAGTTTATTCTAGCTCTTCCATTGTGACAAAGTCTTCTTGAATACTCATTGTTAAAAAAAATAAGTTCATGGTAAAAAGTTATTAAAAAATGAAACTCTACTTAAAAAGTAAGTATATCTCTTTATGTTCTTAGTAAACATCATAAATGAATTCCTCGTCCTTATGTAATGTAACTTAAAACAAAAAATGTTGTCCATTTACTTTTCCTACTGGGAGACTAAGGACTGTTTGTCCCAACACAAGTTTCTGATTTTCTTATTGTTAACTTTCTCCTGATCATGTTTTCTATCCCTCTCCATCAGAACTGAACACTTAGTTTATCATTCATATCCATGTTTTCCTATATGGAATCCTAGTATGGGTTATCTTGGGTGACCTTTATACCTCTCTTCCTTTCTTTTAAAGTGATAGACTCTTTTTCCGATGTGGGATATTCCATTATATTCTCAAGCCCAATTTTAAATAAATTGTGAGGATGCAATTTATTGATGGAGGGGAGAATGTAACACCCCAAGCTTCCACGATACGTTTTCCTTTGAATAATGCAATGATGTGCATTGTATGCAACTTTGAGATTCTAACACACCACAACCAATCAAACTAGCCTTATGGATAGTAATACCTTCTTTTTAAAATTTTATAAATTTTATCTTTTGAAATGGACTTCAGTTTTGGATTCGTAATATCGAAATTAGGTTAGGGTGAAATTTTGGTACATTTCGGATAACTTTCATATTTTGATGAGTAGTGAAAATTACTAAATTTTAATTAAAAACAACATTTTTATTCGAAATAATTAATAGTGATAAATTATTAATTTGAGTGGTTTTAAATTATATTTAGAATATATTTTTACCATTTAATACAATTTTGGTCATTGGATGAGATTTCACATTTAAACCAGACATAAACAAGTGTCATTCTTTTGATAGTTATTATCTCTTAAAAACACGCTATTTTTTTGACGACGGGAATGAATATTTAAAATAGTTAATACAACTGATATGTTTTTTATTCGGTAAAAGAGAAATCATTTTTGAATTCATAATATCAAATATAGCTTAGGCCCAATTTTTGGTATTTTTCTGGAAGCATTCATTTTTTGATGAATAGTGAAACCACTAAGTGGTAGTTAAAAAACTGAATTTTTCATAAAACTTAATTTTACCGCTTCTGTGAGTGGAATTTCAAAAATCTGAGAGACACTATTAATATCAAGGAGTAAAATGTGGTTCATTGAGATGAAAATAATTTTGGTTGAATAGTAAGCTTTTACTTTTATTTACCACGGTTAAAAGTAAATACTGTAATTAAGGGTAAAAATGATATTAATATTATCCTAAAACATGTCCTAGTTCTATTGGACAAGTGTATCTCGACCAAAAACAAACTTAGGAATAAAATATTATCATTTAGGTCCACTTGGATTTGATTAGGACATTTATTATTATTTAATTCAAAGAAGAGTTGAAAGAGTTAAAATCAATGTTTGTTTACTACAACATTTTTAATATAGGGTTACACATAAGATAAATTAGATTATAAATATTCATTAGAAATATAAAAAGATTTCATACATAATGATATTTTATTTATAATTTTTATACAATAAATAAGTTAATTGATTTCTGACACAATGATGATGTAGTAATTACCATAATAGTGAAAAATTAAAATAATTGATATTATAAATACCCAAATAAATATAATTTGATACTTCTATTGAATTAAACTAATTTTCTAGGTTAATATGACATATTAGTATTGATTTAATTGACTTTTTGTTGAAGTAATCATTCTGTTATGAGTTTCACAAAAATCAATTATTGAATAGTGTTAAAATTGACATAAAAGAGTTTTTAAAACAAATATTATATTATTAATTGATATTAAATTCCTAAAAATCTAATGTTCGGCAAAAAGACATATATCATGATAGGTGTATCATTAATAGACCACTTTGGGGTCTCTTGGATGTATATAGTCTGTTTATTAACCATATAATATAAAAATACAAAGAGACATTGTAAAAGTGAAACTAATTAACTAAGAGTTAATACTTAATGATAAGGTTAATATAGTGCCCCAAACCTGTCTAAATTATATTGGTTGAGTGGTTTTCGACCTATACCCACCTTAAAATTTAAAGAATCCTCTTTGTAGCCATTAGAAACTGAATATGAATTTATTATAAAATAATATTTCTAGCTTTTCCAAAGGTGCCCCTCACCCCTCTTATAAAATGGCACTCCCCCTTCTCATTACTTCACAACTTAAAAGCCTTTTGTTTCGGTCAAACCCTACCCAAATACTCTCTTAACTTCCCTCACTACAACCTAGAGGCATTAGTTTGTTCAGAAAGACAACTTAAGGATCCCTTTTGATCAAATCAAAAGGAAGAACCTGAAGAAGAGGTAATGTTTTTACCACCCTTTTTCAAATTCTTTTCTTCTTAAAATTCTTATTTCTTTGTTATTACCATTCTAAAATAATGAATCCAATATCTCCTATATACTGTAATATTATTATAAAATTTTACAACCATATTTAGTATTCTATCCATCCTTTGAATGACATGTCACCATACGTACATACGTACGGCTTACTGTCTCCACATCGTGGTGTAATTGTTACTCAATATATTATTATTTGGATGGGTATAATAATGATTTTTAATTCATGTAAATAATAAATATAACATGATAATTATTCTGTATATAAGATATAGCATCCAATTATGTATTATTTTAATAACAAAAGAATGATATTGTCGCTCGTGCGTACGTACGAACTACCGTCTCCACGAACGCGATGAGATTCATTCTCCATTGTATCCATTCAAGTATAATTATCATTTGATGATTTAAAAATAATGTTTAAGGACTTCATATTATTATGGATATGAATAAGATACAACCTATCCATGAAAAACACTACTTACGTAACAAAGAATATAAGGGAAAATGAGTAAGTTAACACCCGAAATGACGATAATACTAAGATATTATTAACAAATCAATGTTAAAAGATCATATATGACATCATATTATAGTAAATGATTTTTTTTATAATTCAATAACAATTATTTCCCCCTTATACAGGTGGTTAACCTACCGTCAACCAAGGAAAATGTACAAAGTAAGGGGTTTCTTATCTCACTTTTAATTTTGTGAGATTCCCATTGTTCATCACTTATTTAATTCATCTGGTGTGTGTACTGCCCATGATTGTATTCATTGTGTAATATACTTTAATTTATGGATATTTACATCATCATTGTATTATACTTCTTTCATGGGTGCATGTTTCATAAGTTACCAAATTGATAAGAGAATTTGAAATTTCAATTTCCACTCATTCGGCTTTACGCATACTTTATTGATTATTTTACTCTATGATTATGTGTGGAATCACTATTCATTTGATTATGTCATAATTTTGACTCCTCGTTCTGTGGATATACTTTTTATACACATAATTACTCCATTGATAAATTCTCAAGTCATCAGTATGAACTTGATAAGAGTAATTTTTACTCAATCTCGATTTGTTGAGATAAACATCCAATTCATTGGTGTTGTTTTTGCAAGAATATGTGTGAATGTCATTTGATTGTTTTACACTGAATATCCAATCATATTTAGTCTATTTATATTTTTCACACATAATTATGTCGTTGATTTATCCTTAACCAAAGGATACCGCCTTTATGAGAGATTTCATCTCAATTTACTTTCCATTGATACTTCTTTGTTGTTATACACCAAATCACTTTTATGTGGTGTATATAATGTACTTTGACATAGTATATCATTAATCCCTATATTCTCATTATATTACAATGTTTTAATTACATCAATTATTGGTATTCAAGTGTCTCTCTTTTTGTTAGAAACTCTAACTAAAATAACAATTTTAAATGTTTTAAAGACTTATTCTTCTAAATCTTTCTCATTAATGTCCATGTTTTAAAAATGGTTTTAAGGATTTATTTATATGGGCATTAACGTTTTAAAAATTAAAACTCCTTTTAAATGTTTCAAAGTGGTATTGGACACTTTGATTCAAAAATCTATTTTTAAATGGCTTCTTGACAAATAGTGTGACTTTTAAATGATTTCAAGAAAAAGGGGGATATTTATCCCAAATAGTTTTGATGATTATTTTGATCTATGTCAATATCCTTCATTATTCTCGATTGAGGTTAATATGATACAATACAATATTCCATATTGTATCCAATGAGTTATGTTTGACTGTGGATGTGCTATTTTTATACCATTCATGGTTTGTAGATATGAATTGACATTTCGTATGCTAGTTTTAATACGAATGATTATGTTATGTTTCAAACCTTTCATATGAGGAATGCATTGTACTTAGTAAGTGATGGGTGGAGCCCAATATAACTCCTCGATGCATCGGAAGGTCTCATGAGACAAACTAGTTTCTTGGAACAAGGCCTTGGAAAACTCTTATTTGTAGTCTTGGCACGAGGCCTTGGCTATGTGGTTATGATAGTCTGGAATTATGAATTCCATCATTATGAAAGTGGTTATTGATATTGCATGTGATTATTTGACTAGTAGAATATCCATGTGAATAAGTAAATGGAATTATTTCATTTCATCTTTTCTATATTACTTTGAAGTTCAAGTTTAAAAGTCTTTTGTTTTAGTTAAAAATTTATTTAAGTGTTTATGATTATCTATGAAAGCTTCTGCTATATTGTTATCCTTACTGATCATCTGAGCTCACCCCTTTCACTGTTTTATTTTTCCTAGGATGTGAAGAATTAATTTATGAATGACCTGCAGGGATTGTATGAGGGGATATGAAGAAAAGATGTTGTTGTAGTTTTTTTACCTTATGATGTAATGTAAGACTTATGAATATATCTAGTGTTTCCAATACTACTAAACTAAATGGTATTTCGCGACTTGATGCTTTGTGATCATGCCAATGTTATGTAATAATGCACTGACTCTGGGTATCTAGGGTCGGGGCGTTACAACCTACCTCGATTATAGGAGATCGATATACTTGAACCTCGGCCTGTGAATCAGCCTATAACGGAGAAGATCTACAAAAACATCTAAAACGTTCAAACTTAGATAACTTTCACAAGATATGGAATCTGGAAATGTGGCCAAGGAAGAACCAATAACTCACCGATGTGATTCTATTGCAACCGATGGAATTCGATTCAGATGACCGGGGAAGGATTGGTGGCTCGGAGAATATTCTGCCTCCTTGGATGCTCTGGACGTAATTAGGCAGAGAAGAAGATGAAAATAGGTTTAATACATGACCCCGGTCTGATTAATGAAATAAAAAGAAAAGTACACGGCATGTACTTCATGAGTACATGTAGTGTACTCACCCTTTCCGTACACTGCATTAAGCGGCCTCTACATCACCACTATACACCACCTCACACGGGAGAAAAGTACACAACGTGTACTCATAAAGTACATGACGTGCACTTAGAAAACTTCTATATTATCTTCTTTTTCTAAAAAACGAACAGAAACTGAAAAAAAATAACTAAAATGAAGATCCTGGTTTATAAAAACTTCCCCCTTAAAGAAATTTGTTCCCTAATTTCCCTAAAATGGTGGCAAAGAAGAAACCTCAAATAACTCTTGGCACTGTGATTGCATATTGGCCTCCCTCTCCCAAGTCTCGTCCTGTACATGGTCATGCTGCTATAGCACCCGTACCAGAAGAACAGAACGGCCAGGGAGTATCTTCACACTACGATCAAAAATCCTGATAGGATGATCCTCGAACGATGCATCCTACTCCATCTCAACCTCCTCAGGTTGAAAAACATGAGACAAGTCTGAGAAAAAGCTGTGAAGCTGAGAAACATGGAAGACATCGTGCAAATCCATGTACCTCTGAGGCAACTTCAACCTATAAGCAACCAGCCCGACTCTCTCTAGAACCCCAAATGGCCAGACGTAACTTGGTGAGAGCTTACCCTATCTCCTGATCCTCTTGTGTCTCAACCTCGGGGTAACACGTGGGAAAACCTGATCCCCAACCTTAAACTCCAAAGGAAGTATCCACTGATCAACATAAGATTTCTGCTGAGACTATACAATAGCCATCCTTTTTCGAATCAACTCCACCTACTATGTTGTCTCCGGAACAAGATGAGGTCCCAACATAGATGCCTCCCCTACCTCCAGCCAACACAAGGGTGATCAGCACGACCTACTATACAAAGCCTCATAAGGTTCCATCTGAATAGTTTCTTGAAAAATATTATTATAGGAAAAATACAATATAGGAATATGTCTCTCCCAAGAGCCTCCAAAATCAAGGAAACATGATCGTAGCATGTCCTCTTGCACCTGAATCATGCGCTATGACCGACCATCTGTTTGGGGATGGTAAGTTGTACTCAGAAGTACCTGTGTACCCAAAGCCCTCTATAGCCCTCGCCAGAAATGAGACATGAAGTGGGCATCCCTATTTGAAATGGTAGTACTCGAAACCCCATGAAAGCGTACAATCTCACGGATGTAAAACAATCAAATCTCAACAACACCGAAGGTCTCCTTAATCGATAAGAATTGAGCAGACTTCTTGAGCCTGTCAATGACAACCTATACTGCGTCATTCCCTCGAGGCGATCTTGGTAACCCTATCACGAAGTCCATCGTGACATCATTCCACTTCCACTCGGGAATGGGTAGCTTCTGTAAAAGCCCTGCCAGTTTCTGGTGCTCTACCTTCACCAGCTGACAGGTGGAACATCTCATGAAAAACCCCACAACATCTCTCTTCATACCTGGCCACCAATACTGGTGGTGTTGATCAAGATACATCTTGGTGATTCCTTGATGAACTGCCTAGACTGAGGAATGAAAGTCTCACATCAGCTCCCCACGTATATCTGATGGCACCCATATGCGTCCCTAGAAACTCAAGATCTCATCCTCGCCTACGGTCCATCTGGGAAGAGGGTCCTCTCCTGACACGCCTTCCCGTAGGACTAGGCCTTTAGAATCTGATAATTGCCTCATCCGAACTCAGTCGAAATAAGTAGAGGTAACATCTATAGACGATAGGAACATCTACCTCTGTCTGTCATGAACCTCCAAATGCATCTCAGAGAACAGATCCATAAGCTACCACTTGTTGTTGGCCTCCTGAACTTCCAGTATTTGAGTCCTACTACTCAGTGCATCAGCCACTGCATTTCCTTTCCCAGGCATATAGGAAAGCTCAAAATCGAAAGACTGTAGGTACTCAACCAACCTCGGCTGTCTAAAATTCAAGTCACGTTGTGTGATGATGTACTTGAGGCTATTGTGGTCAGTATACGACACAAAATTCTCTCCCAGAAGATAATTTCTCCAAACAACACAAAGAATGAACAACTGCAGCCAACTCCAGGTCGTGCATAGGATAGTTCCTCTCATGTGGCCTCAACTACTGAGATCCATACAAAACAACACGATCCTCCTACATAAGCACCGCTCGAAGCCCAATGCCAGATGTATCACAGAAAACTGTATAACTCTTGCCCGCCTCTGGAAGAACTAGAATCGGTGCTGAAGTCAATCTCCCTTTTAGCTCCTAGGAGGCTGAATCACAGGCTTCTGACCAAACATACTTCACCCCTTTCTTAGTCAAGACGATCAATGGCACTTCTAGGCTTGATAATTCTTTTATAAACTGCCTATAGTAACCACCCAGTCCTAAGAAACTCCATACCTTAAAAACGTTCTTCAGCAGCTCCCAGGTGACTGCTGCTCTCACCTTCTCTGGGTCTAGTGATACTCTTGTCTCTGAGATTACATGACCTTGGAAGTGAACCTCACCCAAACAAAAGTGACAATTTGAGAGATTATCATATAAGTGATTCTCCCTCGGTGCACTCAAAACGATCTCAAGATGGGTAGCATGGTCGTGTCGAGTGTGAGAGTACACCAAGATGTTCTCCACAAAAACCACCATGAAGGAATCCAAGTAATGATGGAAAACTCTATTCATCAGTGCCATGAAAACTGCTGGAACATTCTTGAGACCGAACGCCATAAGCAAATACTCATATAGACCGTACCTACTCTAGAAGGCTATAAGGGGTATATCAGATGGTCTGACACACAACTGATGGTAGTCGGATCACATTTTGATCTTCGAGAACACTCTGGATCCTCGAAGATGATCAAAGAGATCATCTATCCAGGACAATGTATATCGGTTCTTGACTATCAACTGGTTCAGCTTCTGATAATCCACACAAATCCTAAGGGTGTCATCTGCCTTCTTCGCAATTAGGACTGGCGAACCCTAAGGAGAAGTACTGGGTCAGATGAAACCCCATGTTTGCAACTTCTCCAACTACTTCTTGAGCTCCTATAAATCAGGTGTAGCCATCCTATAAGGATGAATGGAAACCAGTGCCACTCTTGGAACAAGCTCAATAGGGAATTCTACCTCTCACTCCAGAGGAAATCATGAAAAGTTTTCTAGAAAGACATCCGGAAATCGATCAACCACTAGAGGAAAATTTACCTGAGAAGTCCCGTTGTCATCCAGATATACACTAGAAATCTAAGACGTAACACAGCCCCAACCATGATGCTCTGGTCTAGATCTACACACTTGGATATCCCATTCTCCCTTGTGAAGAAAAGATCTACTCTCTAGTGATGTGAAACTCACCCTACGGAGATAGCAATCCACAAAGGCCTGGAAGGAACTAACCAGTCCATCCCGAGAATGAAATCATAGCCTACCATATCCAAAACATAGATACTCCATGAAAAATGACACCCGCCAACCTCGATGGGGCAGTCTAAGCACTGATGCATGCTAGTAGTTCTAATTCCCAAGGGAGTGTCTAGTGTCATCATATCCTTAGAAGTATAAACAGCAAGTCAAAGGCCTTCCACAGTATTCATAGAAATAAAGCTATGAGAAGATATTGTATCGAAAAGTGAAGAGTATAAAACTAAGTCTACTAAAATCGTTCCTCGAACTGTAGAAGGTCCAGGATCCAACTCCTGATGAATGTGCTCCATAGAAAAAGTTTGGTTTGTACCATGGCCCTGCGTAGCAGCTTGATATCCCGGAGCTGACCCTCCCTGAGCCTGACCATTGTGTCCATAGCCTCTACCCTATCCTGAACGACCTGAAGAACTCCATCCCCTAGTCTATTGTAAAACAGGTAATCATGCTCCTATACGCAGAGTCGAAATTGATCCTCCTTCACTTGCCACTGGCAGAAAAGCCTTGAAGAAGCACTGCAGAGGACACATTTTGCCACAAGATCAACACTCAATTGGGTCCCTCAGGCACTAGGGTTTTTTATTCCCACTTCTTCCACACTGATAACACACCACTTGGTTGCTAGAGGGAAGATCCCGTATACCAGAAGGAATACCTCGCTTCCTCGAGTCACCTCCCGTAGACTCTCGGTGGAGATTCCTACTGTCTGTCTCAAGAGAATCTACCCTAGATATTGAACCGTCTTGGTCCATAGCTCCATCCTCCCTCAGGTTTCTCTCCTTAATAAGCACCTAGTTGACTATCAAAGTGGTAGAAGTCAACGGAAAGATGTTCACCTGTGACCTGATGTCCAGTCTAAGGCCTTCCTCAAACTTCCTCGCCAAAAACAGCTCGTCATTCCTCATAATGGGAGTGAAATGCTCTAACTCTGTAAAGAGGGAGGAATACTCCATAACTATGAGATTACCCTACTGTAGGTTCATGAAATCTCTAGCTCTATCGGCCCTCACCATCGTCGGGTAGAAGTAGTCATAGAATGTATGCTAAAACTCATCCCAAGCCATAGCCTATTGGCACCCTATCTGCGAAACTACATCCCACCATCTCGTGGCGGAATCTCCCAGCATATATGTCGAGAGATTAACTCTTCTCTCTGAAGGTGTCTCTAGATGCTCTAACATGGATATCATGACTTCTATCCATGACTCTGCAGCCTGTGGCCCTCTATCCCTTCAGAACGTGGGAGGGTGCTGCTACTGAAAAACCCGCGCCAGCTCTGCCATAGACGCGGAAGGATGCTGAGCTGCCTGGAAGGTATTCATGAATCTCATTAAACCCTCTTTGAATTGAGCATTAACACCAGTGTCTGGAATCACTATAGGTTCCATGTCCTGAATGATAGGCAGAACTACTGGTAGGACCTAATCTGTCGTATCAGGCATACAGTCACTGCCTGGTTCCTAACGTGCAATGGGAGGATGTCTTGGTGTCATAGCTCGTGAAGATCAAAAGCACACCTTCATTAACGAAGAACCCGGATGAAACTTAAGAGGGAAAAACAGAACAGGATAGAAAAACATTAAAATTTCGGAGAACATGACTACACGGCGTGTAATACTACTACACGACGTGTTTCTTAAAAATTTACCCTGGGTGTGTACCTTGGCCATACATGACTGTGTAAACCACCAGGATACATGGTGTGTTCTTAAACTACACGGTGTGTACTAACCCTTTTCCTCCCTGCCCGTTCACTTCTACACGGCTAGAAACACAGACTTTCCTAGCAGGAAACTACTTGGTGTGCTTGTCCGCTACACGGCGTGTCCTTAAGTTCTCTCGCATGTCTGTGTCATTAGTCACACAGACTGTTACACAGACCACTACTACATGGTGTGTAAAAGGAGACATGGCCTGTACTTGACATGCCTTACCTGGCCCTTGTTTTTAATGACACGTCCTGACACACAGTCGACACTACAAGGCGTGTTCCATACAGACAGGGTGTGTACGCGAAAGTATAACACCAACCTATGATGTTGGCTACACGGCCGACTACATGGTCAAATATACACAACATGTTACTAAGGGACACATAGTGCACTTTAAGGAAAACCCCAGCCAATGTTGTTCATGGCATGGCCGGATACCTATTCTAGATTTCACAGCGTGCTAAGCTGGTACATGGCGTGTTCCTATAGGAAACATTAAAACCCAGTGTCTCTGCCCAACACAGTCAGGGACACGACTAAAAACTACATTGTGTGTATGCATAAAGTACACGCCATGTATTCTAGGTTTTTCCAGACAGTAGCCTCAGAACTGCATCGGAGCCCAGAAAACACTGAAAAAAAATGTTGAGATGCCAAATTCCGATCCGTGGGGGCCCATACTCCCCACAAATCAAATCTTGGCATCATAAAAATTGATATAACAAGTAAAAAGTATAACAACCAACGATCCACCAAATTCTGATCCTCGAGGTCCCATAACACCCCTAAGATCAAAGTTTGGAATCCATGATAATGAGGATCTAAAAAATTATACCCTATCAACATAGCAGGTATTTTATCACTACAACCATCACAACAGCATGCATCTTCTATCACAAATTCTAAGATAATAGCATGCAGATTCTAATGCAATCTAGATGGCATGAAAAAATGCATGACATGTGATTTTCTAACAAGTTCCTATATGATGCATGAGATGGCATACCCTCATCTCATCAGGTTGCAACAAAATAGAACCACAATCATACAAATAGTAATATCACAAAACAATTGCACCACACAACGGTGAAATCAATTAAACTGTATCATTTTCAAAAACTAAAAAATTGCAATATTCGAAGTAATCTGGCTTTTTCCCTGTACATGGGTTCTAGAATGCCCGGGCACCACTATTTACCTTTTACCTATTCCATCATATCCTTGTCTAATGTCTATAAACAGTAAGTCAATAGAAAAAGAAAGAATCGCTCTGATACCACTTTGTAACGACCCGAATCCGGATCCCCGCAACTAGTTCCTCGTACCCAGTTCTCCACATGACCTCAAGCACATTTCCCCAAATGCCAGAGGCTTCCGACTAGAAGAGAGGGCCTTGGTAAGTTATTGAGGAAACTATTCCGTCATTTGGTAAGGTATACAAGGTACAGAAAATAATAGTTAACAGCAAACAACATACAACATTAGAAACTAAATAGCGGAAGCAATGTATAATATAATAATGATGCATTATGGTACATGTATCTAAGGAAAGAAGAAAACACAACAAGGTGCTAAAATACAACTGAGAACAAAGCACTAAAAGTAAATAGCAACTCCAACAACATCGCAAGACTAAGTTCGGTCCTATGATCTCTAGCTCGAATCAGAAATCATGTACCTAAAGTAGAAGGGCCACAATCCCTATCTACACCTGCAACCATATAACCTGTTTGGGCCAGAAATCAGGACCCAAATAGGGTGTGAGACTAATCCCAGTAGGCAATCACCACAAGATATGTGCCCTACTGCCAGTGAGCAATATAGAAAAAGTTAAGGAAATAAATGCAGCAGAGAAACAAGAGTACTCCAAGGTAAATAATCCTACCAATCTCCATTCACATTTCTTTATTAATGTAATTCACTCATTAAATTATCAACCAAGGAATCTATCAAACAAATCTATATTCTCGAGGCATAGTAAGAAACACAACAGGTATCTTAGTAGACTACATAACAGCAAGCAATGCCAACTCATGCTTGTTATTGGGCATAGTGGACTCGTTACAACCAATTAAACAATAATCATGGTGACTCTCTGGGTTGCTCACACTGGCAGACCCCTATAGTCAAGTAAACATACAAAGGCACAGACACTCTGGGAAGCTCTCACCGTCAATTCCCCAGCGGTCTTGCAATGATAACTATAGAGTCTCTAAGGAAGCACATATGTCTAATTCCCCCGAAAGTCTCGATAAGTAACTAAGGAAACTCTAAGGAATCACAAAGTCTCATTCCCGTAGGTCCTGTGAATGATACTAATTTATAACAGAATCTCTAGTGAAGCCCTTAATCATCAATTCCCTCTTTAATCTACCACACCAGGTTCACACAGCCCGGTGTAGTCTAGTCGTGCGTAATCGACTGTCAACAGCCCTAAGTAATCTCAACAAACTACTTGGATAATAGCTACAATGCATCAAAAGCAATATAAAAAGAAGGAAATACATGAAATCAACTATATCAAGGCAGGAAAACAATTCAACAAGGTATGCCTCACAGGAAACCTAATCCAAATGGAGATAAACAACCAAAACAGGGGGAACACCCATGGGGTGATCCTTGAACACACTAACAAGCAATTATCAATCATCTAATAACCTCAATCATATATGCAATCTAAGGTAGATAATAATACAGGATAAAAACCCTAACCTGAGATACCCGATACATGGTTATCCGACACTTTTGCATCAAAAACTCAAAGACATTCAACGTAGGGAAACAAACCACCTACCTCGATCCTCCGAGATCGAAAGAATTGAAACAAAGCCTATGAATAATCCTATAACGGAGAAGATCTGCAAAAATGTCTAAAACTTTCAACCATAGATAACTCCCACAAGAGAAGTAATCTAGAAACGTGGCCATGGAAGAACCAAGAACTCACCGCTGTGATTCTATTGCAACCAACGACGTTCGATTCAGATGACTGATGACAGATTGGTGGCTCAGAGAAGATTCGGCCTCCTCGGATGCTCTGGACGTAATTAGGCAGAGAAGAAGATGAAAATTGGTTTACAAAGTGACCCTGGTCCGATTAATGAAATAAAAAAGAAAAGTACACATCGTGTACTTCATGAGTACACGACATATACTCTTCCTTTCTGTACACTGCATTAAGTGGCCTCCAAATCACCGCTACAGATCGTGTGTGCGGCCCTGACGTGGCCATCACATGGCTACTCGTGGGAGAAAAGTTCACGATGTGCACTCATAAAGTACACAGCGTGTACTTAGAAAATTTCCATATTTTCTTCTTTTTCTCAAAAACAACTGGAAGCGGAAAAACATACCTTAAACAAAGATCCGTGTTCTTAGACTATCTCAAGCCCCCAACCCAAGTTGTCACTCAGGATTGTACAGTGTGGTATGGGATTATTTCTTCATTCACATCAGGTTACTCTTAGTGTCGTACACCTCCTTTGTGTGGGGTATCTTACCCATTGGCGTCCTTACTGCATGATGATAAACTACACATTACCTCCTTCAAGAACTATATGGGTCTTGATTACCATCCTCATGGGATACGTAAGACCACTCGAAAGTCTCAAATTTAGGTCCAACACCATATCTTGGAGATCTCCCTTTCACCTTGGCCCCTTGGCCTACCCTTTCCAATGTAGGGGAGTAAATGGTGTGGAATGAGACTATGTCCTCATTCACGTTGGGTTTGTAATGACCACACCATGTACTTCTCCCTCATGAGTGTTCTTTATTCCCATGTTCTATACTCATATTTTCTAGTCAGAAACTCTCAAAATGAGCCCCTTGATCCTCCTTGGTGATTCACCATAGTGCCCTGGGGTAATCTACTTTAGAACCTGGAATTTCATATTCTAGAAGCACATGCTTTCATCCATTTATTAGGCTTCGTGTTCCCCTTCATTAGGTCTTCCATCACCATTAACATCCTAAGGGACCCCCAAATGGAATGGATGCTCGGCCCAGGGGCCCTCCTACCATTACGGGCCAATGTCCTCAAGGGTTCTGAGCAACAAATTGATATAAGTCCCACGTTGCAAATTTAGTTAGTGTTCGATGCTCATTTGTTGTTCCCATTCTAGGATAACATGATATGGATGCTTTGTTTCGAACATAGGCAATAGTTATCCCCCATCGTCACACCAGCCCTTTCAAGCCTTGAATGATGGTTATATGATTCACATCCTTCTTCAATTCATCATGTCCAAATAGAATTTTAACAGTCATGGAACTATCCCTCAGTGCCCATTTACATGTTAGGGGGACAAGATCCATAGTAAAGGCATCATTCAGGTCTCCCCACTGACTTCCCCTTGGCATGCATTTTGGGTTTTGCAAAAACAACCTCTTCTTCCCTTGTTTCCCACAAAGAGTTTGACTCACGTGGGCTTAGGGATCGGGTTGTGGTCTTCAATTAGAAGGGTTTAGATTCTTCTTGGTCTAATCTCTAAGACCATAAATTGATATCTCCTTTAGAACTATGTACAGAATGATTCCCATTCCCATGGGATAAGTAGGAATTCCTAGACATCTTGCCTTTGGGTTCAGCATGCGTTCCCATAATTTATCTCTTTTGTTCTGCCCCCAGGGCTTTAACTCTTATGGGAATTCATGGCATGGTATGAGATTTTGTCCTCATTCACATCGGGTTTGCATTAGCCTGACCATGTACGTCAGTTTTAAGGAGTTATTCACCCTACTCATTATCCCACATGACATTAATATGTATGCAGTCTTGGACGATGTTTATAGGACCTTTCAAAAACTACATGCGGCTTGATCCTCATCCTCATGGGGTACGTAGGAACACCCGTGCACTTTTCCTCGGGCACAGCTCATCTTTCATTTTGGTCCCTTGACCTAAAACCTTCCTAAGGAACATGTGGTGTCTCGAACACTAGGTTCCCATTCACTTATGGTTTTAAAATTACCCCACCATATGTCTCCCACATTTCCTACCATCCATGGTCCATGATCTATGACCATAAACTAAGACTACTCCACGTCCTTGCCGCAAGGCATTAAACATCACGACATCTTCCAGAACTATTTATGGCATGATTCCCATCCTATTGGATATGTAGGAACACCCATGCCTTTTTGTCTCTAGGTCTAGCCCCAGGAATCTACAAATCATGTCTCTTATTTTTTGGCCCCTTGGTCCGAAATCATTTAAGAACATGTGGTGTTGTGAGTACCTCCTAGTTTCTTACACACGTCGGGTTTTTCAATAGCCACACCATGTGCTTCCCATACCTTTTCCCAGCATGGTCCCAATTCTATGACCCAAAACTTAGATCTCCCCATGGGAACTGCGCATCACATTTGGCTATTCTGATTCCTTGTGCACAGTCCATTAAATCAAGCCCCCTAAATGTTCCACCCTAGGACTTTAATATGAAAGTGTGTGACCCTAGGACCTATTTCCTTCGTAATTGACTCGACTCCCTCTATCTGATGCATCTCATTGTCATACTCAGATGTGTTCTGATAAAGAGCCCGAAGTATGGAATTTTCATTGGGACATTCCCCTCTTTCCATATCCAAGATTCGTGAGCCCATCATTTGGATCATCATCCTCCTCCATGTTTGAAAGGACCCCCTTTTCATCCTAGTCTCATGCCATACTAGTTTATCTACTGCCCTAGGCCAACGTCTATAGATGGAATTTGCGATAGGTCCTGTGTTTCGAAAATGGTAAACATTCGACCCTCATATGTCTATCCCCATTCTAGGATAACATGATATGGTTGTTGTGTTTTGAACAGGGTCAACATCTATCCTCTATTTCCACACTATCATCATTGTGGTATATATCTCGAGCATCATGACTCACATACTTCCAATTTCTCATGTCCAAGTGGAATTCCAACAAACTTGGATTTCCCCTTCAGTGCATCTTCGTGCATTTTATAGGCAAGACAACATCTGCGGGACATCATTAACCTAGTGTCCCATCATCCCTAACATTTTCCTTCCTGTTCTAGGAATTTCCCATAGCTACTTCTTATTTCCCACACCGAGACCAACTCACGTGGGCTTAGTAGTTCTGGTAGGACGTGTACTGGCGTAACCATACCATGCCTACCTTTCCTCATACCGCATGACATTAAACTATGCCCTCAGAAATGTGTATTCATTGATTCCCAACCTCATGGAGGACATAGGAACACCTGGGAACTTAGCCTGGGCCCCGCCTAACATTCACTTTTGGTCCCTTGACATAAAGAACTTCCTCTGGGGATCTGTGGTGTGGTGTAGTGTAACACCCGAGATTTTATGTGAAATATTTTGTTTTTATGTATTATGTTATACAAAACACCCAAGAAATCTTTCACTACACCCAACACTTTCTTGTCTTGTATTGCACGCAAGAGCAACCTTCCTCGATTGCTTGCGTTGTACGTAATACCGAGTTTCACTAAACAACGATATGTTATTAAAATATTATATAAACTAGCTGTTATGAATGGTAATAACAAATTTTTGAATCATATAAATTTTATCTGTAAAAATGGACTTCATTTGTGGATTCGGAATATCGAAATTTTCCTAGGGTGAATTTTTGGTATTATTCTGAAAATTTTCAATTTTTGATAAATAGTGAAAACACTAGGTTACTATTTAAAAACAGACTTTTTATTTAAATAATTATTTATTTTATTTAAGGTTATTTTAGGTAAAAATTGATACTTAATACCTATATAAGTTCAATGTAATTCAGTGGAGTCATTTTATAATAATTTTAGATATATAAAAAAATTTGTTGAACTTCTCACCGTCTTTTACCCACCTCCTTGGAGAATTTGAAAATTTACATGAAACATAATTTTACCGCTTATGTGGGTGGAAATTCAAAATCCTAGAGACAAGGTTAATATTCAGGAGTAAAATTTTGTTTAATAAGATAAAAATAATTTTTGGTGAATAGTCACCTTTTACTTTTTTTACCACGATTAAAAGTAAATAGGGTAATTAAGGGTAAAAATGATATTATTATTACCGTAACACATGTACTAATTATATTGGATAAGTTTAATTCGACCAAAAACAACCTTAGGAATAAAATATGACCATTTAGGAACACTTGGATTAGATTAGGACATTTATTATTATTTTATTTAAAGAAGAGTTAAAATAGTTAAAATCAAAGTTCAATAAGTAAAAAAAATTTAATATAGAGTTATACATAAGATAAATTAGACTATAAATATTCATTAGAAATCTGAAACTATTTCCTACATAATGGTATTTTATTTATAATATTTAGACGTTAAATAAGTTAATTTATTTATGACACAATGATGATGCAAAAATTACCTTATTAATGAAATATTAATATAATTGATATTATGAATACAAAATTAAATGTAATTTGAGACTTTTTATGAATTACATTAAATTTATAAGTTAATATGACATGCTAGTATTTATTTAATTAAATATTTTATAACTAATCATGTTGTTATGATTTTCAAAAAAATCACGTACCATATAGTGTCAAAATTGACATAAAATAGTTTTTAAAACAAATATTATATTATTAATTGTTATTTTATTCCTAAAAATCTATGGTTCTGAAAAATGACTTATATAAGTTTATATATATTAATAATGAACAATGTGGGGTCAGTTTGGCTTGTTATAGTAAAATTGTCAACCATATAGTGTAAAGAAAGCAAAAAGACATGGTAAAAGTAAAATTATTTAACTTAGAGTTAAATAAAAATGATAAGGTTAAAATAGTAACCTAAACGTCTCTAAAGCATATTGGTTGAGAGGATTTCGACCCATCCCCACTACAACTTCGAAATAAATCAATTTGGAGAAATTAAAAATCAAATATGACTTTATAAGATAATAATATTTTAAGTTTTTCCTAAGGTGCCCCTCTCCTCCCCTATAAAGGGGCACCTCCTCC
This sequence comes from Viscum album, assembly GCA_963277665.1. Classification (NCBI taxonomy): domain Eukaryota; kingdom Viridiplantae; phylum Streptophyta; class Magnoliopsida; order Santalales; family Viscaceae; genus Viscum; species Viscum album. The sequence continues at coordinate 1,221,041,167 of OY728139.1, read as the reverse complement.
CTCTCCTCCTCACACCACTTTGAGCCTTAAAGCTTGGCCAAAACCTGACAGTTTCTCTTCTAAAATTCTCTAGAAACATCCTAGAGGTTCGGGTCCTCTTCAAAGACCATATTTTTTTCCCTTAGACGAGGTTAATAAGAGGCGCTTCAAATAAGAGGTAATGTCTGTTACCGATTCTTTCATATTATTTCTTCTTCTACTTCCTCTTATTTAGTTGTTTAATAATGAAATAATAAAATACGTACCACTCATATAATGATATGTTATTATAAATATGAACCAGCCCTATCTCACCTTCTATCCATCCTACGAAAAATGAAATCACCGCGCGTGCGTACGTACGAAATACCATCTCCACACCGTGGTGTAACCTGTTTTCAACCCCCACCTTACATGGATGGGTATAATGGTTTAAAGAATAAATATATATGATTACTTTAAAGTTGTATTGTTTCTGAAATAGTATACATATACTTAAATACAATTCCATGATCATGAGAACGATATCATCGCTCGTGCGTACGTACGACCTACCGTCTCCACGATGTGATGCGACTCGTTCTACATAGTCCTCTTTTAATAATGAATATATAAATGAATTGAATGAATAAATATGATATATGATACACTAATACCATTCTATAATTGAGGTATCTATAACCTAAAAATAAGAACAAGAAGTTATTCTAAAAGACATGCATAAGAACATAAAGCAATGAACACCCGAATAACAAGTAGCAATCAAATATGACTAATAAGAAGATAAGAATATGACCATTTATGATATCATAACAATGAATATGATTCTATAGTATGTCAATGACATTATTTAAATCATTATACAGGATGTTTGGATACATACAAAGCATATCGGACCTAAGGTAAGGGAAAATCTCACAATCTCATCTTTATCCGAGATTATTTATACTTTGGTATTTACTGGGGTGTATTTATCATCCACATCCATATTTTATCAATATTTAATATTATTTCTATCCTCCTACAATTTTTTAAATCCAATATAACTCATTGGAGAGTTTTATTAAAAGATATGAAAAGAATATTTTGTCGCTTTTCATATGAGGTAATTTTTGACTTTTCCGAACAAAGTACGAGAAGAATGCTTTTTTAACCTAAACGAAATGAATGGATTTTTAGAAAATTATTTCCATGAAGATTACTTTAATAGTTTTCAAGTTTATTTTTAATTAAATTCTTTTAGTTTAAAATTTTATGACATGTTAAGAAAGGAAAAATGTTTTTGAAGTAGAAAGGATATTTTCCTCAAGAATGGAGTTCAAGTGTTTTATCATAACTATTTTCCATCTAAGATAATATAGGGTTCTATTTATATCCCTATTCTTAAATTTATTTGATTATGTTATGATGGAATTTTTTTTAAGAAGTCCTTTTATCTTATATGGATTATGTTATGATGGCATGATGTTTAAGAATCCCATTTTTATTACATAGGTCATGCTATGATGTTTGATTTATAATCATGTGGAACACATAAGAATGGTATCATTATGATATGTGTGGGACCTATATCTACCTCAAATTCATTGGTTAAAAATTTATTTCTCATGAGATAGACATGGCTAGAATGACAGGTTAATCCGGTTCAGTGATACAGGACTGAAACGAGGAGTGAAATCGGTTCAGAAATGGAATTTATCTTCTAGGATAGTCTTGACAATGAGTCTTGACCACTAAGAAATGATTATTTATTATTATGTGTGTATTACACAAAGTTTCATGTTATGATTATTGGGATTAAATTTCACTACCATGATTTATCCCATGTTATGATATTATGATCTCTTTTGCAGGTTATGATTTTCAAAATGTTATGTTCTTATGAATATGATATGATTGATATTTCGTTTGTTTACACTTACTTAGAATTTGAGCTCACCCTTTTGTATGTTTTCTTTTCCCCAGGCCAGGAAGAAGTGTATTAAGTAAGATATGCTAAAAGGGACTCTAGATATGATAAAATAAAATGGAGACAGTGTAGAAGATTTATGAACAAGTTGTTTATGTTTCCCAGTTTCTAAAGACACTATACATGTACGGTCCTTTCATGGTTTTGTTATATGTTGTAATAAGTATGATTTAATTCTTAATTAATAAAATTGTATGTAAAGTATGGGTCATTATAGTTGGTATCAGAGGAAAGGTATAGTCAACCTTCTGAAACTATGATGTGAAAGCCTTTGTAAGAACCCTAAAGATATTTCTAAGCATAGGAAAAAATCATAGTGTTTTAGAAATTTTCATGAATAACCTATGATAAGACCTTAAGTGTGAAATTTTATTCTTGATTATGAGGTTTTACTATTATGATTAGTGTTTCTCACATTATGCATATTAGTTTTAGTCAATGGCTGGAACCCGAAGGAACTGTGTTAATGTTGAATGCAATGGGCAATGCAATGATTGTACCCTTGAGAAACAAAACATTATTGGAGTTGAAATGAAAAATCAAGTAGCCATGCTCACACAACTTTCTCAAGCTATGAATCATGCAGGACTTCCAAACGAGCAAAGGAAGGAGAAAAATTCTTTTGAATCCTTCAGTATGCATCGTCCACCCTCATTCAGCGGGTCTACTGATCTATTAGTTGCTAAACAATGGATCAGTACCACTAAAAAGATATTTTAAGTTCTTCAATGTTCTAAACATGATAAAGTCATCTTAGCAGTTTATCATTTGGAATTTGAAGAAGATCTATGGTGGAATCCTATCAAGAATACGAGGCCAAGAGTTGAAATTGAGTCCATGTAATGGGAAAAGTTCAACAACTTATTTTTCAATAAGTACTTCCCTCAAATTCTTCAAACAATGATGGATAAGGATTTTGTTGAACTAAAGAAAAAGGATGATGAATCTGTTGGTATCTATGAAGAAAAGTTTACAAGACTTTCAAGGTATGATTCTGGGATTATTATACAACCTGAGAGTAAGATCAATCGATTCTTTTGTTTCTTAAAACCAAGTCTTTGAAGGGTGTTAGCCATAAGGGACTTCAGTAGATATGAAGAAATTGTTCGTTGTGCTCTCAAGGTTGAGATGGAGATTAGAGTAAGCCATCAGTCATATGTGTTTGATAAGAAGAGGAAAATGGAATTCAAAGGAAAATCTAAAGTGCACAATAAAAACAAGATGAGTTTTCCCTTATGCTCACTGTGTGGAAATAAACATGGAGGGAGTTTTCTTAAAGGGACAAGTAAATGTTTCAAATGTGGAAAAGAAGGTCATCGGGTATTTGAATGCTGCAATGATGGGAAGAAGATGTCTAGTGATGTGAACAAAGAAAAGGCTACACCAATTGAACCTCCCACACTTCAATGTTACAAGTGCAAGGAAATGGGGCATTATGCTAATCAATTCCCTAATCCAAGGGTTGTTTATGATGATCGACGTCAACAAACTCTTAAGGCTAAAGACAAATGAAAGTCACATTAAATTTCTATCAGCGATGTGGTGTATGATAATGAAGTGTTGAAAGGTACACTTACCATCCACTCTAAAGTAGAAAATGTTTTATTTGATTCTGGATCACACCAATCTTTTATTTCTGAAGAATTTTCTAAGGCTATCGTTGTATTACCACAACAATTAGATGTTGAGTTAGCTGTGACAACCCCTAATGGCACAACAATCGCATCAAAAGTTTACAATTCTTCTCCGATTAAAGTTTGTGGGAAAGTGCATCCTGCAAATCTTGTTATCCTTCCTATAGTAGAATTTTATTTGATTCTTGGCAAAGATTGTATTTCTTTATATGGATATCATATCAATTTTCAAATAAGGGATGTCACATTTCATATTCCAGATCAATCTATGACCGTCTATCGATGCATGGATGAACATAACCTTCCAGTGGAAATTTATTCCATCTTATGGGTCTTGATTCATCTAAATGAAGTTTATTTATCTCAAATGGTTGGTGAGAAAGTCACGATTAAGAATATGCCCATTGTACAGGAGTTTGATGATTTCTTTCCAGATGAATTGTCAGGTCTTCCACCAAATCGTGAAGTTGAGTTTTCAATAGAACTCATAACAGGTGCTTTGCCTATTTCAAAGACAACATATAGTATGACCCCAATTGAGTTGCAAGAATTGAAGAAGAAAATCCAAGATAATCTTGATAAGGGATTCATGCGCCCTAGTGCATCACCTTGGGGAGTACCTGTTCTGTTTGTTAAGAAGAAAGATGGATCAATGAGACTCTGCATTGATTATCGAGAACTTAACAAGATCACTATCAAGAAAAATATCCTCTCCCACACATTAATGACTTATTTGACCAACTACGAAGATCTCAATAATTTTAAAAGATTGATCTTCATTCAGGGTATCATCAATTAAGGGTCAAAAGGGGGGTATGCCAAAGACGGCATTCCATACAAGGTATGGACACTATGAATTTATAATGATACCATTTGGTCTTACTAATGCTCCTGCTATCTTCATGAGTCTAATGAATAGAGTCTTTAGAAACTATCTTGATCAGTTTGTGGTAGTCTTTATAGACGATATTCTTGTCTATTCAAAGAGAATGTATGAACATGAAGATCACTTGAGAATTGTATTAAATACCCTAGGAAGGGAGAAGCTTTATGCCAAATTTACCAAGTGTGAATCTTGGCTTCAAAAAGTTTCATTTTTGGGTCACATAATCTCAAAAGAGGGGATATCTGTGGATCCAGAAAAAATAGAGGTTATTGAAAGATGATCGAGACCAATGACAGTAACTGAGATCCGATGTTTTCTTGGTCTGGCTGGATATTACCGACGTTTTGTGAATGATTTTTCAGGATTATCTAATCCACTCACTAGGTTGACTCGAAAATGAGTTAAGTTCATTTGGATGGAGGAGTGTGAAGAGAATTTCAAGGAGTTAAATAAAGGTTATCTAGTGCACATGTGCTCACACTGCCTTGTAGTGGAGAAAGGTTTGTGATCTATAGTGATGAATCCAAGACAGGATTGGGGTGTGTTCTCATGCAAAATGATATGGTGATATCTTATGCCTCACGACGGTTGAAAATCCATGAGAAAAATTACCCAACTCATGATGTAGAGTTAGATATAGTAATATTTTCATTAAAGATTAGGAGGCATTAACTTTAGGGTGAAAGGTGTGATATTTATTCTGATCATACAAGTTTAAATTATATTTTTTCACAAAAGGAGCTGTATATCCACCATAGAAGAAGGTTGGAGCTGATTAATGATTATGACTGCTCAATTCATTACCACCCTAGGAGAGAAAATAAGGTGGTAGACGCATTAATTTGACAATACGATGCTAGCTTATCCATGATGAGGATCACAAAAGATCCATTATTTTAGGATTTACTATGGATGGATATAATGGAAGGGTAAAAATCTTATCTTTCTCAAATGAATGTTCAACCATCTATACATGTGAAGATTAAAGAGGCACAAAAAGAATATGTAGAGCCACAAAAGAGGGTGAGAAATGTTCCTGAATTTCACATTGATTTTGATGAAATAATAAGGTTCGGGAATTGGGTTTGTGTTCCTCCCATCCCAGAATTAAAGTAGGAAATACTGGATGAAGCTCATAGTTCTTCATTCTCTATTCACCCTGGAAGCACGAAGATGTATAGGGACCTGAAAGAGTACTTCTGGTGGGATGGCATGAAAAGAGATGTTGTTTAATATGTCTCTCGATGCTTGGTTTGTCAGCAAGTTAATGACGAGAGATAGAAATCTAAGTGGATGTTACAACCATTACCCATACCCGAATGGAAATGGGAAAACATCACTATAAGCTTTTTCACCGGACTTCCTAAAACATCCAAAGGAAATAATTCTATATGGGTTATAGTTGACCGTCTTACAAAGTCATCACACTTCATTGCTATTAGAGAAGATTTCTCTCTTGATCAGCTTTCCCGGATATATGTGAAGGAAGTGGTAAGATTTCATGGAGTACCACTTTCCATTATGTATGATCAGGATCTGAGGTTTGAGTTAATGTTTTGGCGAAGTCTTCAGCATTCTCTGGATACATAGTTGATTTTTAGCAGTGCTTATCATCCTCAGACAGATGGTCAGTCTAAGAGTACAATTCAAACTCAAGAAGATATGTTAAGAGATTTTTCTATGGATTTCCAAGGTGGTTGGGATCAACACCTACCTTTGGTGGAATTTTCATATAATAATAACTTTCACTCTAGTATTAATATGGATCCTTATGAAGCTCTCTATGGAAATAAATGTTGAACTCCAACTTGCTGGGATGAAGTTTGGGAAAGAAAGCTATTAGGACCTGATCTTGTTGATGAGATGGCAGAAAAGGTCATATCTATTCAACAACACATAAGAGCAGCTCAGATTCAACAAAAATAATATGCCAATAACCGAAGAAAATGCCTTGAGTTTGAAGTGGGTGATAAAGTGTTCTTATGAATATCTCCTTGGAAGAAAGTAATGAGATTTGGAAAGAAGGGCAAGCTGAGCCCTAGGTATATTGGTTCTATTGAAATACTGGATCGTGTTGGGAAGGTAGATTACCGATTGAATCTTCCACCGAATCTCTCTCAAGTTCACGATGTGTTCCACGTATCTCTCTTGAGAAAGTAAATTTCTGATCCTTCACATGTACTCATCTCATAAGTAGTACCGTTGGAGCAAGATCTTTCTTATGAAGAACAACTGATTGAGATTTTGTATCGTAGCGAAAAAGTCCTACGGAACAAGACCACTCGCTTGGTGAAAGTTTTATGGAAGAACCACCAATTAGAAGAAGCTACATGGTAACTTGAGGATATGATAAGGGAGAGGTATCCTCATCTGTTTGATACAAAGTGACAAATTTTGAGGGTGAAATTCATTTTAAGGGGGGTAGAATTTAACACCTGAGATTTTATGAGAAATATTTTGTTTTTATGTATTATGTTATACGTTATACCAAAGGAATCTTTCACTACACACAACACTATCTTGGCTTGCATTGTACACAAGAGAAACCTTCCTCGATAGGTTGCTTTGTACCCAATACCGAGTTTCAATAAACAATGATATGTTATCAAAATATTATATAAACTAGCCGTTATGAATAGTAATACCCAATTTTTGAAATTTTATAAATTTTATATTTTAAAATGGACTTCATTTTTGGATTCGGAATATCGAAATTAGCCTCGGGTGAATTTTTGGTGTTTTTCTGAAAACATTCAATTTTTGATGAATAGTGAAAACACTGGGTTACTATTTAAAAACCGACATTTTATTTAAATAATTATTTATTTTATTTAAAATTATTTTAGGTCAAAATTTATACTTAATACCTATATATGTTCAATGTAATTAATTGGAGTAATTTTATGATAATTTTAGATATATAAAAAAATTTATTGAACTTTTCACCATCTTTTACCCACCTCCTAAGAGAATTTGAAAATTTACATAAAACATTATTTTACCACTTCTGTGAGTGGAAATTCGAAATTATGAGAGACATGGTTAATATCAAGGAGTAAAATATGGTTCAATAAGATAAAAATAATTTTTGGTGAATAGTAACTTTTTACATTTTTCCCACGGTTAAAAGTAAATAGGGTAATTAAGGGTAAAAATGATATTATAATTACCAAAACACATTTCTGAATTATATTGGATAAGTTTAATTCGATCAAAAACAACCTTAGGAATAAAATATGACCATTTAGGGACACTTGGATTAGATTATGACATTTATTATTATTATTTTTATAGAAGAGTTAAAATAGTTAAAATCAAAGTTTAATAACTAAAAATTTTTTAATATAGGGTTATACATAAGATAATTTCAATGATAAATATTAAATAGAAAGATAAAAATATTTCCTACCTAAGCGCAGTTTATATATAATTTTAAAACATTAAATAATTTAATTTATTTATGACACAATGATGATGCAATAATTACCTTATAAATGAAATATTAACATAATTGATATTACGAATACGCAAATAAATGTAATTTTAGACTTTTTATAAATTAAAATAACTTTATAGGTTAATATGACATGTTAGTATTTATTTAATTAACTTTTTTTCGGACTAATCATGCTGTTATGATTTTCACAAAAATCAAGTACCAAATAGTGTCCAAATTGACATAAAATTGTTTTTAAAACAAATATTATATTATTAGTTGTTATTTTATTCCTAAAAATTTAAGGTTATTCCAAATAACTTAGACAAGGTTATATATATTAATAATAAACAACATGGGGTTCTTTTGGCTTGTTATAGTACATTTATTAACCATATAGTGTAAGAAAACAAGAAGACACGGTAAAAGTAAAATTATTTAACTTAGAGTTAAATCTAAATGATAAGGTTAAAATAGTAACCTAAAATTGTATAAATACTATTGGTTGAGATTATTTTGACCCATCCCCACCTTATATTCTAAATAAATCAATTTTGAGCAAATAAAAACCGAATTTGACTTTATAATAAAATAATATTTTAAGTATTTCGTAAGGTGCCCCTCTCCTCCCTTATAAAAGGGCACCTCCTCCCTCTCCTCCCCACACCAGTTTGAGCCTTCACACTTGTCCAAACCCTGCCATTTTCTCTTCTAAACTTCTATAGAAACATACTATAGGTCTTGGTCCTCTTCAAAGACCATCTTTAGTGCCCTAATATGAGGTTAAGAAGAGGCGCTTCAAAGAAGAGGTAATGTCTGTTACTGATTAATTCAAATTTATTTCTTCTTCTACTTACTCTTCTTTAGTTGTTCATTATAAAGTAATAACATCAGTATCACTCATATAATGATATGTTATTATAAATATGAAGCGACCCTATATCACCTTCTATCCATCCTACAGAAAACAAAATCATCGTGCGCGCGTATGTACGGAATTCCGTCTCCACGCCGTGGTGTAATATGTTTTCCACCACCACCTTACATGGATGGGTATACTGTTGTAAAGAAGAACTATATATGATTATTGTAATGTGATATTGATTCTGAAATAGTATACATACACTTAAATACAATTCCACGGTCATGGGAATGATATCATCGCTCGTGCGTACATACGGCCTACCGTCTCCACAATGTGATGCGACTTGTTCTACAAGATCCTCATTGAATAATGAATATATAAATGAATTGAATGAAAAAATATGATATATGTTACACTAATAACATTCTGTAAATTAGGTATCTAAATCCTAAAAAGAAGAATAAGAATTTATTCGACAAGACATGCATATAGACATAAAGCAATGAAGACCTAAATAACATGCAGCAATCAAATATTACTAATAAAAAGATGAGAATATAACCATGTATGATATCAAAACAATTAATATGATTCTGTAATAAGTCAATTACATTATTTAAATTATTATACTGGAGGTTCGGATACATACGAAGCATATCATACAAGGGAAAATATCACAATCTCATTTTTATCCGAGATTGTTTGTACTTTGGTATTTACTGGGGTGTATTTATCATCCAAATCCATGTGTCCTCAATATGTAATATTATTTATATCCTCCTACAATTGTTTAAATCCAATATTACTCATTGGTGAGTTTTAGTAAAATATATGAAAGGAATCTTTTGTCATTTTTCGTACATGGTACTTTTGACTTTTCCGGCCAAAGTATGAGAAAAATGTTTTTTTACTTAAACAGCATGAATGGATTTTTAGAACATTATTTCCATGAATCTTCCATTACAAATTTTGATGTTTATTTTTAATTGACTTATTTTAGTTTAAAAGTTTATGACATTTTAAGAAAGGAAATTTTTTTTTGAAGTACAACGAATATTTTCCTCAGGAATGGAGTTCAAGTGTTTTATCAAAACAATTTTCCATATAATATAATATAGGGTTCTATTTCTATCCCTATTCTTACATTGATTTGATTATGTTATGATGGAATTATTTTTATGCTGTAATTTTATCTTATATAAATTTTTTTATGATGGCATGATGTTTATAAATCCCATTTTAATTACATGGGTTATGCTATGATGTATGATTTATGATCTTGTGGAACAGATAAGAATGGTATCATTATGAGATGGGTGGGACCTATATCTCCCTTCAATGCATTGGGTAAATATTTATATCTTATGATATATACATGGCTGGAATGGCAGGTTAATCTGGTTCAGTTATATAGGACTGAAACAAGGAGTGAACTCGGTTCAGAAATGGGCTTTGTCCACTAGGATAGTCTTGGCAATGAGTATTGACTACTAAGAAATGATTCTATATGATTATGTGTGTATGAAAAAAAGTTTGATGTTATGATTTTTGGGATTACATTTCACTACCATTATTTATACCGTGTAATGATATTATTATCTCTTCTGCAGGTTAAGATTTTCAAAATGTTATGTTCTTATAAATATGATATGATTGATATTTCTTTTGTTTAACCTTACTGAGCATTTGAGCTCACCCTTTTGTATGTTTTTTTAACTAGGTCAGGAAGAAGGGTATTATGTAAGATATTCCAAAAGGGACTCTAGATATGATAAAATAAAAGGGATACAATGTAGATGATTTATCAACCAGTTGTTTATGTTTCCCAGTTTCTAAAGACATTATACCTATATGGCCCTTTCATGGTTTTGTTATATGTTTTAATAAGTATGATTCAATTCTGAAGTAATAAAAATGTATGTAAAGTATGGTTCATTATATATAGACTCATTATTTCCTCATTTACATCGGGTTTAAAGCTACCACACCATGTACTCACTTCCTCAGATCTTCCCTTTCATTCCACATCCCATCAGATGACATTAAACTGCATGAGTCCATATGTACTCAACGCATGACACTAAACTGTGGTTCTAACCTAAACAAGTTCAGGATGCCCTATGTTAATAATGGGATGTGTCAGTTCCCTCTCTAGAAAGGATTCTTCCTAACAGTGTTGATCTCTAACCACACTGTGCCCCAAGAACTACATTTGGATTGATTCCCATTCTCATGGGACACATATGAACCCCCAAACATCTTGTCTCCGAGTCTATCCTTAGGAACCATAATTCCCATTTCCCCTTCATTTTGCAGTCCCTTGACCTATGCACTTTTGGGAAACCACAAAATAGACACTTTAATCGGAACAAGTTCAGGATTCCCCATGATAACGATGAGAGGTGACAATTTCCTCATCAGAGAGGTCCTGTTCAGAAGTATGTTTAATCCCTAATTAGACTGATCTACCAACCTAATGTGTTTCTACCAAGATGGTGTAATTTCAAGTATTGGACTCCATTCAAACAACCCACACTCCATGCCTTGAGTTACCCTTATTCATACCCTCATCCACTCTCACGTCTAAAGGAACCCCCTAAGAGTATGGATGCTCTACCTATGGCTCGCCTACTATCCTGGGTCAATGTTCTGGAAGACTAATGGGTAGAATTTTGAGTCAGGACCCATGTTTTGATCATGGTCAACGTTCCGCCCTCATTTTTTATATCTATTTCAGGCTAACTTAATAAGTACACTGTGTTTTGAATATGTTGAACAATTATCCTTCATTTTCAAACCACCCCCATAGTGTTCCAGATTTTCGGTATCGTGATTCACATTTTCCACTCCCCTCTGTTCGGATTGATTCTATTGCCCCTGGTGTTACCCCGCTCATGCACCATAGCACGGTGCGAGAAGTAGGTCGGTTGTCCAGAGAGCCATTCTCTCAAGCTGTAACCCCTCTTTTTTGGATTATCTCAAATAGTGATCGATGTCCCATTCTGATCCCCTCATACCTTCCGTTATTTAACACTCTCGTACAAGAACTCCTATTATATCTTGTTTCCCGCACCGAGAATGGCTTACAAGGGCTTATAGATTTAGTTGACTATCTTCTCAATACTATCTAGATACAATGGACCCCAATGCATTCATTTTCCTCAGTCATTTTCTCATAACGTAGTCTGCCTCGTCCTCCTGGTCTTCTTTGAGCCCCGTTCATAAGGGTGGAATTTTTTGGCATTGGAAAACGCATGCCCAAAATTTTCCAAATTCTTCCATACATGAACCAAGATCATAGCCCATTTCTCAATCTTCTATTTGGTAGTTCGTAGGGCCATAGTGGTGTTACTGATTAGGATTTATGGAAATTCAAATTTGGGATGGAAAATTGGTTCGCGAAACCCATTCGCAAAGCCCCCTCCATGATCACGGAGCCCCGCTGCAAAGAAAGGAGTCGGCACGGCTCCATGAACCCCTTTGAGGTTCACGACCCGCCACTAAGAAAGGATGCAGGATGGATCCACGAATCACTTTGACATTCATAAACCCGTTGGGGAGCAAGCTCCGTCTTCACACCGAGCGAGCTCTACTTCGCGACACCCCTTTCCTATAAATACCCAGCTCACCCCCCTTAACCAGGGGGTCACTCGTCCACTTGGGCATCCAATCAACCATTTCGAGGAGCTCCGCTTTCCTTCACAAAGCGGATCCGTGAGTCCATGCTCTGTGAGTCCCTGCTCCATGATGAGCTTCCTTCGCGAAGCTTCTATACAAGTCTATGCTCCGCGAGTAGCTTCCTTTGAGAAGCTGCTCCGTGAGTCCATGCTCCATGATTACATGCTCCACGAGCACCTTTCCACTGCAAAGATGCTCCGTAAGACCGTGCACTGCAAGTATCTTCCTTCACGAGGCTGCTCTGCGAGTCCATGCTCCGCGAGCCCCATTCCTTTGAGAATATGTTCCGTGATACACCCAGCTCCATGAGCCCCTTTGATCCACGAAGCTACTTCGCAAAGACCTATCCTTTGTGAAGCTACTAACTTGATGCCCACTGGATGATATCGTGGGGGATGCACCACGCACCCCTACTTGGGGATAGTGTCGGGCTACTGTACCGGCCCTTCGTGTCGGACCCTTCATTACCCCCACTGACCCCCATGAAAATTAGAGAATCACACCACGAACTCTTCAGGCCTCGACTTCAGTGTTTTCCATTGCGCCTTATGCACACCCACCTTCCACCTATGGAATACCCTGATTTGATATAATCCTCTGCACACCATGAAACACCTTGAGTTGACATATTCCTCTTGGTTCTTTTTCCATGTCGTCAGTTGAGATTCTCATCATCAATTCCCTGAGTACCTTGGGTCAAACCATTCCTCAAGTAACTCATCCAAACTCTATCACCTGACTGTTGTGCCATGTTGAACTGGAAAGGGCCGCCCTAGCGTAAGTGCAAACACAAACCATTTCTAGGAACCTTATGCATAACAGTCCTCTCTATATGACTTTAAACTATAGTTCTCTCTATGTTCCAAACATAGGAAACCTCTTGCTCCAAAAAAAGAGATGCCTTATGATCCAATCACGAGAAGCCAACAATCCTTTCTACATGGCTATAAAATACAGTACACCTTATTATTCATTAATAGGATTCCTCTTGTTCCAAATGAGAGATGATATATGATCCAATCATAAGATGCCTAATGCCAAGACTACAGTGGAGTAATTTCAAGAGAGTTGGAATCTGTTCAAACATTCCATCACTAAACCTCATGTTTTGCGTGTCCTTCATTTAGATCTTCATCCACTTCCATTTCTAAAGGGACCCTCTAATGGCCTAGTCCCATGCCGCATCGGCTCACATATCGTCTTGGGCCAATGCCCCTGAAGGCTTTGAATGACACGTCGAGTCAGGTCATTTGTTTCGAACACAGTCAGTAATCGACCCTCATTTGTTGTCCCAATTTCAGGATAGCGCGATATGGATGCGGTGTTTCAAACATGGTCAATAACTATCCTTCAACTCCACACAACCCTCAATGCATTTCGAATGTTGTGCATGTGATTAACACTTTTCATCTCCCTTTGTTCGGACTGATTCCAATGCCCTTGTCATTATCCCTCTTTTGCACTATCTTAAAGGCGAAGGCCTCAACCCAATAGTGGGTTGGGATGACCTCATGGCCAGACATGGGGAAGACATTAGGGGTAGCTTCCTTGCATAAGGCCCATCCACCATTGTCACTCCATAGGGGCACCCGGGGAGCTTCCTTGCGTAAGGTCCATGCACCATTGTCGCTCCATAGAAGCACCCTGCCAGCTTCCTTGTGTAAGGCCCATCAACCGTTGTCGCTCCATACCGGCACCCGGGTATCTTCCTTGCATAATACCCATTCACCATTTTCGCTCTATAGCGGCACCCATGCCACTTTTTTGCGTAAGTCCCATTCACCATTGACGCACCATAGTGGCAGCCAAGAAGCTTCATCGCGTAAGCCCCATCCACCATTTCCACTCCATAGTGGCACCCGAACAACTTCCTTGCATAAGCCCTACTCACCATTGCCACTCCGTAGCAGCACGCATGCAACTTCCTTTCGTAAGGACCATCCACCATTGTCACTCCATAGCGGCACCCAAGAATCTTCCTTGCATAATACCAATTCACCATTGTCACTCCATAGAGACACCCATGAATCATCCTTACATAAGCCGCACTCACTATTTCCCCTCCATAGCGGCACCCGGGAAACATCCTTGCATAAGCCCCACTCATCATTGTCGCTCCATAGTGGTCCCTGGACAACTTCCTCATGTAAGCCCCATCAACAATTGTCACTACATAGTGGAACCAGGGAAGATTCCATGCTTAAACCCATGGTGCAATTGTCACTCCATTACAGCACCAGGGAAACCACCTTGGGGTACGCCCCTAGCCTTTCTTGCAGGAGGTAGCGCCGCTGCTCCTACTTTCATTTCTAATGCCCAAGTCCAGCAAAGGGTGTGATGGGGAACAATGATCCTCCTCTCTTTCATGTTGAATCCCTCTCCCACTGGGCATTGTCACCACTAGGCCTCCATCCTAGAGTAAGTCCCAACCTCTTCAGGCTGAAAACCACGCGTAAGCCCCTGTTTCCTCTTCGGGTCGCTAACCACACGTGGGACCCACTCCACTTAACACGGACACACCTTTTGGGATGTGATCGTTAGGTCTTTGTGAGAATGACTCATGTTGGCTAAGATCAAGAACTGACCATAATAAACACCAAGGGCAGCCTAGAATGTAAGCCCCACCCCATCCTGAAATACATGGCCATTGATCCTTGCAAAGCCAAGGTACTTAGGAAGCCTCTCTAAGGTTCAAGCCCAACACCCGGTCATTCCGCCCCCCTTCACATCGCTTCAACACACCCATCTTGAACTACATGGTCTTTGATCCTTGCCATGTCAAGGTACGTAGGAATCCTCCCTAAGGTTCAAGCCCACCACCCGTTGGTCATTCTGACCCCCTTCACTTCGGCTCACTGACACCTTGGGCAGCTTAGTGCATAAGCCCCACACCCATCCTGAACTATGTGGACTTTGATCCATGCCAAGGGAAGGCACGTAGGAATCCTCCCTATGGTTCAAGCCCAACACTCGGTCGTTCCGACCCATCTACACGTCATTTCACCACACCCCATTCCAAACTACGAGGACTTTGATCTGTGCCAAGGCATGGTATGTAGGAAAGACCCCCTAAGGTTCAAGCCCACCATTCATTGGTCGCTCCAACCCCCTTCATGTAGGTTCGCCAACACCTTGGGAAAACAAGAGTGTAAGCCCCTAACCACCTAAAATTTGAGGTCTTTGTTCCTTACTAGGGAAAGGTATGTAGAAAGATTCCACGAGGTTCTAGCCCACCATTCATTGGTCACTCCGACTCCCTTCACATCAGTTCACCAACACCTTGGGCTTCCTCAGTTCATAACCCCAAAATTCCCCCAATAACTTGGACTGTGTGGTCTTTGATCCTTTACATGGAAAGGTTTCGAGGAAGCCTCCATGAGGTCCAAGACCACCACCCCATTCCTTCAGACCATATTCACGTCAGTTCACCAACACCTTGTGCAGCCTAGAGTGTAAGTCTCACAGCCATACATAAACTACATGGACTTTGATCCTTGCCAAAGCGAGGTACGTAAGAAGCCTCCTTAAGGTTCATGCCCACCACCCATTGGTTCTGACACCCTTCACGTCGGTTCACCAAACATTATCCTGAACTACGCGATATTTGATCCTTTCCAAGGAAATGAATGTAGGAAGCCTCCCTGAGGTTCAATCCCCATACCTCATTGGTTCTGAACATCTTCACGTCGGTTCCCTCCCTATCCTTAACTATATGGTCATTGATCCTTTCCAAGACAACGTACGTAGGATGCCTACATGAGGTCCAAGACCACCACCCCGGTCATTCCGATCATCTTTACGTCGGTTCATCAACACCTTGGGCAGCCTAGAGTGTAAGCCCCACACCCATACCTGATCTATGTGGAATTTGATCATCCCCAAGGCGAGGTACGTAGGAAGCCTCACTAAGGTTCAAGCCCAATACCCATTGCTTCTGACCCCCCTCATGTCGGTTCAGCAAACTCCATCCTGAACTAACTGGTCTTTGATATTTACCAAGGCAAGTTACGTAGGAAGCCTTGCTAAGGTTCAAGCCCCACACCTAATTGGTTCTGACCTCATTCACGTCAGTTCCCACCCCATCTTATACAATGTCGTCTTTGATCCTTGCCAAGGTAAGGTACATATGAAGCCTCCCGGAGGTTCAAGCCCAACACCCAGTTTCTCCAACCCCCTTCAGGTAGTTTTACACCCGTCATGCATGACGTTAAACTATGGACATCAATCAGAGGTAAGTCGTTGTTCCCCCATTCAGTGGTAAGTTTTTGTCAACCTCATTTGGTGATAAGCCATTGAAGTCCTCAATCGACAGTAAGCCTTCGTCAAATGAACTACATGGACTTTGATTCCCTGCCACGAGGATACCTAGGAAGCCTCCATGAGGTTCAAGCCCAGCACCCATGTCTCATCTTGATCTATCCCTCGATCCCATGTGTTCTGGGAAGATCATTCCCCAACCCGGAGGTTCTACTTCCTCTGTGTCCCATCCATGCATCCATTCTCACAGGCCGCCTCCTCAGGTGTCTCATCATCCCGCCGAACTACGTGGACTTTGATTCCATTCCATGAGGATATGTAGGAAGTCTCTTCAAGGCTCAGGACCAATACTACATTCACCTTCATGAAGGTCCCATCTCATTCCCCCTCCAATAAATTAAACTCTCCATCATTCATCTTGGTTCTTACCCGGGACGCCACATCCCTGTGGGATCATGTCATCCACCTCCTCACTGCTTCTATGAGTACCCATGCTGCAATCCATGTGCAAGCCCCAACATGTAACTGGTTAGTTATCATTTGTGTAAACCTCGATTTATCACCCCTTCAAACTATGTGGGTTTTTATCCCTGATGTCTACACATGGTACGTAGGAAACCTCCATGAGGTTCAATCCTAGCCAATGGTAAACCTTGGTGACCCCCATTCTGGGGTGCACTCTCTCTGATCTGCCCTCTATGGTGTTAAGATCATCATTTACGGCGTGACATCTCCCCTTCATGGGACGCACCACCTCAGATCCTTCCTCATTGTGAATTCTGATCCATCCATCTTCCATGTGTCCCTCCTTGGGATGTACCAATCCAATATGTCTCTATGGGACGTTCTGATCACCTTCATTCTGTCTCCGCAAGACGTTAATCTTGCGTCCTACCTCGTGATAAAACTGAGATGGTTGAGGAAAACCTCAGAAGACACGTCATTGGGGTAACCATCTCTACTAGATGTTAAACTTGCATAATACCATGTGTTATGCAATGGAAGATGAGGAAAACCTCTGATAAATGCCTATAGAATATGATTCCCTACATTTGACGTGTGATGCCTCATGTTTTTTACTATTGAGATTCCCTCTTATGATGACGAATACAGGTTCCCCAATGTCCATGCATCCATAGATGCCCCAACATGCCTGATGTTGTCATCTACTTCAACCGAAGGTTGCTACCATGTCAATAATCCATGGAATGTCTTGATGAAAGTAGTGTAATTAACTGGTGTCCACAAAGATATGGCACCATGAATGAGATTCACGAACCACATATTAATCTTTAAGGGAGACTCAGACTAGGTAACGACCTCTAAGGAGGAATCCAGGGAAGGAAGAACCAACATCCCATCATCCTGTTTTGACCAAGGAGAAAATGTCCCTGAATAAGGAACAGATGTCTCCCACCCTTGGAATGTGGGAATGCGGGGAAATAGTTGTGCGTCCTCACAGACGGATGTGTGCGCCTCGATAAAAGCATCAGAAACAATGAGGTTATCTTATATTTTTATGTGAATATTCTAAATTTTGTGTATATTTACCCAATTCATTTATCAAGACCCTTTTATCATTCTCTTTTGGGGATATATAGGTTTTTAATTGATTCTAACACCCATACTTCACGATAGTCAAATCCGTTTTGAGTGAACTTCCCGAATTTTTACTCAATTTTAAGTGCACTATATATACTATTTTAATCCACATTTTTCATTATAAAATAAGACGTTTTTATTATTAAAACCATCTTGACTCACTTCTGGTTTTATTTAATGGAATTTTCCATTTTCTTTTTTAAAGGCTCTATAGTATTTTCCATAAAACTGCATAAAAAATGTTTTAATGATAAAATTTCATAAATACTTTTCTTACATGTTTTGAATTATAATTGACATAAATTAACATGGTATATGACTATTTTCCCTTATTAATTTATATGTATATTTTAGTTCCATTCATTCATGGACCCTTTTATGATACGCCCATTTTTTATGAATTATGACATGATTCTGGTACCCAACTCTTTTCATCAGAAACCCTTATGTCTTATGTAAGATTGACTATGTATGATTATTTATGTGGAAACAATATTCATCAAAAGTATGATGTGTGCACCTAGATAGCTCTCCAATGTATTGGGTAAAGTAGATTCTCTTGAGATGTTATGTTTAACTATCTTGGCGGTTAGCCTTGGATTGTGCTTCCATGTGAAACAGTCTTGGTGGTTAGTATGGGCTCATGCTAATGTCATGGTTTATATTTCTACCACATTATTAAGACTCCATTATTATAAGATTCCATGTTTATATGTTATGATTCCATTTGTTACATAGTTTTTTTATAACATCATGTCATGCTTTTTATCCTTTGTGTGAATGATTTGTTCGTATGGTTATTCCCTTACAGGGATACTTAGATCATTCCTCTGTTCACGTGTTCCATAGGGCACCCTATGAAAATGATTGAGATCAATGGAAGTTAGGAGCTCTATTTTAATATTAAATAAATAAATGTTTTATTTAGTTCCACATTTTCAGTTTTATGTACCTTTTCATCCAAGACACTAGACTTTACGATCCTTGGCTTATACTCTGATGTATAATTATGATTAAAATCAAGAAATGTTTTATTTAAAATTCTAGGGTCACAATAGTTTTTATTAGAGGATGGTATAGTTATTTTTGTATATTTGGAAAAGAGGACATTTATACTAACCTTAAGGATGAGACTAAGTATAAGAAAACAACCATAAATTTTGGAAAATATAGAGTAAGTGGTAGATCAAGAAAATACATCCCTTTGTGGATACATATAGGTAGAGGTTGATCTGGAATATATTAATCTATAGGTAAAACCCAAAAACACTCTTTTTAGATACAATCAAATGGGAACAGGTGCACGACCATTGGCCTTGCTACACTCTTGGTTTGACACTCCATGGGGACATGATTTAGTAATTTAATGAGCTTAGTAAAAATCATTATTAAGGGAGTAAAAATATAATCCCATAAGAATTTAACATAAAAAATAAATCAAGTATTACCAAGATTTAATCCAATTGAATAAAATGTTAAAATATAATTATGCTTTTTAATTTTATCCTCTTATGTTCAAGGTTTCCTTTTTTAGGCTTAGTAGATTAGTATTCAAGCCCTCTAATTGTATGTTATTTTTCATAGTTAATTGAGGGAAATATTAGATCATGTGCCAACAATCAATGTAATAGAAAATGTGATGATTTCCCAAAAAATATTCTTAATATTATGGGATCAGGTGCTAAAAACGACATACCATAACTTTCTCAGCTGGATCAAGTTATAAATAATAACTTGAATCATGTGGAACACCCTCCTCCTCCAAGAAAAGAGAATATTTTCGTTGAATCCTTATTATGGTAAAGGCCTCCTATGTTTAGTAGATCTTATTATCCCCTTCTCAAGTAATAGTTGATTAACTCCATTGAATAGATATTATTTATCTTAAAGTGCTCATAAGAAGACAAAGTCATACTGGTTGTCTATAATTTTGATGGGGAAGCTAATTAGTGGTGGATGGTAATCAAGAATACAAATACCTAGGAGGAAATTGATTCCATGGATTAGGAGGAATTCAAGATATTGTTTTCAATAAATATTTTTTAGTAACCCTCCATCTCAATATGGAAGGAGAGTTCCTCAAACTCATGTAGAAGAAAGATGAGTCAATTTGGGCATATGAAGCAAAATTTACAAGGCTTTAAAGGTACTCATCAGGGTTTTTCATGAACACCAAAATAGAATTGGATCACTTCATTAAGAGACTAAATGTGAGTCTAAAAAATAATTGGGGATTCAAGACATTTATAGTTATAAGAATATTTTTTTTGTTCCATCAATGTTAAACCGATGATTGCAAACTCTCAGTGGTATCATGTGACCAGTGATAGGAAGTGGAAAATATAATCGAATGTGGGTAGTCCCAAAAATAATTTCCATGATGGAATGAAACCAAATAACCCCACGTGTAAAAATTGTGGGAAGAAGCAACCTTGGAACTGTCTAATGGGAACCAATAATTACATTGAATGTGGAAAGTTGGGACATTTGGATAAAAAATACCGAAGAGATTTGAAAAATCCCACTACTATGGAAAAATAAATGAAGGTTCACATCAACACCCAGGCAGTAGTGCAGTGTTACATCTCCAAGGTTCATGGGAATTATTCAAACAACTTAACTAAGCCAAGGGTTGTTGGAGGAAATTAACAACAACCTATAAGGAACCAAGGAAGGGATTATTCTATCACTACAGTTGATATAGATCCACACAATGATGTGGTGACATGAATTCTAGTTATTCATTCATGAAAAGTGAATGTACTATTTGATTCGGGTTCTACACATTATTTCATATCTTTAAAGTTTAGTATCACTATTCAAACCCCACCTAAATATTTGGACGATAATTTATCTATGATAATAGAGAAGGGAGAAATTATTTCATCCATGGTTGAAAACTCCTCCCGGGTTAATGTTTTTGGATTGAACCACCCAAAAAATATCATTATACTTTCTTTAGTGGAGTTAGACATTGTCTTGGGCATAGATTGACTATATTTATAAAAAGTCAACTTCAAATTTCAGTAAATGGATATAACTCTTCACATACCAAAGAAGCCTCAAATTCTTTACTAGTGTAAGGAGGATGATGAATCTCCTTTAGAATTTTTTTTCTCAGGTGTGGATATTAATTCCTTATGAGAAATCATGTTAAGATAAAATGACTGAGACAAATAAGAGAATCATGCTTAAAGACATTCCCATACTGAAGGATTACAATTATGTATTCCCTGAAGAGATGTTTGGTCTTCCTCCAGATCGATAGGTTGAGTTCTCAACGGAACTTATTCCTGGATCTATGACTATATCAATGACACATTATAGAATAGGAACTATAGAGATGAATGAGATGATGAGGAAGCTATAGGAGAATCTATAGAAGGGTTTTATACACCTCAGTGGTTCACCATGGGGTGAACGAATCTTTTTTTTTCTAGAAGAAGAATGAATCAATTATCATATACATTGATTATCGTGATATCAATAAAATCACGATAAAGAACAGGTATCCCCTGCCACAGATAGATGAATTGTTCGATCAGCTTCGTGGGAAAGGTTATTTATCTAAGGTAGACCTTCGGTTGGTATATCACTAATTAACGGTGAGGCATTAAGATATTCCCAGGACTTACCTTCTAATATGGTATGGACACTTTGAGTTTATAGTGATTCCCTTCAAAATCACTAATGTTCTGGGAATTCTCATGGATATAATGGAAAATGTCTTTAGATATTACCTCGAAAAATTTGTGGTACACTTTATTGATGATATTATTATATAATCCAAGAGAAATGTGGAACATAAAGAGCATTTGAATACTGTGTTAAATACTATGAAAATGGGAAGATGTATAAAAAGTACAGTAACTGTGAGTTTTGGATTGAGGAAGTATCATTTTGGGGAATGTTATCACTAAAAATGGGATATCTGTGGACCCTTCTAAGACAAAGGCGATTGATGGTTGGCCCATGGAAATATCTATAAAAAATATCCACAAATTTCGAGGTCTTTATTGTTATTACCAATGATTTTCGAATAACGTTTTCAGATTTTCAAAGCCAATAAAAAAGCTGACACGGAAGGGGGTAAGGCTTTTCTGAATTCAGGAATGGAAAGACCGGTTGATGGTGTTGAAAAAGAGGCTAACCACTGCACCATTACTCACACTCCAAATAAATAGAGAACTCTTTGTGGTGTACCATGATTATTCAAATAAGGGATTAGGATGTGTGATGACGTAAAATGATAAAGTGATAGCCTATGCCCTAAGGAAGATGAAAATCCATTATAAAAACTATCCTACGCATGATCTAGAGTTGTCTGTTGTGATCTTTGTGTTAAAAATCTGGTGGCATTATCTCTATGGGTAGAAGTGTGAGATATATACTGATCACAAGAGTCTCAAATATAAATTCACTCAAAAAAAGCTTAATATGCCCCAAAAATATGGATAGATATAATCATGGATTATGCCTACTCAATCCACTACCATCCTGGTAAGGAAAATAAGGTGGCAAATGATATGAGTAGAAAGGATCATGCATCATTATAAATGATGAGAGATGAAAATGATACAATATTATTATATATATTAAGGATGGAAATGGGAATCACTAAGGGAGGAACATCATCAATCCTTTCTCAAATTATTTCTCAGCTATCCCTCGTAGAGAAAATAAGGGATCCTCCAAGAAAAGATGTGGAAATTCAGAAATGGGTGGAAGCAGTTAGAAATAGAAAATACTTAGTGTTCAGGATTTATGAGGAAGGATTTGTAATATTTGGGTCATGATTATGTGTACCATATAACGCTGAGATATAGAAGAGGCTTCTGAATGACACACATAGCTCAACCTTCTCTATCCACCAAGGGAGAACAAAGATGTATTGAGATCTCTGTGAGAACATTTTGTGGGAAAATACAAATAAAGATATTGTTGAATATACATCAAGGTGACTAGTATTTTTACAAGTAAAGGATGAAATAAAAAAGTCTAAGGGGATCATGCAACAACTAAACATACAAACATGGATATGGGAGAACATCACCATGGACTTTGCAACTGTAGTTCCATGGAAATCCATAGAAAACAATGCTATATGGGTCATTGTGGATCATCTTTCAAAGACAACTCACTTTATCCAAATTCGAGAGGACTTCTCATTGGATCAACTGTCAAGTATATATATCAAAGAGATGGTAAGGATTTATGGTTAATGACTATCTATTGTATCCGATCGAGATCTTAGATTCACCTCAATGTTCATAAAAATTCTCCAAAATGCTCTATGCACTGAATTGAAGTACTGTGCGAACCATCATCCTCAAACTGATGTCCAATATGAGTGGACTATTCAGACATTGGAAGCTATTTTGAGATCATGTTCTATGGAATTCAAATGAGGATGGGACCAATATCTTCCACTGGTTGAATTTTTTTACAAAAACTGTCTCCACTTGAGCATCTGAATGGTTCCATACTAAGCCCTTTATGGGAGAAGGTGAAGAACACCAGCGTGTCAGGATGAAGTCGATGAGCATAAGATTTTAGGACCTAAAATGGTTGAAGCAATGGTGAATTAGGAAAAACCCATTCAACAACACATCAAGGTATCCCAAAGTCGACCAAAAAGTTATGAATAAAATCATCAATGAGGCCCTAAGTTCAATGTTGGAGACATGGTATTTCTCCACATATCTCCATAGAACAATGTCATGATATTTGGGAAGAAAGAAATGATATGTCCCAGGTACATTCTCCCCTTCAAGATCTGTGATCGAGTTGGAGTTGAGGCCTATAGACTAGGACTTCCACCTACCATGTCCAACTTACACGATGTCTTTCATATATCCTTCTTAAGGAAGTACATTCCAAACCATCCATATGCACTCTCTCTGAAGGTGGTATAGTTAGATAGTGATCTTTCATATGAGGAGCAGCCAGCGAAGTTCTTGGATTATAGAGATAATGTATTACGTAACAAGACAACTCACATAGTCAAATTATTGTGGCTGAACCATAAGTACGTAGAGGCAACAAGGGAAGTAGAGGAAGAAATGATAGAAATTTTCTCGCACCAGTTTTTGGATTAAAAGGTAAAACGAAATTTCAAGGGAGAAATTTAATAATGGGGTAATAATTTAATGTCCTAATTTTCTATCAATGGAAAGCACCATCTTATAATTATTCCATATAATCACATGAAATTACAACACAATGAACTAATAAGTACTATGTGAACATTAAACATAATATTTTCATTTCCGTTGTTTGAATTTCAAAAATATAACACACACGACTGTGATCAGTAAGATGTTTGGAGTCCAATAGAGCAAACATAATTTTTTGGTGTATAGTAACCTACCCTTATGAATAGTAACTTAGCCTTGGGAATAATAATACAACCCTTATGAATAGTAAATCGACCAAAAGAATAGTAACCGCACCCATGAATGTATAAATAAATTTTATGTATCTTATAAGTGATTATATGACCATAGTAAAAGTATTGGTATTTTTATAAGTCATAAATATATAATGAAAGTTAAATAATTAATGTAATTAATTTTTTTTCCAAATAGGTATTCATAAATTTAAAATTTTACGACTTCTGGTTTTCACCTAATTTTATAACACCTTAATTAATTTTTGAAATCTTTATAAAATCAGTTATAGTTTTAAAATCGGTATTTTTCATGTATATTATGATTTTAATTAAAAAATTAATTTATAATATTATTTTTGAAAAATAGATTTTGTTTTTGGATTTTACACCTCAAAAAATGTTGGGGTTGAATTTTTGGGTTTTTTCTTACATAAGATCTTACCTAGACCCTACCCCACATCTATCATCCCTTGGATTGATAGAAAGACCAAAACCTCTTCCCTAAAGAGGCTCCCGAATGAGATAAACTCACAAATTATATTCCTCTTTCTGATTTATTTATTTTCTTTCAAGTTCTTTTCTTTTCATTCTTTATTTACTCACCTCCATTACCCCAAATTATATGATAAATCTAGTAAAATACATGTACAGGAAATATATTATTCCAATGTTATAGTTTATCATAATATCTCATTCCCCCTCCTTTTATACTATAAATGAAAACATCGTCCGAGATGTGTTGATTTAACACATTCAAGGATGAAGAGTTTCCAATATGAATTACTATCTTCTAGATAGGTCATAAAACCATTTTAATGGTCGAATAGATCATAATATATGTATTTTATCTTATGTGATGTTTTGGAATCCTTTTTCACACATGATGTAGGATAATAATACAAAACAAGTTAATTATGAGCAAAATCGCTAAATTAATCCAAGATTCTATCATTAATGTTTTGTATAATGATTCACCTTCACTCAAAATAAAAAAAATGAATTATATAACCATTAAATATAATGGATGTTCAATAATGACAAAAAAATCAATTCTAGACAACCATTCTCATCATACATGTTTATTTGAACATGAATATAAGTGAACTGATCTTTAAAACTTAGGAAGAAAACACTCCCAAAAATGAAATTGAAACTCATAACCAATAAAAAATGTTATTGATGAACTCAAAATTGTTATAATAAATAAATTACATGTAAAATAGGTTCTTTATTTATCAATTAATTAACCTAATTTTATTATTTAGGACATTAATATTAATTGGATAACACCATCAGAATTAAGGTATGGGATCCTCTATATTTCACTTTTATTCCAGAATGTACTCTATGTTATTCCCTTTTATGTGTAATACCTAATAATGGGGTATTATTTCACTACTCCACCATACAGCCTTCATGATGTATAAGTTATGAGAAACCCCATTCTCTCTCATTAATCCCTCTTTTGTACACCAGACACCATGCATATAATCCATAAGGGATTCTACCCAAAACTCCTTTGTCCCTTCAGGTTTCCTAATCTTCCTTTTACCAAAATGAAGTTATCATAACTTTTTATGTTCATATTCTAAATGTTTTTTCTATGCACCAAATTCATTTATCATGACCCTTTAATCATTCTCTTTCTATGATATATATGTTTTAATGTGATTCCTTTCTCAATACATCTCGTCAAGTAAACCTGTTTTGAGGGAACTTCTGGAATTCTTACCAAAATTTCAAGTGCACTCTATATTCAGTTTTAATTCACTTTTGACTTTATAAAATCGGTGTTTTTTATTATGATATCATTATTGGTTCACTTATGGTTTTATATAAAGGATTTTTCTCTTTTTTAAAGGCTCTATAGTATTTTCCATAAAGCCACACAAAATTTTTTTAATGATAAAATTTATTAAATTTTTTTCTTACATGTTTTAACTTATACATAACATCACTTACCATGGTACATGACTATTTTACCTCAATAATGTACATTTATATTGTAGTTCCTTTCTTTCATTAACATTTTTATGATACACCCATTTTTTATGCTTTATGACATGATCGTGGTACCCAATTCATTCCATGGGTAACCCTTATGTTTAAGTAAGATTGATTATGTCTGATTCTTTGTGTGGAAAACATATTCATGAAATGTTGACATGGGTATAGCCAAAAAAATTTCCAATGTATTGGGTAAAGTTGAGTCTCATGAGACGTTATGTGTGATGGTCTTGGCTGTTAACCTTGAAGGGTTCTATAATGTGAGATGGTCTTGGCGGTTAGCCTTGGCTTGTGCTACTATGTGAAATGGTCATGGAATATAGCCTTGAATCATTATAAAGCAATGTTCTATATTTCTTACACACTATTATTACTCCATGATTATATGATTCCATGTTTATATTTTATGATTCCTTATTTTACATGCCTTTTTTTATCATCATGCCATGCCTTATATCCCATGTGATAATGCTTTTTTCTTATAGTTATTCCCTTACAGGGAAATTTAGCGCATTATTTTATTAATGTGTTTCCAATGGTACCCTTTGCAGATGTTCGAGCTCAATTAATGTTAGGAGATATATTTAATGATTAAATAAATAAATGTTTTATTTAGTTCCCTATTTTCAGTTTTATGTAACTGGTCTTCCAAGACACTCTACATTACGATCCATGGCTTGTACACTGATGTATAATTGTTCTTAAAATAATTTAATGTAATATATAAAAGGTTAGGGTCACTAAAGTAGGTATTAGAGGTTGGTCTAGTTATTTTTGGAGATTAGGAATAGAGAACATCAGTAAGAACCTTAAGGATGAGACTAATTATACAAAAACATCCCCTAAATTTTGGTTAGTATATAGTAAGTGGGTTATCATGAAAATACATCCATTTTTGGATACAAATAGGTAGAGGTGGAAATGTAATACATGTATCTAAGTGTAAAACCCAAAAACCATGCTTTGAACTGGACTCGAATGAAACAGGTGCACGATAGCGGGCCTTTCTTCACTCCTGGTTTGACACTCTTGGGGGATATTCTTTGTTAAATTCATGATCATAGTTTAAACCATTAATAAAGAAATAAAAAAAGAATCAAATAAGAATATATTTAAAAAAATTGATCAAGGATAACCAAGATTTAATCCTAGGGAATCACAATTTAGGAAATAATCTTCCTTTATATGTTTATCCTCTTATGTTCAAAGATTCTTTTTTATTATAAATAGTTATGTACTAAATACCTATAATTTTATGTTATTTTTCTTAGTTAAGGTATATAAATAGGATAAAATGTTATAATAATCAATGTAATAGGAAATGTGATGATTTCCCTAATGATATGCCTAGTATGATAGGAACGGGTGCTCAAAACATCATGATAGTACTTGCTCAACGGGCTCAAGTTATGAATAATAACGTGAATCTTGTGGAACACCCTACTCCACCCAGGAAAGAGTATGTTTCCATTGAATCATTCATGCAGCAAATGCCTCCCTTGTTTAAAGGATCTTCAGATCCCCTCTTAACATTACAGTGGATTAACTCAATTGAAATTATATTCTATGTCATGCAGTGCTCAGAAGAAGAGAATTCCATACTGAGTGTCTATAATTTTGATGGGGATGTTGATCAGTGATGTAAACTAATCGAGAATATAAATACCCAAGATTGAATTGATTCCATGGATTATGAGGAATTCAAGGGAATGTTTTTCAATAAATATTTTCCCTAAACCCTCTATATCATGTTTTAAATAGACTTCCTCATACTCAAGCAGAAAGAAGATGATTCAATCGGGGTGTATAAAGAAAAATTTACAAGTCTGACAAGGTACACCTGTGGATTTTTCATGAACATTGAAAGCAAGATGGATTTATTATTTTGTGGACTAAAGCTGAGTCAACAAAAAGAGTTGATAGATTGAGACTTTGACAATTGGGAGGTTATTTTCCATTGTGCCCTCAATGATGAAATGGGGATAAGAGATTCTCAGTGGTATTATATAACCAGTGACAGGAAGTGGAAAATTTAATCTATTGTGGGATGTCCTGTAGATAAATTCCCTGATAGAATTAATCCAGATCATGCCATGTGTAAATATTTTCGGAATAATCATATAATGAATTGTCAAAAGGGAACCACTAATTACATAAAATGTGGAAAGTTGGGAAATATTTCTAAAAACTACTGAAGTGATATGAAAAATAGCACAATTGTGATAAAAGAAATAAAGGTTTAGATTAACACCAAGCCTGTAGTGATGTGTTACAAATGCAAGGAACATGGTATGTAATGACCCAGAAATTTCAAGGAAATTTTTTTTCTTAATTTTATTTGGAATTTTACAAGAACGCAGTTTCTGAAGGCACCTGATTCCAAGGCCCGGTGTGCCCGGAATCATTTTCCGATGTTTGGCTCGGGTACGTTCAGTGAACGGACAAGCGGGTTTTTCTAACTTTTGAACCGGTGCCTGGAATCGAATTCCGAGGGCATCGATGGAATCGCAGTGCTGGTTTTTGCTTAGAAATGCCTCTTTCGGAGTTGCGTTTGCTCGATTGTGGTTTTTAATTTTCAGGCTTAAAGTTAAGAAATAAAATAATTGTACAACAAACTTTATTTTATTTCACTTAAGCCACTTGGAAGCCACTTAAAGTCACTTAAAAGCGGCTTAAGATGAGTTGATCCAGATCAGATGCTATCCAGAAATATCCTACCCTCTTGGTAGGATATTTTTGAGGTGGGACCCGCACGATCCCCACCGTTTCTTTTCCGCTAAGTAACGCACCCGCGAAAACCCGTCATTATGAAAGTCAACTGACGCGTTTTCTTAATTTCTTAACGCACCATTTAATTGGGCAGTTTTGTTCATAAATTAAATGGGCAGTTTCTTTCATTTATTTAATTCTATGAATTAATGGATCATTACTTACCTCTTATTCGTTTGTTGGCGTAATAATAAAATAAGACCAACACCATCTATTGGAGGATTACACGTTGAGAGGTTTTGACAGAAGTTCTTGTGCCTTCACCCTTCTTCACAAAAAACAAGAAGAACGCGAAGAATGTGAGGAACGCCGGCCTCCGACGAAGAACGCCGAACCCGCGGAAATCGACGACGCGACGCCATGTGCCGCGACGCCGATGTTTCCTCCTCCGCGACGTTCTGTTGCGACGTTCCTTCTTCCGCAACAAAATCTTTGAATCATCTGTTTGAGGTAAGAGTTTCGGGTTTCTTTTAAAACTTCTTTATGGTTTATAGCAACACACAGATTTAATTATTTATAATTAAATCTGTTGTTTCTTGGTCCTCGAAGTTCGTCGACGCGGCGCCGGATACCACGACGATCTCCTCCTTCCGCGACGAACCCCTCCTTCCGTGACGATCAGATCCGCGAAGAACCTGCGGGCGACGACTTGACTAGGTAGGGATTTTATTTTGGAAATGCCCTTATTCCCGTGAACGTTTCATTAAAATTTAAGAACTGGATTCAAATGAACAATTTTAAATTATTAAAATTGTTGTTTCATGTGTGGAATTATTTCTCCCGTTGTTTTTTTATCTAACGCGGAGGGTGCGGGCCAAACGAACACAGCCCGACAACCCTCCGCCGTTCTTCGTGGTTGTGCGGATTTGGCGGGCGATGACAAAACGTGACGCAAGGGAAATTTGTTGATCCCGCAGTGAAGAACGGAACTCGGGAGGAACAACGGCGCAGACGGGAAGGAAAACGGACCACCGGAGCGACTCTGGGGGACCGCAGAAGCGGCCGGCGGCGGCCAGCGGACCCGCGGCCGCGTGGGTCCAGCTCGCCGCACGGGACGCGGCGACATGCCGCGTCCGTTCAATCAGCGTGGACCTTCGAGGGACGCGGCACCTCCAGACCGCGGGGGCAGCGCCCCGCGGCGCTCGGCCCCACGGCCGCTCGGCCGAACCGAGCCAGGCCGGTCCGACCGGCCGGGCCACGCCCTGGCCGGACCGGACCGAGTCGGCCCGGGCCCGGACCCCCCGTCTTCGGACCATTTTTGGTCAAATGCCTGTAACTTGAGCAACGAGCCTCCAAACGACTCACCGTCAGTGGCAACGCAATCCTTGGATCAAGAAGGTCCTTTTGGTATATCACACTCATGGTTTCGGAATACTTTGAGTTCGACCGGGTTGGTTCGTACACGAAACCAACCGGGCCTTCAGAGCAGAAACACTCATATCTTGAGCTACGAACGTCCGATTGACGTGTCGTCGACTTTGTTAAATTCCTCTAAGTGAGACGGATCTTTTCGCATACTCCGACCGAGGTTTGGATGCAGGTGGAGTACGGTCGGGTTGGTTTTGCCTTAAAAACCAACCAGGCCCCTCGGACGAAAAAGCCAATAACTCTCAGACCGGGCGTCCGATTGACGTGCCGTCTGCGACGTTGAGTTCCTGTTGACGATACGGAACTTTTGGATACATCAACCTCAGATTTATGTCAGTTGATGTATCAGCCTCTCGGCTCGTAGAGCGCACCCTCCTGAACAAGCTTGCTGTGTGCGGGAACCCTAGAGCTGGCTACGACTTCGACGACGACGACTGTGCAAAGATCCTCAGTGGAATGTGACAATGAAGACAACTGGTCGTGTATCCTATGTGGGTCCTAGCCGTGCTGGTCTTGTATCCTATGTGGGTCCCAGCTTATATGATTCAATACTGGTCTTGTATCCTATGTGGGTCCCAGTATAGATGAATCAATGAAGACAGCTGGTCTTGTATCCTATGTGGATCCTAGCTGTGTTGGTCTTGTATCCTATGTGGGTCCCAACATAGATGATTCGATACTGGTCTTGTATCCTATGTGGGCCCCAGTATAGATGAATCATTGAAGACAGTTGGTCTTGTATCCTATGTGGGTCCTAGTTGTGCTGGTCTTTTATCCTATGTGGGTCCCAGCATTGATGATTCAGTGCTGGTCTTGTATCCTATGTGGGTCCCAGCATAAACGAAACAATGAAGACGGCTAGTCTTGTATCCTATGTGGGTCCCAGCTTAGATGATTCAGTATCTATGTCTGATCATCTCTTTCACCTTTTCGACGATGTATACCTGTGTGAGCTTAATCCTGTGTTACTCTCCTTTGTGGATTGTGCTGAACTATCCTGTGTGGATTTACTATTTACTCTCCTCTGTGGATTGTATTGTGCTATCCTGTGTGGATTCCGTTTTTCTATCCTTTGTGGATTGCGTCATGCTATCCTGTGTGGATTTACGTTTTGCTCTCCTTTGTGGAGTGTGTTTTGCTATCCTGTGTGGATTTACGTTTTGCTCTCCATTGTGGATTGTGTTGTGCTATCCTGTGTGGATTTACGTTTGCTTTCCTGTATGGACTGGGTTGTGCTTGGGCTCAGATGTTGGAGCCGAACAGTGATTGATGACTTAGGTATATGTATGGTCGTATACCTAAGCAGTGTCGGTTGTTACTTCGTGATTGTATCTTTCCGTTGTGGTTTATCCTTTGTGGATTTCTGGAGACCTTCAGGGGTCTCAGGGTCCCTACTGAGTAGCTTATACTCACCCCTGCACGGGCTATGCCCGAACTACGTTGTGTTGGTTGCAGACGACGGACAACGTTGATTATGGTTGAGGCTTGCAGAGCAGAACGGTACCTGGAGGTGGACCACTGGGCGAGACGTACTCAGAGCAGACGGCGGGACCAGAGGAGTAGTGGAGCTATCTGTACCCACCCTTCAGGTGGGATTTCCAGAGGACATCCCGACTCTGCGGCTTTTCTTTTCAGTTACTATTTTCCCCTTTCAGTTGTACTTTACAGTTGGGCTTGTATTTCCGACCCCCTTTACTTTCAGCACAGCTTGTTACAGTTTTTACTTAGTGGTTACTTTTCCGCTTGCTACTCTGTGGTGTTTGTTTACTTATCAAAGGCAATGCCTTCCCTTTTTTTTGGATTTACGCTTTGGTGCTAGTCGCCAGCCCCTGGCCTATGGAAGGCGGGCTTGGGGTAGTCACGGCACAGGCCCCGAGGATGGGTCGTGACAAATTGGTATCAGAGGGGTTCAGTTCTACCGCAGACTCTAATCTTTCTTCTATGTGAAGCAATAGTGTTTAGCGTATTGGGTGTGGTTATTAGTCCAGGGAGTCCAGTGTTGGTGCGGCGGCCGACGTATCCGTAAACCAGGACCCTGACTTCTGATTTCCGACTTAATGCACGAAAACATTGATTGCATGGGTGTTTCAAGTTTTCTTTGTGATTACTTGTGTCAGCTCACCAGGTATATTGTTCTGACCGTGGCGCACTTGTTTCCTTTTCAGGATGGCCCCACGACGGAAGCCAGCTATGGTTCCGAGAGTAGAGCGTGACGACAGCCCGCCGAGCGACGATGCCTCAGTACGGGGCCCGTTGACAGTAGAGGCACCGACGGTACCTCTACCCACCGAGCCACCGAAGCTTCCAACACCAGCCATTAACGATGTACGTCGCCTCAGTGCACTGCATGAGTTTCAGCGTCAGCGACCGCCCAGGTTCCGGAGGGAGACAGACCCCCAGGCAGCTGAGGACTGGCTGGAGGTAGTCGTACGAGTTTTCAGGCTAGTGAGGACACCAGCAGACCTCATGGTGATCCTCGCAGCGAGCCTACTGCACGCAGTAGCGGGCCGATGGTGGAGCTTGATGCTCCAGGTGCACGACGAGACATCTCTTCGCTGGACAGACTTTGAGAGAGTCTTCCTCTCCGAGTTCGTCCCAGCCACCCTCCGTGCGGTGCGCATACAGGAGCGTCTTCAGCTGCGGCAGGGCAGCATGACAGTGGCCCAGTACTCGGCAAGATTTACTGATCTCTCACGCTACTCCACAGATATGGTACGGGACCCGTTCTTCCGGGACTGGACCATCGAGCAGGGTCTGAGGCATGAGATCAGGGCTTCGATGATCTCCCTCAATATTCCGACGCAGGCAGAGGTGTCGGAGAGAGCCATTCTAGTAGAGAGTTTTCTCTCCGAGCAGGCTCCAATGACAGGGCCCTCCGTAGGACGGCCCGTAGCAGGGTCTTCTGCAGCTGGCAGTAGACAGGTGACGCAGAGGTTCAAACGGGCCAGACCATCAGATGGGCAGTCTCATGATTAAGATTTGGTTGTGCGAGGCACCCGAAGGAGAGCCAGCTACACGAGGGGAAAGCATTGCTACGCATGCAGCGAGTGAGGTCACATGGCTCGAAACTGCCCGACTCGTCTTACAGATGAGAAGCCGGTGGTAGAGGGACCTCCCAGATAGAGGTTCGGCCACAGTGGTCCGCAGGGTGCAGGCGGACGAGGCAGAGGAGCTGGCTGAGTAGCCGATGGTGGGAGACACTTCGAGGTGTTTCCACCACCTCCACCGGGAGGTCCACCCCGACCGCAGGGAGTTGGTGGACATGGGAGAGCTCAGCTTTAGGCAGCTGATGCCTTCGATCATGGAGCTCTGGGAGGAAATGGACAGGAGCAGAACTAGTGGATACATCCTTTGTACTTCTAGTTCCTTTTTGCTATTGTGTAGCGTCTTTGTATCATGAGCTGCAATAATAAAAGACGCATACCTTTGTGATATTTTCATTCCTGTCCTCTTTTGTGTTGTTACTAAGAGGTTCCAGTTTAGACTGTTGACTTGACCCTCACTTGTGGGACATCTACTGGAGGAGACCCAGTTAACACACACTGATGCCGACGGTGTGACTCAACCCTTGGAGGCGAGAGTAACTGTTGGATCTCTTGGTAGTAGCGTCGAGGACATACAACTTCATCCTTGGTATGGATTAGTATCATCCATGTCGGGATTTTCTGTATTAGGAAAATAAAGTGGTTCATCGAGGGGATGAGACCAGATTTCTCTTATCGGCAAAGAAGAAATCACAGCAGCTCTTGTAGGACCATAGAAGGTCCAGGTCATCCAGGAGCGGATGCGGATAGCTCAGAGCTGGCAGAAGTCTTTTGTTGACAGGAGGCAGAGGCCACTTGAGTTCGAGGATGGCGATCACGTCTTCTTGCGTGTCTCACCTCGCCGTGGATTACGAAGATTTGGCCAAGGCAGAAAGTTGTCTCCACGCTTCATCGGACCCTTCCAGGTCCTCCGCAGGATTGGTGAGGTGGCTTATCACCTAGCTCTACCACCTTAGTTGCTCCGGGTGCACGATGTCTTCCACGTTTCTCAGAATAGGAGATACGTGCATGACCCGATGCAAATATTTGACCATGGAGAGCTGGTCTTTGATGGTGGGACGACTTTTGCGGATGTCCCAGTGGAGATCGAGGATCGATAGGAGCGGGTCCTACGTGGATGATCGATTCCTCTAGTGCGCTTCAGATAGCTGCACGGGAACCTCCAGGAGAGAACTTTGGAGCGGGAGGCTCAGTTGTGTGCTCAGTACCGCCTTTGTATCCCTAAGTTTGTGGTGAAGCCTTACGGGGACGTAAAGCCCTGTGGTGGGAGTAATGTAAAGACCCAGAAATTTCAAGGAAATTTTTGTTTCTTAATTTTCTTTTGAATTTTACAAGAACGCAGTTTCTGACGGCACCTGATTCTGAGGCCCGGTGTGCCCGGAATCATTTTCCAAAGTTTGGCTCTGGTACGTTCAATGAACGGACGAACGAGTTTTTCTAACTTTTGAATCGGTGCCTGGAATCGAATTCTGAGGGCACCGATGGAATCGCAGCGCCGGTTTTTGCATAGAAACGCCTATTCCGGAGTTGCGTTTGCTCGGTTGTGGTTTTTAATTTTCGGGCTTAAATGAAAGAAATAAAATAATTGTACAACAAACATTATTTTATTTCACTTAAGCCACTTGGAAGCCACTTAAAGTCACTTAAAAGTGGCTTAAGCTGAGTTGATCCAGATCGGAAGCTATCCAGAAATATCCTACCCTCTTGGTAGGATATTTGTGAGGTGGGAACCGCACGAGCCCCACCGTTTCTTTTCCGCTAAGTAACGCACCCACGAAAACCCATCATTATAAAAGTCAACTGACTCGTTTTCTTAATTTCTTAACGCACCATTTAATTGGGAAGTTTTGTTTGTAAATTAAATGGGAAGTTTCTTTCGTTAATTTAATTCTACTAATTAATGGGTCGTTACTTACCTCTTATTCGTTTGTTGGCGTAATAATAAAATAAGACCAACACCGTCTTTTGGAGGATTACACGTTGAGAGGTTTGTATATAAGTTCTTGTGCCTTCACCTTTCTTCATGAAGCACGCGAAGAACGCAAAGAACACGAAGAACGCCGGCCTCCGACGAAGAACGCCGAACCCGCGGAAATCGACGACGCAGCGCCATGTGCCGCGACGCCGATGTTTCCTCCTTCGCGACGTTCTGCTGCGATGTTCCTTCTTCCACAACGAAATATTCAAATCATCTGTTTGAGGTAAGAGTTTCAGGTTTCTTTTAAAACTTCTTTGTGGTTTATAGCAACACAGAGATTTAATTATTTATAATTAAATCTGTTGTTTCTTGGTCCTCGGAGTTCGTCGATGCGGCGCCGGATACCGCGACGATCTCCTCCTTCCGCAAAGAACCCCTCCTTCTGTGATGATCAGATCCGCGAAGAACCCGCGGGCGACGACTTGATGAGGTAGGGATTTTATTTTGGAAATGCCCTTATTCCCGTGAAGGATTATTTAAAATTTAAGAACCGGATTCAAATGAAAAATTTTAATTTATTAAAATTGTTGTTTCATGTGTGGAATTATTTCTCCCATTGTTTTTTTATCTAACACGGAGGGTGCGAGCCAAACGAACACAGCCCAAGAACCCTCCGTCGTTCTTCGTGGTTGTGCGGATTTGGCGGGCGACGACAAAACGTGACGCAAGGGGAATTTTCTGATCCCGTAGTGAAGAACAGAACCCGGGAGGAACAACGGCACAGACAGGAAGGAAAACGGACCACCGGAGCGACTCCGGTGGCCCGCGGAAGCGGCCGACGGTGGCCAGTGGACCCGCGGCCACGCGGGTCCAGCTCGCCGCACGGGACGCGGTGACATGCCACGTTCGTTCAATCAGCGCGGCCCTTCGAGGGCCGCGGCACCTCCAGACCGCCGGGGTAGTGCCCCACGGCGCTCGGCCACTCGGCCGCTCGGCCGAACCGAGCCAGGTCGGTCCGACCGGCCGGGCCGCGCCCTGGTCGGACCGGACCGGGTCGGGTCGAGCCGGTTCGGGTCAACCCGGTTCGGCCGACCTTGGGGGGGTCGGCCCGGGCCCGAACCCCCCGTCTTCGGACCATTTTCGGTCAAATGCCCATAACATGAGTAACGAGCCTCCAAACGACTCGCCGTCAGCGGCAACACGATCCTTGGATCGAGACGGTCGTTTGGGTATATCGCACTCAAGGTTTCGGAATACTTTCGGTTCGGCCGGGTTGGTTCGTACACGAAACCAACCGGGCCTTCGGAGCGGAAACACTCATATCTTGAGCTACGGACGTCCGATTGACATGCCGTCGACTTCGTTGAATTCCTATAAGTGAGACAGATCTTTTGTCATACTCCGCCCGAGGTTTGGACGTAGGTGGAGTACGGTCGGGTTGGTTTTGCCTTAAAAACCAACCGGGCCCCTGGGACGAAAAAGCCAATAACTCCCAGACCGGGCGTCCGATAGACGCGTCGTCTGCGACGTTGAGTTCCTGTTGACGATACTGAAATTTTGGATACATCAACCTCGGATTTATGTCATTTGATGTATCAGCCTCTCTGCTCGTGGAGCGGACCCTCCCAAACGAGCTTACTGTGTGCGGGAACCCTAGAGCTGGATGCGACTTCGACGACGACGACTGTGCAAAGATCCTCAGTGGACTGCGACGATGAAGACACCTGGTCTTGTATCCTATGTGGGTCCTAGCCATACTGGTCTTGTATCCAATGTGGGTCCCATCTTAGATGATTCAATACTGGTCTTGTATTCTATGTGGGTCCCAGTACAGATGAATCAATGAAGACAGCTGGTCTTGTATCCTATGTGGGTCCTAGCTATGCTGGTCTTGTATCCTATGTGGGTCCCAGCTTAGATGATTCATTACTGGTCTTGTATCCTATGTGGGTCCCAGTATAGATGAATCATTGAAGACAACTTGTCTTGTATCCTATGTGGGTCCTAGCTGTGCTGGTCTTGTATCCTATTTGGGTCCCAGCTTTGATGATTCAGTACTGGTCTTGTATCCTATGTTGGTCCCAGCATAAACGAAACAATGAAGACGACTGGTCTTGTATCCTATGTGGGTCCCAGCTTAGATGATTCAGTATCTATGTCTGATCATCTCTTTCACTTTTTTGATGATGTATACCTGTGTGAGCTGAATCCCGTGTTACTCTCCATTGTGGATTGTGCTGAACTATCCTGTGTGGATTTAATGTTTACTCTCCTTTGTGGATTGTGTTGTGCTATCCTGTGTGGATTCCATATTGCTCTCCTTTGTGGATTGTTTCATGCTATCCTGTGTGGATTTACGTTTTTCTCTCCTTTGTGGAGTGTGTTGTGCTATCCTCTGTGGATTTACGTTTTGCTCTCCTTTGTGGATTGTGTTGTGCTATCCGGTGTGGATTTACGTTTGTTTTCCTGTGTGGACTGGGTTGTGCTTGGGCTCAGATGTTGGATCCGAACAGGGATTGATGACTTAGGTATCTGTATGGGAGTATACCTAAGCAGTGTCGATGGTTACTTCGTGATTGTATCTTTCTGTTGTGGTTTATCCTTTGTGGATTTCGGGAGACCTTCGGGGGTCTTGGGGTCCCTACTGAGTATCTTATACTCACCCTTGCAAGGGCTATGCTCTCACTACGTTGTGTTGGTTGCAG
Organism: Viscum album; assembly: GCA_963277665.1. Classification (NCBI taxonomy): domain Eukaryota; kingdom Viridiplantae; phylum Streptophyta; class Magnoliopsida; order Santalales; family Viscaceae; genus Viscum; species Viscum album. Next base: position 1,221,002,659 of record OY728139.1, on the reverse strand, counting down.
ATGATGGACAACGTTGATTGTAGTTGAGGCTTGCAGAGAAGGACGGTACCTGGAGGTGGACCACTGGGCGGGACGTACTCGGAGCGGACGGCGGGACCCGAGGAGCAGTGGAGCTATCTGTACCCACCCTTCAGGTGGGATTTCCAGAGGACGGCACAACGCTGCGGCTTTTCTTTTCAGTTACTGTTTTCCCCTTTCAGTTGTATTTTACAGTTGGGCTTGTATTTCCGGCCCCCTTCACTTTCAGCACATCTTGTTACAGTTTTTACTTAGTGGTTACTTTTCCGCTTGCTACTATGTGGTGCTTGTTTACTTTTCAAAGGCAATGCCTTCCCTTTTTTTTGGATTTATGCCTTGGTGCTAGTCACCAGCCCCTGGCCTATGGAAGTCGGGCTTGGGGTAGTCACGACACGAGCCCCGAGGATGGGTCGTGACATGGTAACTATGCAAACAATTTTACTAAGTTGTGGGTTTTTAGAGGCAATCAACAACAACCTCCTAGGAAAAAAGGAATGTATTATGCTATCATTTCTACTTAGAGGGATCTGGACAATGATGTGGTGATAGGTATGATAGTTATTCATTCCAAAATAGTGAACATACTATTTGATTCTAGTTTTACACATTCTTTCATATCGTGCAAGTTTTGTAGAACTATTCAAACACCACCTCAAAATTTGGAGGATAAGTTATCTATGAGAACAAAAAATGGTGAAGTTATTACATCCATGGTTTATAACACCACCCCTATTAACGTTTCTCACTTGAACCTCTAATAAAATCTCAGCATATTTCCTTTAATGGATTTCAACACAATATTGGGACTGAATTGTCTATCTTTATATAAATCCAATGTCAACTATCAGAAAATAGATATCACTCTTCACATAAAAATCATCTTTAAATTCATTTCAAGTGTAAGGATGAAGATGAATCTCCATTGAAAACATTTCATCAAGTTTGGATATTAATTTTTTATGAGAAATCATGTCTAGCTCAAATTATTGAGACAAAGGGGAGAATCATGCCTGATCACATGCCCATTATGAGGTATTATACTGATGTATTCCCGAAATAGTTTCCTAGTCTTCCACCTGGTTAAGAGGTTGAGTTCTTAGTTGAACTTATTCATATATCTATTCCTATATCAAATAAAACTTATAGAATTTACACCTAGAGCTAGAGGATCCAAATATGAAGCTATAGGAGAATATGGAGAATGCTTTTAGATGCCTGAGTGCTTCACCATGGGGTGTGCCAGTCCTCTTCATCATAAAAAAGGATGGATCAATGCACCTCTACATTGATTATCATGAGCTGAATAAGATCACGATAAAGAATAAGAATCCCATACCACATATATATGACTTGTTCGATCATCTTTTTGGGTTTATTTATTTCTATAAGGTTGACCTTCAGTCGGGATATCACCAATTAATGGTGAGGAAGGAAGATATTCCCCTAAATACCTTTTGAATGAGGCATTAACACTATTAGTTCATACTGATTCCCATCAGATTAACTAATGCTATTTTAATTTACATGGATTTACTGGTTAGATTCATTAGATATTACCTCAACAAGTTTTTGGTAGTCTTTATTGAAGATATTCTAATACACTCCTGGAGAAAGGAGGATCATGTGGAACATTTGAATACTATGATAAAGACATTGTGAAGTTACAAGTTTTTTGAGAAGTATAGTAAATTTGAGTTATGGATGGAGGAAGTATCATTCTTTGGGCATGTTATCACTAGAAAAAGGATATCAGTGGATCCTTCCAAGACAAATGCGATTGAAGAGTGGACCAAGCCAACATTTGTAATGGATATCTGTATAATTATGGGTTTAGATGGGTATTACCAATGATTTGTGAAGAACATTTTATGATTTGAAAACCCAATGACCAAGATGACATAGAAGGGAGTGAAGTTTTTATGGACTCAGGATTGTGAAGACTGCTTTAAGGAGTTGGAAAAGAGCCTAATGACTATGCCAGTACTCACACTCCTAAAAAGTAGAGAACTCATTATGGTGTACAAGGATGCTTCAAATAAGGTATTAGGATGTGTGTGAATGAAAAATGATAAAGTGATAGCCTACTACTCAATATATCATAATATTCAAGAGAAAAACTATCCTACACATGATCTGGATTTTGTGGCTATGATCTTTGCGTTAGAAATATGGATGCATTATCTATATGGGGAGAAGTGTTGGATATAAACAGATCAAAAAAGTATTAAATATAAATTCACACAAAAATAGATTAATATGAGCTAGTGAAGATGGATAGATTTTATCAAGGATTATGACTACTCAATCCACTATCATAATGGTAATAAAAATAAGTTGGTGGATGCTCTGAGTAGGAAGGATCCTATATCATACTCCATTATGATAGTTGAAAAGGATCGTATCTTCATAGAGTTTTTGATGATGGACATGAGAATCATTAAGGGAGGAGCATAATAAATACTTTATCAAATTATTTCTCAACCATCCCTCAATGAAAACATAAGGGATGCTCAAATAAAGGATGTGGAAATTTTGAAAAAGGTGAAAGATGTTAGAAATGGAAAATCATCTGAGTGTAGGATTGATGAGGAAGGAGTTGTAATATTTGGGACACAATAAATATGTACCATCTAATCCATAGATAAAGATGGAGATTATTCATTAAAAACATACCTTAAATTCACCTTTCCACCCATGGAGCACAAAGATATATCAAGATCTCTAAGAGAAATTTTTGGGGGACAATATGAAGAATGAGATTGTTGAAAATACATCAAGTTGCCCAATATTTCAAAAAGAGATGGCTGAAAGACATAATTATAAGGGGGTGATGCAACCACAACCCATACCAATATGGGAGTGGGATAATATCACCATGGAATTTATCACAGGCCGTCCAAAGACATTCATAGGAAACAATACTATATGGGTCAATATGGATCATCTTACAAAGATATCTCACTTTATTTAAATTAGAGAGGAATTCTCATTGGATCAACTTTATTGGATATATATCAAATATGTTGTAAGGATATATGGACCACTTCAATCTATTGTATCCTATCTATATCCAAGGTTAACCTCAATGTCTTTGAAAAGTCTCCAACATGCTCTAACCACTAAACTTACCTTCAGTACAACCTATCATCCTCAAAATTATGGTCAATCTAAGTGGAAAATTCCTACAAAGGAAGATATGTTGAGAGAATGTTTTATGGAATTCAAAGGAGGATGGGACCAAAACTTCCATTAGTTTAATTCTCCTACAAAAATTAGTCTCCCCCCATCATCTGAATGGCACCGTAAGAATCCCATTATGGGAAAATGTGTAGAACATAGATGTATTGGGATGAAGTCAGTGGGCGTAAGATTCATGGACCTAAAATGGTCGACGGAATGGTGAAGAAGGTGAAAACCATTTGGTATCACATCAAGGTATCCCAAAGTCAAAAAAATAGTTATACAGACAATCGTCAGTGAGACCTTGAGATAAAAATTGGAGACATGGTATTTCTATACATATCTCAATGGAAGAAGGTCCTGAGATTTGGGGAGAAAGGAAAGTTATGTCCTAGGTACATAATCCTATTTGAGATCCCTAATCGATTCAGAGTTATTGCCTATAAACTGTCACTTCCACCAACCATGTCCAAAGTACACAATGTCTTTCATGTATCCCTCTTAATGAACTCCACACAAGACCCTTTACATGTACTATATTCAGAGGTGGTACAGTTTGAGAATTATGTTTCATACAAGGATCAACTAGTGAAGATATTGGATCATAGAGATAAGGTTCTACGTAACAAGACTACTCACCTAGTCCAAGTACTTTGGTGGAACCACACTACCAGAAAAACAGTTTTCGCAGCGCCCCCCCTTTATCAGCGCTAATGAAAAAGTGCTGATAAATGGGGGTGCCTTTATCAGCACTTTTTTTAGCACTGATAAAGGGACCCCCTTTATCAGCGCTAGTTTAGTAGCACTGATAAAGGGGGGGGGGCTTTATCAGTGCTTTTTTTAAAAGCGCTGATAAAGGGTCGGCTTCAATTTTTTTTAAAATATATTAATATATTAATATATAAATATAGTTATATTGATATATAAATATAATATATAATTTTTAAATATATTTTAGATAACTATAAATGTACATTTACACTTATTATACATAATATATAAGATATTTAGTGAAAATGGCTTCTTAAAAAATTAAAAAAATATTTTTAATTAATAATTTACTAATAATTATGGAGTAATAGTCATTTAATAATAATTTGAAGACTAAAAAAATTAATAAAACTAAAAAAAGATCCAAAATATGTTGAAAACGCAACTCAAACTTCCAACGGGCATAACTTTTGATCCGAGTGTCCGTTTGAGCTCTACCACATATCAAATCGAAGCCTGCGACGAGTTCTACATCGCTGGGACCCAAGAGACCCTGGTCAAGCATTTTTCGAGGCCAAAAGAGGCCCAGAAGGCCTCCAAAACTGAGTTTTTTGTCGGGGTACCCAAATTGTTTAACATTTTGTGGATTTTCAGCCTCGTTTAAGGGGGTATTATTGGCTTTTTTTGGTGGGGACTGAATTTATTCCAAGTTATTACATTCATATTGATATTATGTATTTGAAATTTTATCTTTTTTGATAATGCACTGCTATTTATAATCAAATATATAATTATATGTACAATTTTTTTATATATATTCACACCTAAAAATTTAATTATAAATATAAATAATAAAATATATTTACATATAAAATATATTAGCTTTATCTAAATAATAACTAACATCCATTTTATTTAAAATACAATGAATATTTATATACCTATATATAAATCTAACTATATATATATATTAATCTAACTATATATATATATATATATTAATCTAACTATATATATATTAACCTAATAACTATATATATATTAATATAACTACATATATATATATATTAGTATTACTATAAATATATATATTAATATCACCATAAATATACATATTAATATCACTATATATATATATTAATATAACTATATAAATATATATTCATATAACTATATATATGTTAATATAACTATATATATGTTAATATAACTATATATATATATATTAATATAAATATATATTACTATACGAATAAATATAACCAAATATATATATATATATGTATATATTAATACCACTATATATATATATTAATATTACAATATATATTATAATATAACTATATATATATTAATATAAATATATATTACTATACGAATAAATATAACTAAATATATAAATATATATATATAGAGATATCATAAATTGGAAAGAAAATCAAAATAGAGTAGTGGTAAGGTCTTAGGCGCGCAGGGGGGAGGTCTCGAGTTCAAATCCTGGTGGAGGCAGTGGTGCGCGCACATGGGGAATATTGGAGCAAGCGCTGTTAAAGGGTAGAGGGGGGTGCGTGGGGTGCGTGGGGTGCTGTTTAGGGGCCGAAAAGCGCTGTAAAGTGGGGGGGGGGGGTTCAAGCACTATAAAAGCCCCCCCGATTGGCAGTATATTTTAAAAATTTTAAATGTTTTTAAATTTTTGTAACTTTAATTAGCGCTTTTTTTTAGCGCGGATAAAAGTGGTCTTTATCAGCACTTTTCGGAGCGCTGATAAAGGGGACCCCCCCTTTATCTATGCTGTCTTTGTCAACGCTTTTTCTAGCGCTAATAGAGGCCATTTTAGTGCTGATAAAGGCCATATTTGTAGTAGTGCCATTAGTAAGAAAATGCAACAAGGGAAATGGAGGATACAATGATGGAAAAGTACCTGCACCTGTTTTTGGAATAGAATGTAAAACGAATTTTCAAGGGATAAATTTCATAAGGGGGTAATAATGTTATGACCCAATGTTTTATCAATTTAAATTCCCTTATTATAACTATGTCATATAATGACATGAAATTATAGCACAATGAACTACTATGTACTATGTAACCTTTAAACATAATATTGTCACTTATGTGGTTTGAATTTCTAAAATCATACATACATTGTTGCAAACAATAAGATGTTTTGGAGTCTAATGGAAAAAACATAATTTTTGATGAAAAGAAACATGACCTTATGAACAGTAACCTACACTTATGAATAGTAATATGACCCTTATGAATAGTAAATTGACCAAAAGAATAGTAACCTCACCCATGAATGTATAAATATAATTTAGGCATCTTATAAGTGATAATATTACAATAGTAAAAGTATTGGTATTTTTTAATAACATAAATACTTAATTATAGTTTATTAATTAATTTAAATGAAAATTTAATTTCATAAAATATGTTCATAAATTAACAATTTTAAATCTTCTGGTTTTAAGATAATTTTATAAGACCTTATATAATTTTTGAAAACATTAGAAAATTAGTTATAGTTTTAAAATCTGTATTTTCCATATAAATTATAATTTTAATTAAAAATTAAATTAATAATATTATTCATAAAAAATGGATCTAATTGTTGGATTCTACACATCAAAATCGTACCCAACCTAACTTTTTCACATACCTAAAGGACATTCCTGATCCCTATGGGATGGTAACCAGCACACAAGAATAAAAAAATGGACAATTTCTACCAACCTAAATAACAAAACACGATATATATATATACATATATAGAAAGAAACATTGGGTGAATACATGAATATATATATATATATATATGAGAATAGAAATATAGAAACATAATAGAAATAACTGAAATGGTGGAAAAAAATATCTAAGAGACAAGTCCAACTAAAAAGGATTAAAATATTAGACATATACTCCAGCAGTCTCCATATTATAGTATGGGAAACCCCCCACCATCCTACCATCAGTCTACCCAAAACTAGATGAATAAAAACATCAGTACCTCATAAATACATCATGATTTCCCTACATTAAAAAACATAACAAGGTCTATTCACCACCGAAGGGGTGCATAGGGTGCATGTAACAGGCTCAATAGGGTCTCACCAATATCTTCAATAACGATTGTTATTTCAATAATCTGAGAATTTTCAACAGTAAATAAACTAAGGCCTTATATATAATTTATTATTCTTTTTATCTTGAAATCAAAATATAATTAATTTCCTCATTTTACACCTTTCTAAATAAAGTTGATAAATGAATTTCAAATCATTTCATCTACAAATAAGTAGTCATATAAAAACAACATAGGTATCATATATCAAATCAAATCAACAAGAGTATAAGAAAAATCGTACAATAAAAAATCGTAGGTGACATCACATGAAGGATCACACTAGGTCAGGATTTCTAGGATACTCATGTATAACATATACAATCGCACACATCATGTATTTTAATATATGCCTTGAATATAAAGAATAGAGGAAAACCTTAGAAAGTTAACCTCTCAATAATTCTAACATGTGCATAGAAAAAAACAAGTGAGATGAGGAACATAATGTGGATAAACCCCCTAATATTGGATTATTCCTATCACTACACCTTCAAAATAAGTACCTAAGGCTTCCCACATGCTATATTTTCCAAAACAATTCATCAAACTATTTCATCAAAACCATTATTTGAAATAGATTTCATAAAACCATTTCAAAATGATTTGAAAACACTTTATATTTACAAAAACAAGGGGGAAAATATTTTATAAAAGTCCCATTTCTACACACACAAATCAAACCAATCAATAATTTCATTTCATTTCTATTTTTTTATCAAATTGGAGAAATATTGTTCACTAAATCAAGCTAGAGATGGGACCACCTACCTCAAAAATTGGATAACAGACACCCATGATGGAATCCTCCCATAAGAAGAACAAAAAAACAAAAAAAGATGTGTCTATAATCCACATACAAAACTTATAATTGATTATGTTTAGAAAACATATCAGAAAAGGGGAAGAAACATTCATACATAAAGAAAGAACACCCTTCGCAATATAACTAAAAAGTAATAATCCCCTAGGATAAGATCATATGATGGTTTTTGAAGGAAACAAGAAGAAGTATAATCCAAGACCAATAAATATAATATCAGAACTCAATGATGCTACTCTGATACAATAAAATGTTGAAGAAGAATGATTCTATCACCTGAAGAGAATTTATGCACAAGAAAATAAATAAAATGCAATACAATTCTATTATGAAGGATATGAGAGTACAAAATTTACTAGAGAATGATCTCATGTCGAGATTCTATAAATACCAAACTCATGGTGATTACATGTCACGTAAACCATTTATATTTTTTGTAATCCTTAGGGTCCGTATATGCCAAAAACCCCATTTCCTTTTTATTAAAAACCATATTTTTGACCTTACCCTATTTTACGTGGTGTACTCAACTCACTCCATTATCCTAGTGATGAAATAAAAATTCATTGTGTGATTCATAATATGCATTTAATCTATAAAAAAGATTCTTACGTGAAAACCCAAATCACCTCGGTTGTTCTATGAACTCAAAGAGAACTCTGCCAAGACATTTAATGTTTATACCTAGAATCAATTAATTCAAACAAATATGCATCCCTAATCTTTAGTCAATTTCCCCAAAAAATGATCTATATCCTCAGGTGTCCCAATATTCACTCAATTATATATAAAAAAATATGGAGATGATAAATACTTGTTATTTAATAATATGATATTACAGACTCTCCTCCATAAGAAATTTTATCCCTAGAAAGTCATGTGGAGTAATTAAGTCTTATAAAGAGGTGTGTCCTTTTATCAATTTTCAAAAACACTAACTCCCATGTATCACAAGAATCTAATACATGTCCTCATAATACTCTGACCAAGAGAATAGAATTCCCCCATAATACATTCAATTGAGATTCAACGATCTCTACTGGGTTCTCTCTAACAGAAGAATCTGATTCAAAGTCAGACTCTTTGCATCTTATAAAATTATGGGGATTAATTTTTTACTTATAGATATAATATATGTTGATGACATCAAGAATTATATTCAACTGAATAGGTAATTCCAACTAATAAGCAACATTCCGAAGCCATATAATTTCCTCAAATGTTATAATATATTTCACATCAAACTTTCACTTTTTCATAGATGAATGTGACCCAAACGAGTAGAAACATTCAAGAAAACATGATAACCAATGGAAAATTTCATATGATAAGGAAATTTATCCTAATAATATTTCTATAAACATTTATAGGGAACTATATGCTGATATATATCTTTAATCCTCATTGAATTCTCCTTAACCAAACTCAGATTCCCCAATGATGCTTCACCCACCTCTTTCCAACAAAGAGTTTTTCTACCAAAGTGACCATATATAGACTCAAAAGGAGTAATTATCATTATAAAATAATAACCATTATTATAAGAAAACTCAACCTATCCCAGATGTCCATCCCATGATCCACATTAATCCAAGACACCATCATATATCATATCCTCATATTTTTGAATAACACGCTCCATATGGACATTTTTCTATGGATATTAAGTTGTAATAAATGTGACATGAGTCCCCATTGCCTCTTGGATACTCCTCCATAGCCTGGACATAAACATAGTATCTCTATCTAATATAAATCTAGAAGGAATCCCATGAAACCTCAAAATCAATGACACACACATGTTACACGAATCATTAACATTATTGGTGTCCCTACTCAGAATGAAATGAAATTACTTTTTCTACATGTTAATAACCATCTAGATATAATTACACAATTGGAATTTTTTTATAAAACTATTTTAAAAAAAATACATTGATACCTTATCCCATTTAAAAACTGACATTGAACGAGGATGGAGAATATCAAAATATTTCAAATGATTTTCCTTTTTCGATTAGAAGGCGTAACAATGAGACACATAATCACTAATGTCACACTTCATAACCACCCCCAGGAATCACTATCTCATTTCACAATACATATCCATAGTGAAAATACTAACACAAAATAAATAATTATTAAAATAAAATAAAATTGAGCCCCTCTCATATACTTGGATGAAAAACCAATCACCAAAAATGAAAATATCATCTAAAGAGAGGGAATATCCAGAAATGGTCTCCCCAAAATATAGGATTTCTCACATTCCTATGAACACATCTTCCTATAGATGGTTCTATAGAATAAACATTAGGATAGATGGTAATAAATAAAAACATTACAAAACCATACTAAAAGCATCCTCTTGAGCATCTAGATGGAACTAATAAAAAATCATCCTATGGTTCCACTCTTCCTTCAGCTCCTAAACAACATGGGATGAAACCATCATACTAAGAGTGTTTTCAATGACATTCCCCTTCCCTAATGTTTAAAATATATCAATGTCTACCAATTTAAGGCATTCCACCCACTAACTTTATTTGATATTTAATTCATTATAAGAAATGATATAACTCAAACTCTTATGTCCATAAAGGACTGTGAGGATATACCCAAAAAGATAATTCCACAAAAACATAATCCCATGCATAACTATGACATTCTCTAAATGATGAGTGGGGAAAATCGTCTCACAAAGTAGGATATAAAGATATTCATAATCAACCACATTATCATCTTTCATTATCACACAACCCAAACTAGCATTATAATAAATAAAAAATAACCATATACCCCTTAAAGGGCTCACATATGATCAAAATAAAATATGACACTTGAATTATTTTCATCTCATTAAAATAAAACTGACAATTCACATCCCATATGAATTTTTCCATTTTCCTATTATGATAAGTCAATGGTTATGAAAACATTGACAAATCCTTGATGAACCATCATTAATATCTCGAAAGAAGAAGGAATATTCGAATATCAATGACATTATTAGGATCTTCCCAAGACAAAAGAATATTTAACTTCTCAGGATCAATTGATAATCCTTGCATAGAAATAAAAATTCCCAAGAACTATGCTTTTTTATTCCAAAAATATCATTTAAAAATATTTCCATAAAAATATTTCCTCCTCAATATTTCAAGAATCAACCCTAAATAGTACATATGGTCATGCTCAAATCTTGAATAAACCAAAATATCATCCATGAACACTACAAATAAATTTCAAATATACTGAGTCAATATTTGATTAATCAATTCAATAAAAACCACATGAGTTCTTTCATACAAAATGTAACCACAAAATATTTGAAATGGTTATACCTACTTTAGAAAGATATCTTTGGTATATCAAACTCTTGAAATACGAGTTGATGAAAAACCAGATGGAGATGAATCTTTAAAACCCAATTTTATACCTTTAAGTGATCAAAAATACAATACTCATGTGGAAAATGATAATTATTCTTAACTATTATCGAGTTAAACTTCTGATAGTCCATGTTAAATTTGAGTAAACCATCTTACTTCTTGTACAAGATCAATGGGTTTCCACAAGATGAAACATTTGTAAAATAAACCTTTGCACTCTAATCTCAAAACTAAATATTGATCTCTTTCAGATATTCTATTTCCATATGATAGGAAGGTACCAAAACTAGTTTTGTACATATAATTAGTTCAATTTTAAACACTATATATATCTCAAGAGGAATTCCATAGAAATTATTTTAGAAAATGTTAGGAAAATACAAAACAAAATCTCAAAGATCAATAATAGGACAATATTTTTTCAGGATCAACTACAAAAGCAGAAAACAAACTTTTGATATTTAGGAAGGAAGGTCATGCATGACTCTACCTCAAATTGAACTCACCGGAAACACTTGTGATATCCCATTGACTGTAGGAAATGATAAATTATAGTGAAAAAAATAAATCTTAGCATGTTGAGAAACAAGGAAATCCATTTTGATGATGACATAAAATAGATCCATTTTGATAATAATGAAATCCCAAATTATCCATGCATCTATTTAATGAACATAGGGAAACTAATAACATTTCTCCATCCTTATAGAATACTACCCTTTTCTTACTAAAATTTTTATTTTCATGGTACAAGCAGAGGATATTTAAAAGTTTAGTTTCTTGGAAATAAGTTAAATAATATATGAAAATTGAAAACATTCTTTTAAAACACATTGAATGTTTCACAATTTTTTTTATCCTATATAAAATTACTATATATCATAACCTGCGGACATTCATCAAGGGAAAGGGTGATCAAAAGGCCTTATAAGGGAAATCAAGGGAAACAATTTTAATATGACCATGAGAAATATTAACAAGAACAAGAAGGATATCAGAAAGGAATAAGAAATAAAAGTTGGGGTATTTAATAATAAAAATAACATAAATAATGACATGTAAATGTGACTATAACTTTAAAATTATACATTCATAATCATATCAATAAGGTTTTTCATTGAGGTGTCATAAAACAAGTCATCTATTGTGATTAAATTGTTTACCCAATCCAGTGAAGTACTATCAAGGTGCTCCATTAATATGTTTTAAAAGATGCGAGAAACATATATCATAATAAAAAGTTTCATAAATAACCTTTTTATAATGAAATAAAGGGGTTTCTTATCAAAATCCTTGAATTCTAAAATGTTCTTAAAGAACATGATCATTATGCCATTTTCAACTGATGGAAAGGGAATAAGGGTTTTATGTATGTTAATAAAATAATCAAATAAATCAGTCTTACATATTTGTGAATACCCCTAGAAATTATATAGGTTTGGGTATCCACAAAAATAAAATTATAGATAATTTCATTAGTAGAAGATAAAAATTTTGAGATGTAAATTTAGTACCATAACAAATATGGAACGTGGTTTTAGAAATTGGTAAAAGAGAGGGGACATGGGTATCCCATTGATAAATCATAATTTGGAAGTAAGGTAATGAATAAATTAGAAATAATAGATAGTAAACATTCATAAGACATATTCAAAAATGAGTTCTTCAAATTAATAGAAAATAAGGATATTTCCTTTACCTAGATGAGTTGTGACTAAAACATTAGTATTGGGAACATGGGGGATTGAGGACACCTTGGTATGAATACTTGAGAGGTAAAAATAAAACATATATTTATGTATTATAGATTTAGAGTGATATAAATTGATAAATGGGTGGCTATTTATAAAAAAATGGAGGATTTGTTTACTATTTTCCAAATATAGGTCTTGGAAACCTAGGTTGTGAAAAAAGAAAAAAATGATCTTTCCCATGGTATTGGACAATTAGGTTATATTTTATGTTATTTATATCCACAATAGTTGAGAATAATTTTATATTACTTCTTTTTTTCATGGGATAATAAAGATTCCACAAAATAATATCTTTAAAGTTAAAGCTCCCATTTTAGAATTTAGAAAGTAAATTATAGGATTGAATGTTCATTAAAATAAATTAAAATAAATGATATTTTTTAAAAAAATATTTTGAGTCATAGATTGTGGTTAATTAGATGTTTCAATATTATGAAATAATTATTAAGTCATTAAACAAACCGGAAAACCAAAACACTATTTTTACTATTCATGAAAAAATAAATTATTTTAAAACTCTCATAAATTCACCATAACCTAACTTTAACATTATAGTTTAGAAAATGATAATTATTTTCCAAGAATAAATCTATAAATATTTGAATTATATATTTTAAATATAAAAATACTTATTTATAAAAAAGCAATATCGGATTGAAATTCTATATTAAAATTGATTACACTTGAAAAAAAATATAATCATTTATATTTAAATAAGATTTAGTTATTATATTATTTATGTAAAATAATTATTATTTATTATATATCAGTTTATTATGAATATTAACATCTTTTAAATAAATTACAAATTATGTTCCAAAAATCAATTTATCAAAATTTAACTAAAATTTATTAAGCAAAACTATTCTTAAAACAGAAATTATGGAATAACAATTTTATTTATAAAAAGAAATTAAACATTATGTTATTAAGGTTGAGACATGTAACCCCTTAAAACACCCATGTACAACCTAAGGATAAAGCTTGTGATGGTGATTGATTCATGGGGACGCTCAGCTAACATCACTTGATTAGTAATTTACACTGACCTTAAATTCTCACCATAAGAGATTTCATTCAATATTATCTTACTAAAGCCTGTCTTGGCCTTGGTCAAGAGAGAACACCAACAACTCTCCCTCCCTCCCAAGAATTGATAAATGGGTTTTGTATAGAACTACCATACTAGTTGAGGTCATTGTTTCTCCTTTCTACATTTATTATCCTTTTTCATTTCTACTTATAATCACTAATTATAACATTAAAATTATTACCAATAGTATATTTTCCAACGGTCATATTGATCAATAATAAATAATGGTCGAAACATAATGGCCACATTTCAATTTTTACTCACTTTATTATTATATAGATATAGTTTTGTTTTGTACAAAAATAATATAACATGCATTTTTTAGGAAGCATATATCATTTATATAGTCAAGTTCATTACATTCTTCCCCATTTAAGAAATTTAATCCCGGATAGTTCATATTGTTCTCTCAGTTGGGAAAATGAGTGGGTACTTATTTCTCCTTTCATTCTCTAGTTTCTACATTGCTTCTTTATTTATATGGTTCCTCCACAATACTTTGACGAGGTGAGAAGCCTTATTGCGTAGAAAATTGTATCTAGAGTCCAAGATATCCACTGACTTCTCCTCATATGAGAGACCATGTTCCATTTGTACCACCTTAAGATTCAATACATGTGAAGGGAAAGGTATGTACTACCACAACAGTGATATATGGAACCCATCATGAAATAGACTATATTTGGTTTAATTTCAAGCCAATATTCCATTACACTAATGAGACTGAGGATTTCATAGGGGAAAATGTACATGGGGATGAGATTCCCTTTCTTGCTAAACCAAATGACTCTCTTCCATGGTGAAATTCAAAGGACAAATTTATCATTAACATCAAACTAAGAATCCCTTCAATGGTTTCCAACATAGTTCTTCTATGAACTATGAGTAGAATTCATGTGTTGTTGGATGTAATGAACCTTTTTTCATATCTTACAAAAGATCGGGATGACAAATATTTCTCTCACCAACATCATCCCAAAATTTAAAATTTAAACATCTCTTCCAATATAGAGTTTTATATGGTTCCATTTGAAAACTCAAATCCAAGTAGTTGTTGTGTGAGGACTCAACGAATTGGAGGTGTTGATTCCATACACATTTAAATTCCATTGATCCTGTTATCAAAATCTTTTAAGGTTTCTGAATATTACTTTCATATTGTCCATCATTTTGGGGGGTGATAAGTCATACTGAAATTCAATTTGGTACACAAATCATGTTGAATACATCTCCAGAATTTTGTGGTTAACCATGGATCATGGTTTGAAATGACAGAGAGTGGTACACCGTGAATCCTTACCACTAACTTCACATATATCATGAAAATTTGGTCAAGATATAAATTTTACGAATATAAATTAAGTGGACAGTCTTGGTGAGGTGATCCACTATAACTCGTATCACATTGATTCCTTTGGATGTTCTCAGGAGACCAATGAAAAAGACCATAGCGATATTATCCCAATTCCATGATGGTATGGATAGTGGTTGTAATACCCATTTAGGAAGATTTGAATATTCCTTAACTTTTTAACACACAAGGAACCTTGTAGTGTAGTCGGAAATCTCCATTTTTTAGGTTATCCCACCATTAATGACCATGAAGGTCCCAATACATTTTAGTACTTCTAGGAGGTATAAAGAATGTAGATCTATGAGCTTAATACTTTATCTCCTTCTTTATTTCTAGAATAGATGAAACATAATGTCTATTAAAAAAATCAATACAGTTTCTCATTAATATTAAACTCAAGAAAGATACCTTTCATCGTACCCTCTATCTTCTTCGGTAACATATGATATTCTATTTGAAATTTTTTGATCTTATCTTAAAATAGTGGTTGATAAATCATTTGTTATTGGGTGTATGATCTCTCTTCCCTCATAATTACCTTATGAAATCTTACTAGGTCCTTGATCAATGGATATATTTAATTCCCCATCATTTCTACGACTATAGGGTCTTACCTACTTAATGCAACAACAAATTGTTTTCATCTTCTAGGGTGATAATGAATTGAAAAATTCTAGTCTTTAAAAAGTTTCAACCATCTAATCTATATCATTTTCAATTAATGTTACACGAAATTATGCTTTAAACATTGATGGTTTATGTATATATCGCATTTCTCCCAATAAACATAGTTCCTCAATATTTTTAGAGAAAAAATAACTCCAAATAGTGTCAGGCTATGTGTTGGATAATTATTCTCATGAGGCTTCAACTGTCAAGATGAATAAGTAATCATTTTTTCATTTTTTAGGAGGATACAACCAATAACTTTCAAAGATGAATCACTAAATATTGTGAATCCATCTCTAATAGAGGATAGATTTGACATAGGTGATGTAACCAATCTCTTATTCATCTCTTGGAATCATTTTTCACAGTCCCTTATACAGATGAACTTATCACCTTTTCTAGTTAACTTTCATAGTGGATTAGAATGTGATGAAAAGTTTTTAGAAAACCTTATTTAATATCCTACTAATCCAAAGAAACTAAAAATCAAGTTCATGTTATAGGATGAGGCCACTCCTAAACAAACCTTTTCTTCACAGTGTCAACTGAGATTCCATCATTATTTAAAATGTTCCTAAAGAATGAAAGTTACTGTAACAAAAATTCACATTTGTAGAATTTTTTAAATAGCCATACATTTCTCAATTTTTTTTAATATAAATCTTATATGATCGTTATTCTCCCCAAAACTTTTGGAATATATAATAATATCATTAATAAAAATTACCACAATGTTTTCAAGGTTATACTTAATGAAAATATTAATCAAATCCATAGAAATAGCAGGATCATTAGTCAATATGAAGGTCACAAAAAAATATCATAATGCACATATCTTGATCTAAAGGAAGTATTTTGAATATATTCTTCTCTGACCCTCAATTAATGATAACCAGACCAAAGATTAATCTTGGAGAAGACTTGAGCCCCCAGAAGTTGGTCAAATAAATCATCAATCTTTGTAAGAGGGTACTTTCTGTTCACTATGATCATGTTATATTATTTATAATCAATTCCTATCTATATTGATACATCCTTATTTTTGACAAAGAGAATAGTGGTTCCCCAAGGAGACACACTTCGTTGGAAAAACCCATTCTCTAAAAGATCATGGAGTTATTTCATTAAATACTATATATCCCCATTTTCTATTCAATATGGGGACTTTGATATTATCATGGATCCTAGAATGAGTTCAATGGATAAATTTACTTATCTTTTGGGGGAGGTTCATGTAACTCTTTAAGAAATGTGTTAATGTAGTATTGAATGATTGGGTAATTTTCTATTATTATACCTTCATTTTGTTATTCATATTTATTGACAGTTTATTTAAAGAAGGGTATGGGAAGATCTTCTAGACAATGCTCTGGTTGAGATATCAATCCTTAAAAAAACTATATGTTTACATTTGTGACTATTGATATTTCCTTAATTCTATAGTTGATCATATTATTATACATTTAGAGACTGTCCACCCCTAGTACGATGTTGAATTCTAAAATGGTAATGAATACTAGATTTGTGATGAAATTGTGATTTCAAAACTGAATACTACTGTTTATATACACTATTAATGCATGGATATTCCATCCAGGAGTCTTGACTAATAACTCTACATCATGTATTTTATGGAATGCTTCTATAATCTTTTCAAAAATAGAAGACATAAAGGATTTCATAGAATATGAAAGAAAAAAACCACCTACAAGATTTGAGAGAACATCAAGAGTACCTTCCACCACATCATATGGAGATTAAATATCAATATCATGATTTAGAAGCCCAACCATGGCCTTTTGGCCTATGTTGAGGATGATGGTGATTCCCCTCAATTATCATCTAATTTGGAAATTGTTGGAAAAGTCCCCAAGCTCTTCATATATATAGCATTGGACTTTAAGCTCGGCTTGCATCATATTCCCATTATCATTAGTGTTGAGATGTTGAGGCTTCACCTCACTATGATAGTTTTCAGAAATATGAAAATATACTACATAGTTAAAGGAGGTCCCACTCTCAAGAAAGGAGTTTCCCAAATCATTCTTCCCACATTTATTTCATATGGGAAGTTGCACTTTGTTTCCATCTCTTCCATAATCCAAGTTACTCACAAAGAATGGATCCATTAATATTTCATTTTTAATTGATATATGGGGTCATTGAATCTCTTCAAACAATAGTTCAACCTTCATATCAATTGACACTATCTCCTCATAGCATTCATAGTCTCTATTGGATAGATTCTTCCGTAGATGGGGTGTTAGTTGAATGATGAATCTATTAACCTTTCTATTGGGATCAATGAGAAAGAAATATGTGTAATGAGAATGTATAAAATGACATCCTCATATCTTCCCACAATATCATTTTCCTTCTATTTCAGCTCTATGAATTCCTTCTCCATTTTCATTTTCATAGAACATGGGAAATATTTTTTGAAAAATGTTACCCTGAACACTTCCCATCCATAAAATCAATATTCCCTCTTGAATTCATGTTTTCCAGAGTTTCCACCACTAATAAGCTTATCCCTTTTTGCAGTAAACAACTAGGGTCACATTCTCTTGTTCCAAAAAATAGAGTATAGAAAACGTATTTTTTATAGATCTTATCTAGAGTTCATCAATCAATGCATCAACTGATCCATTGAAATAATGTAGTCATAGACTAATAAAAGACTCAATAGAATTTTTTTCCATTAGAGGTGAATATGATATCTAAGCTTGATTCATGTTATTGATCATAACATGAGTTAGTTGATTCATCTTTCTCATGAAGTTTTATAGTTGGGATTCCATTGGAGGGTTGTCATCTTATTGTCCAACTTTATAATCATTTACTTGGTTCATCCTATTTCCAGATATTTTCTTGAAGAAAAAAACATAATGATAAATGTATTTCTTTTGATAATTATATAATTATAACAACATTTTACGTCATAAAACATCATTCATGAATATGTTATCATTTAACAATAAAAATAGCTTCCATAAACATTTCATGATGGTTTATAAAAATATTATGATTTACCAAATATATAGCCCAAAAGAGTCTAATTAATAGTGTGTTGTGGCCCATTGTCATTCACCAATTTCTATTTGATTCTAGAACAATGTGGTGGTTTTGGGTTTTACCCATAGATACATTTGTTCTAGATCCACATCAAATTGTTCATATCCAGATGAGGAATTATTTTCATGGAAACGACATAATTAATACTTCAGTAGAATACTAAGATGTTTTCCAATATTTTAACTTGTCCATAAGGTTATTAAATAAAAATTCAAATCCTAATTTACAAAAATAACTAAACCTTCTTTTCAAACCAACTCTGGAATACCACATTTTTATTACATAACATTTTATTTACATAGTACAAATAAAGGATATTATAAATTTTAGTTTCATTGAAATAAGGTACATAATACAATATAACATAAAAAATTATTCTAATCCACATGAAAGGAATAATAATGGGTTTATACAGATTATATTTACTGCATATCACAACTTAGGGTCATACATCAAATGAAAGAGTGAGCATAATTCTTAGTAAGGGAAACCATGGGAAGCAGTTTACATGTGACCATGAGAAATATCAATAAGAACATGAAGAATATCATTATGTAAATTGAAAAGGAAAATCAAGAATATCCTAATAAAAATAACTTGAATCATAACATGTAAATATGAATATAACATTTAAATTATGAATTCATAAGCATATCACCAAGGATTTTCACCGTGGTTTCATAAAAAGTACCAAGGTTGCTCACTAAGGTATCATTAAACATGTCATCTCTTGTGATTAAATTATTTATCCAATTAATTGGAGTGATATTAGTGAAAAACCTTCATATTTTTTAATTAATATGATCAACATATACCATAATCAAACATTTCATATGTAACCGATGGAGGATAAAAGAAATGGGTTTCTATGAAAATCATAACATTTTAAAAAGTACTTAAAAAACACGATCATTATATATTTTTAGCCCATGGAGAGGGAATGTTGGTTTTATTTATGTCAATATCAGAATAGAATAAATCATTTTTACTTCTTCATGAATACATCTAGAAAATAAAGATGTTTGGGTATTCAAAAAAAATAAAATAAAACTGAATTTTTTTAGGATAAAAGGGAAATTTCTAAAAGTAAATTGGGTAGCATAACTGGTATAAAACTTTGTTTAAAAAATGGTAATAGAGCGGGGACATGGGAATCCCATTGATAAAATATAAATTGGAAGTAATGTAATGAATAAAAAGAAAATAACATATAGTGAACAAAACATTTAGAATACATATACAAAAAGAGTTTTTTTGAAATGAAGAGAAAAGAAGAATATTTCCCTTACCTTGAAGAGTTGTTACTAAAACATGATGATTGGGACCTTCAGGGATTTATGAAACCATTGGGAGGACTCTTTAGAAGGTAAAACTTCCAGATATTGACATATGATTGATTTTCAATGAAGTTAAATGGATAAATGGGTGGTTATTTATAACAAAATTGGACGATTTTTTTATTAATTTCTAAATATAGGCCTTGGAATCATTGGTTGTGGAAAATGAAAAACCATGGGATTTACCATGGTATTTTCCCATGATATTGGACAATTGGGTTATATTTTATGATATTGTAATCCAAAAGTTTTGAAATTTTTTTTATATTAATTAATTTGGCATGGAGAAGTAATGTTTCAACAAAATAATATTTTTAAAGCTAAAGTTTCCCTTTTAGAATTTTGGCAGTAAATTATATGTTTAGAAATTGATTAAAATTAATGAAAATACATGATATTAAGAAAATAACATATTTAAGCCATGGAATTTGGTTATTTAGCTATTAAATAATTATTAAATAATTATGAATTCATTAATCATATCCAAAAACCAAAAATGTGTTTTTACTATTCAGGAAAAAAAATTCATTTTATAAAATTCTCATAAATTCACCCTAACCTAATTTTGAAATGCTGATTTCAGAAATTATAATTATTTTATCAAAATAAATCTCAAAATATGATTATTATAAATTTTATCTATAAAAATATATATTTATTAAAATTAACACTAGATTGAAAAAGCATAGTAAAATTTCTATGACTTGAAAGAAAATATATTTTATAATTTATATATTAATAAGAGTTTTTTATTCTATTTAATTAAAATATGCATTCTTCATAATATAGTAGTCTATTATAAACATTTATATATATTTTATAAAGTACAATTTATGTCTTAAAAATCAATTTATCAAATTCCATCTCAAAGGTTTTTAAAAAACTATTATTCAAACAAAATTATGGAATCAAAATTATATTTATAGAAAGGAATTTCACATAAAGGAACTAGGGAATTTACACCTAAACCATTATAACACTCACATACGAACTAAGGGTATTTTTTTGATAATAACATATTCATGGGGAGGCTCATCTAACATCATCTGAGTGGTAATTTCCACATACTTGATCTTCCCCCGTATGTGATTTCCTTCAAGATTCACTTGTTGATTATTGGATTCTGGTTAGTCAAGATTATACCCCATCGATGCTACTTTCTTCCCATGTTCTAAAATATTGGCTTCATATAGCATTCCACTACTAGTTGAGACCACCATTTATCCTTTCTGTATTAATTATCATTTTTATTTCTACTTATAAACAATCATTATAACATTAATATTATTATCAAGAGTATAGTTTCTAGTGGTTATATTGATAAACAGTCATAATTGACCAGAAATCATATAACAACCGATACATGATGGCCACAGTCTAATTTATACTCACTTAATTATTAAAGAGGTATAGATTTTTTAGGTATTTAAAAAATACGACACTCATTTTCTTAGAAAAAAATTTAATTTACAAACTATAGGTCGATACATTCTCCCCCCTTAAGAAATATTTTCACTAAAATTTCAACTCATTATCTCAATTGATAAAATGTGTGGGTAATTCTATCCCATTCCCTACTCTGGTTCCCATGTCACTTCTTCATATATATGGTTCATCTATAAAACTTCGACAAGGTGGGTAGTCATGTTTTGTTGAACCGTGTCTATATGGTCCAAGATCTCCACCGACTACACTTCATAATAGTGTTTATGTTCCAGTTGTACTGGTTATGGATTCAGTACATTTGAAGGGTCAGGCATGCACTTACGTAACAAATATACATGGAATAAATAAAGATATTGAGCTAGGATAGGTTTAAGTTCAAATTGATATCCCAATAATACTAGGAGTTCAAGGATTTCATAAGAGCCAATGTACCTGGGTATGTGATTCATTTCCTTCCAAAACCACATGAATTTTTTTCATGGGGAAATTTGAAGGGTAATTTGTCACCAAAATCAAAATCTAATTCCCTTCAGTGGTCTTCAGTAGAACTATTTTTTCATATCTAAGAATTCATTATGTGTTTTTTGATGACATGATCATTTTATGTCATCTCTTGCACAAGATCTGGCTCAAGAAACATTATATCATTATCTTCATCATAAAAAGTATGATTTCTACATTGCTTCCATATAGAGATTAATATAATTCATTTTTAGTAGTTTAATGAGGGTTTTTTATATGAAAACTCAAATAATGAGAATTGTTGATCCCATACCCCTTAAAATTACATTGATCATTTTCCTAGCTTTTCCTCGAGTATTTGAATAGTTATTTTAGATTGGATATCAGTTTGGGGGTGATAGGCTTTACTAAAATTCAATTCAGTACTCATATCATATTGAAGACTTATCTAGAATTTTATGTGAACCTTGTATCACAACCATAAATGATAGAGGGTGGTACCCCATGCATCCTTATGACTTCCTTCATGTATATCTTGTAACATTTTTAAGAGATAAATCTTCAAGAATATAGATTAAATGGGCAGTATTGCTGAGACGATCTATTATAACCCATAAAATATTGTTTCCTTTGGATTATTATGAGAGACCAGTGAAAAAGTACAATGTGATATTTTCCATGTTACATTTTGGTATAGGATGTGTTTTTAGTACCCTTTTTTGGAATTTGTTGTCATTCCTTCACATTTTCACACACTAGTCACATTATAGTGTAGTAAATAATCTCTCTTTTTCATGTTATCCCACCAATAATGATCACAAAGTTCCCTATACATATTAGTTCTTCTAGAATGTATAGATAATGTTTAGATATGAGCCTCATCAAGAAAATTCTTTTTTATGAACCCATAGCCTTGAATGAAATTTAAGTATACCTTCTCGATAAATATTTAACTTATGAAACATCCCATTCATCACAACATCGATCTTATTTTGTAATAAAGGATCATAACATTGATATTTCTACATTATTTATACTAATTATGGTTTCAATATCTTCAAGATTGGTTTGATGATGTCCCTTCCCACATCATTCCCATGTCCAATCTCACTGGGTCCTTGATCAAAGTATCACATTGAATCCCCATCATTTCCAAAACAACATTTTCATTCATACATAATGAATTCTATTTTTTTCTCTTCCCAAACTGATAATTAATTGAAAAATCATTGTATTTATAAAGTTCCAAACATCCCTTTTGTATCATGTTCAGTTCCTATTGTTTGAAAATATAATTCAAACATTGATGGTTTTTGTATATATCACATTTATCCATACCAAGATAGTTCCACCATATCATCAGATAAAAAGTTACCTTAGCTAGATCCATGACATATGTAGGATAAATATTCTCATGAGGCTTCAAATGTCACGATGCATAACGAATCACATTGATATTTTTCTTGATGACGCAACAAAGGCCTTTTAGAGATGCATCCCTAAAAACAAAAAATCCTTCCCTAATAGAGGGTAGATTTAACACAAGTGCATTGACCAATCTCTTCTTCAGCTATTGGAAATTTCCATCCCACCCCATTGTTCAGATTAATTTAGACCCCTATCAACTTGACATTATTATTGGAATAAAAACTCATGAAAAGATTTTTACACCCCTCCTATTATGTCATACTAATCCAAGGAAACTAAAAATCTCAGATACTATTGTAGGAGAAGGCCACTCATCCACAACCATTGTCTTTAGAGTGTCAAATGAGATTCCATTATGGGTTACAATGTTACCCATGAAGGAAACATGTTGTTACCAAAATCACCATTTTTTGAATGTTCTATATAGCCTATCCATCCCCCAATGTTTTATATATATCATGTATATGATCCTGATGCTCCTCACAACTGTTTTAATATATCAAAATGACATCAATAACAACTACCACATTGTTATCAAGGTAGTCCTTAAAGAAACTAATCATCAAATTTAAAAAAATTAGTAGAATTACTCAAAAAAGGTCATACCAACAATATAATAATTCCCATATCATAATCGGAAGCTATTAATTGGAATATCTTCATTCATCAACCTCTATTGATGATACCAAGATCAAAGATCAATATTGTTGAATAGTTGATCCCCACAAAACATGTAAAATAATTTATCAATCCTTGGAAGATTGAACTTGTTCTTACCTATGATCTTGTTATGTTCTCTATGATCAATGTATAACTAAATTTATCCATCCTTCTTCTTAAAAAATAGAATAGGGTCTCCCCAAGGAGACACACTTGGTTCTATAAGACCATTCTCCAAAATATTATGGAGTTGTCTCACTAATATATCTAGATCCAAATTTTCCATTCTATATGGGGTATTTTGTATTAAATTGGATCCATGCATAAGCTTAATGGAAAAATCTACCTCTCTTTCTAGTGGATGTATTGGTAACTCCTCATGAAATACGTATGTGTATTCCTAAGATATAGGGGAATTTTAATTTTGTATACATTCATATACTTATTCATATTCACTAATCATGTCCATAAATAAGACTATGGGAGGTGCTTATAGAGAAAAATCAGGTCAAGATATCTCTCCTTTTAAAACAACATTAGGTTATCCATTCAAGAATATGGATATTTTCTTGATTTTATAATTGATCATAGTATTATACATTGAGATTCAGTCTATCCCTAGTATAGTGTTGAATTCAGTTATGGGAATGACTACTAAATTTGGAATGGTATTGTGCTCACCAAAGTGAATACTTGGGTTTCTACACATCGTTGATGCTTGGATAATCTCTACAAGAGTCTTAAATGATAAATATACCTCATGATGTATGGGGATTGATTCTATATTCTTTGAAAACATCGAGGAAATAAGGGAA
Source organism: Viscum album (assembly GCA_963277665.1). Lineage (NCBI taxonomy): Eukaryota > Viridiplantae > Streptophyta > Magnoliopsida > Santalales > Viscaceae > Viscum > Viscum album. The sequence continues at coordinate 1,220,977,318 of OY728139.1, read as the reverse complement.
TGAATTGAACCTGAATCAATCAAAGTACTTTATAGCTTTAAAGGAACAACCAGAGTACCTGCCGTCACATTATTAGGAGCTTCAACTTAACTTATTGTGATATAAAAATCCAAGACATGGTCTCTTGTCTTATGATGATGTTGATGGTGATTCACCTCTATTATCTACTAATTTGTAAAATGGTTAGAAAAATTTCTACAGGGTCCATACTCATAGTATTAGACCTCAAGGTGGGACTGCACCATCTTCCCTTTTACATTTGTGTTGTGAAGTTGCGGCTTCATCACACTATAATAGTTCCAAGATATATGGTCATATCTTCCACTCTTGTAAAATTTACCGCTCCGGAAAAATTAGTTCTCCTATTCATCTTCTGAAATTTGTTTTATGTGGTATGTTTCACTTACTTTAATCATCTTCCATGAACAAATTTTCTCCATAACTATAGATCTATTTATCTCCTCATTCCATGTGATCTATGGGACCATTGTGTTTCTATGAACTCTAGTTAAACCTTTATTTAACTTACCACTATCACTACATAACTGTCATTGTCTTGATTGGAAATATTCTTCTATAAATGGGGTCTTAATAAACCATAGAATATACCAACCTTTATATTAGGAACCATGACTAAGCTATAGGTTTAATTAGAAATTCTTGTATAGTTCATCTCATAGATTCCCATATATTAATTTTCCTTCTGCTTCAGCTTTATAAACTCCTTCTACATTTTCACTGACATCCAACAAGGAAAATATTTTTTAAAAAAGGTTCCCTATAAACTCTTCCCACTCCCTAGAGACAATATACCTTATTTCATTCATGTTTTCATCAGATTCCACCACTGAAAATATTCTCTCTCTAATTGGTACACATCATGGGTGAAATTCTCTTATTCAGAAGAATAGAGTACAAAAAATATCTTTTTGATAGAGCTCAACCACTATTCATAAATAAATGGGTTGGTTGATACACTGAATGAAGGTGTTTTATGATGCATAAATGATATAATAGAATGTTCTTCTATTAGAGGTGAATATGGTCTCTCTACTAGATTCATGTTACTACTCATAACTCATGTCAACTATTTCATCATTTTTAGGAAGTTTTCCATTTTGACTTCCATCAGATGACCATCATCAGATTGTTTGTGGTGCTCACTATTTACACAATTCTTTATATTTTTAAATGTTTTCTTGAATAAGAAAAACTTATTTAGAAACATATTTATTTTAATAAATATATAATTCAAAATCATTTTTATGTCTTAAAAAAAATATTTCATTAAAGGGATAAATAAAACGTAAATAAGATACAGTGACCAAAACATTCATAAAACATATACCAAAAGTGGTTCTTGAAAAGAAGAAATAAGAAGGATATTTCTCTAACCTTGAAGAGTTGTTACTAAAACTCAAGGGTTGGGACCATGGGGGATTTTTGAAACATTGGGAGGACTCATTGTGTGGTAAAAACACAATATCTTAATGGAGGATAGTTTTTTATTGAAATGAAATCGGAAAGAGGTGGGTATTTATATCAAAGGAGGATGATTCGTTAATTAATTTCAAAATTTATGCCTTGGAAACCTATGTTGTAGAAATTTAAAAATCATGGGATTTATCCTGGTAATTTCCTATGTTATTGAACAGTTGGGGCATATTATATGATATTATAATCTAAAAGATCTGACCTACATTTTATATTACATATTTTGGTATGGAAAAGTAATGTTTCCAAAAAATAATATTGGTAATGTTAAAGTTTCCATTTTAGAAAATAAAAGATAAACTATAGGATTGGAAATTGATTAAAATATATTAAAATACATTATATTAATAAATTAACATATTAAAGTCATGGATTGTGGTTAATTATCTATTACATCATTATGTAATAATTATGATGTCATTAAACATAACTAAAAACTCAAAATGTTTTTTACTATTCATGAAAAAATATAGTATTTTACCGAATTCTCATAAATTCACCCAAACCTAATTTTTATGTGATGATATAATAAATGATAATTATTTTATTAGAATAAATCAGTAAATATGATAATTCTATCTTTTAAATAAAAAACTTATTTATTAAATATAATAGTGGATTGAAAATGCATATTATATTTTTTAACACTTGAAAAAAATATATTTTATCATTTATTTATTAATAATAGTGTTTTATCATACTATTTAATTAAAATATGTATTGTTCATAATATAATGGTCTATTGTAAGGATTTATATATTTTCATGAAAGTAAATTTTTTTTCCAGAAAATCAATTTATCAAATTCCATCTCAAATTTATTAAGAAAATATATTCTTAAAATGAAAATGGTGGAATGAATATTTTATTTATAAAAAGGAATTAAACATTAAATAACTACGTTATTGGACATGTAACATCTTATTACACCCTTTTATGATCTATGGGTAAGGTTTTTGATCGTTATAGAATCATGGGGCGGCTTGATTAACGTCGTCCGAGTGATAATTTAAACTAACTTGAACTTCTCCTATAGGTAATTTCATTCAATATTTACTTATTGAAGCCCAGTTTGGGCTTGGTCAATAGGGAACCCCAGGGATTCTACCTCGCTAATAGGCTTAAAGAGGGGATTCATTTGGAACAACCCTACTGGTTGAGGTCAACATTTCTTCTTCCTGCATTAATTATCCTTAGTCATTTCAACTAATAAACACTAATTAAAACATTAAAATTATCATCAAGAGTATTTTTTAGGATAGTCATATTGACCAATAGTAATAATTGACCGATTATTTTAATTGAAAAATTTTCACAATTGTCCAATGGTCATATAATGATCAAAACCTAGAAATTACATTTTTGTTTATAATCACATCAAAATTAAATATGTATAGTTTTTTTTGTGTACAAGAATAATATAACACACCTTTTATTAGGGAAAAAAATATCATTTAAAATTCCTAGGTCCTTACATTCTCCTCCCATTAAAAAATTTCTTCTCTATAATTTCAACTCATTCTATCAGTTGAGAAATAATGTGGGTACTTCTTTCTCATTTCCTCCTCTTGTTCTCATGCGATTTCTTAATATATTTTGTTCCCACACAACACTATGATGTGGTGGGTAGACTTATCCCGTAAAATATTGGCTCAATAGTCTAGTGTCTCAACATGACTCTCATAATAAGGGAGTTCATATTCTAGTTTCACCTCCTAAAGATTCAATACATGTGAAGGATAAGGTATGTACTTCCTCAGGAGAGATACATTGAGTACTTCATGAGCATTATCTTATATTTGGTTAAATCTCATGCCGATAGCCCCTAATCTTATGTGATCTGGGATTTCATAGGGACTAATATTCATGGGGAGGATTTTACCGTTCTTCAAAAACTGCATGACTCTCTTCCATGCTGAAATTCAAATAAGTTCATTGTTTCCAAGATCAAACCCCAAGTTCCGTCAATGGTTGTTAGAATAACCTTCATGCTGAATCAGGGAAAACATTCTGTGTTGTTGGATGGAATGAACCTTTTCTGTGATCTCTTGAATAATATTAAGAATGAGTATATTGTTCTAACCAACTTCACTCCAAAAAATATGAGTTTTAATTCACTTACCATATTTATATTCATAGGTTTACATTTGAATACTTTAAAAAAATATGTTTTCGTATGAAAAATTAAATAATGGGATATGTGGATCCCATACACCATTAAATTCTATTGAGAAAGTGCTCTGCATTCCTTCGAGTGCATGAATAGTTCTTTATATTGGACATCTTTTTAAGGGTTATAGGCTGTACTGAAATTCAATTTGGTACTTAGAGAATGTTGAAGATTTATCTTGAAATATTCTTTGAACCTAGAATCATGATCAGAAATGATATAGAGTGGTACCTCATACAACCTTACCACATACTTCACGTATATATTTATAAGTTGTTCAAGAGAAGAACCTTCCCAAATAGTGACGAAATGTTCAGTATTGGTGATATGATCTACTTTATCCCATATCACATTGTTTCTTTTGAATATTCTTAGGAGACCAGTAACAAATTACATAGTGATATTGTCCCTCTTACATGTTGGTACGGGTAATGGTTATAATACTTCTTTAGGAATTTATCTCTCTACCTTCACTTTTTGATACACGAGACACCTTCTAGTGTAGTCTCCAATATCCATTTCCATGTTCTCACACCAATAATGATCACAATGTTCCCTAAACCTTTTAGTGATTACAAGATGTATAGATAATGTAAAGCTATGAGCTTCATCCATCAACTACATTATTTTTAGAATAGATGGAACACATAACCTTTTATGATATTTTTACACCTTATTCATCAATATTTTACTCATAAAATTCCCATTCATCACATCCTAAATCTATTCTGTAACAATGGATCTTCAATTTGATCATTCTTGGTCTTATCTTGTAATGATGGTTGAAAAATAATTGGGGACAGGGTTGATGATGTCCCTTCCCCCATGATTACAATATCTAATCATACGTGGTCCTTGATTAATGATATTTTTTAATCCTCATCATTTCCAGAACAACATTGTCTTTCCTACACAATGAATCAAAAACTTTGTTTTCTCTTCTACAATGATAATGAATTGAATAATTACATTCTAATGGAAGTTTAAGCCATCTTCTCAGTCTCACGTCAAAATCATTTAGTGTAAAAATATACTCCAAAATTTTATGGTCTATGTATATATCACATTTTCCCCAAAAATATATTACCTTTATATTTTCAGAGAAAAATTAACTGAAAAAATCTCCAGGTCATGCATCGGATAATACTACTCATGAGGCTTCAAATTTCAAGATGAAAGAAAAATAACGAAGTCAATTTTCATGAGGATACAACCAATCCCTTTTAGAGATGCATCGATAAAAATAATTATTCCTTCTCTGAGTGGGGGTAGATCTAACACAGGTGTAATAACAAGTATCTTCTTCAGATCTTAGGAACATTCTTCATTCTCCTTTTCCCATATGAACTTATCCCCTTTTCAAGTTATCTATATTAATGGATTATAAATTATTGATTTTTTTAAAACCACTTTTAATATACTAATAAATCAAGGAAACTATGAATCTCAGTTAAAAGTGTAGGATGAGGATACTCTTTTACAACTATTGTCTTCACATGGTTAATTGACATTCCTTCATTGGTTAAAATGTTCCCCAAGGAAGAAAAATGGTGTACACAAAATTCACATTTTCTAAATTTTCCAAATAGACTCTCTTTCCTTATGGTTTTAAATATAAACCTTATATGATCCTCATATACCTTGTAAATTTTAAAATATATCAGAATATTATCAATAAAATCTACCAAAATGTTATCAAGGAGTTCCTAAAAGACTATATTCATCAAATCCATAAAAATAGAAGGATAATTAGTCTAGAATAAGGTTATAACTACAACATCATAATTCCCATATCATGATAAAAATAAATTCTTTTTAATTTATTCTTTATTCACCATCTACTAATGATAACATGATCGAAGATCATTCTTAGAGAAGAATTTATCCCCAGGAAGCTGGTCAAATAAATCATCATTCCATGGAAGTGGGTACACTTTCTTTAATGTGACCCCATTAAGTTCTCTATAATCATTCATTAGTCACATTAATCTATCTGTATTCATAAAGAAAACAAGTTATTCCCAATGAGACACACTTGGTCAGATAAAATAATTCCCCAAAAGATATTGGATTTTCATCTTTAATTCCCCCAACTCTACATTTTCAATCCTATATATGGTCTTTGATATTGGTATATATACAGGTACGAGATAAATAGAGAACTCAAACTCCCTTTCTAAGGAAGGTCCATGTACCTTCTCGGGGAATGTATCAATGTATTCATGATCAATGGGGACATTTTCTGTTCAAATACATTTATTTTCTTATCCATCATCACTAATCATTTCCTTAAATAATGAAATGGGATGTTCTTCTAGACAAATCTCATGTTGATATATATTTCATTTGAAAAAAACTATTGGTTTTCTATTCAAGAATACTATGATTTTATTTCTCAATAATTTATGTTAGTATTATAATTTGAGAGCCATTCCGTCTAATGCATAGTGTTGAATTCAATAATGGGAATCAATAATATATTTGCAGTGAGATTATTCTCTCCAAAGTGAATACTAGATTGTATATGAAATCTTAATGCTCGTATGATCCCTCAACGAGTCTGGAATTATAAATCTACATCTATTAGTTCAAGTATTGATTATATATTACTTTCAATCATATAGGATATAATGGAATGTATATAATAAAAATCAAACAATGTACCTTCTAGATTTTAGATAACAATGAGATTACCGTAGACCACATCATTTAGAGATTCATCTTCAGAAGTCGTGACAACAAAAATCCTGACATCTCTCTCTTGGATTGTGCTGAGTTGATGATGATTCACCCCCCATTATCTACTCATTTGGACGTGGGTTGGAAAAAATGGGAAATATTTTAACACTTATAGAATTGGACATGAGTCAAGGCATAACTTTATTTCATTTTTTTTCTTTAGTGTTGAGAAGTTGAATCTTCCCCTCACTACCATAATTCTAAGAAATATGGTCATCTCTTCAAAACATGTAACATTTCCAGCTTCTGAGAAAGTAGTTCCCTAAATGATTCTTGCCACATTTTTTTCATGTCGTGAGTTTCACTTACTTTTATCCTCTTCTGTGATCAATGTTCCTCCCTAAGCTTGGATCCATTGTTCAAATATTTTTATTTGATGTATAGGACCCATATATCTCTTAAAACTCTACTTCAACCATCAAAGAAGTTATCACTATTTCATCATAGATTTCATAATATTTATTGGATAGATTAGTCCATATATGGGGTCGCATTCCACTAAATAATCTATCAACCTTTCTATTTGGATCCATGAAAAATTTAGTGGTGTAATCATAATGTATTGAAAAGTTCATCTCCTAGCTTCCCATAGATTCATTTTACTTCTACTTTATCTCTAAGAATTCCTTTTATATTTTTTTCACATCAAACAGGGGAAGTATTTTTTGAAATAGGTTCCCCTGAACTATTCCAAATTTATAGCATTAATGTCTCTTATTATCTTTGTGTTTTCATCATTTCCCAATAATGATCAGCTTCTCCCTCTAAGCGGTACATATCTAGGGTGACTTTATCTTATTCCGAACAATAGAGTTGATAAAATTTATTTTATATGACTCTAGTCCACTATTTAGGAATAAATGGGGTTGTTAATCCACTAAAATAAAGTGGACACTTTTTCATATAGGAGTCAACATAAGGTTGTTCACTTCATGTTTAATCTAGTCTCTCAGATTGAATCAAGTTATTACACATAATTCAAGTCGGTAGATTCATCATTATCATGAAGTGTTCCATTCTAGATTCCATCAGAGGGTCATTAGTGCATCGTCTATTTCACTCACCATTTACAGGTTTTATCCTATATGGTAATTTTACTGAATAATAAACACAAAATGAGAAAAATATTTACCTTAATAATATTTTTATTATGAAGGAATGTCCTTTCCTAAAACATCATTCTTAAATATGTGATTCTTTTTAAAAACACATTTTCTATAAATCCTTCAAAATGGTTCATAAAAATAATGTGATTTAAAACAGATATCCCTCAGTAGTGTCAAACTAGGAGTTCAGTAAGGCATGTTTTCATGCACCAGTACCTGTTCGAGTCTAGTTAAAAATTGTGTCTTCAGTTTTACCCCATGATATATTTTTTCAGGATACACATCAATTTTTCATATCTTGATAGGGATTTATTTTCTCAAAACCACTTTCCTAATACTTCACTATAATTCAAGGATGTTTTCTATGTTTAAACTTTTCCCTAGAGTTCTTTATAGAATTTTCAACTACTAATTTCCATAATTAACTAAACCATCCCTTGATATTAACTATGACATCCCTCATTTTTATTACATAACATTTCATTAACATGACACAAAATAGAAACTTTTAATGTTTAATTTCTTGTAAAAAGGAATCTAATAGAAAAAAACCTAACAATTTATTTAATTCACTGGAATATATTCATCACAGTTTCAACCAAAGTAAACTTAGTACATCTCATAACCTGTAGATTTAAATCAAATGAAAGGGTGAGCATTGTAACACCCCAAGAATTCCTAATGTGTTATTTCTTCAAAATAATTCAATAACTTGCACTACACGCAACACCGAGTTCACTTGCACAATGACATACCAAAAAGCCATTCAAAAGAGGTTATGAATAGTATTAAATAAATTTTAAACTTTATATAATCCTTATAATTTTTCCATATTATGAGTATCTTAGACATAATGCAAGAACAAATTCATTTTCAGTATTGCACTTTTATCAACTTTTAATAGTGAACCCTTTTTAAATACAATATTTTAAACTTTTTGACTAAATGGGGACTTCAAAAATTTAAAATGAAACATCCCAAGCTTCCACGGTACGTTTTCTTTGAATAATTCAGTAGCGTGTGTTGTACGCAACCTTGAGTTTTAACACACACCACAACCAATCAAACTAGCCGTTATGAATAGTAATACCTAATTTTTGAAATTATATATATTTTATATTTCAAAATGGACTTCATTTTTGGATTCAGAATATCAAATTTAGCCTAAGGTGGAATTTTGGTACATTTCGGATAACTTTCATATTTTGATGAATAGTGAAAATTACTAAATTTTAATTAAAAACAACTTTTTTAATCAAAATAATTAATAGTAATAAATTATGAATTTGAGTGGTTTTAAAGTATATTTAGAATATATTTTTACCATTTAATAAAATTTTGGTCATTGGACATAATTTTACAATTAAACCGAACATAAACAAGTGTCAATCTTTTGATAGTTATTATCTCTTAAAAACACGCTTTTTGTTTTGACAGCGGGAATTAATTTTAAATTAATTTCTGCCACTTCTGTTTTTTGAATTTAGAAAAATGGATTCCATATTTGGAATCAGGATGTTCAAATTGTGTAAATAAGTAACTTTTATTTTTAGACATTTTGAATAATTACTGCGGTAAATATTTTATTTACCATGGTTTAGGGTAAATCCGGTAAATAAGGATTAAACAATAATATTATAATAATACTAAATTACCCTAAAATGTGTCCAAGCCTTATTGGTTGATACAGGTTCGACCATAGGCACCTTGGGGTCGATTTGGGGACCCCATGGTCCCACTTGTAGGTGATAAAGACAATTTATTTTAATTAAGTTAAAATGAATACAAAAATGACACAAACATATAACTTTTAGCAAAACAATTGTTACATAGGGTTATATATGTTGGATTTTAGTTTATAAATATTCATTATAAAGTTAAAAGATTTCCTACATAATGATATTTTATTTATAATTTTTAGACATTAAATAATTTATTTTATTTATGACACAATGATGATGCAGTAATTACTATAATAGTGAAAAATTAAAATAATTGATATTATAAATACCCAAATAAATATAATATAAAACTTTTAATGAATTAAACTAATTTTCTAGGATAATATGATATATTAGTATTTATTTAATTGACTTTTTTTGAAGTAATCAATCTGTTATGAGTTTCACAAAAATCAACTATTGAATAGTGTCAAAATTGACATAAAAGAGTTCTTAAAACAAATATTATATTATTAATTGATATTAAATTCCTAAAAATCTAAGGATAGGCCAAGAGACTTATATCATGATAGTTTCATCATTAATGGACCACTTGGGGGTCGCTTGGATGTATATAGTAAGTTTATTAACCATATTATATAAAAATACAAAGAGACATTGTAAAAGTGAAACTAATTAACTTAGAGTTAATACTTAACGATAAGGTTAATATAAGTACCCAAACCTGTGTAAATTCTATTGGTTGAGTGGTTTTAGACCTATACCCACCTTAAACTTTGAATAATAAACTTTTGAGCCATTAGAAACCGTATATGAATTTATTATAAATTAATATTTCTAGCTTTTCCATAGGTGCCCCTCACCCCTCTAATAAAAGGGCACTCCTCCTTATCATTTCTTCACACCTTCAAAGCCTTTTGGTTCGGACAAACTCTGCCCAAATACTCTCCCAACATCCCTCAATACAACCTAGAGGCCTTAGTTTGATCAGAAAGCCAACCTAAGGAGCCCTTTTTATCAAATCAAAAGGAAGAACCCGAAGAAGAGGTAATGTTTTCACCACCCCTTTTCAAGTTCCTTTCTTCGTCCACTTCTTCTTTCTTTGTTCTTACCATTCTAAAATAATAACTCCAGTATCTTACATATACTTTGATGTTATTATAAATATGGTACAACCATATTCAGTATTCTATCCACCCTTTGAATAACATGTCACCATACGTGCGTACGTACGGCTTACCGTCTCCACGTTGTGGTGTAATTGTTATTCAATATATTATTATTTTGATGGGTATAATAATGATGTGTAACTCATGTAAATAATAAATATAACATGTTAATTATTCTTTATATATGATATACCATCCATTTATATATTATTTTAATATCAAAAGAATGATATTGTCGCTCGTGCGTACGTACGGACTACCGTCTCCAAGAACGCGATGAGATTCATTCTCCATCGTATCCATTCAAGTATAATTATCATTTGATGATTTAAAAATGATGTTTAAGGACTTGATATCATTATGTATATGAATAATATACAACCTATCCATTACAAACATGTCTTATATAACAAAACATATAAAAGAAAACGAGTACGTTAACACCCGAAACGACGATAATTCTAAGATATTATTAACAAATCAATGTTAAAAGATCATATATGATATCATATATATATATATATGATTCTTGCATAATTTAATAACAATTATTTCACCATTATACAGGAGGTTAACCTACCCCATCCAAGGAAAAGTACAAGGTAAGGGATTTTCTTATCTCACATTCAATTCCGTGAGATTTCCATTATTCGCCACTAAATTATTGAAAGTGGTGTATTGTGTACTGGAATTTGATATATATATTATCATGATTATCTTTATATTAATGTTATTCTGTAAATAATTTGGTGGTTATTAACTTTTGGCCATACAACTCAGTTGATTAACGTGGTAAGGTGTTTTCATCTCACTCCTTATTCCCGTGAGATTCATGCCATATTGCCACCATTACCTTTTTGTGTGGTGTATGTACTGCCCATAATTATATTCTTTGTGTAATACACTCTAATTTATGTGTATTTACATATTAATTGTATGATACCTCTTTCATGGGTTGTATGTTTCATAAGTTACCAAATTGGTAAGGGTTATTTCACAATCTCTTCATTATCTGAGGTTGTCTATACGTAATAATCTACTGGGGTCTCTTTATCATCCACATCCATGTTTCTTAATAATGTGTTTCAAAACATTTTTACTATTTACAAGAATATGGGTTAAAGTAATCTATACCCTTATGTGTTTCAAAAGGAATCTTTCCGTCGTTTTCCAAACAAGGAACTTTTAACCTTTTCGACAAAGTTAAGGTAAGAATGTTTTTTTTTAACTTATACGGCGGGTGCGACTATTTACCGCCGTTATAAAATCGTCAAAGCTTCCCTTACAAGATAATAAGAATATTTTCAAAAAAATGTTTTATTTCATAAATATAAGACTCTTAAATGATTTCAAAATAGAAAGAGATATTTTTCTAAAATAGTCTTGATTTCATCTATGTCAACATCCTTTGATGGATTTTAAGCTTATTTGAAGTTGATTTATTATGATACAAAACATCCATATTTTATTGAAGGTTTTGTGATATTTTTGACTGTGGATAAGTTATTCTTATGTCACTCATGGTTTTTGTTTAGAGTATTGACATTTCATAAGTTATTTGTAATCCAAATGTTTATGTTATATTTCAACCTTTCATTCAAATGAATGTGTTAGACAAGTATGTTCCGGGTTGGGGACCGGTAAATGTAAGCCCTCCTGTTTGGTCTCCGGTTATTAGAGGAACTCCGGTTTGGTCTCCGGTTATTAGAGGAACTCCGGGTTGGTGTCCGGTTATTAGAGTCACTCCGGGTTGGTGTCCGGTTATTAGAGTCACTTCGGGTTGGCTTCCGGTTACAATTAGCCCCTAGGTCTTGGGATGAGGACTTGACAAAGAAATTAAAGTTCAACATTATGAATTCCATCAATATGAAAGTGGTTATTGATATTGCATGTGATTATTCGATTAGTAGAATATCCATGTGAATAAGTAAATGGAATTATTTCATTTTACTTTTTCCATACTATGTTGAAGTTCAAGTTTAAAAGGCTTTTGTTTTAGTAATGCATTGCCTTAAATGTTTATGCTTATTTTTAAAAGTTTCCGATATATTGTTATCCTTACTGGGCATTTGAGCTCACCCCTTTTCTATGTTTTATTTTTCCCAGGATGTGAAGAAGTAAGTTATGAATGACCTGCAGGGATTTTATGTGGGGATATGAGTGTGTAATATAGAGACTATGTTGTTCTAGTAGTTTTTCACTTTATGATGTAATGTAAAACTTTATGAATATATCTAGTGTTTCCAAGGCTACTAAACCAATCGGTCTTTAGAGATTTGATCTTTCTTGTGATCATGCCAATGTTATGTAATAATGCACCGACTCTAGGTAACTGGGGTCAGGGCGTTACAGTTGGTATCAGAGGAAGTTTAGTACAAACATTGGAAGCTATATTTAGATAAACTCTGATTAGAGCACGTAGACCTAAGATGAACTTTGAGAATTAGTGTAGAAGAACTTTCTAGAATTTTGGTATTGTAGAGATTTTGTGAGTTTTCCGAGCAATACATCCCTGTCTGGATACGAGCAGGTAGAGGCGGATCTGGCACATATGTACCTAGGGGTAAAACCCGAAAACACCGCTTTGAGCTAGACTCGAACGGGAACTGGTGCACGACAACGTGCCTTACTGCACTCTTGGTTACGACACTCCCGGGGGATATGCTTAGGATAATTCTCATTTTCTTTACAAACCATTATGAAGGGTTTATGAGTATATACAACCTCAAAGGAGACATTTTTATGATTATGGATTATATCCATAAATAGTTCAATTTATGTTAAGTGTTTTATAAGTATGGGACTATTTATTTTGATTCATAAACTAATCTAGTGTATGCCATTGTTTAGAAATGGTGCCCAGTAGAAGGAATGAGAACTCCAGAAATGCACATGATCCAAAGAGAAGGAAGGATCATATCTTTCATGGTCTTAATCTAGAATTTATAAGAGAAATAGTCTCCCATGTATTATCATCATATGAAGAAAAAATATAATGTGTTGATAAGATAAGTGAAGAGTTTACTGAGTCCTATGGCTTTGAAGGGAAGCAAGAAAAGAAAAGGATGGAAGAGAGAAAGATGGATAAAGGGAAGAGGGAAAAGAAGAATTTTCCCATATGTGGTAACTGTGGAAATAAACACCCTGGAACTTACCTGAAAGGAATGAGAGTTTGTTATAAGTGTGGAGGAAAAGGGCACAAAGTACGTGACTGCCAGGGTAAGAAAATGGTTTCAAATGTACAATGCTTCATTTGCAAGGAGTTTGGACACTACGTGAACCTATGTCCCAGTCATCAGACTATGCTACAAATGATGTTATTGGATAATAATTAAGTTATGATACTACCACAGATGAAGAGGAATGATTAGAGTTCTTATGTTGATTATGTCAATTGAGTGTTGTATCAACAATGTACTTGTTATAATAATTATTAAGTATATAAGGATTGTACTGCAGTAATATTTCATTAAGGACTTGAGATTGTGTGGAACAAAGAAAAGTGACTCAATAGCAGGATAATTTTTTGGAAAATATATGGTTGAGAGAATGATAAATCATAATATAGATCTGATACTGACGTAGTGATTTTGGAATAATATGTGATTGTTTTGGATAAATTATATTGGATATTCTTGACTACCTTGGAACTGATTAATGATTTGTATATTCCATCATTGTTGGGGTTTAAAACATTTTTGGATTAATGAAGTATATCTAGCATTCTATATGGAATAAGGGAGCATGAATGTAATCAATAAGGAATATGGTAATACATGATGAAGGTATTCATATGCTATTACGGGGTAAAAAGGATCTATATTATGTTTACCTTCCTTATAAATGTTAGACTATGAGTTTGGACAGAAGTATTTTGGATAGTTCAAGTTTGGATTATTTTGGATTTCCATAAAAGGACAACCCGGAGGTCGGGCGGCAACCCGTCGCGTCCGGCAAGGCTGTGAGACTTGAACCCGCAACCGAAGGGCGACAAGGGTGTATCACCTACCACTGGCCCATGAGATGTCCTGGATTAAATAATGTAGTTTTTATTTAAAATATCATGTAGATGAATTATAAATTCGTTTATTTTGGAACCCTATATGAATAGTGTAAATAGAATTTTTTTTACATTTTATTATCTTTTAGAGTGAAAGATGAGTTTGTGGTAGAAATTTGTTAATGGATGAAACTCTAATTATAAAGTAAGTATATCTCCTTATGATCTTAGCAAATCTCATAAATAAATTCATCAAAATTAAGAAAAGAAACTTAGAACAAAATTTTTTTCCTAGATGGTACCTTAAATCATCACTAATTTATGGCTTTGGGATTGTTGGCCTTTTCATAGCCATGTTCTCTACCACTCTCCATCAGATAATTGATGGTTAGATTTCTCTTCCATATCCATATTTTCCTACATAGAACCCTAGTATGTGTTATTTTTGGTAATCTTCATACTTTCGACTCTTTATTTTAAATAGAGGACTCATTAATTCATTTTTCGATGTGGGATTTCAACTAAGATATTTTGAAACGTCAAAAATGTGTTATCCTAATACCCTATGTTTTGTTGAACCGATGGTATTTCAAATCATCATAGATTGATGAATTTAAGGACCTCAATTTTACACTTGTTTGTGATTGATGACCTCAATCACTACCTATAAATATTTACGTTTTCCCTCCAATTATATGTCTCTAATTGCCACCAATGTTCTCCTAATCAAGATCATTATTTGGGGGTGACCCTTTGATTTCTCTTTTCCTCATATTAAGACTAAATTTTAGTAACCCAATTTCCAATGTGGGTTTTCCCACAAATATATTTTCTACTTTCAACCTTTTATTTTCGAAGAACAATTTCAAATTGCGAGGACGCAATTTATTGAAGGAGGGGAGAATGTAACACCCCAAGAATTCATAATGTGTAATTTCTTCAAAATAATTCAATAACTTGCACTACACGCAACACCGAGTTCACTTGCACAATGACTTACCAAAAATCCATTCAAAAGAGGTTATGAATAGTATTAAATAAATATTAAACTTTATATAATCCTTATAATTTTCCATATTATGAGTATCTTAGACATAATGCAAGAACAAATTCATTTTGAGTGTTGCACTTTTATCAACTTTTAATAGTGAACCCTTTTTAAATACAATATTTTAAACTTTTTGACTAAATGGGGACATCAAAAATTTAAAACTAAACATCCCAAGCTTCCATGGTACGTTTTCTTTGAATAATACAGTAGCGTGTGTTGTACGCAACCTTGAGTTTTAACACACATCACAACCAATCAAACTAGCCGTTATAAATAGTAATACCTAATTTTTGAAATTATATATATTTTATATCTCAAAATGGACTTCATTTTTGGATTCGGAATATCGAATTTATCCTAAGGTGAAATTTTGGTACATTTCGGATAACTTTCATATTTTGATGAATAGTGAAAATTACTAAATTTTAATTAAAAACAACTTTTTTAATAAAAATAATTAATAGTGATAAATTATGAATTTGAGTGGTTTTAAATTATATTTAGAATATATTTTTACCATTTAATATAATTTTGGTCATTGGACATAATTTTACAATTAAATCGAACATAAACAAGTGTCAATCTTTTGATAGTTATTATCTCTTAAAAACAAACTTTTTGTTTTGACAGCGGGAATTAATTTTAAATTAATTTCTGCCACTTCTGTGTTTTGAATTTAGAAAAATGGATTCCATATTTGGAATCAGGATGTTCAAATTGTGTAAATAAGTAACTTTTATTTTTAGACATTTTGAATAATTACTGCGGTAAATATTTTATTTACCATGGTTTAGGGTAAATCCGGTAAATAAGGGTTAAAAAATAATATTATAATAATACTAAATTACCCTAAAACGTGTCCTAGCCTTATTGGTTGATACATGTTCGACCATAGGCATCTTTGGGTCGATTTTGGTACTCCATGGTGCCACTTGTAGGTGATAAGGACACTTTATTTTAATTAAGTTAAAATGAATACAAAAATGACACAAACATATATCTTTTAGAAACAAAATTGTTACATAGGGTTATATATGTTGTATTTTAGATTATAAATATTAATTAGAAATTTAAAAAGATTTCCTACATAATGATATTTTATTTATAATTTTTAGACATTAAATAATTTATTTTATTTATGACACAATGATGATGCAGTAATTACTATAATAGTGAAAAATTGAGATAATTGATATTATAAATACCCAAATAAATATAATATGAAACTTTTAATGAATTAAACTAATTTTCTAGGATAATATGATATATTAGGATTGATTTAATTGACTTTGTTCGAAGTAATAAAACTATTATGAGTTTCACAAAAATCAACTATTGAATAGTGTCAAAATTGACATAAAAGAGTTCTTAAAAGAAATATTATATTATCAATTGATATTAAATTCATAAAAATATAAGGTTCGGCCAAGATACTTATATCATGATAGGTTCATCATTAATGTAATACTTGGGGGTCTCTTGGATGTATATAGTAAGTTTATTAACCATATTATATAAAAATACAAAGAGACATTGTAAAAGTGAAACTAATTAACTTAGAGTTAATACTTAAAGATAAGGTTAATATAAGTACCCAAACCTGTCTAAATTCTATTGGTTTAGTGGTTTTAGACCTATCCCCACCTTAACCTTTGAATAATCAACTTTTGAGCCATTAGAACCCGAATATGAATTTATTATAAATTAATATTTCTAGCTTTTCCAATGGTGCCCCTCACCCCTCTTATAAAAGGGCACTCCTCCTTCTCATTTCTTCACACCATCAAAGCCTTTTGTTTCGGCCAAACTCTACCCAAATACTCTCCCAACATCCCTCACTACAACCTAGAGGCCTTAGTTTGATCAGAAAGCCAACCTAAGGATCCCTTTTGATCATATCAAAAGGAAGAACCCGAAAAAGAGGTAATGTTTTCACCACCCCTTTTCAAGTTCCTTTCTTCTTCCACTTCTTCTTTCTTTGTTATTACCATTCTAAAATAATAACTCCAGTATCTTACATATACTGTGATGTTATTATAAATATGGTACAACCATATTCGGTATTCTATCCACCCTTTGAATAACATGTCACCATACGTGCGTACGTACGGCTTACCGTCTCCACGTCGTGGTGTAATTGTTATTCAATATATTATTATTTGGATGGGTATAATAATGATGTGTAAATCATGTAAATAATAAATATAACATGTTAATTATTTTTTATATATGATATACCATCCATTTATATATTATTTTAATATCAAAAGAATGATATTGTCGCTCGTGCGTACGTACGGACTACCGTCTCCACGAACGCGATGAGATTCATTCTCCATCGTATCCATTCAAGTATAATTATCATTTGATGATTTAAAAATGATGTTTATGGACTTGATATAATACTGGATATGAATAATATACAACCTATCCATTACAAACATGTCTTATATAACAAAACATATAAAAGAAAACGAGTATGTTAACACCCGAAACGACGATAATTCTAAGATATTATTAACAAATCAATGTTAAAAGATAATATATGATATCATATATATATATATATGATTCTTGTATAATTTAATAACAATTATTTCACCATTATACAGGAGGTTAACCTACCCCATCGAAGGAAAAGTACAAGGTAATGGATTTTCATATCTCACATTCAATTCCGTGAGATTTCCATTATTCGCCACTAAATTATTGAAAGTGGTGTATTGTGTACTGGAATTTGATATATATATATTATCATGATTATCTTTATATACATGTTATTCTGTAAATAATTTGGTGGTTATTAACTTTTGGCCATACGACTCAGTTGATTAACGTGGTAAGGGGTTTTCATCTCACTCTTTATTCCCGTGAGATTCATGCCATATTGCCACCATTACCTTTTTTGTGGTGTATGTACTGCCCATAATTATATTCTTTGTGTAATACACTCTAATTTATGTGTATTTACATATTAATTGTATGATACCTCTTTCATGGGTTGTATGTTTCATAAGTTACCAAATTGGTAAGGGTTATTTCACAATCTCTTCATTATCCGAGGTTGTCTATACGTAATAATCTACTGGGATCTCTTTATCATCCACATCCATGTTTCTTAATAATGTGTTTCAAAACGTTTTTACTATTTACAAGAATATGCGTTAAAGTCATTTATACCCTTATGTGTTTCAAAAGGAATCTTTCCGCCGTTTTCCAAACAAGGCACTTTTAACCTTTTCGACAAATTTAAGGTAAGAATGTTTTTTTAACTTATACGGCAGGTGCGGCTATTTACCGCCGTTATAAAATCGTCAAAGCTTCCCTTACAAGATAATAAGAATATTTTCAAAAAAATGTTTTATTTCATAAATATAAGACTCTTAAATGATTTCAAAATAGAAAGAGATATTTTTCTAAAATAGTCTTGATTTCATCTATGTCAACATCCTTTGATGGATTTTAAGATTATATGAAGTTGATTTATTATGATACAAAACATCCATATTTTATTGAAGGTTTTGTGATATTTTTGACTGTGGATAAGTTATTCTTATGTCACTCATGGTTTTTGTTTAGAGTATTGACATTTCATAAGTTATTTGTATTCCAAATGTTTATGTTATATTTCAACCTTTCATTCAAATGAATGTGTTAGACAAGTATGTTCCAGGTTGGGGACCGGTAAAAGTAAGCCCTCCGGTTTGGTCTCCGGTTATTAGAGGAACTTCGGTTTGGTCTCCGGTTATTAGAGGAACTCCGGGTTGGTGTCCAGTTATTAGAGGCACTCCTGGTTGGTGTCCGGTTATTAGAGTCACTCCGGGTTGGGTTCCGGTTACAGTTAGCCCCTAGGTCTTGGGACGAGGCCTTGACAAGGAAATTAAAGTTCAACATTATGAATTCCATCAATATTAAAGTGGTTATTGATATTGCATGTGATTATTCTATTAGTAGAATATCCATGTGAATAAGTAAATGGCATTATTTCATTTTACTTTTTCCATACTATGTTGAAGTTCAAGTTTAAAAGGCTTTTGTTTTAGTAATGCATTGCCTTAAATGTTTATGCTTATTTTTGAAAGTTTCTGCTATATTGTTATCCTTACTGGGCATTTGAGCTCACCCCTTTTCTATGTTTTATTTTTCCCAGGATGTGAAGAAGTAAGTTATGAATGACCTGCAGGGATTTTATGTGGGGATATGAGTGTGTAATATGGAGACTATGTTGTTCTAGTAGTTTTTCACTTTATGATGTAATGTAAAACTTTATGAATATATCTAGTGTTTCCAAGGATACTAAACCAATCGGTCTTTCGAGATTTGATCTTTCTTGTGATCATGCCAATGTTATGTAATAATGCGCCGACTCTAGGTAACTGGGGTCGGGGCGTTACAAGCATAAAGCCTAGTAAGGGAATGAAAGGGAAATAGTTTACATGTGACCATGATAAATATCAACAAGAAAATGAATAATATCATAAAGGAATGAGCAATGGAAAAAAAGGAAATATAATCACAAAAATCATATGAATAAACATAGGGAAATTTGGCTAAAACAATATTATGATGTATTCATAAGAATATCACCATGGTTTTTCACTGACGTGTCATAAATATTACCAAGTTTATTTAGCATGGAATCATAAAACATGGAATCTATTGAAATTAAATTATTTTCCCAATCCTTTGTAGCACTATAGGGGTATACCCTTAATATTTTTTAATTAATGATTCCACATGGTTTGTAATATAAATAACCATTGTATAATAAATGAAACAGGTTTTGTATTAAAATCACGGTGTTTTAAAATGCGCTTAATAAACACGATCATTATATCATTTTAAGCCAAAACATGGAATGAATGTTTTTTGAATGTCAATACTAGAATAAAATAAATAATTTATATATATTAGTGAATACCATTTGAAAATAAAGAGTATTTGGTATTTATAAAAACATAATGAGAAACAATTTCTTGAGGATAAGATAGAAATTTTGAGAAGTAAATATGGAAGTGTAATAGGAATAAAATTTCGTTTTCAAGAAGTGTAAAAAAGAAAGGAAAAGACTATCCCAACAATAAAACAGAAATTATCATTAAGGAAATGAATTAAATATAAATAAGTTATATTACTATAACATTACGAATACATATAGAAAAAATAGGTTCTTGAAACTAAGAGAAAATAAGGATATTTCCCTTACCCTAGAGAGTTGTTCCAAAAACATTAGGATTAGGACCTTGGGGGTTTAATGACACCTTGGGGGGAATAATTTAGAGGTAAAAATACCATATCATCATAGATTTTTTATTGGGAGAGAAATTAAATGGTTAAATTGGTGTTTATTTATAAAAAAATTGAAGTATTTGTTTATTAATTTCCAAATATAGGCTTTTGAGACCTAGGTTGTGGAAAATAAAAAAACATGGGTTTTACTTTGGTATTTTCCTATGGTATTGGACACTTGGGTCATATTTTATTCTATTTTAATCCAAAATATTTGACCATAATTTTATAATAATTATTTTTGACATGGAAAAGTAATGTTTCTACAAAATAATGTTTTAAAAGTCAGAGTTTTCATTTTATAATTTGGAAAGAAAATTATCAGTTTAAAATTGAATAAAATATATTAAAATAAATGATATTAATAAAATAACATATTTTAATTCCGACTAACTGAATTTTTTTTAACACTTTTAAGGAAAATCAAGAAACCAAACTTTAACAACCAAATGATAAATTAGAGTCATTGAAAAAACAATAATTCTAACAGAATCCATTTCCATAAAAAATATTCTAGGAGATATTGGTTACCAAATTACATGGTTCATCCCCTATTAGATCTTTAAATTCATAGCCTATCTTATCACAGACCTGTATATACTCCTTGAGGGTGATCTTTTCATTATTGAAGCACCAAAACTGAATTAGGACCTGCTTCCACTACTAGAATTCTTGGTATTTGCAACAGGATCCCATTGCAAATAAGATTTAGCGATGGGGACCCATCCAAAATAGCCCGTTGTGAAAAACACAATCGCAAATAATAGTATTTGCGATGGGAAACATCACAGTAGCAAAAAATTCTCTGATTATATGCATTATATATACATAAACCTTTTTGTGACGGGCCCGTCGCAAATAGTTTTTGCGACGGAACAGTTGGATCGTCGCAATATATATATATATATATATCATTCTGCGGTGGGCCTATCACAACAAAGTATTTGCGACATGTAAGTAGTCCCATCACAAATATGTTTTTTAGAAATATTTATTTAGATTATTTGTGACAGGGTCCCGTCGCAAATACTAAATTAATATAAAAACATAAAATTAATAAAATTACCATTAATGAAAAAATAATATTACTATTATTAAAAAAATAAAAAATATTAAAATTCTCCATATTCACAAAAAAAATAAAAAAATAAAAAAATAAAAAAATCATAAAATAATAATAATAATATTATTATTAAATAAACAAAAAAAAATATATT
Source organism: Viscum album (assembly GCA_963277665.1). NCBI lineage: Eukaryota > Viridiplantae > Streptophyta > Magnoliopsida > Santalales > Viscaceae > Viscum > Viscum album. The sequence goes on along the minus strand of OY728139.1, from coordinate 1,220,955,402 downwards.
AATAAAAAAGTATATTTAATAAAATAATAATATTATTATTAAAATAAAAAAATAAAAAAATATTAAAATTCTCAATATTGACAAAAAAATATTAAAAAATATTAAAAATATTAAAAATTAAATTATGTAATATATTCACTGATATAAAAGACAGAAAATGTAAATAATTCATATTACATTGTTAAATCCAAATATTTCTAGCATTAGAAAATCATTGGGGGTGGGGGTCGTCTTCTAGAGGAGGTGGAGGAGCTGAAGGAGGTGATGGAGGAAATTCCATCCCTAAACTACGAGTCACACGACGCATTTACTCCATCTGCTCGTGATGCGACTGCTGCCATCGATGCATCTACTCCTCATGTTGTTGTTGTTTCCATCGACACATCTTCTCCTCGTGATGTTGCTCCTGCTGCTACTACCGCTGATTCATCTCTCCATGCTGCTTCTACAAAGTCTCTATAAGCTCAGCCAAAGTTCCCAACTGCCCCCGATACTGTGAGCCAGAAGATTATGGCTCTCACCAATCTCCTCTCGAGCAGGATGACGACATCACAGTAGTACCATAATATGTTTTAGGAGTCAAATGGGAGCTGATACCAACTACTCGGCCCTTCTCAAAGCCATACTGAGTCGCCTGTATCCTTGCCACCTCATCAAAATGGTGAGCACTGGTATACTCTGTTGTCTCATCCTGACCCTCAGCCTGTGTCTAAGAGGTCACAACCTCATATGACTCCTTCAATTACAATTTAAAATTAATATTGTGAAAATATTATAAGCAGTTAATTGTCAAACTGAAAAAATAAAACTAACCACAATCGGACGCTGGCGACCACCTCTAATCTCTCTAGTGGATGGATTACTATACATCTTCTGATAAATTTCGAACTCTATAATATCAGGATTCTCAAATGCCTACATAAATATAAAAGAAACTATTTATATTTGAAGTTATTTAAAATATTTAAAAAATATACTTACTAGATGCTTTCTATGAGAACTGAATGTACGACTACCAGCTTGATGCATCACCTCCTATCTCTCTCGGTTCTACCATCCCACTGAAGATCTCCTCTGAAATCCACCACCCAAGAAGTGTAAACATAATCCATCCCAAACATGAGATGAAATGTACTCTGGCTGGTGAGATCTACACAACTCATCAAATTCTATCACTCCTGCTTTCTTAGTGTTTTTCCTTATTAAAATGTACAAAAAATGACAGAAATGATTTCTCATAGAAACCTGTCATGCCATGTGGATAACATCACACATTCTATCATCAATAAGATACCATAAACCCTACAAATAATTTATAATATAAAATTATTAATAACATAAAATTCAAAATAAATATTATTTATTTACGTACGATCTAATGATGGAACATGTTGCGTCGCACATCAATGGGAATCTGTTCCCATGTGATCCATGGGTGAGAAAAATAATTGCGCAAGATAGCTCTCCCTTGTCCAATAGTTACATGCACAAAACTGTTAAAAAGGAATAAATAATCAAACAATTAGTATATATATAAATAAATTAAAGAAATCTAAGTAAAATATACATGTTACCATACCTTTGTGTGTGTGGATTGAAACCAAGATGTGGACATCACTCAGGGATAGGGTCAGGAATCATCAGTCATGCAAGACCGCGCCCCCTCCGTGTACCCCCTGAACTGCCAGTAGGCTGAGGGTCAAATGATCCAAAATCTCCCTCATCCACTGGTAGGTCAGCCTCCTGTAACTCACAGAATATATTAGAGTCCATCTGAAACACAAAATTTTTGTTGTTAGAAGATAATTGAAAATAAATATTTAATATAGATATATATTAGTTATGATTATAACCAGCATTTAACTATGTCAATGTTAATCTTCATCCTCTTCTCCATATCTTTCAATGTCATTGTCTTCATATTCCTCCTCAACATCATCAATATCCATATGAGTTTTAGTTTCAGAATCTCTTTTCATTTCAAATTCACTTGTAACATCATTAACATATTCATCACCATCGATCCTTAATTGTGGGGTGTGATCATTGATATTCACATCTCTTTGTGAATCAGATGGATTTTGAGCAGTCTCTTGAAAAGTTTCAATTCCTTCTACTTCAGTGAAACCACATTCAGTTTTAGTAAACTGATTTTCCCAAGATTTCATTTTTATTATGTTCCATCAATCGCTCAAGTCTCTTGAAGTAGAACAGTACTTTGCATAATAAATTTGATGTTCCTGTTGAGCCAGTAAAAATGGTTCATTTACTACAATAATACTTTTATATTTAATATTGATGATTCCATGAGTCATATGAACAAGGAAGCCTCTCTTAGTATCTAACCATCGACATTTAAACATTGTTATGTAATTCTGTCCTAGATAACACAACTCAATAATTTCATCCAAAATTCCATAAAATTCAACATCAGTTTCACTGTGATGTGATCCTCTAAAGAAAACTCCACTGTTCATTATTTTGTTTGATTCCCTGTATGCATGTGTATGAAATCAAAAACCATTCACCATATATGGATTATAAGATTTAACCATTTTGGATGGTGGGTTACTCAACATACACAGTATCTTATCATTTTTATTACTATATTGAGACACCTTAAAATTTGTAAAAAAATTATCAATATAACAAATAATAAACGGAATTGATATTAAAACATAAATAATTTAGGTTACCATTTTTTAAATCCATTGAGAAATTATTTTTGGTCTGCGTTATTCAAGAGTAGCTGCTATAATTTGTGGAAGTTTTTACTTGATATTAATATCATATAAAATTAAAATAAAATCTGTTAAAATACTCTAACATAAATTATAGAATAAGTGATAGAAGCACTCATGGGACAAATGATGTGATTTCATCATAGTAGAGCAGAACATATGTATGAGCTATGTGATGTTCATCATCTGAAAGACATCATTCATGAACTCCATCAAAACCAAGATTTTGATGATTCAAAATAGTTAATTGATTATACATTTTTTCATTATTGTTCCCCTCATTTCGTCCCATAAGATTGGGTTTTGAAGGATATTGAGATTCAAAATAATGAGAGCAGAAAAAAGAAATTTCCTCCTGCAAATAAGCTTCAGCAATTGAGCCTTCAACTGATCCTTTGTTACGTAATTTTTTCTTAAATTTCTACATGCATCTCTCGAATGGGTATATCCATAAAAAATGTACTGGACATCCACATTTTGCATCATGTGGAAAATGTAATATCATATGTTCCATTGAGTCAAAGAAACCCGGCGGGAAGATTTTTTTTCATTTTACATATAATTACAACAACATCTTCTTCCAGTTTGCTTAGTGCCTCATAGTCTGTTTTTGCTGCAAAAATGTCTCAAAAAAATATGATATGTCTGTAATCGAATCCCAAATCAAAGAATTAAACAAAAATTTGAATCCAATTGGCATTATTCTTTCCATTATAACATGATAATCATGACTTTTTAATCCAGTAATATAACCATTCTTAACACGTCTTCCCAAATTGGATGCATAGCCATATGGAAGTCTCAAATCTGCAATCCATTCAAAAAATAATAAGAGACTCTATTTGGGAAGTGTATAAGCTACTTTTGGCTTCATTATCCTCTATGATCTTTCATTTTCAAATAGTTCATGTTTTGGTCACCTACAAATTTGGGCAAGATCTAATCATGCCTTTATAGTATCTTTGGTCTTACCCGGTGTATCATAAACTGTATGAAATAAATTATCAAAATAGTTTTTGTCAATATGAATAACATCCAACATGTGGCGGACCAACAAATCATACCAATATAGAAGATCCCAAAAAATGCTCCATTTTATCCAATCATGTTCTTTCCCAAAGCCATGAATTTCTTGTTGGTTTACTGTTTGTCCAAATGTGATGGGATTTAATGAAAATACAACTGATTTTAACTCTGTACCTAATATCATCTTTGATGTTTCATCCCTTTCAATTGTACCTTTTCTGAAATGAGATTTGTTCCTCTGAAAAGGATGATCGATTGGAAAAAATCTACGATGACAATCAAAATAGAAAGGTTTTTTTCCATTAACGAGCATAAAGGATTTGTTGTCTTTCATACAGTAAGGACATGATTTCGGACCATGTGTACTCTAACCAGATAACATTCCATATGCCGGAAAGTCACTAATCGTTCACATCAATGCTTCTTTTAATATGAAATTTTGTTTCGTAGCAACATCATATGCGTTAACACCATCACTAAACAATGCATTTAACTCATCAATTAATGGTTTCAAATAAACCTCAATATTATTTTTTGGATGTCCTAGTATTAATAGAGTCAAAAAGATATAAGGATACTTCATCAACATCCATGGAGGAAAATAGTGCGAAGTTATAAAGACAGGCCAACATGAATACTGACTACCATAAGAACCAAACAGAAAGAAACCATCAGTAGAAATACCCAATTGCACATTTTGGGATTCTATAGCAAAAGGCGGATGCAGATGATCAAAATTTTTCCATTAATCATCATTATATGGATGATTCATGCTTCTATCTATTGAAATCTTGGTTTTGTGCCATGCATCATTGACACTGTATTCTGAGACATAAATAAAAGTTGCGACCTGGGTGTAAGGGGGAAATATCTCAAATGCTTTACTAGAATCGATATAGACTTCCCTGGTTAAGCTTCTTTATACCTCGATTGTCGACATGTGGGACAACTATCTAAGGAACCATTTTCTCCAAAATATAAGATTCAATAATTTTGGCATGCATGAATCTTCCAATAACTAAGGCCCAGATTACGAACCAGCCTCTTGCTCTCATAGTAATTTTCATGCAACATATTTCCTTTAGATAACAATGTTTTAACCAAAGAAAATATATGATAAAAACAGTTGTTTGAAATTGCATTAATTGATTTAATAGCCATAAATTTTGAAACAGCTTCTAATTTGATTATCTAGAAACAAGGATATAATGCATCCTCAACAGACCTCAACAACTCATAAAATTCGGATGGTGCCAACTCAGGAGATAAATCAATATCTTTGTGGGTTTCAGTTTGTTTCACAGATGGACCTGAAACATCATGTACTAAATTTTGAAACTGTGATTGATTTGGAATCAAGTTATTAGGAACTTTTCAGGAAATGCGTTCACTATGTTGATACCAAAAAACATAATAAGGTTGAAAACAAAATCGCAAGAGATGTCCCCAAATGTAGTCAACTGTGTCAAACGTTCTCAGAGAAATTTTTTTACAAGGACAGTTAATTGTGCCTTATGAAACATATTCTGGTTTTGATTATGAAAATGCTAAGAAAGATTCAACACCCTCAATATATACAGGGTTTAAACCAAAACCATTTGGATTTCTATGCTGATTTATCCAAACATGATAATCTAATAATTACTTATGTTGACTTCCTTGTTCCATATTTTTCTACACAAAATATAATATTATCTCTGTTTTTTAATAATTTGAAATTATAAAAACACTATCTAAACAAAGATGATAAATAATTACAACTTCTTCTTAATAATTTCCATTAATTAAGGGCGACACAATTTCTAGTGGATTGACGACAACTCATTTGTCCACTACAAATTATGCCAAGTTCATAAAAGTTATTAATTTTTTTAAAAATTTCAGCCTCAGTGTTCCAAACTAATTATTACTAATTATTACTAATTATTTCTATTTATTTCTATTCATTCTTATATATTCATATTTATTCCTATATATTTCTAATTATTACAATTTATTGCTAATTATTACAATTTATTGCAAATTATTACTAATTATTACTAATTATTACAATTTATTACTAATTATTACAATTTATTACTAATTATTACAATTTATTACTAATTATTACTAATTATTACAATTTATCACTAATTTAGTAATACTTAGAAATACTTAGCAAAATGAAAACTGCTTGAATACTAAAAGCAAATTTGGTAATCATATTTGTTGAGATGATTATAAATTTTCCCTTCATTATCCAAGAAGATTATGTTTACTAATTATTACTAATTCTTACAATTTATTAATAATTATTACAATTTATTACTAATTATTACAATTTATTACTAATTATTACTAATTATTACAATTTATTACTAATTTATCAATACTTTGAAATACTTAGAAAAATGAATACTGCTTGAATAATGAAATGAAATCTAATAATCATCATTGTGGAGATGATTACAAATTTTCCCTTCACTATCCAAGCAGATTTCATTTACTAATTATTACTAATAAAAAAATTATACTATCAATATTTATTAAAAATCAATATTAATATTATTAAAATATTAAAAAATTTATAAAATATTAAAATTATCAATATTCGCAAAAGGCTTTGCTCTATTCTTGACATGTTCAAATCTCAAAGGGCCGCCAATTGTCAGGTCATGCGTAATAAAAAGTTTGTGTCATCCATGTCCAATGTAAACTATATAATTATACTTGGATGGTTGATCACCTCACAAGTAGTGTTGCAATAGGACGACCAAAGTAATATCTTTCTCGTCTCTAAGAATCATCTCTCCCCCTTTACATAGATCATTCTTCCTTAAAAATTTGATGGGACATCAGTATCTTTCCCTTAAATTTTCAAGGAACAATGGTCTCTATAAAGGGTCATGTGAGATAATTCTTATAGATGTGAAGGGAATGAGTTGGGTTTTCCTATTGCAACGCTACTTGCAAGGTGATCAACCAAGAAAGGACAGTTATAGAGTTTACGTTGGACATGGCTGGCACAAAATTTTTATTGCGCATGACCTGACAAATGGCGTCCCTTTGTGATTTGAACATGTTAAGAAAACAGCAAATCCTGTTGCGAATATTGATTATTTTAATATTTTATAATTTTTTTATTTTTTTAAGAATATTAAAATTATTTTTTCATAAATATTGATAATATAAATTTTTTATTAGTAATAATTATTTCTAATCATTGTTAATTGATCTTAGTTATTGGGAATTATTGCTAATAATTGCTAATTATTGCTAATTATTCCAAATTATTCCTATTTATTCATAATTATTCATAATTATAGGTAATTATTGGTAATTATTGGTAATTATTGGTAATTATTGGTAATTATTTCTAATTATTGTTAATTATTGGTAATTATTCAAAATTATTGGTAATTATTCCTAATTATTGGTAATTATTAGTAATTATTGGTAATTATTGGTAATTATTGGTAATTATTGGTAATTATTTGTAATTATTGGTAATTATTTCTAATTATTGGTAAATATTGGTAATTATTTCTAATTATTGGTAATAATTACTAATAAATGTTAATTATTACTAATTATTGGCAATTATTACAAATTATTGGTAATTATTACTAATTATTGGCAATTATTACTAATTATTGGTAATTATTACTAATTATTGGTAATTATTGCTAATTATTGGTAATTATTACTAATTATTGGTAATAATTACTAATTATTGGAAATTATTACTAATTAATGGTAATTATTACTAATTATTGGTAATTATTACTAATTATCAGTAATTATATCTAATTATTATTAATAATATCTAATTATTACAAATTATATTCAATTATTAATAATTATATCTAATTATTACTAATTATATCTAATTATTACTAATTATATCTAATTATTACTAATTATATCTAATTATTCCTAATTATATCTAATTATTACTCATTATTACTCAGTATTACTAATTATTACTGACTACTACTAATTATTACATACTATTACTAATTATTACAAATTATTACTAATTATTACTAATTATTATTAATTATAACTAATTATATCTAATTATATCTAATTATTTCTAATTATATCTAATTATTACTAATTATATCTAATTATTAGTAATTATATCTAATTATTACTAATTATATCTAATTATTACTAATTATATCTAATTATTTCTAATTAAATCTAATTATTACTAATTATATCTAATTATTGCTAATTATATCTAATTATTGGTAATTATTTCTAATTATTGGTAATTTTTGGTAATTATTACTAATTATTCATAATTATTACTAATTAATGGTAATTATTACTAATTATTTGTAATTATTACTAATTAGTGGTAATTATTACGAATTATTGGTAATTATTACGAATTATTAGTAATTATTACTAATCATTGGTAATTATTATTAATTATTGGTAATAATTACTAATTATTAGCAATTATTACTAATTATTTGTAATTATTGGTAATTATTACTAATTATTAGTAATTATTATGAATTATTGGTAATTATTGCTAATTATTATTAATTATTACTAATTATTGGTAATTATTACTAAATATTTTTAATTATTACTAAATATTGGTAATTATTACTAATTATTGGTAATTATTACTAATTATTTGTAATTATTACTAATTATTGGTAATTATTAGTAATTATTAGTAATTATTATGAATTATTACTAATTATTACTAATTATATGTAATTATTATTAATTATATCTAATTATTACAAATTATATCCAATTTTTATTAATTATTTCTAATTATTACTAATTATATCTAATTATTACTAATTATATCTAATTATTACAAATTATATCTAATTATTACAAATTATTACCAATTATATCTAATTATATGTAATTATATATAATTATTACTAATTATATCTAAATACTACTAATTATATCTAATTATTACTCATTAAATCTAATTATTACTAATTATATCTAATTATTACTAATTATATCTAATTATTACTAATTATATCTAATTATTACTAATTATATCTAATTATTACTAATTATATCTAATTATTACTAATTATATCTAATTATATCTAATTATCACTAATTATATCTAATTATTAGTAATTATATCTAATTATTACTAATTATATCTAATTATTACTAATTATATCTAATAAATAGTAATTATATCTAATTATTGCTAATTATATCTAATTATATCTAATTATTACTAATTATTACAAATTATATCTAATTATTATTAATTATATCTAATTATTACTAATTATATCTAACTATTACAAATTATTACTAATTATATCCAATTATTACTAATTATATCTAATTATTTCTAATTACTACTAATTATATCTAATTATTACTAATTATTACTAAATAAATCAAATTATTACTAATTTTATCTAATTATTACTAATTATATCTAATTATTACTGATTATATCTAATTATTACTAATTATATCTAATTATTACTAATTATATCTAATTATATCTAACTATTACTAATTATTTCTAATTATATATAATTATTTCTAATTATGTCTAATTAGTACTAATTATTATTAATTATCCCAAATTATAACTAAATTCCGCTAATTATCTATAATTATCTATAATTATTGCAAATTAGAAATAATTAATTATAATTATCACTAATAATATCAATTTCTTACTAAAAATAAATAAAAATAAAAATCAATAAAAATCTAATTTAATTAGAACTAATAAACAACAATAAAAATTAATATAAAAAATAAAATATAAATACCTTAAACTTTGATATTTTGAAGGTATTGACGCCTTCCATTTGGTCTCGTATAAAAAACTTCAACCAAAAGAATTTTTTCCCTTAAAACTAGAGAATGAAGAGAGAAAGAGAGGAAGATATGAGTGATTGGAAAAAACAGGTGGGGTATATATAGGTTAGATTAATTGCGACGGGTTTATTTGCGACGGGGCCCGTCGCAAATACCCTTGCCCACATTAATTACGGTCAGCGGTTAAAAGGGGATTTGCGACGAGCTCGTCGAAAATACCCTCGCCCGTATTAATTACAGTCGACGGTTAAAAGGGTATTTGCAGCGGGGCCCATTGCAAATAGTTCCCGACGACACTCATTTTGCGACGGGACGACATCCCATCACAAAAAGCTATTAACCGCTGTTTGGTATTTACGACGGGTACCGTCGCAAATACTCTTGCACGGTTTGGTTCGCAAGCTGTGTTGTTTGGCGTGCAAGTCATGCCAAACTATTTGCGATTGGAGACATCTCCCCATCGCAAATACTAATCACGCCAAACTATTTGCTATGGGAGACAAAATCCCGTCACAAATATTGATTTTTTTCGTACTGCTTTCTATCCCGTTGTATTGCTCCATATTTAGAGTTACCCTCATAGTCCACCCCAACATTTTGGTTGAATTCTCTATAGAGGCATTTAGTAACTAAACCAGCTTGATCACATATTTTTTTGAACTCAGAAGCAAATCCAAATGTTGTTCACACAAACCACCTGATTTCCATTGACACATGGCCTCACTGCCCATCTTCTCGTCATTTTTTTTAATAATTGAGTCTCCAAAGAGAGGTGGGATAGAAGATTAATCCTTCGTACCAATCCTCCTCCCGTTACACCTACTACTCCTTAGTCTTGAAGCTTCAACTTTGGAAGAACTGTTATCGATTTCATTAGGCTCCTCCACGTGGACCTCATCTGTATAGTCCATGTCTTCTTGGTTACTACTCAGTCCTTCCACTGTAAGGCCTTCAAAGCTATTTCTCAACTGAATTGGGTTGTGGTTGCTTGGAATAGAACCCCTCCATTACGAACTAAAATTTGTTCATCCACATCCAGTGTAGACCTCTGCCTTCCCTTGTGCAGGACACCACCGCCCGAGCTAACAATCTTCGCATATGAAGAACCAACAACACCCCCTTCACCACCGACCACTTGAGAAACAACAACATTAATCACATCCATTTGAAATTCTCTCAATGTAGAATCATTTTGGACAATTCTCATGCATCATATATCAATTTAATTACAACTAAGATCATTTTTATTGGAGGGACCGTCCATATCCTGTCTTAGTCTGGTAAAGACCTTAGAGACCTTTGGGTTATCTAGAAACACCACTCTCTGTTCCCCCTTAACGGTGGATGACCTACCAAAACTTTCATTCTTTCCATCACTTGGAACCAAAGTATCACAAACCCCTATTGACACATTGTGATCAACTAAGACACTAGCATGATAATCATCCTCCACGTACCCCTCATTCCCATAGAAGCAGGACGCGACGACTGAGAAAGGCCATGGTCTATCCAGAAACACCCTAAATATTGAACACACCGAACAATAAATTCCATAACGGTTAGAATTTATTCTAAAAAACTTGTCTCAACATGAACCTTTGGCTCCTTTCTGCTACTATTTCCTATATTCTTTGTAGGAATCTAAGGCCACCATCAACAATAATCCCTTATGTATCCCAGGTGCTTACTAATATAATAGTAGTCAATCCAGGATGCGTCAAGAGTGTCTTTTGAGTATGTCTGGATTACTATTAGTGAGGACTACCGTTGGTAACAATTTAATTCTTATTTTTGGTTAATTAACTAATATATAATTATGACATAATTATAAATCCATTAATCATATTAAGATCTCAAATTGTATTTTAACTATTCATGAAAAAGTAAAGTATATTAGAAAATTCTCATCAATTAACCATATACAAAAAAAATTCATGTTGAATTAAAAAAAGATAATTTTTCTATCTGAATAAATCTCTAAATATGAGAAATATAAATTATAAATTTAAAAATATTTATTTATTAAAAATATTACTAGATTTAAAATGCATAGTAAATTTTTGGACCCTTTTAAAAAATAAAATTATTTTGTCATTTATAATTAAATACGAGTGTTCATATCATACTTTATAATTAAAATAATAAATATTCATAATATATTTGTCCATTATAAATATTTACATCTTTTCTAGAGAGTACAATTTCTTCATGGAAAATCAATTTATCAAATTCTATCACAAATTTAATATCCAAAACTATTCATAAAATGGAAATAATGGAAAAAAATTATTTATACAAAGGAAATGAACACTAAGAAACTATGTTTATGACACATAACCCCTTATAAAACCCATGCATAACCTAAGAGTGCGATGTGATATTGTGATAGATTAATAGGCGAGGTCAGCTAACATTTCCTGAGTGGCAATTTCAAATAACTTGAACTTCTCCCATATGTAATTTTTTTCAATATTCAATTATAGAGGATCAATATTAAGTTGGTTAGGATAGAACCCTAGTGATGCTACATCCCTCCCAAGCTGTGAAATATGAGATTCATATGGAATGACCCTACTAGTTGAGGAAATCATTTATCCTTTCTGGATTAATTATCATTTTACATGTCTACTTATAAAAAATAATTATAACAGTATAAATATTATAAAGAGTATAGTTTCCAATGTTCATATTGACGAATGGTCATTATTTACCAATGGTCATATAACAGTCAAAACTCGATGGTCAAATTTTAATTCATACTACATCATTATTAAAGATATATTGTTTTATTGTGTTCAAAAATAATTTAAAACACATTTTATCAGGAAAGAAAATATAATTTAAAAAGTCCGGGTCATTACATTTCTATTTCCAAGAGGTGTTTATAACTCCATAAAGAAGGACATGAGATCTTTTGTATGTTTATGAATATCAAATAAATTGAAAAATATAAATGAATTAGAGGCACCATTATCAAAAAAATAAATTTCTATAGACGATGAAATAAATATGGTACCTCCCACTATTACTGGACTCGCATATCCCTCTTCCATAAAATCATATAATATGTTAAGGTGCCTCACTCTTGAGGCTTATAAGTGGATCCCTATAGTCATTTGAGCATTTGACCATGACCCAGTAGCCTTAAAATCTAAAGATGCTTGACCATATCAAGGTGTATACATAGCCTGATAGAAATTTTTTTAGATGACCATAACGTCCACAACTATTTCACATCTTTGTAGTATAATAATTTGAATTACATGTGTTTTCGGAAATTATACACTTATATAAAGTCATAGGCATGCCACTTGCTACAACTAGATGTGTCAAAGAGGCCTTCTACTGAGAACCATCTCCACCACTCATGTGATGATCTTTACCCTTTCCCCCTTTTACCTAGCGGGCCACTAAAGCTTTAACTATGTTGTATATAAGTGGCATAATATCCATCCATTCATAAAATACTCATTTATTCTATCATATCTCTTTCAACTATATCTTTTTATGTCTTAAGCTTCAGCATAACTACCAGCAATCTGATATTTGGATGAAAATCCTACAGGTACTTTGGATCTTTTAGCAAGTCATTCATTACAACCCTTGGTAAAAAATGAACCAACATTACAAATAGATTCTTTTATGCCGACACTTAATGATTTCCAAATGGAAAAGAGTGAAACATTATAGACTTCTCTATCATCAGTGAATGAGGGAAAATTGTCTGTTATAAATGAGTCATGAAACCCTTCCAGTACATACTCATTTGTCTATCCTCCAATACCATGGAATCCCACCATCGTTTTTTGGGACCGTTAACTATGAACACCTCACAATTATCCTTGATACTCTCTAGTGTATCCAGGAAGTCATAGATCTGATCAATAATTAAAATCTGGTCCTCCACCACTTTAAGTTCATTTATACCCTTAAAGGATGGTGTATTTTCACACTAGAACTCCCACGATCAATGTTTATCTCATAAAACTCCTTGATGTACCACAATGACTGTGTTACTAGCATTCAATCTATTTTGATCTATATCAAGAACTACCCACAAGATAGCTTCTACAGAATTCAGATCCATAAGAGTATTTACGTGATGAGCATCAACTACACCCTTCTGTTGAAACCATGGAAAAGGTCTCAAAGGAATAATCCTACAGAATGAGATAAATTAAATGATCATAAAGTGTAATAATCTCAGATCAAACCAGAAAACCATATGAAAAAACAAATATTAATGTCACTAACTATAAATAGGATACAGACATCCCAACATCCAATGGTAACATGATACTCTTTATGGGAAGATTTGTCTATGCATTAACCACAACATACCTCTCAAGTCCCGATAATCTTATCTCCAGTCTACCAAACATCCCACCACATGTAATATTGATGATAGACCTCCTTTGATACAAAACTATGATTAAACATACCCAAATACACTCTCAAAATGGTACCCTAATTGAATGTTCTATATACTTGAAGGGAGTTATCGATCCCCACAAGCTGGTGTCTACCACCTGGGCATCAATAACAAATAGATAAAATGAGTTTTCCAAACCAAAAATAGATAGCATGACATGTATATAAATGTACAGAAATAAACAATGAAAGAATACATGAATATATTTATTTATATATGTCATAATAGAAAGAGAACAGTAGAATCAAAATAACTGAAATGGTAGAGAACAATCTCTAAGAGGAGATTACAACTGTAGAGGATAACTAAGCGAAACAACTACTTTAATAGTTTCCTTGGGATTGCATGGGAAAACCCCTCCCATACCAACATCTATCTACCATGACCCAAGTTATAGAAAACCACTCCTCTTCACTATAGGGCCTTTATTTTCTTATAATGAAATGATATAACATGGTCTATGAACCACTGAATGGGTGTTCTTGGTATGAGCTAAATGGATCAGTTTGGTCCCCATAACAACTAGTTACATATAAAATAATATGTTTTCATTCTGGAATTAAATAGTTAAATTCATTATAAATATACAATAAAATAAGTGGTATCTATTTAAATTAACTAATCTATATAAATAGAATAGTAACCTCACCTATTGAGACATCCCATACAATCTAAACCTCGTTTTATTGTAAAATATTCTATTAAATGGATTTATTTAAACATTTTAATGTGGGTTTCTTTAAAAAAATAATTGATAATAATGTTTTTCATTACAAGTACACTTTTCCAATTTATCCTATAGTTAAATATTATTTGACTTTATTTAATGACTATTTTAGAATAACTACTTTTATAAAATAGAATTTACTTTTATCAAAATTGTTATTTAATAAAATATTCTAAATGATAAATATATATGAATATAGTTAATTTATTTTTGATTTTCAAAATATAATATGTATATTCATATTAGTTTTGAATTTTATAAAATTTTTAGTATAATAAAAAACTAATACTATTTTAAAATTATAATCTTATTTTAATAAAATATTGAGATTACACATGTCATTCAGAATTATTATTTTAATTTATTATATGTTGTAATTATTATATCAAATATTTTAATGACACTATTTTGTAAAAAAAATTCACTACATTAATTTATGAAAAAAATATTAAATATCAATAGTTATATGGGTTTTATATATTTTTGAAAATATGATATAAATATGTGATGTAATAATTATTAGTTTTAAGTTATAAATTTTTATTTTGATTATTATTTTAGAAATTTTTTTATAATTTGAAATTTTTAATAGAATGATAGAATTATAAAAATATGAATGATGTTTTTAAATTTAATTATAATTTTTTATATAAAACATGGAAGATTTATAAATTATGATAATATAGATTATTATACTTTTTATAAAATTTAATTTTCAATTACATGGTATATTTATATATATATTAGTTTTGAATTATTGATAATTATTACATTATTTGTTTAACCTTTAATTTTTAATGTTTTATTTATAATAATAATAAAAAAATCATTTATAAATAATAAATTAAAGGATTATTAAATATAAATGATAATATAAAAATTATAATATAATAATAATGATACCATAACAATAATAGAAAAATAAACAAAAGAAGAAGAATCATGTTTAAGAAAGTTGGGGTTGCACTTAGGATTTTTGGGCATCTGAGTCAAGCTATAAAGAGTGAAGGATTAGTCACGAAGGGTGAGACCGAGAGAGGGAAGTTGAGCAATAGGGTGAGGCCTTGAGCAAGCGGTCGAGCCGTAGGGTGAGTCGCGGTCATCAAGCATGTGGTCAGGACTGAGTCAGGGTTTTCATAGGAGTTCGCCTTCAGAGAAGAATGATATGGGCGATGTTAGGTCTCAAACTATGGTCTAGGGTTCGACCGTGAAGGGGGGAAATTGAACCGGGTCTAGGTTGCGTTATTCCTCTTCAATGTCTTCTGGTTCTATTTTTTTCAGCTGTAGATATGATATAGATTTTCTATTCTTCTTCAACCTACTAAGGTAGGTTTTATGCTTTCCTTTAATGTTTTTTTACAATTTTTGTTGTGTTACTACTATTAACCATTTAATTGAATATAGTTTTGAGGTCTGATTGCTTCTTTGTAATATAATTTTGGGTTATGTATAGTTTGGTCTGTAATATTAATTCGGTTTTCCCTGTTTTTAGATTTATCAAGATGTTCATTCCAATTATGTGGTGCTGGTTCTGTGTCATTTACTTCTAATTTCATACATGTTTATTCTACATGCGGAGAAATATTTGTCTGTTCTATCTTGAATGGTCTATGATAAAAAGTATGTAAGAATCCATTGTGGTCCATTAATTTAGCAACTTTTACTTTCATTACATCTCTACATAGTCAAACCTTTTATCTATAAAATCCTATAACATATTCAATTGAAGAGGGGAAAACCACTTTGGAGTATCCAAATCAAGAGGAGTCTATATATTTCCTAAAAATTAGTAAGGGATTTGTTCTTTATTTCTCAAATTCGCTCCATAAGGGTCACAATACTACATATTGTTTTTGGATGATCTTGATTTTTAGTAAGGTACATAGTATTTTCAATGGTTAATCTTATTATGTAAGGGTTAATTTTTTTTTCTAAAATTCGAGATTTAATTTTTTAGTTTTGTTTAATGGATATCCGTTAGTTAAAACCGATTTTAGTTTCCTAGTGAAAAGGGTTTAGTTTCCCCTTAAAAATTCATTTGCATATAATTGTGTTCTATATTAAGTTAAACCTTAGTAAGGGATATATTGAGGTAATTTTAGAATTGTGATCCTCGATTTTTAAATTAGGTATTTCCTTTTTATGATTCTTGATTATTTTGGGATAATAATATTTTTTAGGGTAGGACGGGATTATATTTATGGGATATGATTTTTGTAAAAATGTGTTTGAATTTAATGGAATTCTAATTCTGGGGAAATTGATTTATTACCTTTTTATATTAAATTTTGTTTTATATTTATGTGGTGTTATTGTTTTATTTTAGTAAAACTATATTTTCAAGGGGAAATTCTTTTGATTATCTACTAATTATAAGGAAGGGTAATTTCATAAAATTATATTTATGAAAAGGGTATTTATGTTATCTAAAAATATTATGCATGTATAAATTATTTCCATTTTCATCATGTTAAAGTTTATATATTTTTATGTGTGATTCAATTTTACTTTTAATCTAAGAAGAAACCATTTATGCATAAATAGTTTCTTTTTATAAAATTATATCATGATGGAATTCACATAAACCCTTTATTCTAGGTATGAGAGTTCTTATATTTTGATATACATATATATGTATATGAATATATATGGGAATATATATATATATTTATATATTTATATTCACACAAGAAGATGAATGTTTGTTTTGAAAATAATAAGATGATGATTTTATTTCAATACATAATTGAGTCATAGTTATGATTATTTTGAAATTATATATGCATTATTTTGATACAATAACAATTTATTATTGCTATCTGAAAGAGTTAAACATCATGTCATTAATTCATGAATAGAATTAGTTAAATGAGACTTTGATAATTTGTTTTTGGAGTTTTAAAATAATATGAGTATTCACTTTATTTAAAAATGCCTTTCATGAATTAATTACTAAAATTTTGAGTATGTGTGTGTTTATGGAATGAACTAGTGACATGAGTTTTGGTGATATGAAAACCTACTGGAGATTTCCAAAAAATTGCATATATATATGTACACATAAGTATTATCATTAAACCAAGTGTTAATCATTTTTTATGAAGGAATTAATATATTTTGTGAAATTTAATGTAACGAGTTGTCTCATTAAGCATTTAATTATTTATGATGGATCAATAACACCAAGAATGTTTTATAAACCATTATTCCACTTATATATATATATATATATAATTTTATGATTTGAATTTGATTTCATATTGACTCTACAAATGGATATTTTCATTTATCGATGTTTTAATGTGAATTAATTCCCTAATGACGAAATCAAGGTCACATGTATTTATATATTTATATAAGTATGAAATGTTGATTTCTCAGATATATATATAAGACAAGTTTATAAGAATGAGATGTTTATATATAAATATTATTATAGTATTTTTTTTAAAAATGAACATTACATGTCGTCAAGTTGTTTTAATCTTAGGAATGTCACATCTGCATATAGTCATGGTCACACGTAAAGTGTTCCATTGACACGTCTTTCATTCATAATAAACAAATGGTTTCAAATAAAGTTTATGAGATTATTAAGAACATGGATTTCTTCAACAATTAAACTGTTTTATTTATAATTTCATGTACGAAACATATTTATTTATTGCAAAGTACTATTTTGAGAAGAAAAAATGATATATGCATTTTTTTAAATGTTCTTTTTATTTCACTATTCATATTATTGATTCTTTATAAAAAAGAAAATCAAAGTATGAGATGAATCTATTAATGAAAAAATATGTATTAATAAATAAAATTTTCAAGGTGGTATAGGACATGTTCGATCATTTAATGAATTCATTTTATCTATAAATAATATTTAAATAAATCAAAGTAGTTTTGGGCACTTTGGTTTGTTTAACAAATTTCTTTCATCTATGATACATATTCAATCAAATAAAAGTGGTATGTGACAGTTTGATTTAAATAAATATTTTAATTAGACATGTGAGGAGTGAGTATGACTTATTAAGAGATGGGTGAGGCATGTTATAGCCTCTCGATGCATTGGTAGGTCTCCTGAGACAAACTAGGTCATTGAAAAATTCCTTGATATAATTGTTATGTATGGTTTTGGCACAAGGCCTTGAAAAGATGTTACGAATGTCCTACATTATAAATTCCATCATTACGGATCTTGTATATGAAATTCTAATTGATTATTCTACTCGTAGAATATCCATGGTTAAGAATCATTCTCTTATGAACATGTGTTAATCTATTATACATTTTCAAGTTCACATGGAATAATTTTTTATACATATTTATATCAATTAGTAAGAAGGTTTAACTATTCATTCCAATCAATAAGAAAATATTAAGAACTTATCTATCATTTCATGGTTTTTATTTATGTTATAAATGAAAAATGATATCATTTTGGTGTGTAATTCAAAACATCTAATTTTTCAATTGCAATTTTTTTATATCCACACCTGAAATGTCATTGAGGCATTTCATGCATTTCTGGTCAAGTACGTACATAATTTAATAATCTATTTTATTCTTAACTCTTAAATATTTTTAGATATTTGGAGCATTGCTTTATCCTAAAAGTTCTTTTAGAATTTCTCAAGAAAATAGTGATGACATTTTCTAGGAAATTTTAATTTTATGATTGAAAACATGTATTTTAATGAAATAACTTCATTAAAAGAGAAAATATTTCATTATGGTTTTTTAACCCATTAATGGGAATATGAAATGCTAACCCTTTGTTTTAAAATTAATTTCCATAGGTCACTTATAATTCCAAGTTTGGATGCCATCATTTTTATGTACAGTGGAAGTGAAGTTAAACTTTTGTTTGTTTAATTTTTTTGGAAATCTGATAAATTGTAAGTTTATATCTAAATATCCAAAACCTAGATAGGTATAAGTTCCTCTGCTATGTCGTTTTTAAGGTTCGGTCCTTGTAGTTTGTATTAGAGAAATAGTCTAGACAAATTTGAGATTATATTTTTTTTGTCTAATGCTAGTGTCTAGAAGTCTAACGATCATAGTTTTCTGAATTCTAGAGACAGAAATTCAAAATTGTTTTTAGAATGATGACATGAATTGCGAGGATGAAATTATTTTGAGGAGAGAATAATGTAAAAGCCCAGAAAATATAAACCTAGTTTTATTATAAAAATATTTTATGAAATGGATTTGTTTAAACATTATTAAAATGGTTTTATTTAAAATAATAATTGAAATTAATTGTTTTATTACAAGTACAGTCTTCAAATTTATCCTAAAAGTAAATATTATTTTAATTTTTATAAAGAATATTTTATAATAAATACTTTTATTAAATATAATTTACTTTTATCAAAAATTTTATTTAATATAATATTTTAAATGATAATTATATATAAATATATTTAATTTATTTTTTATTTTTTAAATATAATATGCATATGCCTATTAGTTTTCAATTATATAAAATTATGAATATAATATTAAACTAATACTATTATAAAATTATAATGTTATTTTAATGAAATATTAAGATTATACTTGTCATTTAAAATTATTAGTTTAAATTAATATATATTGTAATAATAATATCAAATATATTTATGACGTTATTTCATAAAAATTCACCATTTTAATTTATGTAAATAAATATTTAATAGGAATAGTTATATAGGTTATATATATTTTTGTTTATATGATATATATATATATATATATAAAGTAATAATTTTTATTTTTAAATTATAAATTTTTATTTGGATTAATGTTTTATAAAATTATTAATACTATGCTTTTTTCTAATAGAATGTTAAAATTATAGAAATATGAATGATTTTTTACATCTAATTATTATTTTTTAAATAAAAGAAGAAAGATTTATAAATTATGATTATATTGAATCTTTTAATTTTTATAAAATTTTACTCTCAAATATATGATATAGATATATATAGATTAGTTTGGAAATATATATAATGATTAAATAATTTTATAACTATTAATTTTTAAAGTAGTGTTTATAATAATATTAAAAAACAAATTTCCATTATATATAATAAGTTAAAGGATTATTAATAATAAATTTTTATAATAATAAATTTTTGATATAATAATAATGATACAATAATAATAATAATATCAAAATAATGATCAAAAATAAGAAGAATCTCATTTAAGGGAGTTGGGGTTGCATTTAGGGTTCGTTGGAGTCGGAACCATGCTTCAATGAGGGATGGTCTAGTCGAGCAAAAAGAGGCCGTGAACGGGAGGCCAAGTCGCAGGTTGAGGCCATGAGTGAGATGTCAAGACGCATAGAGAGTCATGTTCATTAAGCGTAAGGCTGGGACTGAGTCCAGGTTTCCACAAGGGGTTCACCTTCGGAGAAGGATGATCCGAGCGAATTCTTGTCCCAAACCATGGTCTGGGGATCAACTGCAAAGTGGGGGAGGGAATTTAATTGGATCTATGTTATGTTATTCCTCATCAACGCTTTCTGGTTAGAATTATGTTCTATTGTGGATAAGATATTGATTTTCAATTCTTCTTCAACATACCATGGTAGGTTTCTAGCTTTCCTTTGAAGTGTCTTTTTTTTTCTGATTTTCATTGCATGAATACTGTTTACAATTTAATAGCATCTCATTTTGAGGTCTCATTGCTATTTTGTAATCTTCTTTTGTATTATGAATTGTTTGGTCTACATTATCAATTTGTATTTCCCTATTATTCCATTTATCAAATATTTTATATAAATTACGTGGTTCTAGTTGTGTGTAATTTACTTCCAATTTCATCTCTGTTTATTCAGCCTACATAGGAAGCTTTGTGTGTGCTGTCTTGAACTTTCCCAGTTATAAAGTGAGTAAAAATCATTTCGGGTCCATTGGTCAATCAACTTGAACTTTTTTTATATCACTGTTTAGTTAGATCTTTTATCTATAAAAGCCTATAACATATTCCAATAAAGAGGGGAAAACCCACTTTAGGGTATCCGAAGAAAAATGATTCTAAATATTTTCTATTAATTAGTAATGGGTTTATTCTTTATTTCTCAAATTTTCTTTCTAAGGGTTATACTACTACTTATTTTTCTATGCGATCTTAATTTTATTAAGGTACATAATATTTTTTATGGTTAAACTTATTATGTAAGGGTTATTTTTTATCCAAAATTATTGATTTATTTTTATATTTTTGTGTATGGGATGTACTTTATTTAAAATATGTTTTAGTTTTATGGTACAAAGGGTTTATTTTTGCCTTAAAAATTCATTTTATTATAATTCTATTCAATATTAAGTTAAACCATAGTAAAGGTTATATTAAATTTAATTTATAATTGTGATCCTTAATTTTAAAATTAAGTATTTCCTTTTTAGGAATCATGATTAAAATGAAATAATCATACTTGTTTGGGGTAAGAAGGTATTATATTTATTGGGCATGATTTTCATAAAATTTTGTTTAAATTTAATGTCATGTTAATTTTGGTGCAAATGTTTGATTACATTTTTTCTAATTAATTATTGTTTTAAATTTCTGTGTTGTTATTATTATATTTTAGTAAAATTATATTTCAAGGACCAATTATTTTTTATCTTCAAATTATAAGGCAGGGTAACTTCTTTAAATTATGTTTATGAAATGGGTCATTATTTTATTTAAAAATATTATGCATGTATAAATTAGTTACATGTTCTTAATGTTTCTATTTATATATTTTTATGTGTGATTAAATTAACTTTTGAACAAAGAAGAAATAAGTTAGGCATTTATAGTTTATTTTTATAAAATTATATCATGAGGGAATTTACATAAAACCCTTATTCTATGTATGGTCGACCGAAAACTAATTTTTTATTAAAGGATGAGAGAACTCCCCACCAAAACAAAAGAAATAGGTCACAGAGGCCTGAAGTGGTGAAGTCTAAGGGAATCCCCCTAGATGACATCCTTATATTCATGTGGAAGTGTTCCAAGAGTGGAGTAAATAATCAATGGCTCTTCCTCTCTTCTTGTAAGAGCAAGAACATACGCAACAAAATTATCTTCTCTCAAAATATGATGAAGCCTACCACCTTAATTGATTTCCTTAGATCAACTTATAATGAGATAAATCAATCTCTATAGAGGATTGCCTTTACCTTGAATAGACCACACCAATATCTTGGAATCTTATTCTACATCATAGACCTGAAAGTCGAGCCTTCTTAGAAGGTGAATGTTTGTTTTGAAAATGATACGATGATTATTTTATTGCGATACATAATTTCCTCGTGGTTGAGATTATTTTGAAATTATATCTACATTAGTTTAAGTGAATAACAATTTACTATTCCAATGGGAATGATTTAAATATCATGAGATTAATTCATGCATAAAATAAATTTAATTAGACATTGTATTTTTTTGAATTTTAAAATAATAAAAGTATTCACTTTATTTAAAAATGAATTTCAAGAATTAATTAATAAAATACATATTATATGGGTGTTTTTGAAAAGACCAAGTGGCACGAGTTTTTGTGATATCAAAACCCACTAGATATTTAAAAACAATTGTATATATATATATACGTATTCACAATTATTTTCTTCAAACCAAGGGTTAAGCATTATTATGAAGGAATGTTTTTATTTTTTGAAATTTAATGTAATGTGTTGTCTTATTAAACCTCAAGTTATTTATCATGGATCAATAAATAAAAATATGTTTTATAAACAATTATTCCACTTATATAATAAAGTTTATGTTTTAAATTTGATTTCATATTAACTCCCCAAATAGATATTTTCATTTATCGAAGTTTTAACTTGAATTTATTCCACAATGATGAAATCAAGGTCACATGTATTTATATATTTATATAAGTATGAAATGTTGATTTCTTATATATATATATTTGATACTTTTATCAGGATAAAATATTAAAGTTTACATCTTATATTACCATGTTTTAAAAAATGTTAAAAACATGTCGTTAAGTTATTTTAAAATTAAGAATATCGCATTTGGATATAGTCATGGTCATGCATCAAGAGTAACATCGAAGAGTCTTTTATTCATAATAAACTCAATGTTTTAAATAAATTATCCAAAATTATCAATCCCAATGATTCCTTCAAAAATTGAAATGTTTTATTTATAATTTTATGTAAAAAAACATATTTATTTACTGTAAAATATTATTTTATGAATAAAAATGATATTTTCATTTTAAATTAAATTTCCTATTATTTCTCTATTCATTTTATTAATACCTTAAAAATAAATAAAATAAATTTATGTTTGAGATGAATCTTTTTTATGACAATATATGGATTAATAAGAAAACTTTTCATGGTGGTTTGTGACACTTTAGATCATTTAATGAATTTCTTTCATCTATGAAAATGTTTTGAATAAATCAAAGTGGTGTGGGACACTTTGGTTAGTTTTATGAATTTATTTCACATATGAAAAATATTCAATTAAATCAAAGTGGTATGGGACACTTTGATTTAAATACCTATTTGTATTAGACATATGAGGAATGCATGTGACTTATTTTGTAATGAGTGAGGCCCGCTATTGTCTCTCGATGGATTAGTAGGTCTCATGAGACAAACTAGGTCATGTCATGAGGCCTTGACAGAATGGTTATGTATGGTCATTGCACGAGGCATTGAAATAATGTTATGAATGTCCAACATTATGTATTCCCTCATTATGGACATAGTATGTAGAAATCCATGTGATTATTAGACTAGCAGAATAACCATGGTTAAGAATCATTCTCTTATGAATATATATTAACCAGTTATACATTTTCAAGTTCACTTGGAATAATGTTTTATACTAATGCATATCAATTAATAAGAAGGGTCAACTGTTCATTCCAATCCATAAGGAAAGGTTAATAAATTACCTATCCTATCATGGTTTTAATTTATGTGATAAATGATAATAGATATCTTTATTTGGTGTAATTCAAAACAATTAAATTTTTATGTGAGAATTTGTATTCTAACACTTGACTTGTCATCATGGTATTTCATGCATTTTTGTTGAATTTAAATCATATTTTTATAATTTATTTTCTTCTTAACTATTAAATAAGTTTATCTTTTTTGAGAATGAGTTTATCCTAAACATTTTTTCTGAATTTCTCAAGAAAATGGTGAGGACATGCTATGGGAAATTTTAATTTCATGATTTTAGGCATGTTTTTTAAGGAAATGTTTTATTTAAAAGAAAAATTATCTCTTTATGGTTTTGTTTTGAAACCCCTTATTGGGTATATCCAATGCTCACCCCTTGTTTTAAAATTTCTTTTCACAGGTCTCTTGGAGGTCCAAAGTTGGACACCATCGTTTTTTACACATATTGGAAGCAAAGTTACACTTTTTTTGTTTAAATTTATTGGAACTGTGATAAATTGTACGTTTGTATCTAACTCTACAAAACTGTGACCGATAAATGGTCCTCTACTATGTAATGTTTAAGGATGGTTCCCAACACCTATGAAATTAAAAATGAAATTTATGTACATTATAAGTGAAAATATGATATATTTATATAATTGAATAATTAAATAAATATTTTTAAAACAATAAATTACAAGTTTTTGTTTTTGTGAAACATAAATGTTTATTTACAATTTTATAATTAATATATCAATTTAAAATGTATATATTTATAAAATAGATTCATATATTAATTTTAAGAAAATTATTAAAAAAATTATGATACCTTAATTACTTTTTCCATGTTTTGTAAACCTAGTTATAATATTAAAATAGACATTTTTTTAAATAAATGATTAATTTAATTACAAATTAATCTTCTCATATTTAGAAATTTATTTTCAAAAAATGGAATCTATTTTTAAATTATAAATTTCAAATAATTGTTTGGGTGAATTTTTGGTATTTTTATAAAACTTTTGATTTTTTTAATATTGAAATATGGTAATTTATGGTATTTAGGAAATACATGAATTATGGAGTAAAATATGATGTATGGATATTTTAAGAACCAGAATATCAATCCACCCTTCTTTATTTACTTTATTTATTCTTGTAATCAAAATTATTCATAGTTTTGATCAAAAATAAAAAACTAACAAATAAAATAATAAAAAACAACCCACACATCCACAATAAATACCACCCCTCGATGCCACTTCTTATTAGACCTCCAATGCTTCATATATTGTCTAATTACTTCCCTGTTAACTTCCCAATCCTATTACCCACATCCTAGACCTTTTAGTCTCACCAAAAGTCTAAAAACATGGGCATTAAAGAAGTTCTCATGGAGAAGAATTCAAGTCGTAAAATCCTATTTCATTTTCTTTTAGTTTCTTTTCAATTTCATTTATTTATTATTCTATACCCACATAACCTCATCCAAGTGGAAAGATAACTCCAGTATCTTATATATATAGTAACTTTATTTTGTTAATGGAATATCCCCCATAAAACTTCTCTACTTGTCCACTTATTCTAGAAAATGAACTTGTCGTTCGTGACATGTCGATTCACCACCTTTGTAGATGACAAGTTTTCTTTTTCATTTACCGAATTCAAGGATATTCATAAAACAATTATTATGATTAAATAATATATTATTATATATATTATAATTTATATAATTATTTGGATAAAAAATATAAACAAGATATTAAATAAAATAAGAAAGTTCGTATTGGTCATAAATAACCTAAAAAATAAATTAAATTATTTCCATTAATGTTTCATCTAATGAATCGTCCTCATACGAAAAAAATTAGATATATGGAATTATGGAAAAATAAAAACAAATTTTATATCCACTTTTTTTATTTTTTATTCCATTCAATAAGAAATTCCATAGTGAACTAACCATGGAAACCATGAAATAAATGCACCCAAAACAATGCAAATAACACAATGTTGTTATTAAATGAATAGAAATATGTTATATAAGTTTTCACATGGTATTATAAATATTAATGGAGATCTATATTAATTTAATAACATTCTTTAAACCTTTATATATGAATTTTTAACAAGGTTTAAGGATGTCAAACAAAAAATAAGGGAATTTTCTTTAAAAATACCATTTTAAATTTATATTTTCACTAAATTATAAAGGAATATTTTTATAATGTAATTATTCATGTTTTATGATTATTTTTTTGTTCTTAGGAATTTTTTATGATTATGGATGGGTCCATGATAGCCCTCTAATTCGTTGCGTACGTTGGATGTTTGCTGTAATGATTATTCCAAGTGTCACTCTGATGGTTACTTTATAAGGTAGCTATGAGGGTTATGTTGTCTGTTAGCCATGAGGGTTATCATAAGGTAGTTGTGAGGGTAAAAAAGCTATATAATTATAGAAATAAAATGATTTCCCATGTTAAAAAAATGGTTTATTTATATTTTCTATGTTTCATGGAAATATTCTATTGTCATGAAGTATATGTTTCTTTGTAGGTGAGAATTATATCTTTGTGAATATGATTTAATATGTTTATATGTATTCATGTAATCACAATTTAATTTCTTATTTTTATGTACCTTACTATTTTTTTGAGGTCATAACATGTTTTAAAATGACTTTCAGAGGGTTTAATTATGGGTAAGAGGAATGAAGAAGCCAAGATGAATGTTACAATGATTTTTCATGAAAAGAATTCATGTTTTATTGAAAACCATTGTGTTTTGGAATAAATGGATACACTTTTATATAGTATTATCTTTCTATGCTTGTAGGTTTTTGTGTATAGATTATAAACTAATTTTATAAAACTATAAAACGATAATACCTTTTAAAATAAACAAAATTAATTCTAGTTGAATTAACATGAATATGTATTGATTAAGATCAGGTCTTTATAGTTGGTATCAAAGAATAGTTTATTTGAATTTAGTGGATATAATAATGTTAATGGAGAACCATAAATGATTTTGACCGCATTTTTATGTTAAAATTATATTGAATTTAAATATCACGATGTTTCTCCATTTAAGATATGACTGTTCAGAATGGATTTCCATAGAAGAAACATGGAATATGATGTTGGAAGGCACTGAAGAGATGATACCATTCTGATTCCAAAGTCTCGAATGGCGTGAATTAGAACTGAAGTGTTTGTGGTAGTAATAGAGAAGTTGATGGAAGCTATAAATGTCAGTTACTTCCATGTAAGAGAACTTCCAGAGCTACCACAAAGGAACATGATGATCCTCGAAGATTTTATATGGAAACACCACCTTATTTCAGTGGATCTTATGAAAACTTCACCTGATTGGAAAGGTATGATCCAAATCTTATATGAGATCTTGTAATTAAATGAATTATTTTTACTCAGGATTGTGTTACGACCCGAATCCAGAGCCCCTCCACTGGTGCCCCGTACACGGTTCGCCACATGACCTCAATTGCATTTCCCCAAATGCCAGAAGCTGCTGACTAGCAGCAAGGGCCTTGGTAAGTTATTGGGGAAACTATGACCTCATTCGGTAAGGTATACAAGGTAAGGGAAACAACAATAAACAGAGGAAGCAGTAAAAAACACGCAACAACAGAAACCAAACAGTGGAAGCAATGAATATATAGCAATGATGATAATAATGCATCAAGTAAAAGTATCTAAGGAAAAAAGCAAACACAACAACGTGCTGAAATACAACTAAACACAAGTACTAAAGAAACAACAAAATAAAAACAGATGAGAAACTCCTTAGTATCACAAGCCTTGTCTCGATCCCATTCTCTCCAGATTCAGTGCAATCAAGAACCTTAAGTAGATGGGCGCTTGACCTTATCTATATTTGTAGAAAAATAGTCTCATTGGGCCCAGAAGCATAGCCCAAACAGGGTGTGAGATACATTCCCACTAGGAAATCACCCAAATATTTGTGCCTAATAGTCAATGAATACAAGGCAAGTAAAAGTGCAGATATCAGTAAACAAAAAGGAAAACAACAGCTAAAATCCAAAATTCTATCATATAAGTACACAACTAAACAACCAAAAACAAGTAGAAAATAGGTAACCCTCTGTGTATCTCTCACAGACTAACCCCTATGTTTCCACCTACAAGTACTAGCAACCCTCTAGGAGGCACACACAGTCTCTCCTATCTGGTTTAGCTAAGAACAGACTCTCTGAGTAAGCACTCACTGTCAATTACCCCAATATTCTCATATCTTGATAAAGGCTCTATTGGGAAGCACTCAATGTATCATTCCCCATGTGGCCCACGTTGAGGAACTACAGACTCTCTGAGGAAGAACTCATCGTCAATTCCCCCTGTGGTCTTGCATCGATCTTAAGACACTCTGTAAAAGCCCTTACGTCAATTCTCCCTATGGTATGCTACACTAGGTACTCATAGTCCTGTGTGGAAAAGAACAAGCTCAGTGTGCGTACATCATCCAAGTAAACCTCAAGAACTACTTGGTTATCAGTTTAAGGCTCCACAGCAATACAAAGCAATAGTTCCACTATCCTACAACTAGACATGGCAACTGGAAAATGCTAAAAAGTACAACGAGAATAGCAAGGAAACCTGATCACAACAAATTACTCTACTCACAAACATAAACATATATTACAAAAATCAAGAAAAGCAGGCAAAACAACAAGTCAAAACAGGAAAACACAAAATTCCCATTCAAGGGAATTGGAGAAATTGCACAAGATACTCAGAGACATTCTACAGAAAGGCACAACCCACCTACCTCAATCTTAGGAGATCAATATACGTGAACCAGGGCGATTGATTCCCCTTAGAACATCGTAGATATGAGAAAACACACAAAATGCTCAACCCATGATAACTCTAAAACGAGGAGGAATCAGAAAAGAAAGATCAAGAAGAAGGAAGAAATCATCGCTACGATTCCAACACAATCGACCGTGCTCGAATCAGAGAATAGACAAAAAGGCGGAAGCTCGTCGAGGATCCGGCCGTATGGGTCTCTCTCGGACGAACGTGACCTAAAAGAAGATGCTTCTGTACATCAGGTGAGACCTTGGATTGTTTAGTGAAAAAAAGAATGTACACGATGGTACTTTTAGAGTACACGACGTGTACTAGGTATTTTCCATACTCCACCAAAATTGGACTCTACGTCACCCTGACACATCGTGTGTGTGGTTCGGGCATGGCCAACACACGGCTTCGAGCCGGAGAAGAGTACACGACGTGTACTCAGAAAGTACACAGCGTGTACTTAAAAATTTACAAAAAAGTTATTTTTTCTTAAAAACTCAGGAAAAAGGAAAAACATACCTGAAACGAAGATCTAGGTTCGTACAGATTGAAACCAGTATATCAAAGGGTATTGGATTCTCATGAATTCAAAAGTTCTGTTAAACATGTTTGACTTTATGGGAGGCTAAAATGGAAATGTTGATGATGACATGAACCTTGACAACAAGCATAAGAAAAGGCCCATATGGTAATAAATGGGTAAGAATCAATAAAAAACCTTGTAAGTATGAAAATCCAATTTCCAGTTTGTGGAAATTATAAAAGAAAGTACCTTATGGAATGCCTTAACAAACTGGGGAAGTGTTTCTCATGTTATAATTTTTGACGTGTGGCCTGCAATTAAAATTAAAAATATCTAGGTGAATGTATGTTCAATTTTGATAATAATATAGTAATGTGTTTTAAATGTGGTCAGATGGGTCATTATGCACATACCTTCCCCAAGAGGTATATGAATGATGGGAAGAATCCAGACTATAAGTGGAAAGGTGTAGTGAAATCCTTTTTGAATACTTCATCAAATGTTTGTCCATCCAACAAAGTCGTATCAGGTACAATATTTGTTTACTAATATTTTTATAATGTATTGTTTGATATGTGGTATATAAATTCCTTTATTTATAATAAAGTTTCAAGTAAATTTAAAATTTTCCCACAAGAAACTAAACTAGATCTTATAGGGAAAACACCAGGGGGAATACTAATGAAAAATTGCATTATAAGAATCATTCAACTATTTTCTATCATAAGAAATTATGGGAAAGACATGTTGTTATTTCCTTAATAGAGTTTCATATAATTCTAGGTTGGGATTGGAATTATGTTTACCATGCTTAGAATTGTTTTATAGCTAAAGAAGTTTTTTTTAAAAGGATTTTTAGCTTTTATAAAATAATTAACTCATACCATTGGTAACATATCAGGAATATAAGAATATATTAAAATATAGGAATTAATGTCATCTTGCATATATTGATGAAATTAAATGAAATGTTTAGATTAATGATGTCCCCCTTGGAAATTAATACCTACATTTTTTCCTTACGAGTTTTCCAATGTTATAATTGACCAGGAAGTTGAATTTACCATTATCATAGTTCCTAATTCTAATACAATTTGAAAAATCCCTTATCAAATGATACAATTAGAAATAATATAATTGAAAAACAAGTTGTAGAAGTTTTTTGATAGAGGTTTTATTCATCTTCACAATTCACCATGGTGTTCTAAGATTTTGTTTTCTAAAAAGGAAGATAGTTCCATGATGTTTTCCATTGATTATAGTGCTTTGAATAAAATCATAAATATGACTTAATAGTTGATCCCACTAAACCACAAGTGATTAATGAATGTCCAAGACCTATAAATGATACTGAGATTCAATGTTTTATTGGATTAGAGAGATTTTACATAATTTTTGGTTAAAAACTTTTCAGATTTATATATCCCACTAACAAAGTTAACATGAAAAGGGGTCAAATTTAATTGGACAAAAGAATGTGTTATTTATTTTCAGGAACTAAAAATGTGATTGGTCAATGCTCCAGTTTTCCCCCTCCCTTTCATAAATGGTGATTTTTTTATCCAAAGTGATTCTTCTTTAAAAGGATGTGGTTGTTTTCTAATACTGAATAATCAGGTAATTGATTATGATTTATGAAAACTAAAAAATCAAGAGTTAAATTATCCCACATATGATTTGGAATTACCTTTTGTGGTTTTTTCGTTACAAAATTTGGAAAAATCATTTATATGAATCCAAATTTGATATATAAACTTAAAATGAATGTTTAAAGTATATATTCCCTCATATGGAATTGAAAGTGAGGTACAGAAGATGTCTAAAACTTGTAAAGGATTATAATTTCATGATCAACTACCACCCCAAAAAAGAAAACAAAGTGGAAGATGCCTTGATTCAAAAACATTATGCTATATTAACCACATTATTCTTAGAACACAACCCTTTGGCGAATGATTTGATGTATTTTAGATTATATGTTTTTCATGTAGGATATTTCTCTATTTTGTTTCCAGAGTCGGTGCAATTGTCTCCATTAGACAGAATTAAGAAAGCACATAAGGAATACCATGTGTTATAGAAAAATGTAGATTTGGTGAAAATGGTATGTTTCTAGAATTTAACATTGATAAAGATTTTATTTTCATATTTAGGAAGAGATTTTGTGTTCCATGTGACTCAAAGTTGAATAAAGATTTATTAATTGAATCTTGTAGTTATCCTTTTTTTGGTCATCGTGGCATCACTATGCTATAGAGGTCCATCAGGTGAATTATTGATGGGATGGAATGAAAAGATATATATCTGATTTTACCATGAATTTTTTGAATTATCAATAGGTTAAAGAAGAGAAAAACTACCAAAGTTGGTGCTTTATTCTTTTCTTATTCCAAAGTGGAAATGGGAAAATATATTCTTGGACTTCATTATTGGACTACCAAATAATTCTTGAGTTAATAGTCTGATTTGGTTTATTATTGATCGATTGACTAAATCAGAAAATTTACTTCTTATTAGAGATGGTTAATCTTTAAATCATCTAACTTTGTTGTACCTAAAAGGGATTTTCAGGTCACATGTTGTTTCCCTCACCATTGTATCTGACCATGATCCCATGTTGACTTATTACTTTTGGAATGTCCTTCATATGTTGTTTGGAACTAAATCAAATTTCAGTACTACATTTCATCCTCAATATGATGGACATACCCAAAAAAAATTCAGACATTGGATGACATGCTTCTAGCTTTTTTAATGGATTATAAAGGAATTTGGGATCATTTAATTTATTTAATTGGTTTTTTGTTTAATAACAGTTTTTATCTTAGTATACAGATCGAAACTTTTAAGGAATTGTAGGGAATGAAGTGTTGAACTCCATCATTTTGGGATGAAGTCATGGAAATGAAGATTATGGGACAAGAATTAGTAGAGGATGTGGATGAGAAAGTAATTATGTTCTAAAAATATATGAGGATGGGTCAGAGCATGTACAAATTTTTTACAAATCTGTGAAAAAATGATCTTTCTATTGAGGTAGGTGATCATGTATTTCTCAATGTTTCTCCATGAAAAAGTGTGGATCATTTTGGAAAGAATGAAAAGCTGAGTCCATGGTTTATTGGACCCGATGAAATCTTGGAGAAAGTTGAATTAGTTTCCTACCAATTGCCATTGCCTCTATTTTTGTCCCATGAACATAATGTTTTTCTTGTTTTTTATGATTGTATGTTCTAGATTCGTGCCACATTTTTATCCTAGAATTAGTTTGGATAGAAGAGATCTTTTCTTATAAAGATAATCCTATCTATAGTTTTGACTATATGGATAAAGAATTGTGGAATAAGGTAATTTACAAGGTAAATCTTTTTTTGAGAAACCACATGGTTCAAGAATCCACATAGGAATCTGAAAATTCTATGAGGGAAAGGTATCCTCACATTTCTAATAGGTGAAAGGAAAGTGTGAGGATGAAATTTCCATAAGGAGGAGAAAATGTAAAAACCAAGAACTTATAAAATAATTAGTTTCCATTCAGGAATTTAAAATTTAAATTAATTATAAATGTATAATGAAATAAGTGGTTTTTAAAAAAATTAATGAATATGTACTAATATAATAGTGACCACACCTATGAAAGTATAAATAAAATGTATGTATCTTATAAGTGAAAATTTTATATATTTATATCATGTTATATGTAAATAAATTTTTTAAAATGATAAATTAGATGTTGGTATTTTATGAAACATAATTCTTTATTTATATTTTTATAATTAATAAAATTATTTAAAATAAAATTTCTCTTTATAAAATATATTAATAAATTAATATTTTTCTGTATTACAATTATAATAAAATCTTATGATACAATTATAATTTTTCAAAGTGTCATAAAAATAGTTATATTATTATAATTAGTACTTTTTAAATAAATGATAACTTTAATTAAAAATTAAATATATCATATTTAGAAATTTAATTTCAAAAAAAATTATTTTTTTAGTTTTACACATAAATAATGTTTTAGGGTGAATGTTTTGGATTTATCTAAAATTATTAAATTTTTTTGAAAAGTGAAATATGATAATTTACAGTATTTAGAAAATACAATAATTATTGAGTCATAGATGATATATAGCTGATGTAAGACCCATAATCTAGAACTATAATTATCTATTTAATTTATTTAGTTCTTTAATCAAAACTATTCATAGTCATGAACCAAAATAATAAACTAATGAATAAAATAATAAAAAACACCCCTCTCCTTAACTATAAATACCACCCCTCACCACCACTTCTCTTAACACCTTCAAATCCCTATATCGTGTCTAATTTATTCCCAAATGACTTCCCAAGACTCTTATCAACGTTTAAGACTTGTGTTTTTCTCTAAAAGGACAAATCCAGTAGTGTTAATGAGGTTCTCAATGAGAAGAATTCCATAGGTAAAAGCCTCTTTCATTTTATTTTATTTTCATTTCATTTTCTTTTCTTTTTTTATTCTATCATCTCCTACCCTCATCCAAGTGAAATGATAATTCCATTATTTTACATATATTGGAATTTTATTGCATTAAAATAATATCTACCAAAAAACCTCTTCTATTTTCCTCTTATTCTAAAAATTAAATCATTATCTCTGACATTTGGATTCACTACCTTCATGGATGATGAGTTTTCTTTTTTCCTTTACAACCTTCACGAATGGTCATTATACAATTTTTATAGTTAAATTATATTTTATTATAGATATTATAATTTATATAATATTATGGAACCAATATATACACACGATATTAAATAAAATGATATAAGTTCATAATAGGTGAAAATAACTGCCAAAACAAATTAAATCATTTTCATTAATGTTTTCTCTAATGAATCATCCACATATTAGAAAAAAAATTATATATGGAATTATGGAAATATATTAATAACTTTTATAACCACTTATGGAATTTGTTCCCGTTTTACAATAAATTAAATATTAAACCAACCATGGAAACCATGAAATTAATGCACCAAAACAATAAAAATAGCAAAATATTGATAATAAATGGGTTGAAAGATGTTATAAAAGACCTTATATGGTATTTTAATTATTAATATTATTCATTGATAAATTAATAACACTATTTAAATAATTATATAGAAGTTTTGATCATGTTTGAAGGAAATTAAACCTGAGTTAAGGGACCTTTCTTTTAAAATACTCTTTTAAATTTAATTTTTAAAAAGTTCTAAAGGAATGATTTTATTATGCAAGTATTCATGTTTTATGAATATTCTGTGGTTCTTGGGAATTTTTTCTGATGACAGGTGGGTATGTGATATCCCTCCAATTCATTGGGTGTCTTGGGAGTTGACCTTAGTTGTTATTCCGAGTGTAAATACAATAGTTACACTATAAGTTATCCATGAGGGTTACATTTTAAAGTAGGCATAAGGGTTAAAAAGAACAAGCTATAAATGAGGGTTTGAATAATATGTAATTATGGTAATAAAATAAATCCCCAATTTACCTAAATGATGCATTTTTATTTTCAATGTTTCATGAGAATCTTCTTTTCTAAAAAAGTATGTTTATAATTCTTTACGGATGAGAAGTATATCATTGTGAAAATAATTTCTTATATTTATTGGTCTTTATGGACTAA
The DNA here is from genome assembly GCA_963277665.1 of Viscum album. Lineage (NCBI taxonomy): Eukaryota > Viridiplantae > Streptophyta > Magnoliopsida > Santalales > Viscaceae > Viscum > Viscum album. The sequence goes on along the minus strand of OY728139.1, from coordinate 1,220,919,700 downwards.
TAGTTTTTTACATTATTTTTATTTCCCTTATTGATTTTTTTGGCTCTTAGTACATTTTAAAATTTACATCATACCATTTAAGGATGGGTAATAGAAAATAAGAGTTGAAGGTAAATGTTGTGATGGTTTTTTATCAAAATAATTCTTTTTTATTAAAAGCTTTTATACATTGAATGAAATGGATACTATTTTATGAATTATCCTTTTTGTATGATTATAGATTGTCATGTATGAGTTGTGACCCAATTATATAAAACTATAAACCTATAATATATTTTGTAATCAGGGAAAAGTATTTTTTCAAGAGGTGGTGCCTCAGTCAAAGACCGAAGCACAATTTATTGCCTAAGGAAAAGAGTTACAAAAGTCTGAAAGATGGAAACTTATTACAATACTTATTAAATAATGGGAGCAAATCATCAGGAAAGAGATCCAACCAGGTAATGGCCCGATAAACCCCCTTGTTGGTGAGACTATCGGCAACCTTGTTCGCCTTGCGGAACACATGAGTGGCAATGTAGTTGAGGTTCCTGAGCGATGTAAGATATTTCATCCATCGAGAAGTGAGCATCCAAGCAAGGTGCACCACGCCCTTCCAAATAGCTTGAACAACAATGGTTGAATCACATTCAATCCACAGGTTGTTCCAACACCTCTGCATGGCAATGTCCACCGCATGAATGACTCCCAACATTTCCGCTTCCAGATCCGAGGACATGCCACAACATCCGAAGAAGCAGCCAAGGCATCTTCTATGCAAGTCTCTGAAAATGGCACCACAGCCTGCCGAACTCAGATTACCTCTAGAAGTGCCGTAAACATTCACTTTAATCCATCCTAGCAGCGGGGCTTGCCGGAAGACCTCAAAGGTGCGACGAAGTAGCCTGTAAGATCCAGAAATTCTAAGATGATGAAGGATCTCAAAATCACCAACAAAGTTGTCACAATGATCCTTATGAAGAGAGGCAGCATCCTTTATAGCAATGAGGATACACATTTTACATGCATTGTGACTGAACGAACATTTATTATGAATAAAATTATTTCTGTCATACCAGATCACATGCAGGAGCTCAGCGACCGCAGCTAGAAAAAGATTCCTGACTTGTTTAGAAGAATATGAATTCACACAAAGCTGAAGATGAGAGCTAATAGAATCAATAAGAGACCATCTGCAGCCAAAAATGTCAGAAATGTAATTCCAAAGAGCAGCAGCTGTAGCACAAGATAAGAACAAATGATTAGCATCTTCACGATGTTGGTTACAAAAATGATATCTAGAAGAAAGAGTAATCCCGAAATATTGGAGACACACATCAGTGGGGATCCTATTATGAGAAAGAAGCCAAATGAGAATAAATCTTGAGGGTTTGATCCAAGGTTTGTTAAAGGCTTTCAACCAGAAAAAGTTGGAATTAGAGCTACTGAAATTATTATTGTAGAAACTTTTAGAATCTAGGACACCATTAAAGGAAGGTTCCCAAATAAGTAAATCATCAGTATCAGAAAAGAGGTAATTGTCATCGATATGACTGATGTTGTCTGGAAGGATGATGTTATGGGAGTTAACAACATCACGAATTGTAGAAGTGGTGTTCTCAGAACTAGTGGAGGACGTAAGCATAGATATTAAAGGGGTACCGGTCCGGTTGTCCAACCAGAAATTCAAAGAGAAATCAGTGTTAACCATCCATCTAGCATTGTTCATGATAGAGAGGAAATAATGTCTAATGGAAGGCCAGATGGAAGAAGTAATGTAACCAAAATTACCATTTCGAAGAATATTAACAAACCTTTTCCTAAGAAAATCCAAGGAATCAGAGTTACTATGAAAAATATTCCAGGTCATTCTGGCTTGAAGAGCTTCATTAAAAAACCTAAGGTTCTTAATAACAAGTCCACCCCTATCCAGTGGTTTACAACAAGTGACCCAAGGTATGGTGACAAGTTTTCTTTCAATCGTACTACCAGTCCAGACAAAAGTTTTAATGCAGGTGTTGATTCTTCTAAGAAGACTAGCAGGCCATTTGTAAACCATCATAGAGTAGACCATCTTGGAAACAATGGTAGAATTGACAAGGAAAACCATGCCAGCCATAGAAAGAGATTTACCTTTCCAAGAAGAGAGTTGATTGATCATTAGATCGGCAATGTTGTGAAAATATCTTGATTTTGTTCTACCCCAAAAGATATGGACCCCTAAGTAAGTAAAAGGGTAGGAGCCTTATGTAATTCCTAAGTAGTCAATGATGTGATTTTTTCTGTTGGGGGGGAAGTGTTTCCCAATGAAAACAAAGGATTTGTTCCAACTAATAGCTTGACCCGAAATGTCTTCGTAATGTGCCAGGGCACTTTTGAGGTTTTTTATGTTCTGAATATCTCCCTTATGGAATAAAATTATATCATCAACGTATAAAAGATGAGTATGAACATTTAAATTTCTAGTATCTTGAATAGGGATTACTTTCTTTTAATTCACAAGGCTCGTGATGAGCCTACTTAAATAATCTTCGACAATAGCGAAAACAATGGCAGAGAGGGGATCACCATGCCTAACCCCCTTGGTACATTTGAAAAAACCTTTAGGGGAACCATTGACCAGCACAGAGATGGAAGCTGAATTAAATAAGGTGCATATCATGGAAATAAAAGAGTCATTAAACCCAAAGCTCCTAAGAACCTTACAAATAAAATTACAGTCCATAGTGTCAAAGGCTTTCCTGATGTCTAATTTAATGGTAACACTACCTCCTCTAGTGACTTTATTAAGCATATTAGTACATTCCGAGGCCAGGCAGATACAATCTTGAATTGTTCTTCCTTTTATAAAGCCAAATTGGTTCCACGAAATAATTCTATTCGTGATGGAGGTGAGACGATTAGCAAGGAGTTTTTTAATAACCTTATAGAGGGTGTTGATGAGAGAAATGGGACAGAAAAGATGAATCTCATCATCATTATCCACTTTAGGTATGAGAGCAATGAACTGGGCATTTATCCCATGTGGTAGGACACCATTGGAGAAAAAGGATTTAACCATTTTGCAAACATCCATATGAATAATATCCCAGTATTGCTGAAAGAAACCATTGTTGAACCCATCTGGTCCCGAGGCACTGTCAGGGTTAAGGCTGAAATTAGTGTCCTTGATTTCATGATCCATAGGAATGCTTAGAAGATGATCATTGTCCTCAGCAGTGACCGTATTGGGAATGATGTCAGGGAGGGGATCCTTATTAACCTCCGGACCATTAAACAGATTATGGAAGTAATGAACAACGTGATTGGAAATGCTATCCTCAATGTCAAGAAGAGTATCATCAACTTTAAGAAGGGAAAGTGGCTTACTGATATTCCTGATTCTTTGAAGAGAATTAAAGAATTTCGGTTTTCAGCCACCATCCGATAGCTATTTAGTTTTATAGATTTGAGTGGGCATGTTATCTTTGTGTTTCAGAAGAGAGTTAAGCTTCAAAGTGATATCAACCTCAGCTTGAGGGACTAGAGAAAAATCAGAACAGGTATTTGAGCTTTGGATATGAATAAGGTCATTCTCCATAGAGGATATGTCTGAATCGATCTGCTTTGTTTTAGAGAAACACCACCCCTTGAGATGTTGTTTCAAAAGCTTTAGTTTGGCATTGCAAGCAAGATAGTTTCTTTGATGCCTCATGCCATCTCAGAATTATTTAATCATATTATAGCATTCTAGGACTGCAGTCCAAGCATTGTTAAATTTTAAAGGAAGAGGTGATTTTGAACACCTAGAGACGAAGCTAACAAGAATGGGGTGATGATTAGTGTTGATCTTGGGTAAAGTAATGCTGGATATGGAGTGCCAATTGTCTAGAGCAGCAGTATTAGTGAAAGCTCTATCAAGTTTTCTAGCAACAATCTTATTGAGGGACTTTCTATACCAGGTGTACTTTGCACTAGTAAGATTGATTTCACAAATATCATAATCATCAACAGAGGCTTTAAATTCTCTAGTAGATATGGGAGAGTGATACGGGCCAATCTTTTCACTTGGGAGAAAAATAGCATTAAAATCACCGATCACCAGCTAGGGATCTTGAACAGAGGAAGACAGGGAAAGGAGGTCAATCTAAAGAGATCTATGATCTTGATACCTATTTTTAGCATATATCATCAGGGAAAATGAATTTTATTTGAATTAACTAGAGTTTATAATGTTTATGTATGAGTCCTTATACTAGGTATCAATGCACAATTTAGATAATTTTATAGGTTAGTCTGATGTTAATAAAATACAATAAATTGTATTTCACTAATTTTTATGGTGAAATGAGATATCATTTGACGATTACAATGTTTTTTTATTTAAGATATGTATGTCATGAATGGTATTCCATAGAGGAAATTTGGAAGGTGATGTCGGAAGGCAGTGAGAGGATGATATTTTTCCAACTATACAACCCAGAATGGTTGGAATTGGAATCAATAAGTTTTTCACTATAATGGATTATTTGATGATTGATATAAATGGTAGTGACATCCATTAAAGATAACAAGCAGAGCATCCACAAAGTAACACATTAAATTGGATCATTTTATGATTCTTGACCATCCTTATATTAGTGGATATTATAACCCAAATGGGGTGATGGGTGGATAAAATTCATTGAAAATAAATTTAATGTAATGGGGTTTTCAGATAATTAAAAAGTCAGTCTTTCTATTTACGATTTTTAAGGTGAAGCTCATGAGTAGTGGTTAGTGGTTAATAATATTATAGATAGTGTGTAGATTGATGCCTTGTAATTTGACGAATTTGAGAGTATTTTCCTTTATTTTTTTCATAACGAAGTTTTAATTATGATGGAAAAGTAATTACATGGATTGAAACAAAAAGTTCTAGGTTCAGTATCTGTGCATGAAGAAAAAATCACCCCATTGGAAATGTATTCTCCAAGAATAATTCATGAGTTGATTGTGAAATCAATCATTTTTACAAAGGATTGAAGCCAATATATTGAAGGGAATTGGATTCCCATGAATTCAATAGTTATGAGAAAATTATTTCATATGTTGAAAGTTTCGAAATTTTGTTTTTTTATCACATGTACTTTTAAAACAAAGATTATTGAAGGTAAAAATAGAAAGCAATGGGTACAAATCAATCAAACAAGTCTAAATATAAGAAAATCCTATTTCCATTGAGAGCAATGTGTTGATAAAAATAACCCTGGGGAATGTCTTAACAAATATGAAGGTGTTTACAATGTGGAAATTTTGGATATATGGCACAAATTTGCAATTTAAATGATCATGGTGATTGTATGTTTCATTTTGATAAAAAAAACTGTAAAGTGTTTTGAATGTGGTGAGATAGGTCATTATGCACATACCTACCCAAAGAAGGTTCTAAATGATGTGAAGAACCCAGATTATAACCAGAAAGGTGTAGTGAATTTATTTTCACCTACTTTATTAGATTTTAGGTCATACAATAAACTCTTATTAGATAAATTGATTGTTTAATCATATTTTTATATTTCCTTGTTTGATACAGGGTCGGCAAATTCTTTTATTTTGGAGGGAGTATTTTCTTAAATTGTAAATATCACATTAGAAAATGAAACCAAAACATATAGTTAAAACATCCTGGTTAATATTAAGGAAAAAGTAATTATATGAATATTTTTATTGTTTTATATAGATTGATAACACCTACAAGCCTTGTTGTTTTTCTCTTAGTCACGTTTGATACTATTTTTTGGTATAAATTTGATTTATGTTTTCCATGTTATGACTGATTATCATGATAATATGTTTTTCTTTTAGAAAGTGTTTTATTTTGTGTATAGAATGAACTCACATCATTTATAACATATCAGAATTCTGAGAGAAGTTATTAAAAGATGAATATTAATGTTATGTTGAACATATTGTGGGAAAAAAGGGAATTGTTAAGATTAATGACGTGTTAGTTCTAAATGAATACCTGGATGTTTTTACTGATGATATACCTAGTGTTATAACTGACCGCAATATTTAATTCTCTATTTAATTAGTTTCTGATTCTAAGCTAATTTTAAAATACCCTTTTCAAATGATACAAGTTGATCTTGTCGAATTTAAAATGCAGTGCATGAGTTTCTTGATAAAGGTTCCATTAATCATAGCACTAAAAATTGGTGTTTATCTTGTTTTATTTGTTTAAATAAGGATTTTTATAAGAGTCTTTTCATTTATTACATAGATATGATTAAAATTACTGTTAAAAATAACTATCTATTACTTCATATCGATGACTTGTTTGATCATTTCCCAGGAGCTTAGTATTTTTCCATGATTGACATGAGATCTTAGTACCATATACAGAGGGTGAAAGAGGATATCATTCTAAAAATAGTACTCTTATCAAGATTTTGGAATTATGAGTCTTTTGTTATGACCTTTGGTTTAAAAAATTACACTTCTATATTTATTTATCTTATAAGTAGAATGTTATGGGAATATCTAGAAAATTTTATTTTTGTTTTTAATTATTATATTTTGGTTTATTAAAAAATTTATAAGGGTTTCTAAAAACATCTAAGGATTTTTCTAATAACCCATAAATAAAATAAGGTATACGAGAAATTTAGAAATAATGGTTTTTGGTTTCAATAATTTTTTTTATTGGGCACATTTTAAAGGATGGAATAATAGTTTACCCATCCAAAAGAAATATGTTTTATAAATTTCCAAGACCTAAAAATCTAACCAAGAGTCATAGTTTTCTTTGATTTATAGGATATTACTAATTTTTGTTACAAAAAATCACGTAATTATCTAGGTCACTAACTATATTTAATATAAATGGGGTTAAATTTAATTTGACATAAAAATGTGAATTTTTTTTTCAAGAATTGAAAAGGGGATTGGTGAATTCAATAATTTTTTAATAGACTTCCAGAAGCAGTAGTATTTTCATATACATTGATTCTTAATTTATGGTACATGGTTGAGTTATATTATAAAATGAAAACATAATTTTTTATCTTCCAAGTCAATTGAGAAATAACGAGTTAAATTATCCCATGCATGATTTGGAATTAGGAGTTGCAGTTTTCGCTTAAAAAATTTGGATACTTCATTTATACGGAGCCAAATGTTATATATATATATATATACTAACCATAAAATGTTTAATTATTTATTATCCTAGAGGATTTGAACATGAGGCAGAGATGATTGTCAGAATTGATAATGTATTATGATTGCACGATCAACTACCACCCTGGAAAAGAAAACAAAAGTGGAGGTTGTCTTGAGTACAAAATATCATGATACATTAAGCATTTTATATATGGAAAATGACCCATGTGTTCATTATTTGATGAATTTTGGATTTCAATTTTTTGGTTTAGAAAATTCCTTTATTTTATTTTAGGTGTTAGTGTAATTGTCTCTATGAGGAACAATTAGGAAAATGCATAAGGAAGGCAGTGAGTTATAGAAAAATATATAATTAGTGAAAAATGATTACTTCCAAGAATTTAACATTGATAAATATTATATTTTGATATTTGAGAACATATTATGTGTGCCTTGTAATTTAGAGTTGAAGAAATAATTATTAATTGAAGCTCATAGTTCTCCATTTTCAGTTCATGCTGGATGCATTAAGTTGTCCATGGATCTTCTGGATAATTACTTGTAGAATTGAATGAAAAGAGATATTGTTTATTTTTTAATGAAATGTTTGAATTTTCAATGGGCTAAATAAGAGTGAAAAATACCAATGTAAATGTTTTAATGTGGAAATGGGAAAATATATCCAGGGACTTCATGGTTGGACTACCAAATACTTCACAATGTAATAATGTTATTTATGTTATTACTAATCAGCTGACTATATCTACACAATTCTTTTTGATTTGAGATACTCTATAATTATATGAATATTCTTAAATGTACCTCAAAAATATATTCTGGAAACATGGTGTTCCTCTCCCCATTATATCTCAACATGATCCCATGTTCACTTATAACTTTTAGGAAGTAATTCACATATAATTGGGAAGTAAATTGAATTTCATCACTTATTTTTATCTTCACTCTCATGGAAAAACTGAGTGAAAATTTCTGACATTGGATAACACTGTTTGGAATTGTTCAAGGGATTACCAGGGAAGTTGGGATCAATATCTTCCTTTAGTTGAGTTCTATTATAATATATGTTTTCATTCTAGTATAAATATAGACCCTTTTGAGAGATTGTATGGAGAGTAGTGTCCAACTCCATCATTTTTCATTGAATGTGGGGAAAAGATGTTGATGTTACTATAACTAATAGAGGAAGTGGATGGGAAAGTAAATATGATCTAGCAACATACGAGGATTTGTAATATTATGTAGAAATTTTAGGTAAATAACTAGAGGAAGGATATTAATTTTGAGGTAGGTGATCATGTCTTTCTCAAAGTATCTCCATGGAAAAGTTTGATGAGTTTTAGAAAGAGTGGAAAGATATTTCCATAGTTCATTAGACCATATGAAATGGTAGATAAATTTGGAACAATTTATTATAGAGTGTATTTTCCTCCAACTTTGTCTGAGGTATATACAATTTTTTATGTTACGATGTTAAGAAAGTATGTTCTAGATTCATCTCATTTTTTGAGCCCAAAAGTAGTTCATTCAGCAGATAACCATTCTTATATAGCGAAACATGTTAATATTCTTGACCATAGAGAGAAATTATTGTGTAATAAGGTAGTTCACCATGTTCACGTTTTCTAGAAAAACCACATGGTTGAATAAGAAACATGGGAATCTAAAAATAATTTTAGGGAAAGGTATCATCACTTGTTTAATAATTGAATGAAAATTATGATGATGAAATTTATATAAGGGGTGATAATTTAACAAGGGGGTAATTATAAAATAATTTTATTTCATTCTATAAATGAATATTTAAATTCATTATAAATATATATTGAAATAAGTGGAATTTATAGAAAATAAGGAATCTATAGAAATATGATACTAACCTCGCCTATGAATGAATAATTAAAATTTATTTATCTTATAAGTAAAAATATTATATATTTCTATCATGGAATAAGAAATTAAATGTTTTTAAATGATAAATTAAGTGTTAGTATTTTGTGAAACATAAATATTTATTTACAATTTTATAATTAATATAAGGGTTTAAATAAAATTTTCTTCATAAAATATATTCATAAATTACTATATTGTTGTATTTTAATTATAACAAAAAGTTTATGAGACCTTACTTAATTTTTCAAAGTGTTGTAAAATCAGTTGTATTATTAAAATCAGTATTTGCAACTGAATGATGAATTGAATTAGAAATTATATTTCTAATATTTAGAATATTATTGTCCAAAAAATGGAGCCCATTTTTTAATTATACTTGTCAAAAAAAGTTAATGTGAATATTTTTTATTTTTTTATAATAGATGAATTTTTGTTGAATAGTGAAATACAGTAATGTATGATATTTAGAAAATATCAAAATTATTGATTCCCAAATGATGTATTAATAATGTAAGCACTGTGATATAAAACTATAATTCACTATTTAATATATTTATTCATAGAATAAAAAATATTCATAGTCTTGATCCAAAATAACAAACCTATGAATAAAATAATAAAGAAAACTCTCTTCCCCTCAACTATAAAACCCCCCTCATGGAATCATCCCCTCACACTTCTGAAGATTTGTATATTTTTTGATTTGACATGTTACCTTCAAAAATCTCTTCCCCAAATCAACGACCTCTTAGTCCCACCAAAATCCCTAAACAATTATTTTTAATGAGGTTCTCACAGAGAAGAATTCAGGATGTAAATTCCTCTTTAATTTTCTTTTTTTTTTCAAATTATATTATTTTATTATTTTATCTTCACCTCCCCACAAAAAAGTTATGTGATTACTATATTTTATTACATTTACAGATTTTTTATTTTGTAAAAGTAATATCGACCATCAAATCTATCCTCTTCTCCTCTTATTCCATAAAATGAAATCATCATCCATGACATGTCAGTTCACCACCTTCTTGGACGAAGAGTTTTTATTTTCATTTATATCTTTCATGGATGGTTATAAAACAATTATTTTGGTTAAATTATAATTTATGATATATATTATAAGTTATATAATGTTCTGGAAACAATATATATACAAAGTATTAAATAAAATGATATAAGTTTTTAGTGGTGGTAAATAACTGGTAAAATAAATTAAATCAGTATAATTAATGTTTTATCTAATGAAACCATGAAATAAATATACCCAATACATTGAAAATAACAAAATATTATTAATTAATGGGTGTAAAGACATTATGAACTTTTTATAAGTTATTATAAATATGAATATAGTTCTATAATAAATTAATCACACTATTTAGAGCATTATATATGTGGTTTAAACACCTTTAAGGGAAATAAAACATGAGGTAAGGGAATTTTCTTTACAAATACTCTTTTAAATTTCTATTTCCACAAAATTCTATAGGAATGTTTTTATGATGAAAGTATTCATGATTTATGATTATGTTTTGGTTCATTTGAATTTTTTATGATGATTGATGGTTCTGTGATATCTGTATAATGCATTGGGTATGTTGGATGTTGATTATAGTGGTTATTCCAAGTGTAACTGTTATTGTTACATCATAAAGTAGATACAAGGGTTACATTATAAGGTAGAAAAGTGTCTTATAAATCATAAGGTAGACATGAGGGTTAAAATCCTATTTAAGTATGGTAATAAAATGATACCCAAATTTAAAAAAATGATTGTTTTATATTTTAAATGTTTCATGGAAATATTATGTTCCCAAAAAGTAAGTATATGATTCATAATATCTGAGAGGTATATCTTTAAAAAAATGATTTCATATGTTTATAAGTATTTATGGAAAAACAATTTCTTTCCTTATTTTTATACAATATAATATAATATTTGTGCTCATACCATGTTTTAAAATTTCCTTCACAGGGTTTGAGGATGGGTAAGAGAAAAGGAGAATCCAATCTAAATGTTGTGCAGATTTTTTGTGAATTGAATTCAAGTTTTAATAAAAAAATATTTTCTAATAAATGGATACTGTTTTATGTAGTATCCTTTTTTATTCTTATGGGGTTTTTTTTTGAATAAATTATGACCTAAATCTATAAAAATCTAAACCAAAAAGATATTTTGGAATTAAAAAAATCAATTCTAGTTAAATTAACATGAATATGTAATGTTTATGGATTAGTACTTATAGTCACAACCATATGTTTCGTAAAAATTATCTATAATTTAATCCAAAAATTATCAGATATAATGAAAATAAGGCATGAGATACATTTTTTTTTGTTTTTATGTGAAAATCATGTGAAAAAAATTAAATTTCCCCTTTTTACACATTTCCAAATAATTTTGGTAAATTAGTATCTAATAATTTCACATGAAAAAATGCAGTTATATCAAAACTGATCAAGATTCACATATCAAATCAAATCCATGGTATTAAAACTGAAATAGTGCAAGACAGAAGAATAGGTAACATCAAGCCAAAGAATAAACTAGGTTAGTATAGCTAGGACCCTCATACCTATCATAGTAAATCTCCCACATCAAGTCACTAGACATATACATCGAATATTTAGAGCTGAGTAACACCCAAGAAAGTAAACTTCTGAACAATTCAAATATTTCCCTAGAACAACATTCTTAAAGAGTATAGGAACACCCCATTTATGAACACCTCGATAATGGGCGAGGTCGATCACTACACCTTACACTTAAGTAACCAAGGCCACCCACATGCTCTATTTTCCAATCTAGTTTATCAAATCATTTCATCAAAACCATGATTTGAAATACCTTTTATTGAACCATTTCATAGTACTTTGAAACCAATACTCCTTGAGCCAAACTATGGTAAATCAATATTTCACTAGAAACACATTTCCACACACACAAATAAATTCAGTCAATTTTTTCCTTTCATTTAGAAAACGATTTATCTAATCGGATAAATATACTTCAACAACAAAGGCTATAGGTGAAACCACCTACATCAAAGAATGTGTCTCACATGCCCGCAAAAGAATCCTCCAATAGAAAGAAAACAAAAATTGAAATGGGATCCCTATAATAAATCTATACAATATATAATTTATTATATTTATTAAAAACATTTGTTAAGATTAAGAATTAACCATACCTAATGAATTCACACCCTCCGCACAACAACCAAAAGAAGATTGGCCACCATAAAAAGACCAGCCGATGAATTTAGAAGGAAGAAAAAAGAATCATCATCAAATAAAAAATATCTAATAGAGGAATGCAAAGACACTACCGAGATCAAAGAAAAGAATAAGCAGAAGGATTATATTACCTAGAGAGACACTACGCACAAACCTAAAGATAAAAAACATAAAGAATCGATATGAAAGGATCAGAGGTTCTCAAAATCACTGAAGAATGATTATAGGTTGAGAGGGAAAATAGATGCACAAGAATGAAATAATAATCATCCATGAAGCTCCATAAATCTAGAACTTGTTATGATTCCATGGCAAGTAATCCCTTTAGGCATCATGTAATCTATGGGATATATATATACTAACCCCCCAAATACATTTTTATTTAAAACCATATTTTTAACCTTACAAGGTGTGTAACGTTTAAACATCATGTACAACTTCATGTTGTATTCTCATATCACACCATAATCCTAGTGATCAAATACACAATGTGTAGACCTATTATGTGGTGTGTAATCACCCAACATACTAGGAAAATAAATGATTCTTGCACAAAAACTCAAACCACCTTGTTCACTATATGAACTCTAGAAGAATCTCGCTAATACTTTTTTAACTATAATCCACTAATTAAAAAATATGGATTCTTATACATTATGTCATTTACCCAACAAATGCTCTCCAACATGAGGAGACCCAGGAAACACCCAATAAAAAGGGAATATGAGGAGATGAGAAATACCCAAAAGACAGTAATGAGATGTTATAGGAAGAATGAATAAGAATAATGAGATTAAAAAAGTATTTATAACGGTTTTATATGATGAACATTTATATATTAATTCATAATATATACGTACTAAATTTTAATTAATATCATTTCAGGATACAAAAAAATGTATTATTCAAAAATAGATTTTATTATATTTTGTTATCTAATGTTATAATTAATTTCTACATTTTTTTAGTATTTTATTTTGTGAAATGAATTTTTTTAATACGAACTCTACTCTTATTTTAGGGATATTTTTTTATTATCGACAAAAGAATTATTTTTTAGTGAATAGTAAAAATACATTTTTCTTAAAACTATCATTTGATTTAAAAAATTAGTTCCATTATGTTTTGTATTAGATAAAATTTTTAAATAAACCCCCTTTAATTTGAAATAATCTAATTAATTACCTATGAATCATCATAATACTTGAATTTTTTATTAATTCATTTTAGGAAAAAAAACTAATTTTTCTAAAAACTATTTTTATGCACGCTATGTGATTTCATATTAATAGAATAAAATAATATCTCAAGATTAATGTTTTTAATGAAATTTATAGATTATATGTTTAAAAAATTCTTTAATAATTATTTTTATGGTATTTACAAGGAATTTAATTAAATTGAATTGTATTTTTTCTTTAGAGATCATTATTTCAAATGAGCTTTTATTTTGGTTTGAAGCTCAATTGAAAACATATTATTCCACCTATGGAAATATAATCAATTAAAAGGAATTCCATATCCCGAATCGCCGTAATTTATATAATTTAATATGGTCAACTTAATTTTATATTAGTGTGAATAATAAAAATAGTAAAACATTATTATGACCTTAAAGGATAAAATACATTTACTAGGGGTGGGGTTAAACAAATAGTTAATAGTAGGTTTGCCAAGAAATTTCCTAATTTTCATTTGATAAAAATATTTCAACCTTATTTTATCATAAATTACAATAAAAGGAAAGATGGTTCCACTTTTCCATGAAATTGAAGTTATATTATTGAATTATTTTATGAAATTTATTGTGCATCCCTCCCCTCACTTATAAAAGAGCACATATTTGCATACATTATTCACACACTTTGATCCTTCTATCTTATCCAATAACTACTCCAAATTTTTTTTTCCTAATTTAATTTTTCCTAATAATTATGTTAATCTTTTAATTCAAATCCTTCAAATATTAAGGTGTTTGAAAATTGATGTCTCTTAAATAAGTGGTATAAATATTTACCATTCTCTTTCAATATTTTTTTATCAGTCATTTTTTTAAAATTTTTGTATTAAAGATAACTGGATGATTCCATTATAATAAATATAATTATATTTTATTATTATGATAGAATTACTATTTACCACCTCTTCTCTATAAATGTTAAAATAAAAGTATCACATGTGTATATTTGTGGATTACCGCCTACACATAAAAATATGATTCATTTTACACCACTATCTTTTATAGGAAGTTATAGTAATGGATTTAATTTATATATATATGATCTTTCTAATATAGTTATGATTCTATAATTGTAATATATTATATACCTTATTTATATACGATTAAGTAGATGATAACATCGCATATATGTACATGTGGGCTACCACCTTTTCAAAAAAATGTGATTTTTTTATCTTACATGATTTACATGGATGGTAATAAGGATATACATAATGGAAAATTATGATATTATTTATATAATAATGATTCTTGTAATGTGAAATATCATTTAACTTTCTTGTTTTCCATCCATCAAAAAGTGGAAACATCACTTGTGTGTATGTTTGGATTACCATCCCCATGAAGTGATATAATTCATTTTTCAACACTACATAATATGAATGTTTATAAATATATTTGTGATTAATATATATTATCTTTATATCATGATTTAAATTTAGTATGTTAATGATCTAAGATCAATATTCAAGGACCATAACTTCTGAACTAAAACTTACATTAAAAATGAAGAA
Source organism: Viscum album (assembly GCA_963277665.1). Classification (NCBI taxonomy): domain Eukaryota; kingdom Viridiplantae; phylum Streptophyta; class Magnoliopsida; order Santalales; family Viscaceae; genus Viscum; species Viscum album. Next base: position 1,220,904,694 of record OY728139.1, on the reverse strand, counting down.
GTGAATACCTAAAATGATGAATTTAATAGATAATTATTAATAAAATGGTGTTAATAGAATATAAAACAATAATATATGATAATATATGTGTTAATATTATTATTAATATAAGTATAATAAATCTAAATTTATTATGTAGGAGGTTAGAGTGCACATGAATCATGCCAGATATAAGGTAAGTCTTTAGTCTCAATTTCTCTTTATTGAGACATGTTTTAATGATATACACAAAATTATTATTTTTTAAGGTGTATGTACTAAAATGTAATTGATTTTTATACTCCTGGATTTAATTCATGGTATTTATATTGCTCTATTACTTTCAATAATCCAATTAAGTTTATTTCAAAAATGATTCATGTCATAAGAATTCTTTATATCAATTTTGTTTCATTGAGACTTGTTATATGTGACTTTGAAGTTTATATTTATGAGGTTTATATAATTATTCATTGACATTGTATATCATGTATCCTTGTTTTTAGTGTATTTAATGATACATTTCAATCTTTTTCGTCCATGGGTATTTGATTTGAATTTTACCAATCTTGTAAGGGGTTTCCTTATAAAATATTCTTCTTTATACCATTTTTATATTATATAGATATCTTGTATTATGATGTGAATCTACTACCTGTTTATAGGGTTTATTAAGAATATCACTTTTTTCATGGTATTTAATGTTTCATTTAAATTTATTTTTTTCTTGTGGGTTATGATTCGAAAATACCACAATAGTAATAGTGTTATGTTCCAAACACATTTTAGTGGGATTGTTTATTATTAATAGTTTCTAATGATAAATGTATATGATATTTATCCAAAAATTATTTATCCTTTTTTTCTTTTATATTTATTTTGAGAGATTACAGGTTTTAATTTATTTCCCCCCGTTATGTACTCAAGAGAAAAAATAATAATGTTTCCAAAAAAACAAACTTTATTTCTGTCTTCGGTTAGGAATTTTCTCCTTAATGTCCATATTTTATATAAAATGTTTTATAGAATGATTATACTATTCTCAAAAGTTTTATTAAGGCCATGTTTATATGTGCATAACATTATAAAATTTTAAAAATAATCTTCTTGTCATTTATTGAATATGATTCCTGTTGAATGTTTAATGAAAATGTGAACTGAATCCTTGTTTTCATTTATATTCCATGACTATTATTCCCACCAACATTCATTCCCTTAGATTTGGAGTTTACTTAAAAATACACTATAGTTATTTTAAAATAATTTTTTTCCATAGTATTATTTTTTTAATTTTAGTTATTTAAATTAATTATTTCAAAATGAAAATGGGGTTTCCTCAATAAATGATTCCATAATTTTTTTGAACATAATTTCATCTATAATAACATCATTTTAAACTTCTCATGTTTTACCAGGGATATGATCCAATATTACCAAATTTATTGATTCTTTGGATGCATTATGATTATAAGACGAAATATTGATGAAACACCTTTTTCCATGAGTCAGGAATTGATGTAATGAGAAATGTTTTCATAATATTGTTGTATACCTATGAATGAATTATAATTATGTGATAGGTGGTTCTACTATAAACCACATATGATTGGTTAAATTATAAATGAAGGATAGTCTATTATGTTATAAACCGTGGATTGGTGGGTCCATTATAGCCTTTCAATGCATTGGGTAATGACGATAGATTAGAGAAACATCGTCGACAAGATACAGTTAACTAGATAGAAGTTGCTTCTAAGAGAATGTTGTAAATTACCATATGGGAATTTACATTATGGGACTTTATCAACAATGATAGTATTGTGAGTGAACATTGACTAAGGAAGGAATTTTATATGCCAATTTTAAAAACAAAAACATATGTACAATGTGTATGATATGCTTTCATGGTTTGTGGTTTGATAATGATGATTTCAGATACTTATGCTTTATGTATTTTGAAACATTATGAAATTATTCATGATTAAATATATTATATTTATTTGGATTGATTATTTTAGGTTTTTATCATTTCTTCATATGATAATTCTTATCCTATTCTAACTAACGATCATTGATTGGTATATCATCTATTTACCCATTCTATGAATCTGAGATCGCCATTTCTTATTTTTATCTTCCCCATGTTATGAAGAATGTGATTATGTATGAAATTTATATGAATGGTTAGAATTGTGATAAACATAAAGAGTTATTTTGTATTTCTATTATGTTTGAGTTGATTATGTAATCTTCTTTTCCATAGAATCTACTTCTCTACAATTATGGAATAGATGATATTGATATGTAATGATTGTTATATTAATAATATATAGTATTTTATGTAATTTTATGGAAACTATAGTTTGTATTAGAGATATGTTTAGTAAATTTTGGAAACTAGGAAGGTAAAACCTTATATTGAACACTTACGGTAAGGATGGTTATATGACGATATCCTAAGTTATGGTAAAGAAATTTGTGTAGTTATCTATGAAATTAATTACTCTCATGATACTACAATTGGGAATGTTTTTAGACAGATTCATCTAAGGGTAATATCCTCAAAAATATATATTTGATTATTTCTTAACCATGATTTTAGAAAACCACTAATGGGATCTTACTGCCCACTCGGTTTGACAGACCCAAGGGATTTTCTTTAGTTAACCCAAATTTGGTTTACACACCTTTATGGAGGATTTTAATTTATAATTAATATGGATATCCTAGGATAAAACTAATGTGTCATAGATTCAAAATTAGGTTTAATGGTATAGACATCCTATGAATGACTTTTTGTGGTTTTATAATTACACATAATGATTTCTCACTCTATCCTTTTGGTTTTAGTTAATTATTAGAGACCCTAAAAATCATATTAATGCTAAATTTTATGGAGGATGAAATTAATGTTCCCTTGGGAAACCAAATAAAATGGGAGATGAAATGAGAAAGGTGATGATTATGCCTAACCAGCTTTCTCGATATATAATCAACAACCTGGACACATGTGAGTTCCAAATGATAAAAATAAGAGAAAATGGAGTTTTCAGAAGACTACGGGGAGGGAGATAGAGTCAAATTCATGTATGTTCAGAATATAGGAAGAATAACTAAGAAAATATCTCTATGTAAAGAGAAGTTGTTTTATGTGAACAAAAAGAAAGAAACAAGTCATGTAATTATTGGGGAAAATATAGTTCAATTGATGGAAATAAATTACATCATATGGAATAATTTCTATTTCAATTTCATATGTGTGGTGAACTATGGAATTATCCAAGAAAATTCCATAATCCATGGGTTAACTCATAGGATAAGGAAGGTAATATATTCTTCCAATTATTTAAGTATAATAATTGATGTTTTTATGTATTAGGATTTGATAATTATGTTTTAGAAGTGTTTAATCAGTGATATTCTAGTTATATAAACCCTGAAACAACAATTTATTTTTACATAATAGTTTTTTCATTATGTATTTTTAGGAATATGTTGAATAGTACAACTAACTATGAAAATTGATTTTGTTGTAATGTGAAAATTTTTGAAAAAAAATATGGTTGAGGGAAATAAAATCATTAATATTTTTTTATGTTTTAGATAATAATGATTATTTCTGTTAAATATATGATTAATTTGGATAATGTAAATAGGATAATATTTCTGACCTTAAAATTGATTATTGATTTTACGAAAAAGTGATTTACAATATGTTTTATTAGGTTTATAACATTTATGAGTATATGGAATATAATTAATGGTTTTTAGTTTTATTTGGTGAATACGAAAAATGATAAATTGTTTTGAAAGAATATATTCTTTCATTGAGTTTTTATGAAGATTTAGTGTATTATCATGTTTTTGGAATATAAATGATCAAGGTATTTACTTGTTTGGGATATCGAAATAAGAGAAACATCGTGTTGTTTGGGCATTAAAGTTAATAATATTTTAGGTCTTTTGTGACTTTTTTCTATATTTTTCTATTTTGAATTTTTCACATATACTTTATTAGAGTCAAAAGGGTAACTATTTATTGAATAATTTATATTGAACTGTTGGTGTTATTGATGAGGTTTTAGAGATTATTATATTATTTTTTTCATATGAATATTTATCCATGTTTGATAACTTAAGCTAACTATTTGGGTTTTGGTAAATATTTAGAGACCAAAAGAATGACTTATCATTATTTTTTTATCTTAGGACCCATAATAAGGTAATTTTAGTCCTCTATCAATGTCAATTAATTTGTTCATTCATTATTGGAATATGGATTGAAATAAGTAGAAGATAATTTAATCACATGGGTGAAGGATTAAATTAATTTTATGGATTTTAATGAAAATTGAGAATATTTTTCCATTTTACATGGTTAAATAAATCCCCAACTCTAGGAAATATTATCTTGATATTGAAAATGTTTTTCTTTTTAAAATTATTTTTGAATGATTGATGCTCATTTTCACCATGCTGATTTATGCTTTTTTGGACATTATATTTCTTATTACAACATTCTAATTTAGTATCTATTATTATTTGAGAATTATATATCTTCTATATGTCTATATTTTCACTTTCCAATAATGTTCTCCTTTTCAGAGAGCCTGATTATGGCTTGTTTTAGGTAACCTTTATTTTTACAACATCCATTTTCAATAAAAGTTTCATTTTACAATTTTTTATGATGGGTTTCCAATAAGAGTGTTTTAAAATATTGTAACATTGAATAAAAATATAAAAATTATGAGGAAAAAATTTATTTATGGGGCTGTGAGAATGTAACACCGTGATATTTTAAACTATGTTTTTTTCTATATATATATATATTATGTGTTTTATAGCATTCTTGGCATAAAAATACCAATCCTAAAATGAACTATGATGTATTAAAAAATTGATGTTAAATTGGAGGTATGAATTGGGATAACCATATTAAGAAAAATATGTATGTTAGTTTTTAAAAAATAAAATTTATTTATTAAATCATAATAAATAAGAATTAAATTTTTAGTAAAAAAATTTCATTATTCAAGAATATATTTTATTCAAAAATGTTTTATTTAATCTTTTTCAAAAAATTTAAAATTATATTCAATTATTTATAAAAATATTATTTTAGTAAATTAATATACTTTTCAAAATTATCATGTTAATATTATCTTGGTGTTAAATTCAAGGATTTCTCAAAAAAACATTTACTTTTTAGTGAATTGTGAAAAATACCAATTTTCCTAAAACATTCATTTATTTTCAGGTATGAGTACCATTTGGTTTTGGATTTTATCTCTAATTATCGTTTTGTCTCTTTAATTTTGAATAATATAATTAATTACTTAAGAATAATTATGATAATTTATTTTTTTACTAGACGTTTTGGTATTAAAAACACAATATTCTATTATTTTTTTGCATCCAATTCAATTTTTCCTTATTAAATGAAATTAATATATATGGATTAAAGGGTTTTGATGAAATATATATTATATAATAAATAAAATATCTACACATTCCTTTGATGGTTTTTTACGTGGAAGGGAGTGGAAGTAAACACTATTTTATGCTTAAAATTTCATTTTTCGAAAACATGTTTTCATTGTTTTTTATACACTAAATTAAAAATAAATTATACCACTAATAAAATGTGAATTTAGAAATATATATTTTATATGTGGATTTATAATTTATTAACACAATTTAAAATGGTCGACATAATTTTTTTTCATAGTGAATAGAAAAAATGTTAAAATGTTTTTACAACCATTTTGAAAAAACCTGTTTACTAAGGCTATTAAACCAATATATAATTGACTTATTGGCACATAAAAATGTGTAATTTTATGTTTTTTAAGTTAATTAGACCTTATATGGCCCTAAATTTAAATACATGTCAATTTGGTGTACCTTTCTTAGGAAAGTGTCCTTGTATAATTGCAATATTTTATGAAATGCAATGTGTTCCTTCCCATAACCTATTAAAGTGAACCCATACTCCTCCATTATTCACACCATTTGTGAATTATATCACAAAATATAATATATAAAAACCCTTCCAGGACACTTTCAATAATCATACATCTTTCGGGAATCTCTTAGTACTCATTCAAGACCTAAGGTGTAGGGAAAAAGAGGTCCCTCAAAGAAGAGGTATAAATCTTAACCCAGATACATCTATTTAATTTCTTCTCAAACCTTCCCTAAAATTATTGTATATATAATTTTTTTTAATAAGGTATAAAAAATATAATTTCATTTTATTATGTTGATGCAAAAACTATTTACCAACTCATCCTCATAAAATGGTAAATATTATTTTTGCTCTTTTGTATGTGTTGACATCTACCTCCACGCAGAGATACGATTCATTTTATATCATCATTTTTCATGGTTTATAATAATGATTTATTTTATATTTTAATATAATATATTTAAAAAATTATTATTATTATATATTTATAATATCTTTTCCACCATCTTACCACTAAATCCATCTGTAAACATTGACATCGCTAGTGTATATGTGGAGACTACCACCTCCATGAAGTGATATGATTTGTTTATCATTTGAGATTTACATTAATGGTAATAAAGATATATTTAATGAAAATATATGATATTTGTGATATAATAATAATTATTAAATGGTAAACTTTTATTTACCTTCTTTTTTATTTCGTCAATTGAGAATTAGAAACATCAGTTGTGTCTGTTTACAAATTACTGTCACCAGGAAGTAATGTAATTAATATTTCATCACCAATTAATATTAATGGTTATAAATATATATAATGAATAATTATTTTATATATATAATTATTAACATTATTTATAGAGAAAACTAATTTCAATTTTCATGTATCATAACTGATGAACTAAAAGATATAAGAAAAACGAATCAATTAACACACGAAATGAAGACATTAATAGAGAATTCTGAAAAAATGTGTGTTAAAATGATATAAGTGTATAATATATCATATTATTTGTAATAAAATTACTTTAATATAATTTGAATAAATATTAAAATATTATACATGAGTTTATAGAGATTATGAACCATGTCCAATATTAGGTAAAGATTGCAACTCGATTTCCATTTATGGAGACAAGTTTCAATTTTATGCGCTAATTTATTATTTATGTAGTGTATGTATTACTAAAAAGGGTTTTTTAATAATCCAATATTTAATTATGTGGGTTTAAACACCCATATTATTTATAAAATTCTAATTACTTTCATTTATAAAATTACAAAAAATTTATGATTTTTTCATCTCAATTTTGTTTCATTGAAACATGCTTGATTTCATGCACCATTTTATATTTATGACAGGTATATACTGATGATTTACAGGTTATATCAAGGAGAATTATTAATTCATGTAATTTAAATTAAAATTTTAAATTATCTAATCAAAGGGTATTTAATTTTAATGTTAGCAAAGTGGTAAGTGTTTACCATTTTAAATTATTTTTTTGGTACATATACAATGTTATACACCTATACTATATTATGAGGTGTATGTACTATTGCATTTATATTATTTTATAATTAATATCCTTTTGTGTATGGTATTTAAATTTTCATTTTGAGATATTTATTTTATAGTTTTTATGACTCTAATGATTGCATAAAATTAAGGATTTTATGTTACAATCTCATTTTTACATGTATTTCTTAAAATCAAGATTTTAAGATGAAAAAATTATATGATAAAATGATCTGAAATCATATACCTTTTATTATCCTCTATTTATTTCTATATATAACCTTTTTAAAGTTCGTTTTCTCTTGTTTAGGTACTAAATATAACTAAATGATGTTTTTATTGGAATTCTATTATATTTAATTATTTAGTCAGATATATTCTCTTACATGTCCATATTAACTTTAAAATGTATTCAATAATTATTTTTCAATTATTTAATGATTTATAAAATTATATTTTATCGATTTTTTAAATTTATATAAATTATTTAAGTAATATTATTTATATTTTCTAATTGTGGTACTTTTTAATGTTTTACTAATAATGTTATATGAGTGGTTGTTTTCTAAACACTATAGGTAAATTTTTTACCACCATGATACTTTTTATTTTATTTTATGATTTCATAAAAACTCTCTATGGTTATTTTTAAATAAATTTTTTCCATAATATTATAGAAATTATTATATTTTATATAAGTGATTTGAAAAAAAATGTATTTTCCTCAATAAATGTTTCAGTGATTTTTTAAATATACCTTTATCTATAAAAAAATCCTTTTATATTTCATATTTTTTATTTGAGATATGATAGATTTATAATATCATTCATATTTCACTATTTGTTTTGTGATTATGATGATGAAATATTTATGAAATCATTTTTCTTTTCCAAGGTTTAACATTTGATATAAGGATAAATGTTATCATGCTCTTGTAGAATACATATAAATATATTCACATTATGTGACATGTGTTTTTATAATAAACAAATGGTGATTGGTTATGATATAAACCATGTAAATTTGTTTGTGTTATAAAACAATGTTGGGATGGTTTTTTATATCCTTTTAATGCATTGGGTTATAATTATAGAGTTAAGAAATTCCAATGAATCAACATAGTTAACTAGATGGAAGTTACCCTTAGGAAAATGTTTCAAATGACCAGGTAGGAATTTTTATTATAGAAAATTTTTCACAGCGATAGTCTTGGGTGTGAAACATGGCTGATTAAGTGATTATCTATTCTTATCTAAATTCCACAATCCTGTATATTATAATTTTTAAATGTTTTTATGGTTCATTATTGATTATTGATGATTTCAAAAGCGTATGATTTCTATCATTTGATTGAAAATAATTTATTCCATGATTAATGATTAAACATCATTGAATGATTTGGTGTCATTATTGTATGTTTTTATCATGTATTCAAACCCTTATTATTAACTTATTATCACTGATTCATGTCTCTTGTGTTTTCACTTACAGAGTATCTGAGTTCACTATTTATTGTGATTCATTTTCCCAGGTTAAAAATATATGTTTTATGTACGATATTTTTAAGAAGGGTACTAGATATAAAGAATATGATGGGAAATAGTTTAGATATTTTATATACCATTTATTTATGTATCCAGGTTTCCAAATACATTAATCCTTTATAATTGTGGGATGAGTCTTACTAATATTTAATTATTAATCTTTTAATAAGATGTAACATTTCATTATATAATGCATGTGTTTCTATAATCCATGATTACATGGAAGTTTTCAATATTACACAACATATTGTTTCATGGGATAAGACACATCATATTTATGAAATTTATAACCACACAACATTCCCTGAATATATATAGATTTTACTACAAGATACATCCATAAAGTATACATTATGTACAACAACCATACATATCATGTATTTTCATTATATAATAGAGAATTATTATTAGATAATTTAATTCCACATATCCTACTAAAAATCACTTGACATTTACTCAGGGCATAACAACACTGTCCAATATCATATACGTCTACCTATATGTCATGTAGTTAAGTTATTCTCAAATATTTTAATTTATCAATGTACTAACTCACATGACTCAAGTGTCTCGGGGTGTACCATGTATGATTTGGATTGAGTTATATGGTGTGTAAACTTACTACTCGATTTGTAATTAATTACTAGCCACCCACACTATACACCTTGGGACATGGTGTATATCTAACATGGTTTATTAGGAGTTTCAATGCATGAATAATATGTTACATTCCATTTAATTCACGCAATGTCAAATTTCTAAGATGAAGTTCAGTACGTGGAATGTTGTAATTACATGTTACATACACTACCCACATAAATTCTATGATTTATTTGGGTAAAACCCAAGTGGATAAAATAATAATTTACAACATCTATAAATTATGTACTCCTTATCATTCCAAAGGATACTTTTCAATCAATACACGATGTTTAATGATGTTGTGTGCTGAACCCTCACATGGTATGTCATGATTTACATGGAACTTATTTTTATGGTTAACCATGGGTTCATTACATGGTCATTTATATTGCATGATCTGTAATTGTGTATCTTAGATTGTATCATGAGAACATTCAAGAAAGATCTTTGACCATTATTTATCTATTTATGGACTATTCATGGACATTTGAAATTGAATGAACTTGTTATTTTGACTTTTAGATTATAAAATGAAAAACTAGAAATGTATTCCTTATAAAAAATCTAGAAATTGATCTATAAATAATTAATAATTACTTATTATTAAATGTCCTCTTTGATACCACAAGAAGGTTCCAAGGTGTAGTGGAATCAGTCAAACCCTTACCCAGTAATGTTTTAAATTGGTTTTAAGGGATAAATATGAAGAACATGATGAAACATACACTATAATCACAATAGAGTGGATATTTTCACATATAATGTATAATTAATTAACATAAAAACCATCATATTGATAATTATTATATTTTTAATGATCAATTTGGTTTTCTCCCTTGTATCAACACTTTAATTAAAATAAAAAGTAGAATTACTATAGATATATCCACATGTACTCCAAGATTCATGAAATATATATATTATAACTCAAAGTGTTAGCATGGAGGAACCAATAAATATTCATTATTTTCCATTTATTGAAAGAAGAAGTCTTTTAATATGGATTGAATGTAGTATTTCTATCATGAAATAAATTTTTTCAATTTTTATCACTTTTAGATATAGGAGGAGGATTATCTCTCTTTTATCATGACACAATACTTTAGTGATTCTATTTCATCATGAAAGAATTTTAGAGAGTTTTTTGTGTGCATAAAAATTCACTTATCCCTAAAAAATAACATAATTCATATTATATACATAGGATTAAAAAATAGTAATTTTACTATGTCCATTTATCTAAAAGTTTATTTTATGTAATTACCAAGACAAATAAAAATAATATTTTTCTTATCTTCCTTGACATATTATAACTCATTGATATTTAATTTTTTTTGTTAAATAGATAAATTAATATTTATTTAATGATATAAAATATAATATATCATTTCTATTTAGCACTTGAGTCAGCTCATTAATCCGGCTCAGCATTTATCGAACAACGATTAATAAATAATTATTTAAAATAAATATTATTATTATATTATTATTAATTAATTAATTACTAATATTTAACATAAATATATACTTTTACCTGAATAACTAGAGATCAAGTTTATTAGATAAAAACCCATGAATAATTATTTTTCATCAAACTAAGAATAATATTTATTTTAAACACTAAATTTTAAAACAAATTTTACTGCGATTTTTGATAGTATACGTATATAACCCTCTAAGACACATTATATGTGGTTTTAGGAGATAATTCTTGAATTCAAATTTTATCTTATGGGATCACATTAGATAACCCACAGAGAGATAATTTATTTTGAGGAAAAAGATAACCTAAAATGAAAATTGACTTTCTAATTTAATTTCATTATCTTGATATCTAATAAAGTAATTTTGAAAAAAAACTTATTAACCTATATACTATATTTATCATTAATTAACTCTTTGAAAACATCTCATTGATATATCATCAGGTCCATGTAATTAATTAAAAAAATTTATTTCAATATAATTTATATTTATTACATGTTCCATAAACTTAGAAGGGGAAACATTCATGACCCAATGATTCAATACAGTCTCACTAATCACTACTACAAACACAGCTTTTACAGCGCTAAAAATGGCCTTTATCAGAGCTAGAAAAAGCACTGAGAAAGTCGGCATAGATAAAGGGTGGGTCCCCTTTATCAGCGCTCCGAAAAGCGCTGATATAGGACCCCTTTATCAGCTCTAAAAAAAGCTATGATAAAAGGGGTCTTTTATCAGCGCTCAAAAAAGCGCTGATAAAAGTACCCCTTTATCAGTGCTTTTTTAGTGCTGATAAAGGGGTCCTATATCAGCCCTTCCTTTATCAGCGCTTTCGTTTTAGCGCTGATAAAAGTAAAAAAAATTATAAAATTAAAAAAAATTTAAAAAATATTAAAAAAAATTAAAAAATAATGCGAATCGGGTGGGCTTTTATAGTACTTGAGCCCCCCCATTTTACAGTGCTTTTTTGCCCCTGTACAGCACCCCACGCACCCCACACACCCCACGCACCCCCTTCACCCTTTAACAGCACTTGTTACTATATTCCCCCATGTGTGCACGCCCCTGCCTCCCACAGGATTTGAACTCGAGACCTCCCCCCTGCGCGCCTAAGCCTTTACCACTACTCTATTTTGATTTTTCTTCCAACTCATGATATATATATATATATATAGTTATATTTATTCGTATAGTAATATATATTTATATTAATATATATATAGTTATTAGATTATAATATATATATAAAGTTATATTATAATATATATATAGTTATATTATAATATATATATAGTTATATTAATATATATATATAGTAATATTAGTATATATATAGTGATTTTAATATATATATATATATATTTAGTTATATTTATTCGTATAGTAATATATATTTATATTAATATATATATATAGTTATATTAACATATATATAGTTATATGAATATATATATATATATATAGTTATATTAATATATATATAGTTATATTAATATATATACTTATAGTAATACTAATATATATATATATATATATGTAGTTATATTAATATATATATATTGTTATTAGATTAATATATATGTATACAGTTAGATTTATATATATATATATATAGTTAGATTAATATATAGGTATATAAATATTCATATATTTGTATTTTAAATAAAATGGATGTTAGTTATTATTTAGATAAAGCTAATATATTTTATATGTAAATATATTTTATTATTTATATGTATAATTAAATTTTTAGGAATGAATATATAAAAAAATAGTACATATAGTTATATATTTGATTATAAATAGCAGTGCATTATCAAAAAGTATAAAATTTCCAATACATAATATCACTATGAATGTAATAACTTGGAATAAATTCAGTCCCCACAAAAAAAATCCAATAATACCCCCTTAAACGAGGCTGAAAATCCACAAAATGTAAAAAACTTTGGGTACCTCGACAAAAAACTCAGTTTTGGAGGCCTTCTGGGCCTCTTTTGGCCTCGAAAAATGCTTGACCAAGGTCCCCCAGGTCACAGAGACGTAGAGCTCGTTGCAGACTTCGATTTTATATGTGGTAGAGCTCAAACAGACACCCGGATCAAAAGTTATGTCCATTTGAAGTTTGAGTTGCGTTTTCAACATATTTTGGATATTTTTTTAATTTTTTTAATTTTTTTAGTCCTCAAATTGTTATTAAATGACAATTACTCCATAATTATTACAAAATTATTAATTAAAAATATTTTTTTAATTTTTTAAGAAACCATTTTCACTAAATATCTTATATATATATATTAAGTATAATAAGTGTAAATGTACATTTATACTTATCTAAAATATATTTAAAAATTATATATTATATTTATATAACAACATAACTATATTTATATATTAATATATTTTTAAATTTTTTTTGAAGCCGACCCTTTATCAGTGCTTTTAAAAAAATCACTGATAAAGGCCCCCCCCCCCTTTATCAGCCCTACTAAACAAGCGCTGATAAAAGGGGGGCAGAGCGAAAAACTGTTTTTGTGGTAGTGAATGACACACACATGGTATCCTCCTAATCAAAGAGTATATATCATAATTTTTTGTTAATAAATTAAACCATTTCATTCAAAACATATAATAATATTATTTTCAACTATAATGACAAAAACACACATCTGTAAAAAAATATCCAAAGACATAGAACATATGGAATTTCTATTGGTGGTTTTTTACTTATAACCACATATCTTTAAGATTATGAATTGAGAAATATCATGAGAATAATCATCATCCTATATGAGAATTTAGCACAATATAGTTAAAACATCATCCATTTATCATTATATAGATGTCATCTAAACCATGTATCTTATGTTTCAATAATATTTTCATCGTATTTTAAGGTTATCATTATACTAAATGAATAAAATATTGTTTGTATGTGAAAAATAATCTATGTACATTATCTTAATAATATCATATATAAGGAAAATAATGATGTGATAAAATTTTTATTAATTTTTTGGTATTTCACTATAATGGTAATGGAAAGTACAATGCTATTTGGTTTTAAGGAACTGACTCCAATAATAATAACTACCTCACTCCAACAATTGGGTTTTTTAAAATATAGAAATGGATAATCCTAGACAAAGTGGATGAGTTTATAAAATAAACACTTCTTAAAACCAGATTGATTCATGCACTCCCTCAATTTCCAAACTACACATGAGAGTTGAAACATTATCAAAAAATTTAATTTAAGGATTAATTTAAAAATAAAATATACTAGGTACTTGATTAATTTAAGAGACACTTTATCATTTCATATAATTAAAACTTGAAATATGTTATGATTATTCATTAAAATTTCACAGCATAAAATTATAAAATTATGGTTTAAAATACAAAGGTAGGGTTTTCTACAAAAAAATTTTAAAAATGATTTAATAGTAAATTAATTTTTTCAAGAATGTGTTCTTAAAACATCACAGGTACTAATTTCTTTACACCAAATCTATCAACCATAGAATATTTTCTGAAAAAAAATATACATTTTTTATTTGAAATATTTTATTTATTATAAATACATAAATATTTTCATTGAAAATCACACATTTTATAGGAAACACAACCATTCCTTCTCCATTAAAGCAAATTTTTTATCAAACATTTATGTTGGTTCATTGGAATATAATTTATTTAGGTTTAATAATGAAGATTTGATTTCCTTTATAAAACAAAAGTAAGACTCATGATGAATAATTTTATTGATATTTAAATATCCCGTGAATTTTTATATTAATAACTCATTCCATGTTTGATACTATTATTCATGATGGCCTGATATTAATGACACAAAAATGTTTTCCATTTAATATTATGATTAATATCAAAATAAATTCTGTAACCTAGAAAATCCCAAATCATCACTCTTGGATTCCATGCATGAAACTTTGTATTTACCTTTTTTGCATGAATAATAAACACAAAAAAATTACATTTTTTTAAAAAAAATATAACATCAAAATGATATATTGGATCACTTAAATACCCAAGAACTTTTTTAGGTTTAGAGTTTTAAAAATTTCCTACAAACTCTTATATAAAAAATAAGATACATAAACAAATAGTTCCTAAAGAAAAAAATATTCTACCTATAATTAAATTACATATAATAACATTTTTTTGGAAAACCATACTTAAAACCCTTCTTCATGACCTGAAGAAATAGAAAACACATGAAGGGTGAGATATATGCTCAATGAGGTTAATAATAAAAATTAACAATTGTATTTCATCAAAGAGAATAAGATGGAAATAAGGGTATAATGAAATAATAAATGTTCATGAGAATAATATAAGAAAATTTATACCCAAAAAACCATGATCATAAAATATGTAAAAAGGAAGAAATATTCAACCAAGGAAGGAGTCATATTAATCAAAAATTATGAGCCATGTGATGTCAATATTGTTTAGGGGAACTATTAAAAACTCCCATAAATTATAAATAAACATTATTGGTATATTAAACATTATCTTTATAACTTGTGATCAAAATAACTACATCCAGTTTAATCTATAGGATAACCCACCTTGGTTAACTCTATCGTTTTTTATGAAGACATGGAAAAATACCTAATGAATTGGGTATCTATATCAAGATTACATGTCATAAAATATATATCAATATCACCTATTATATATGTTTTTTGGCATCAACCATCATATAAGAAATATTATATCAACCCATCCTATAAGATATATCAGGCTCACCCAGTATATAATTTGTTTCGATCACAATAATTATCATAAAAAATTCCGATGTACCATCGATTAATATAACATTTAGAATATTTCATTTTCAACAAGAAACTTTTCACAACAGCTTTTATTCCTTTTTAACTCGATTTACACCGGAAAAAATAAACATGTTTCATGGAAATATATTTAAAAAAATCAATGCAAGTCATCCTTATAATTAATATAGAATATTTTATAGGATAATAATCCCAGTAAGGTACAAAATCATTAAATTATGTTGATATATATGAAAATATCATTAAAATAACATTTTAAATTTTTTTTACAATAGATAAAAATACATTTCTCTTTTGACACCACTAATAGTTAAAAATTCAAAAAATAGTGAGAGAATTATTTTATTTTGAAATAACCATATAAAACTATAAGGTAATATTTAATGAAAATAACTAACATGAAAGAGGTAAAATATATTCATGTCATAAATGTTAAAAAATTAAAATTCAATTAAAAAATTTACAATGAAATTCAAATGTGGAGAATCTAGAAAATGTTTATAAATTTATATTTAAAACCTTTTAAAATAAGAAAATATTCTTTTCATATAACTTAAGTAAATAATTTTTTATCAGAATATAAAATTTCTAATTTTTTTAGAAAACATTGATGTGAAAGAGAATGATTCCTCATATAATAGAAGATATAATATTAGTATCACTCATGAAAAGTATTATTGATGTATCTTTAATAAATAATGTAAGAAATTTAATATAAACATGTAAAACACATTCATAACCATAGGGGAATAAAATAACTGTGTTTCATCCAAATAATAGCCTATTATTTCCTCCAAATGAACCTTGAACTAGAGAAATCTATAAAATAAAGAAGATTAAAACAAAAAACCCTTACATTATTGGATACTTTCAAATAAAAATTCATTATAACCAATTGAAAAAATTAGATCTATAAATACCATTAATTTCATTAATAAATATTGAAAAACTAATTATTGAGGTATTAAGTACACCATACATGGAAATCATGGTGCACATCATGAATCATATCTCAGGAAAATGAGATGGAGTCACATAAAACTCATGAAAAGATTATTACCATTAATGTGATAATTAATCCGTGTAATGATTATGTTCATATTAGTAAATCTATATATAAAAATCATAATTATTGAGTAAAACAATTCAAATATTAATTCACACATAAAAATGGAATTAAAAAGTCAATGAAGTGTAAATATAACCCAATCAATGAAACTAGAGTTAATAAACACTTTAAAACATGGTAACTTTCAATTCAAACACCATTGGATGAAATAATTTGAATTAATAGTTAAATTTACATGATTTTTGAATTCATCATTATATTATATGAACAAAAGTGGATCAAATACTTCCTATATATTAAATTTGGTTCATAACAATAAAATATTCTTTATTGGTGGGAATTTTATAAGAAATCCCTTTAAAATATAATATAATTTATGTGAGAATTAATCAATGATGAGATTTTGTGTAAAAAAAAGTAAATCCCCACAAAAAAAAATTGGAAACAAAACTTAATATTGTCATAGATAATTTGACACATAATTATTCTATAGCATAGTATATATAGTAGAAGTATAACCCAATGAATTAATGATGAGTTAATATGCCACTTAATAATATCAAATCAAACCCCATGGATAATGTACCATGAATTTTATATTAAATTACATAGCATTATTAAGGATTTATGATATAATATCGAAAAGGATCGTTATATGCATCATATATAAAAATTAGGTCTATAATATTAATGCATGCCTCAATGAAGGTAAATTTTTATGAAATAACATACCTTGAGTCCAGAATAGTGTGAATTATTAAGGATTCATTATATAACATTTAGAAGGGAAAAATATACACCAAATAAAATAAATTATGTGAATAACATTAAAACATGCCTTAATAAAGGGAAATTGAGATGAAATCCCTTACCTCGAGTCGTTAATTTCTATTTGTGTCCTTTACCTATTAAAAAATAATTTTTTATCAATAATTTACCTATTTAAGAACTTTTTACATGTGAATTAAATTATTATTAAACAATTTGTTTATTTTATTTAAAAGATAAATTTAATTACTTAATCAGTTAATTCTATGTTGTGTGTTTTGGATATGTTCGGTTCATAGATAAATTTTCATTGGAATGAAGAACATTATCAAATTGGTAATTGTTCCATAATATAAATAATAATAATCAAGAAATAATTATCCCTGAATAATTTGGATGATTATAAATTCCTTGAGAGGCACATATAGAATTAATTAAATTATTAAATTATGAAAAATTAATTCTCAATAGAGAATTTTGTAGATCATAAATACTCTAATAAATTTAAATTTAGGAAATTTTTGGTTATGTTTAATCCCATAACTATTAGTTTTAGCCCCCAACATATTTTTTGATATTTATATTGATATCAATGTATTTTACACTTTAGGGGCCAATAATCAAACAATAAAATGAAAACTTATAGATAAATGGACCATGGATGATATTTTTAACAATACCCCTTTAAACTATACATGTATAATATTTTTATGAGTTTTAGATCATTTAATAAAATATTTATTATTCAAAAATATAAATAGTCATTTTTAGAAATATAAAAATTTATAATATAATATGTTTCCTTCAAAAGTAAAATGGTTTAAAAAGACATGGAATTGAATATAATGAATATATGGTATTAATATAGTCATCCAATCAAATATAGATTTCTTATATACCATTTTATGCCTTATAATTTTGTTTAACCTTAGTTAACCTTTTTATGCCTTATATATTCTATTTCATGATTTTAAAGTTTTTTTTGTCAATTTAATAGAATTTATTTTACATAAAATACTATTAGTTTTATTTTATTAAAAATTCAAAAATAATAGAATTTGAAACTAACCTGATAGCAGCAGAACTCAATTATAAACATTTAACACAAATATAATATGATATATTTATCTTTTCAATTACATGGATGCTTTAAATATTCAAAAAATATTACATTTCTAGTTTTTGAAATCATTTAGGTGATTATGAAATTTCTTTCACATTCTTTCTATCACAGTCGCGTAAGAATTAACGGTTATTATTTTATCAAAAAATTAAATAAATAATTTCCATGAAAAAAATAGAAAATAAATATTTTAAATAACCATGTATAAATGAACCTAATTATTATTTATCCATATCATAAAATATTTTAGATATTAAAATAAAGAGGGAAGTATTTTTAAATTTATATTAATGTACAAAAAAATATAGAAGTAATTTTCAAATTAAAATGACACATAATTTCCATAAATATTATTATTTAATGATAATTGTTAAAAAAAAATAAATGTATTAAAATAAACTTCTGAGGTTAATTTTTAGTGAACATAAAATTAATTTTAACCATAATTACCAGATTTACCATTACAGAGGTGACAAATATTCACATCAACAACTATACATAATGATAATTTTTTTACCTATATTCAAAGTGTAGAAATACTGATTAAAAAATGATCCATTTTTCAAGGTTAAATTAGAAGAATTTAATGAAATTAATTTAAATATATGTGAGTAAAATGAAAAAAAAAACTTTTTTAGAGAAATTAATTTTATGCCCAAAAATTAATTTATAAAATAATAAATTATAAAGATTATTAATATGTTATTAATTAGTTTATTTATAGAAAAAAGTTTCTTGTGTTAATTTCATTTAAAATTAATATTATGAAGGGTTTTTTAGTGAAAGGAAATGAGAGTTTTAGAAAAATCGAGATTTTTCACTATTCACTAAAAACCCATATTTTCAAAAAAATACCAAAATCTCAGCCTAAGGTAATGTTGATATTCAAATTTAAAAAAATATAAAATTATTATAAATAAAATTTATGATATTTTTATAAATTATTTATAACATTATCTTAAAAATATATATATAAATATTTTTTGAGGAAATCATATTTTTGAAACATAAAATGTATTTATTGAAAATTGATTATTTATTTCCTATGAATTAATAGAACAATTATTCAGTAAGTCCTTTATATATATATATCAATAATTTTGTTATTATTAACTAAAATATCCAATTCAATGACTACGTTATAACATTAATATTTAAATAATAAAGTTATATAGTTCGTTTATGCTTGAGTTTACGTGTCATATACACTATTCAACAAAGTCTTTTATTTAATATCTCTTGATTTTACATTTTCCCCCTTAAATAAATTACTTAATAATTATTTTAACTTCTTATTAATAATCAGTGTTTTGAAATTAAAAAATCCTTCTGTTGAAAACCAACATTAACAAAATTAATAAAACTTCCTTTTAAAAAGATGAAAAGAGAAATATGAATGTGAGTATTAATAAAATATAACTAGGTTTCCAAATATGATAACATTAGTGAGAAGTGAAAATAAAGCATTAGATGAAAAACTAATGTCTAAATAATTATTAAGACTGATAGAGAACATTGATCTCAAGAAAGGGAATGATCATGTGAAATTTTAAGACCAAAAATCCATAAATCAATAAAGAGTTAAAAATACCATCAATTCATCATAAATGTAGCTAAGAGGAAAAATTATTTAGTTCCTGATTATTTTACTATATTTGAGGAATTAATTTACTATATAAAAGAAGAACATAAATAAATATACATAATTAACAAGAATATTTTCCCCTTTAATCAATTCCAACAAAAATATTATCTTTTTATTCGCATAATTATTATGCAAGATTATTTTTTCATGCATAAATCACTAAAATAAACTTTTAATGGATGATATAATTACAAAAAAAATATAATATTCTATTACTCTAATGGTTAATCATTGGAAAAAACTGAAATGGTTAGAATAAGGAAAAATAATATCTAAAATGGATTTAAATTTTCTTTAAGAAATAATGCATCAATCTCAAAAAAATATAAAATAACAATGCAGGTTCGACTTGACTATTCCATAAATAAAAAAAACCACATCCCTAATAAATTATATAACCTCAAAATTATGTAGCGTTTTAACATAAATGGTTATTTAATAAATTTTATCATAAATCTTCAATAATGAAATAACATTCTTTTAAAATAATATTTCCTGTTAAATATTAGGGTTACATATACCACAACCCAACATATGATATCTAAAAATATCATTAATAATCATAAAACATCATCACATAAAAGCTGAAAATGAATTTATAATCCTTCAAAATTATGATCAACCTAATATATATATACTCTTCATGGTACCTATGACTCTTGTAACTTCAAATAAAAACATCATAATCTTTAATGTTATCTAAACCCTACTCTGATATCAACTATGATAGCACTAAACCTACACACCCTAATCCACTAATATAAATATCATCTCTAAATTTTTGGCTATATAAAAATGAAAATTACCCAATTTAAAGCCTTTAAAACATGTGACATTCAACAAAAAAATTGGATCACTTACAAACCGTAGGCCCATTTGGGTTTTGTGTTTTATTGAATTTGAAAAAAAATATTATATAAAAACTCAGATTCATAAACAAATGGTTCCTAAAGATGTACATAATCTCACACTTTTTCATCACAACTAGTAACATTCCTAAGAATAACATGATCAAAACCTTACTTTAGAAACCTATTAAATGGAAAACACCTTAATAGTGAAAATAAACACTTATTAAGTGTAAACATAAGTATTAAAAATTTAATATCATCATTGGGAATAAGATGAGAACAATGGTATGATGGCATATTAACCGTTCATGAGAATAACATAAGATAACTCATAAAAATAGAAACCTTTATCATAGAACATTTGAAATGGAATAAATAATTACAAAAATGAAAGAGTCATATTAATCAATAATCACGATCCATGTTATTAAATATTGATGAAATGAACAATTAAAAACTCATAGCTGGCATGAAGAAAATGTGTTAGTATCTTCTAACATTATCTCCATAAACTATATCAGTAATAATCGGGGACTTATTAAATCCATATGAGAATCCACTCTAGTTAAATCCTTATTTATTATATATGAATGTGAGGAACATTAACAATTTCATTGAAGTGATATATCTAGATCACCTACCATATAAGTTTTATCGATATCATTCATCATATATGTCGTATAAGGATTACTAATTATATAATCTATACAGGGCTCACCAATTGTACAATATATATCAACATCACTAATATTATAAGTTATGTATTGCTCACCCTAGACCATAATTAATTTCTAAGTAACAGATTTGAATATAACGCCTGGATTATTTCATTCTCATCGTTAAACATTTCACAACAAAATTTATTCTTTTAGAGCCTAATTTTCACTATGAAAAGAAATTTGTTTCATGAAAATTACATTAAAATAATCATGATAAGATATACATAGAAAGAATATAGATGGTACCATTATATCATAATCCTACAATGTAACAACCCAAAAGCATATCAATTAAATTTCTTTTCTTATATAGTAAAAATAAAATAAACCCACATAGAGAACACAATAATATATTTATAAATGAATAATAAATGATAAAAGAGGTATTTATTGATTATATGAAACCTTAAATGATGAAATATTAACATTCCCTTAGAATAGTAATATGACCCTTATGAATAGAAAATCTCCTTAATGAAAAGTAACCTCACCCATAAAAGTATAAATAAAATACAAGAATCTCATAAGTGAAAGTATGAATTAAATATATCATTGTAAAAGTAAGTGAATATTTTTAAATTTATGGGTGAGTATTTTTATAAGTTGTAATTATTTAATTAAGATTTTATGATTAAAAAAATTATTTTAAATAAAATTCATTTTCATAAAATGGATTAATAAATAAATATCTTGTTGTCTAATTATTTTATTATAATTTTATTTGACATTAGTTAATTTTTGAAAGTGTTATAAAATCTATTTTAACTATAAAATAAATATATTTCAAGTATATAATGATTATTTAAAAATTAAATAACTTATATTTAAAAAATAATTTCGATAAAATGGGTTTTAATTTTTTATTTCTACGTTTTGATAAATGGATGTGGTAAATTTTTAGATTCTTCTAAAATAATTGAATTTTTTATGAATAGTAAAATATTTTAATTTATGATAAATGCTAAATACATGAATTATAGAGTCATGGATGGTGTTTAGATGATTTAAGAACCACTGATTCGACCTTAATTGCACTCATTTTTGTATTTTGTCACAATTATAAATAATATTCCTTTTCTTGAGAAAAATAATAAAACAATGAATAAAATAATGAGATATTTCCCCAATCCTCCACTACAAAAAACTACCACTACCCCCCCAACTCAATTCCCTCCTATAATCCTTTAATCTTTTCAATGTACTTCCCAAATACTCTACATAGTCTCTCCCTACATCTAGGATCTCTTGGTCTTACAAAAAGACCAAAATCCCTTCCCTTATGCACGTTCTCAAGGAGTTTAATTCAAGAGGTAAACCCTCTTCGATTTTCTTTTCTTTTCATTTTTAATATACATTATTTTCTTATCTTCTCATCACCTTACATATCCAAATTATCATGAAAACTCTAGTATCATAAATATACTATAATTATATCACAGTAATGTAATTTCATTCTTTAAACTACTATCTATCTTTATTTTCTTAAAACATAGTCATTGTCCGAGAGGTACCGATTTATAACCTTTGTGGATGATGAACATTGGTTCTTAAATTTATATTTAATGGTTATCCATAAAAACATTTTTATGGTTTAAACCGATTATGAAATATTTATTATGTCTCATTTAAATTTCTATAAACATTATATTTACATAATACTAATTATTAGATCAAAATTGGTTCCTAGTGATCCAAATACCGCCATAATAATCTAAACGACTATCAGTAATGTTTTATCTAATATCTCATCCTCATATAGTATAAAAAATATATATTATATAACCATTTAATATATTTTTTTCTCATTAGTATCATATAAATTCAATTCTAGATAATTATATCATATCCATATGAACTTACAAACTCATATAAAAGTATACCAATCATGAAAACCTAGGAAGCAAATGCTCCCGAGTGATAAATTCTGTATCTTATAATTCATCAAGATATTTATAAATGAACTTAATAAAATTATAAGAAATAACATACATATATAAATGGTTATTAGTTAATTAATTGATGGATTTAATTTTATTTTCCATGATATTAAGGTGTGTTTCATAATACATTTGGACATAAGGTAAGGGTTTTGTACCCAATCATCCATTTTCTTTTGGGATAATATGTGTAGCAATCATAATCACTCTTTATTTTATGTGGAGTAACATTTTTTAAAAGGAAATTTATCAAATTCCTCCCGATACATAATCCCGATTCAAGGGATGTTTTTGAATTCTTACCTATTTTAAAGGGAACTATATAATTTATTTTAATTAACCATTATTTTTCCAAATCAATAATTTTATTACGGAAAAACTATCTTTGTTACCCTCTAGTTTTATACAAATATTGTTTCCAAAGAACAATTCTCTTCAATGTAATAGAGTATATCTATCAAGAATCGCACAATGACTTTATATGAGAATTTTCATCTATTTCATCACTCCTATTCATTATTATTTTCAATTGGGCTTAATATTTAATGATATCATCTACTATATTTTATTTAATGGTTTATTATTAGTTTCAATGTGGTGGTTGTATCCTGATATCATTCACCATATTACTCTAAATGGTTAGTATTTATGTTTTCTGATTGGGGAAAGTAATTATATTTCATACTTTAGATAAAATATGAATGTATATGGTGAGTATGATTCCCCCCTTTCATTTTAGGAATTCTTTGGACTTAGTAATTGCTGGGTTGGGCCCTCTATGTCCCCTTAATTCATATATAGGTCTCATGAGACAAAGTAGATATGGTTTTTACCTGTTTATGTATAGTCTAGGCATGAGGCATTGATAGTATGGTTTTGATACCCCAAATTATGAATTCCCCCATTATGAAACTAGTAATTGATATTCCATCTGATTATTTGACTAATATAATATCCATGTTCATATTTTATTGTCACTTTATTTATTATTCTTTCATTCATTCCATATTATGCTCAATAATATGTTTTAATGGAATGTGTACATTTATTTATTCACCATGCCTTCTTATATATGCTTTCACTATATTACAAACCCTTACAGAGGATCTAAGATCACCCCTTTCTTAGGTTTTATTTTTTCCTAGGATTCTAAGAAGTATATTATGAATGACTTATATGGATAATCTAGGAGTTCAAATGCGATTCAAAATAAGTTGATATGTTTAATTTCATTTCATGTTCTAATGTAAAGTTCATATACGTAATTTAGTATTCTAATCTACTAATCAATTCAGTCCCTCAGGACGCGTCTTCCTTGTTTATATTCCAAAGAAATTAATTAAGGCACCAGATCCGGGCTACAAGGGTTAGGATCATTATAGTTGGTATAACAGTAAGTTTAGTAGAATCCTTGAAAACTAGATTTAGAAAATACAGATTATGGTATAAACCCAAATATAAACATTCATGAGAATCATACAAGAACATACTAGATTTTTTAAGGTATATATTATGAGAATATACCTAGAAATAGTACCCTATTTTTTTACTACATGTGGACTTGGTTCTGGAATAGAGGTACGTAGGAGTAACAACTCCAAAAAGGTGTTTCAAGCCTTACTTAGGGTAGCATGGTACATGAAAATGGTCCTTATTGTGAACTTAGTTTGACACATCTAGGGGATGGGCTTAGGATAATTCACATTTTCATTAAAAACCATTATGAATGATTTAATTTTAAATAAGACCCCAAATAAAACCAGATTATGATAATGAGATTAGACATGCATAAGATTTAAATTTATGTTTATTTTTTTACTATTTTACTATCATAAATTATGATCCATATCCTAATATAGGTTATTCCATTATTTAGATATAGTTCCTAGTGTAAGGAATATAAACCACCTAAATGTGCATATCCAATGTAGGGATTTTCCTATTATAAATTATAATTATGTTGGTTATGGAAATGTGACTAGTGATGAGTAACTTATAACAATACCAGGACAACTGAATTATGTTTTGAATAGAATCCTTACCCATATAGAGAATCTTGATCCACAAAGTAGAGGGCCAATGTTAGATTTCTTTATGAAAAAAATATATCCATCATTAGAGAAGTTATTTCTTTCTTTGGGAAGTAATGAAAGGAAAATGGTTATCATGGAAGTGTATCACATATTGGTAGACACTGATCAATAGAGGATATTTATTCAAAACACAATGTTGGGTGAATGTATTGAAAATATGGAATCGGTGAATTTTAAGGAGTTTTTCCTAGAAAAAGATTTTCCTCACGAATAGCGAGAAGATATAGAGAGGTATTTATTGAATCTAATATTAAAAGATTATGTTAATGTTGTGAAGTTTGAATCAAACTTTTCAAGGTTATAATGTTATTTTATAGACAACATAAATAATCCAGGGATTAATATTTATTGATTATTTGATGTTTTAAAACCATTACTCTGAAGGGAACTGGTCACTCAGAATTTCTTATCATACGTTGATATAGTCTCATGTTATATCAAGAAATAAAAATAATTCTCTAAGTATTATGAATTTAATGGATAGAATGAGAATAATAGGAATGCTGAAAAATCATGAAAAGGAAATAAGGAAATGGGAATGAAGGGAAGAGTTGACCTTCCACCCTATAGTAATTTCGGGAAGAAATTTCGTGGTACTTTCCTGATGGGAATGAGTTTTTGTAACAAGTGTAGATAGAAGGACACTAATCTCAATATCATAAGGTAATTAAAGAAGCTTCCAATGGTCAATGATATAATTGTAATGAGATGAAAATTTATTCACATTAATGTCTTAGGCAATAATGAAATAATCCCTGAATAAGGAAAAGGGTGAAAGGCTAATATTATGTGGTCACAACCACTGAGGTTGAAGTTCCTAATGATGTAGTGGTAGGTACATTAATGGTATCCTCAAACACATCCAATGAATTATTATATTATATATCATTGAACAAAATCATATATTCCTTGTTTAACAAGAAAATTAGTCATTTCAAATTTGATTTAATAAAGGATTTATCAGTCAAAAATCCTAAGTTAAGTATCATTGCAATAAAGATGTGTCAATCAAACCCACTTATGACACATAAACATGATTTATTTGCAAACATTATCAACATACCCATGATTGAATTTGATATAATTATAATTATGAATTGGATTTCAAATTATGATGTAAAAATATATTGCAATAATAAGGAAGTTAATATTGTTTATAATAATATTGAGTACCTTATCTTTAGAAAAGAAACTCACCATCTTATTTTTTTCAAGATGCATACCCAGTAGCTCTACTAAATTCAATTCTTGGGTAGAAATAGGATGAAATATCTATGGGTGAGGAAATAAATGTTCAAATTTAGGATATACCATAGTTTAATAATGCATTGATGTATTTTATGAGTATTTACCAAGATATCCTCTAAAGAGGGAAATTAATATTCCCATTGATTTAATTTATCTTACAATGCCTATATATAATAATCCTTATAGAAAGGCCATAGTGGAATTAGTGTATCTTAACAATAAACTATAGGATTTAAGTAGTAAGGGGGTTTTTCTCCATAGTTTTTCTCCATAGGGACCCACTATTATTTTCATTAAGAAGAAAAATGGATCTATGAGGCTGTTCATTGACCATATGAAGATCAATGCTGTTATGATAATTTAAAAGTATAATATTCTTCAGAATGATGATTTATTTGATCAAATTCACTGATCCTAGTATTTTTCAATGACATTCCCTCAATATGGATATCATCAGTTGCATGTGATGAAGGAAGATATTACAAAGGTAGCACTTCGAACCAGGTATGGGCATTACAAGTTTACAGTAATTCCTTTTGAACTCACAAATACACCCTCTATTTTTGTGTAATATCTTAATGACTTTGTTGGGGTATTGATTATTATATCTTGGTATAATATAAAAGATACTAAGATCATGATATTCACCTATGCATTGTTATGATAACACTTATATGAAACAAGTTATATGGGAAATTTAGCAACTGTAAATTCTGGCTTCAAAAAGTTTATTTTATTGGCCATATTATCTCGAAGGATGGAATATTAGTTGATTCAGTGAATAAAAATGTTGCTGAAGAATTTATTACACCAAAGAACATAACTAAGGTACATATTATTATTGGTATTTCTGGTTATTATCAACGTTTAATTTAGAACTTCACAAGATTAGATAAATTTTTAACCACGATTATATGTAAAGGGGTTAAGTTCATATGGACAAAATAATTTGAAGAATTTATCAAATAATTGATGAAATGGTTAGTGAAGTCTCAAATCTTAACTCTACCAACGTGAAATGTTAGATTTGTAATTTATAATGATCAGTCAAAGAACATACTTGGTTGTGTCCTTATGTAGAATGATAGAGTAATTTCCTATGAATTAAAGAAGTGAAAATGTAATGAACAAAACTACCCAACTCATGATATTTAGTTATTAGTTGTAATATTTACTCTAAATATATGGAGGCATTATCTCTATGGTTAATGATCTGAGATATATACTAATCACAAGATCTTGAAAAATATGTTCTCAAAAAATGAACTCAACATGAGGGAAATGATATTGCTCAAAATACTAGAGGATTATGGTTGTTCAATACACTACCATCTAGGAATGGAAAATAAGGTAGATCCCACATTATGTATGAAGGATCGGGGAGTTATAAAAAAAATAAGTATTGAAAATAATTTTGTCTATTAAGATATAGCATGTATCGATGTGGAAATTTTCATGAAAGGTGAAACATAATTACTTTTTCAATTGGTTGCTGAACCATTTAATAGAAAATGATTAAGAGTTCTCGATTTAAGGATGAGAATCCCTAAAATAAAATTTAATTTGTGAATTATAGGATGTTGGATGAATTCATGTGTGAGGATGGAATTTTGAAATTTTGGAAGAGGATATGTGTTCCCTCTATAACATAGCTGAAAAGATAGTTATTGGATAATAAACATAGATCAAATTTCCCTATATACATCGGTACCACTAAAATGTATAGTGATATGATGGAACATTTCTTGAGAGATTACATGAAGAGGGGAATTTATGATTATATATCAAGATGTTTAGCCTATCAATAGGTGAAGGATAAAAGACAACATCCTAGAGGAGTCTTGCAACCACTTCTTACTCCTACATGTAAATGGGATGAAATCACTATGGATCTTATCACTAGATTACCAAAAACTCCATGAAGGAATGAGGAAATATGGGTGATTATTGATCGACTTTCTAAATCTGCACATTTCCTCTTTATAAGGGAGGATTTTCTGCTCCTTACATGGATCTATATTAATAAATTTCTAAGACTTCATGGATCGCCTATCAAAATTGGGTCTCATCATGATCCGTGATTTACATCGAAATTCATGAAATGTATTTAGAAATATTTGGTTAATAAGCTTCATTTGAGTACTTAGTATCACCCTCAAACTAATGTGAAGTTAGAATGGACTATCCAAACATTAGAAGACATGGTGAGATAATGCTCACATTATTTTGATGTTTTTTGTATCAATATTTATCTTTGGCAGAGTTTTCATCAAACCATAGTTTCCACTCTAGTATTCAAAGGGCATCATATGAAGCATTATATAGAAAGAGATTTCATACACTGACATGTTGGGTTGAAGTTGGTGAAAACAGATTATAATCCCAGATCATGTAGAGGAAACAACAATGAAGGTAAAGACTATTCAAACCCATTTCTAAGTAGTTCAAAGTAGGAAAAAGAGCTATATCTACAATCGAAAGAAGGATTTGTAATTTCAACGAAGAGAATAACTTTTCTTGAAATTATCTCCATAGAAGGGTGTTATAAGATTTTGAAATAAAGGTAAACTGATCCTCAGGTACATTGGTCCTTTCAAAATCAATGATGGAGTTGGAGTTTTCAATTAACATTTGGAAATGGAACCTATATTTTCTAATGTACACAATTTGTTCCATGTCTCATAGTTGAGAATGTATATGCCTTGCCCAAAATATTTACTCACTTATGAAGGTATCAAATTAGAACCTGACTTATCCTATTATGAAGATACTATCCAGATTCTGGACACTACAGAACATGTATTGATGAATCAAATGACATACCTGATGAAGTTACTTTGGAAAAATTAATAATTTGAAGAGATAGCGTGGGATCTTGATTAGATTATAATGAAAAACTACCCAAATATTTTTGTGAGGTGACGTTTTGAAAAATTCAAGGATGAAATTTTTGTAAGAGGGGAGAATGTAACAACACAAAATATTGTCAATGAAATTTTCCTTCTTATGTAGTATGAATTATATACAACCACAAAGAGAACACAATACAATACTTTCAAATGAATAATAAAATAAATAATATGTATTTCAATATTCTAAGTTACTTTTACCGATAAAATAGTAACGTGCCCTTAAGAATAGTAATATAACACTTATGAATAGTAAATCAACCTAACAAATTGTAACCTCACCCATTAACGTATAAATAAAATTTAGGCATCTCAAAAGTGAAAGTATGATATAATTATATAATATTAAAAGTAAGTGAATATTTTAAAAATTAGGTGTTGGTATTTTTTTAAATTATATATATTTAATTACAATTTTATAATTAATAAAATTATTAAAAAGAAAATTTATTTTCATAAAATGGATTCATAAATCAATATCTTTTTCGTATGATTTTAGGATAACTTTCTAAGACATTATTAATTTTTTAACGTGTTATAAAACGTGTTTTAAAATTAAAAAAATGTACTTTTCAAGTAAATAAAGATTTTCTAAACATAAATTCAACATAAATAGAAATATATAGTGATAAAATGGAATCCATTTTTTAATTATACGCATAGAACTATGTTTAGGGTGAATATTTGAGTTTTTTTCTAAAATAATTAAATTTGTAGGGAATAATAAAATATGATAATTTGTGATAAATGATAAATACATGAATTATAGGGTCATGGATTATGTCTGGTAGATGTAATCACCATTGGTTTGAAATAAAATGTACTAGTTACTATATTTAGGTACAATAATCTATATTATTTCTTTTCTCGGGAAAAATACTAAAATAATTAATATAATTTTGAGAAATCACCCCTCTCGTCAAGTATAAAAACCACCCCTCACCCTCTATTATCTTCACTCCTCTAATCCCTGAATGGAGAAAATGTTTTGAAAGAAATCCTATTAAATAGTCTCTCCCCATAGCCAGGAGCTCTTGTTTTTACCAAAAGACCCAATATCCTTCCCCTAAGGAGGTTAATTCAAGAGGTAAATCTGCTTCCTTTTTCTGAGAGGTATTGAATTAAAACCATAATGGACAAAATACCTTCATTACTCAATTTACTCTTAATGGTCGGTCAAGAAATGATTTTTATGGTTGAAGAAAATTATAAAATATGTATTATGTATCATGTAATTTTTTTAACCATTATATATATACCAAAATAATATGATAAAACTAGTTTGAGATAATCAAAATAATTTTGTAATAATCTAAATGATTATCACTAATGTTTTATCTAATAAATAATCCTAATATAATATAAAAAAATGAATTATATAACCATTTAATATTATAAATTTTCATTAGTATAATATAAATTCAATTTCAAAGAATTATATCCTTTCCCCATGAACTTCCAAACTCATATACAAGTATACAAATTAAGAAAACCAGGCAAACGAATGCTTCCAAGTGATAAATGTGTATCTTATAACTCATAAAATGGCCATAAATTAACTTAATAAAATTATAACAAATCATGTAAATATATTAATGGTTATTAATTAATTAATTAAGGGATTTAATTTTTTTATCTAAGAAATTAAGTTCTAGTGAAAAATACATTCATACATAAGGTATGGTTTTTCTACTCGAACCTCCATCTTTTTTTGTGTTACACTTTTTCTTTATTTATACCAATTAAATTATTAATTATTTTTATTCAGTACTGTTAAATTATTTTTTAATGTTATATATATGTTTACTAATTATAATACTTGTTTATTTTACAAGTATTTATATGTTCTAAAAGGATATTTCCCAAATTATTCCCGATAAACAAGCCCAGTTCGAGGGAACTTCTTGAATTCATTCTAATTTTCAATGGCACTACACAATATATTTTAAGAAACCATTAGTTTTCTAAAATAACCAATTTGATTAAGCATAAACATTATTAGATTATTTATTGTTTAATATAATTATTATTCTAAAAGAACACTTTTTTTCAAAGTAACATAGTATTTCTATCAAGAATTACACGATGATTTTATAAGAGTATTTTAATATATTTCAAAACTCTTGTTGTTAGTTCTTATGTAATATTGGAATTTATATTTCATGATTTCATATACCATATTTTATTTAATTTTGTATGAGTATATTTATTATAGATGTGCTATCATGAAATCATTCACCACATTACTCTGAATAGTTAGCATTTATGTTTTCTGATTAAGGGAAGTAATTTAAATTTCATATATCAACATCAATATGAATGTATATATTGATTATTTTTCACCTATTTCATTTGAAAATTTTATTGTACTTCGTAAGTTTTTGGTGGGTCCCTCTATATCCCTCACTGCATCGGTAGGTCTCACAAGACATACTAGTTTTAGTTTTTAACTATTTATGTATGGTCTTTTCACAAGGCCTTGATAGTATGGTTAGGATTTCTCACATTATGAATTAAATAATTATAAAACTAGTAATTTATATTCCATTAGGTTCGTTGACAAGTATAATATACATAGACATGTTTAATTACGGAATTATTTATTCAGATTTTATTCCAACCATATTATGCTCAATATTATGTTTTAATAGTGTTTACTTTTATTTATTCACTGTGCCTTATTACATATGATTCTATTTTATTACTTTCCCTTACTAAGAATCATAGCATAGCCTGTTATTATGTTTTATCATTCCCTAGGATGCGAAGAAGTATATTATGAATAACATTTAGGGAAAATCATGGAGTTCATCTATTATTTAAAATAAGTTGATATGTTGGATTTCATTTCATGTTGTAAAGTAAAGATCATATTTGTAATCTGTCTTTCCAAACAACTAAACTATTCACTCCTATAAGATTTGTCTTTCTTTTATATATGTCAATTTAAAAAAGTATGGAACAAAATTCAGGCTAATAGGGTTAGTATCATTACACACTAAATAGGAAGAATAATTTAAGGAAATTGGCATAGATAAAAATTATATTAAAATAAAATTTAAAAATGTTCTTTCAAAACAAGGGATACAAATTTTTTATTTTGATGCCTTTATAATATATATATTCAAATAATATTGAAAAAAATATTTTTTATAAAATTTTCATGTAAACATATAATTTAATATTTAATTAAAACAACTATGATGATGGTGGGAAAAGCCGTTCATATTATAAATTCTAAAAATAAACATTCATTTCAAACATTTTTAATAGAGTAAAAAGGGGGCCATGTAGAAAATGATAAGAAATTTCCTTTTAAAACCACTAAAAATAAGTTAAAATATTATGTCAAATAAATTTATAAAATAATTCTTGATTAATAAATAAAATTCTTTAACCCATTTTATAAATTATGTTAATGAAGGAAAACGATTCATGATCTAAAATATGATACAAGATCAATATCACTTATAAAAAACATTCTTGATGTTTATCTAATGAATATGGTAAAAAAAAGAAAACTGGACCTATAAACCATAGTCATAACTATAGGGGAAGATAATATATGTGGTTCCTGAAAATAAGATTACATGATCTCTTCCAAAAGAACCCTAAACATGTAAAATATCTAAAAGAAAGGATTTTGAAACATAAATCCTTTACCACATCTGTTATTTTTGAATTGAAAGTCATTGAAATAAAGAGTATGATAAAGCCATATAAATCCAATTAATTTAATGAATTAATATTACAAAATTCATTCATGATATAATAATTAAAACATACATGAATGTCATTGTTCATGACATCTATAATGTCTCAGGAAAACCAGATCGAGATAAAGAATACACTTGAAAATATCATAAATTTTAAAGTGATAATTAATCAATGAAGTGACTATGTGAATACATGTAAATACACATTAAAAAGGTGGAAATATAAATTAAAAAAATTATAGATGAAATGAAACATAATCCGTACAGAAAAAATATAATTAAGTATAAGTATAGCCCAATGAATGAAAATTGAGTTAAAAACACTTTAACACTTGGTAAATTTCATGTAAAATCCCATTGAAAGAAATAATATGATTTGAAACATAAAATAATACAATGTATGAATGATTAATGAAATAAAAAATAAATTAAAATACTGTTAATTATTGTGGAATAATAAAATAATATTAAAATAGTCAATATATACACCACATAATGGAAAATAAATGGATAAAATTAAAGTATGCCTCAATGATGCGAAATTGAGACAAATCCCCTAACAGAAGTCCAAACTTTTGATGTATTAAATTTAAATACATAATAATATACTTATATCAATTATTTATTTTTTTATGAACCTTTTATATGTTAATTAATTTATCTATAAAACATTTTTTTATTTATTTCAATGATATATTTAATTACATAACTGTTTAAGTCCATGTCGTATGTTTTGAGGAAGTTATGTTCATAGTTGAAAAACAATTTTGGTAAGTTTATCATTTTAAAAGTTTTAATTTTTTTACATTCTCATGAATAATAATAATTAAATACTTATCCATGAATTATGGTTCCGAATAATGAGTCATTTTACAATCATAGAGACAATAATCTGTACGTATGCATGAGTTGTGTTTCTACTTATCAATAAAAAATGAAATAAATAAGTTAAAAATTATTTTACATTTATATAACTATTATAATATAAATATTATATTACCTCTTTAAATTCATTATATATACCATCCATGTGATGAGGTGATCAAAAACATATCACATCACTTCATGGATGTAGTAATCCACACAAACACATGAAAGTCGTTATCATTTTCTAATGAATGAAAAGATAAGAAAATTGATGACTTATTTTATATAAAAAATAATAAGTATATAATATATATCATATATATACATTAAATATATTATTATAACTAGTAGTGAATGGTAGTCATGGAAAACTAATTATCTCAGTTCATGAGGTGGTTGTCTGCCAACACATGAATGATGGTTTCATTTCCAATTTGATGGAAGATGATAGGGATATAGGTTATGAATTTAATATAATAAAAAATCAGTATATGGAAAATGTTAAATTTATTATTTAAACATTTTTTAATATTATTTGAAGGAGGTAGAAGAAAAATAAGGTTAAAGCATTTGCTTAAATGTTAAACCTCTTCTTCGAACAACCATATATAATTTTCCCCTTAATTCTTATATAGTTGGTATTATATCGAAAATAAAACCTCTATAATGTTGTAAGGGGTGTAAAAAATGTATTTTAATAGATATTTTCTAACAAAAATGGTTTTTTGAATAAATGGGTTGAATTGGTTCTGTTTTATAAGTGAAAGGAAGGGCACAAAAAGAAAAATTTTAAGTATATATTTTTTATAAATTAATTTTGATTTAAAAATGTATAAAAATATATTTAATTAGAATATAATATTATTTTGTGTACAAATACTCTAATACAATAATAATTTTAAATGATTCGTTTATTTTTAACCCTTATCTCTCATTTTTGACCCTCTTTAACCCTTTTGAAAATTATCATGATATCAAAGCTAAATAAACTTTATGGGTCAAGAAAATTACTATAAAAGTAAAATTGACACATAAATGTACAATGATTGGGATTTTAAACCATATCATATTCACTTTATTATGATAATATTTTTATGAATTTTAAATCATATAATATAATATAATTTGTTATAATACATCATTAATGACATTTTTTGAAATACATAAAATAGTATAACATAATATGTCACAAACTCTTCTCAATTACTTATAAAATAACATGTATTCGAATATAAGGAAGATATAGTATAAATATAATCATTATATTAAATTTTCATAGGTTTTTGTATCATTTTAATCTTTATCATTTGGTATTACTTCTTTGTAAATAAATTTTATACTTAACTATGGTAATTAATTTTTTAACACTAATGGGGTGAAATTATGTCTATAAGGTGATAATTGTATCATAAATGTCCATGAGATGTCACATTCGACCATTTAACATTATAATTGTCCTCTTTAAACATTTTTATTATTTATAATTTTGTTTAATAAAATCTATTTTACATACGATACTATTAATATCATTTTATGAACTATTGACAACATTGGACTTTGAAAAAAACATGATAGAAATTGAATTCGAAAATAAATATTAAAAACAACAATAATAAGATATATTTATCTACAATTTTTTTGAAACTTTATATCATTAAAAACTAATACTTTTATAGTTTTTAAGATCATATGTAAAAATTTTCTATAGCTTACACAAGAAAGTTTTCAGTGTTGAGTAATAATATAAGGTAACTATTTCATGTCAAAAAACATTAAAATGATAAAAAAATAATAAAAATATAAAATAACCATTTATAATTGTACATAATTAATCATTTTCTATATCTGAAACTATTATATATTTTAAATTTAAGAGTGTGACATTTTTTACTATATATTTACTTAATATAATATATAATTCATTCACAAAGGTAAATGACACAAAATTGGAATCAATTTTAATCGTGGATGATGATATAGAAACCAAATAATAAAATCGGATAAATGAACATGTTAGTGTAATTTTTTATTACTTATCAAATTATATTTTACATTAATCTCCTGATTTACCCTTCCTATGGATGAATATATTTACAATAGTTAGTATTCATAATGTCAAAAAAATAAAAGCTTCATCTTTTCTAAATTGGGAGATACTAATTTAAAATATAAAAAAATTTAATTATAATATTTTATCATAAAATAAATAACAATCATTCTTGAAGAATTAATATTTTCAAAGTATAAATTGACTTTACCGCTAGTTGATTACTTATTTCTTATATATTAATCAATACATTTTTATTAGCTAATACATTTATATATAAATCATTATGTGGATATTACTATTCATGTTTTCCAATTCAATGACTAGGTTATCTTTATAATAGTTAAAAACTATTATTTAAATTTTTATTTATGTTTGGTATTTCTTGTCGTATATAGTACTAGACAAAGTATTATTTTTAATGTATTGGGATAATATAGTAATTATTGATAAAATAGTATTATGTGTCATAACTCATTATGGGCCACCTAACTGAAACTTCAAGATAATTATAAACCACAAATAAAGTTGTTTTAAAGGTGTCAATACAACAAAAACTGATATAACAATGTTCTGAAAATAAATAAGAGGATTTTAATATTACAATAAAAAACCACGTAAATTCAATGAGAACTATAAAAATATTTTACTAAAATATCTTTTGAAATAAAAAATTCAATATTAATAAAATATAAAATTAGATTTTATTTATTTTTTGTGATATTATAGGAAGAAATGTTATATCCGTAACTTGAGAATCAATCGAAGGATTGACACAACTGACTATAAGATTGGGTGTTACTTATGAACTCTAAAAAATCACCTTATAAACATTAAGAAAAATTAAATGACTAAATAAATCCTATTATATTATAATTATTAGTTATGAACAATGAAAATATGATGAAAATATATATAGGTAAATAAAAAAATAAACAAAAATATGTAACATCTTAAAGAACTAATTAAAATGTCTTAATCATATTACAATTTCTCCAAAAAAAATTTAAACCCCTATTATAAATAATTTTTCAATCCCCATATATAAAATATGTGATGAAAGATATATAGATGAAACCATAATATTATATCTTTCTACGAATAGGGGAAACCCTTTTATCTTGGATGAATTCATTGATGCTCCCGAAGAATTCATCATTGAATCCCTATTTTTAGTAAGGGAAATCATAAGGTTAGGATAAAAGAGACAATAATCGAAGATAGGAGAAGGCTTAACTTTTATTTTGAATGAGAAACATCCTTGGAATACTATTATATCATGAGGAACAATTACAAGATGATAAATACCCAAAGGAGCTCTGGAAGGGGCTCTTAGTTGGCCTGATCTAGTAGACTTTTTAGGTCAAAATTGTGTTAATAGTAATCCAATGTAAAAGAAAAAAATTTACCCCTTTAAAATAAAAACGTATTAGATATCTGGTACCCCATATAGGCAATTGGGTATATAGTTTCATCGATTGGCCACTTGGCCCTTTGACAAGCCATATGTGTACCCAAAATCTAATACAAATCCTAAAAAGAAAATTGAATCTATAACTGGAATACAATTTTAAATAGGCTAATAATTTCATTTTTTTAATTCAAACAAAAATATTCTTAAATTAATTTATCGAATATAAAAGTCACTATAGCCATTGTTTTTATGCAAATAGAGGGGACAATGAATACTCAATAACTATAAATATGACACTACCAATCCCATTTAGGCTGGGTTAATGTTTTCTATAATAGAGTATTTAAATGATTATGATAATGAATTCATGTTCTATTTATATCAATTTTATATCTAGTCATTTCATATTTATAATTTAAATTTGAAATTTTGAACTTAAAAATCTGTATTTAAATGGGTTAGAGTAGTTAAATTAACATATTAGAATACAATATGGTAGAGTCAGGGTAATGAGTAAATAAATAAAAAAGTTTTAAATAATTCATTATAATGGTAAATTGGATGGGTTAGGATTTTTAAACCACAAATTTCATAGGAATATAACCTATTTATACCCGTATGTGTTTATAGTAGGGTAAAAATAATATTATTTGTTATAAAAAAATCAAAGGAAAACATTAATAAATAAAAATGGATTAGTATAAAATTAAACCATTATGAAAAATTAAATTTTAAGAAATAAAAAAATAGTTAGGATCTTTAATCCTTAATAGATTTATTTATTTTGTTTATCTATAATTAATTTTTATAGAAGATTTGGTCATATGAATATCACTAATAAGAATCTTAGGGTGTAAAATAGGCTCAACAGAACTGGTATTTAACCAAATTGGGATAGGATCGGTTTGTCTATAACCAATGTTTTGGTATTTTCTATATTATTCATGTTATGCTAGGAAAAAACATTAATTGAAATATCACAACCATGGATTAGTCTCTAGCA
Organism: Viscum album; assembly: GCA_963277665.1. Classification (NCBI taxonomy): domain Eukaryota; kingdom Viridiplantae; phylum Streptophyta; class Magnoliopsida; order Santalales; family Viscaceae; genus Viscum; species Viscum album. The sequence goes on along the minus strand of OY728139.1, from coordinate 1,220,865,324 downwards.
GACCTCATCCATTCGATTGGGCCAGATTTATCAGTTTGGGGAATGAGATCATTCTAGTTTTCTTGTATTTTTTGAAATAACTTATATATATATATATATTATTAAAAATTATTTTTTATATGAATAAAGAATAAAATTTTAAATTATTTAAAAATTAATTTTTATATAACATTTCTATTTATTTTTATTTTATTTAAAATAATATAAAATTTTATCTGAGAGACCAAGAATTTATTTAAGGATTCCGTTGAACGATTTGATCTGGTTCAGTCTTAAACATGGTTTCCCACCCCTACTTGATAGCCCCCCAACCCCAGTCCCAACCTTGGATTTTTATGGACAAAACCAATTAGTCTTCATACTTATTTAGTTGGTATTTAATTATTTATTACCATTTTTACACCCTAATAAAAATGAAAAAATTATTATCAATAATAAATGTTTCACTTTTTTTAGATAGTTCATGTAACTAATGTAAACAATTATTACAAAACATGATGGGTTATATGTAATAAATTTTTATTAGAATCCCTTGAATGATTTTTTAAAGATACAAATAATAAGATTTAAACTTGACATCCTTTGAAAAATATATGTGGTTTGACAAGTTTATGATTGTAGAGAAGAATAATTTTGACTCAATTAAGATAAAAAATACATATAGCATTAAAGATGGGGTCATCAATGATGTTTTCTATTAAATATTCATGTTTTGTATCTCATGATATGTTTGTTTATAATATTATTCTCTATTAATGGATGTCACTAATAAAAAGTATTATTTTATTACGTTTTGGGTTTAAGAACCATATTTATCCCCCTTAATTATGGAATCCTTCCATTTTATTACATAACTTTTCATTACATTTTACATACAAAGTATCTTTAAAGTCTAGTGTCTTGGACATTTGGAACATAATAAATGAAAAAACATAAAAAATTCTTCTAAACAACTCATAAGCCTTCATCATATGTTCATCCTTTGTAAAATTACTACATCTATTATCCTGGAGACATACATTAAAGGAAAGGGTGAGCAGACGGCTCAGTAAGGAAAACAAGTGAAACTGTTGACATGTGATCTTAAGAAATATTAATAAGAACATGATAAACATAAAAAAGACATGATAAATGAAAGAATAGGAATATAATGATAAAATTAACATGAATCATTACTTGAATATGTGGCTTAAACATTTTATTTATACATTCATTAACATGTCACTATGGTTTATCCCCGAGGTGTCATAAACATTACTAAGGTTATTCACCAAGGTATCATGAAACATGTTATCTCTAGAGATTAATTATTTACCCAATGAATTGGATCACTATCAGGGTGAACCCTTTATATTTCTTTATATTAATGTGAGCCACATAGATCATAATCAAACATTTTTTAAATAACCCAAAAAGAATAAATGAATTGGGTTTTATTCAAAATTGTGACGTTTTAAAAGTGCTTTAAAAACGTGATTGTTAGGTCATTTATAACCCATGGAAAGTGAGTAAGGGTTATATGTATGTCAATTCCAGAATCCAATATATCATATTTATATATATATATATGAACACCCATATAAATGAAATAGTTTTGGGTATTCACATAAATAAAACAAGAGAATTTCTATAGAGAAAGAGATAAACATTTTGAGGCGAAATTTTTACAGCAAAATGAATATATAATATGGTTTTAGAAAATAATATAGAGAGAGTAAACAAGTGTCTACCATAAATAAATGAATCATTTTAAATTAGAGTTAATAGATAAAAATAAATAAGATCATGTTGGGGACAATTGAATAACACACCACATGAAAAGGAAACTTGCAAGGAAAGAGAAAGCACGATTTCTTTTACGAAAATTCAGCAGCCTAACAACGTCACATAAAAATTTAGAAAATCAATTGATGAGACCAAAAAGTGTGTCTAATAATTTGGAAATGAAATGGATAGCTGTAATGATATAGATGAACCATCCCCATCATAATAAAATGAACTATAAGACATAACATAAAGGTAGTCATGGCTTAAAAGAGGAGGGTGAAAGGTTCCCTTACCCTGAAGAGTAACTTCAAAATCTTGAAGGTCATGACATTAAGAGCCTTGAGGGAACCTTGGAAGGACACCTTATGGGGAAAGGAGACCATAACTTCATTCATCGGGATTTTGGAATGAAATGAATGAGGGAAATGGCTTGGTATTTATAAGAAAAGTGAGGGAAGAAATTGTTCATTTCCAAGGGACACCTCATCGTGTGGTATTTGAAAACCCATGGGCTTGCCCATGGTATTGGCCACTTGGGACACATCATAGCATATATCACTATTCATAAGTCGAAAATAAATCATACAACATTATTACATCATTAATGATGTCATTAAACTCCCGAAACTCAAAACTGTGTTTTTACTATTCAGTGAAAATTCATCTGTTTCAGAAAAATCCCAAAAATTCACCCTAACCTAATATCGATGATATGAATTAACTAATGAACCCCATTTTATGAAAATAATTTTATAAATTTTTTTAATTTAATTTATAAATGAAATCATTATTTATTCCAAAAATAAAACTTTAAAACTATTACTCTTTTTGTAACATCACAAACAAGTAATCAAAGACCCATAAAATTATTGTATAACCATTAGACAATAAAGTAACAATTTGTGATTAAATTTTATGAAAATATGTTTTCATTTTAAATTATAAAATTAATTAAAAAATTGTAAATAAAATATTTTTGATATATAAAAATACCTAAACTTATACTACGATCATTTTTTAACTTTTAAGATGTTTAAATTGTATTTATACATTCATGGGTGAAGGTTCAATTTTTTGACCATTTTACAATTTATTACTATTAATTACTATTCATATGGGTATGTTAATATTCATGCTTTACTATTCACTAAAAACCAAGCTGATCTTATTAGACCATAAATATCTCACTGATCACAACTGTAGAAGACCATTTTTTGAAAATCATTTCACATTATCAATTATTTTAAGAATAAAAAAATATTTTAAAAGACCACTTTTTTTCTCAATTCATAAACAATACACATCCTATATTTATCCAGATATTTGAAATTCACATACTTTTCCATAATAAGAAATAACAATTTTATTTATATAAAAGGAGAACATAAAGCAACTAGTGTCTCGTTACATAGTCCCTTATAACACCAGCATATGACCTAAGTGTAAGGTGTGGTATGGTGATAGAATCTTGGGGTGGCTCGAACTACATTACTCGAGTGGTGAGTTTTATCAGTTTGAACTTCTCCCTTAGGCGATTCCATTTAAGCCTCATATATTGAACTTTGGCTTAGGCTTGGTCCAGAGAAAAGCCCAATGATGCTACCTCCTTCCCAAGCCCTGACAGATGGGCTTCATATGACCTGAGTCTACTGGATGAGGTCATTCAATATTTTTTCTATATTAATTAACAAAAATAACTGTATTTATAAAAACAAAAAGTTAAGATTATAGTTTCCAACAATCATATAATAGTTGAAACTCAACAATCTAATTTTAATTATACCCACTTTATTAATTAAAGTATATAGTTTTGTTGAGTATAAAATAAAATAACACACAAAATTAGGAAACCAATATAATTAAAAAAATTGGGTCATTACATTTCTCCCCCTTAAGAAATTTCATCCTCGAAATTTTATCCCATGCCCTCTAATGAGAAAAGGTGTGGGAACTTCTATCTCATAGACTCTTCCAGTTCCCATGTGGCTTCTTCAAATTTGTGGTTCCTCTACAACACCTTTACAAGGGGGTAGTCTTGTTCCATAGAACCTTGTCTCTATGATCCAAGATCTCCAAATGCTACTCCTTATAAGAGAGGTCATGTTCCAATTATACCACCTCTGAATTCAGTACATGTGAAGGGCAAGGTATGTACTTACTCAAGAGGGATACGTGGAAGGAATCATGAACTTGTGCTAGATTTGGAGGAAGTGAAAGCTGATAGGCCATTGCTCCCACAGGATCAATGATTTCATAGGGGCCGATGTACCTAGGGATGAGCTTCTCTCTTTTCACAAACCTCACGACTCTCTTCCATGGTGAAGTCTGAAGAACGACTTTGCCACCAACATCAAACTCCAAGTTCGTTCGACGATTGTTGACATAGCACTTTTGCCGACTCTGAACAGAATTAATGTGTTGCTATATGGCATGAACCTTTTCTGTCATATCATGCACAATATCAGGCCCAATAATCATTCTCTCACCAACTTCATTTCAACAAGTAGTATTTTTACATCACTTGCCATATAGAGCTTCATAGGGTTCCATTTGAATGCTCGAGTGGAAGTTGTTTTTGTAAGAGAACTCAATTAAAGGGAGATGTTGATCCCATCCACCTTTAAATTCCCTTGAACATGTTCTTAGCATTTCCTCAAGTGTTTCAATAGTCATTTCATATTGGAATCATTTTGGGGGTGATATGTCATATTGAAATTCAATTTAGTTCTCAGAGCTTGTTGAATACTTCTACAGAATTTTGATGTAAACCTTGGATCATGAGTAGATACAATAGAAATTTGAACTCTATGTAATCTTACCACTTCCTTCGCATAAATCACAGAAAATAGATCAATAAATAAATCTTCTCAGAGAGAGATAAAATGGGTAGTCTTGGTGAGCCGGTCCAAAATAACCCATATCACATTGTTTCCATTAGATGTTCTTGGAAGACTAGTGACAAAGTCCATAGTGATATTGTCCCACTTCCATGCGGGTATGGGTATTGGTTGCAACAACCCTTTAGGAAGTTGTCACTCTTCCATCATTTGTTGACATACCAGGAACCTTAACATTTAGTCAGCAATATCCCTTTTCACATAACCCCGCCAATAGTTATCACGATGTTCCCAATACATTTTTGTGTTATCAGGATGTATAGAGAAAGTGGAGCTATGAGCTTCATCCATAAGCTCCTTCCTTATTTCTAGAATAGATGGACCATATAGTCTTGTATGAAATTTCAGTACACATTCTTGATCAGTATTGAACTCGGGAAACTTCTGATCCTTCACAACCTCAAACTTCTTTTGTAACAAAGGATATTATTTCTGAGCTTTCTTGATCTTCTCTAGTAATGACGGTTGGGAAATCATTTGGGTTAGGGTTGATGATGTCCATTCCTTTAAAATTCCCATGTCTATTTTTACTAGGCCATTGATCAAAGGATCTCTTGGAATCGTCATAATGGACAGAACAACTGGGTCATTCCAGCTTAATGCATCAGCAATGTTGTTTGATCTTCTAGAATGATAATGAATTGAACAGTTATAGTCTTTGAGATGTTCCAACCATCTCCTTTTCCTCATGTTAAATTCATTTTGTGTGAAATTATACTTCAAACTTTGATGGTCTGTGTATATATCACATTTCTCCACATAAAGATAGTGCCTCTATACCTTCATAGCAAAAACGAATGCAGCCAGCTCCAGATCATGCGTACGATAGTTCTTCTCATTAGTCTTAAACTATCAAGATGCATATGCAATAACCTTGTCATTTTTCACGAGGACTCACCCAAGCCCTTTTCGAGATGCATCGCTAAAAATAAATAATCCTTGTCCACTTGAGGGAAGAGTTTACATAGGGGCAGTAACCAATCTCTTCTTCACCTCATGGAAACATTCCTCACACTCCTTTTCCCAGATGAACTTGGCCCATTTTCAAGTAAATTCGGTTATTGGATTATAATTTCGTGAAAAGTTTTTCACAAACCTCCTATAATATCCTGCTAATCCAAGGAAAATATGAATCTCATTTATTGCTTTAGGCTGAGGCCACTTTTCTACAACTTTTGTCTTTGTAGGGTAAACTTTGGATCCTTCATAGGTAACAATGTTCCCCAATAAAGAAACTAGTTGTAACCATAATTCACATTTTCTTAACGTTCCAAAAAGCCTTTCATTCCATAAAGTTTTCAAAATAACCCTTAGATTATCCTCATGCTCATAACTTTTGGAATATATCAGAATATGATCAATAAAAACTACCACAAAGTTATCAAGGTAGTATTTAAAGACTCTATTCATAAAATCCATAAAAATAGATAGTGCATCAGTTAGGACAAAAGGCATAAAAAAACTCATAATGCCCAAATCTTGATCAAAAGGTAGTTTTTGGAATATCTTCTTTCCTCACCCCCAGTTGGTGATAAACAGATTGAAAATTAATCTTAGAGAATAATTCAGCCCCATGAAGCTGGTCAAATAAGTCATCAATTCTAGGAAGAGGTTATTTTTTATTTACTGTGATCTCATTCAGTTCCCTATAATCAATGCATATCCTCATCGATCCATCCTTATTCTTCACAAAGAGAACAGGTTATTCCCAAGGAGACACACTCAATCGGATAAACCACTTCTTCAAAAGATCTTGGAGTTGTTTCTTTAATTAATCTAGCTCCACATTTGTCATCCTTTACGGGGTATTTGATATTGTATGAGATCTAGGTATGAGGTCAATAGAGAACTATACCTCTCTTTCTAGGGGAGGTCTAGGAAACTCCTCCGAAAATACGTTAATGTATTCCTAGATGATAGGGAAATTTTCTATACACAAACTCTCATTTCCTTCTTCTTCACTGATCAATTCCATAAAGAAGGATATAGAGGGTTCTTCTAGACAATGATCATGTTGATATATCTATCCTTTGAAGATAACTATAGGTTTTCTATTCAAGACTACTGATATTTCATCACTTCTACATTTGATCTTAGCATTATACTTTGAGTTCTAGTCTATCCCTAGAATAATGTTGAATTCCAACATGGGAATGACTACTAGATTGGTGATAATATTGTGCTCACCAAAATAAATACTAGAGTTTCTAAACACTGAAGATGCTTAGATAATCCCACTAGGATTCTTGACTGATAACTCTCTTTTTAGCAAGTCGTAGGTTGATTCTAAATTATTTTCAAACTTGGAGGAAATAAATGAATGCATAGAACTAGAATAAAAAAAAATGCTTGCTAGCTTTGATATAACAACAAGAGTAACTGCTACCACATCATTTGGAGCTTCAACTTCAGCTGTCGTGATAGAAAAATCAGGACCTTTCTCCCTTGGCCTCTGCTGAGGCTGATGGTGGTTCCCCTCCACTGCCCTCAGATTTGGACAGTTATTGGAAAAGTGCTCAAGTATTCCACACATAAAAGGAATGGACATCAGGTAGGTCCAAAACCATATTCCCCTTGTTGTTAGTGTTTGGAAGTTGAGTTTTCACCTCACTACAATAATTCCTCACAATATGAACTTCACTTCATCACTTGTAGCATTTCACACTCTCGAGCAGGTAGTTCCCTGAATGCTTCTTCCCACATTTGTTACACGTGGGATGTTGAACTTGCTTTCCTCCTCTTCCCTAATCAAAGTTCCTACCTAAGATGGGATCCATCAATCTCTTTTTTTCGTTTTATTTATGAGACCACTGTATCTTACCGAACACCAGTTTGACTTTTATTGCACTCCGTACGATCTCCTGATAGCTGTCATAGTCTCCGTTGGCTAGATTATTCTAAAGATTAGGTGCCATTCCACTATAGAATCAATCAAAATTACAATTAGTATCCATGAAAAAGCTTGAAGTATAATGGGAAAGTCTTGTAACGTTCATTTCATAGCTTCCCATAGATTCATTCTCCTTATACTTCAGCTCGAGAAACTCCTTATTCATTCATATTTTCATAGAACGAGGGAAATACTTACTGAAGAATATACCTCTAAACTCTTCCCACTCCATAGCTAAAACCTCCACTCTTTGCCTCATGTTTTTAATTATTTCCCACTACTGATTAGATTCTCCCTCTAATCGATATAAACTAGGGTGACCTTATATTTCTCTGAACAACGGAGAAGAAAAAATATCTTCACTATATAGATGATCCATTGTTCAGAAATCAAGGGGTCAGTAGATCCACTGAAGGGTGGTGGTTGTTGACATATAAAAGACTCAATAGAATGTTGTTATCTTTGTAGTGAGATCAGTCTCTGAACTTGATTCATTTTATTTCCTATAACCTGAGTCAGTTGGTTCATCATTCGCATGAATGTTTCCATTTCAACATCCATCGGAGGGCTATCATCGCATGGTCCATTGCGGTCACCATTTGCATGGTTCCTATTATTTCCCTCCATTTCTAAAATAAAAAAACCTTAGTGAGAATCTTATTTCATTTATGAACCTTTTAACAATAAAGGATTTTATGTCTTTAAACTTCAAGATTAAATAATTACATATCTCTATAATTCTTTCATAACGATTCATAAAAAGATTACGATTAACCAAAAATATCCCATAGGTGTGTCGTAACCAAGAGTGTAGCAAGGCCCGTTGTCATGTACTAGGATACCATGGGTCAAGCCCCAAAATCCTTGTCAGTGTTTTCACTCCTATGTACCTCTGTTCCAGAGCCGCCTCTACCTGCATGTATCCCAATAGCGATGTATATGCTTGATAAACCATTTACCCAATAATCACCAAAATACCTGGATGTTTTCCTAAATTTAAAATTTTCTATAAGATTATTCCAAAAAAATTCATGTCTTAATTCCCATAAATAACTAAACTATTATTTTATAACAACTATGACATCCCACCTTTTTATTACATAACTTCTCATTACATTTTACATACAGAGGATCATTAATGTCTAGTGTCATGGAAATCGAGAACATAATACATGAAAACAAGAAAAATAATTATTCTAAACCCTTCGTAAGGCTTCATCATAGATTCATCATATGTATAATTATTTCATATCATATCTTTGAGACATACATCATAGTAAAGGGTGAGCAGAATGCTCAGTAAGGAAAACAAGTGAAATAATTGACATGTGATCTTGAGTAATATTAATAATAAAATGATAAAAGTCATAAAGACATTTGTAATGGAAGAATAGTAATATCATGATATAAATACATGAATCACAAGTTTAATATGAGGATATAACATTTAATTTAGACATTCATGAACGTATCACCAAGGTTTATCACCGAGGTGTCATAAACATTACCAAGGTTATTCACCAAGGTATCATGAAACTTATCATCTTTAGAGATTAATTCTTTACCCAATGAATTGGAGAACTATCAGGTAACACCCTTAATATGGATTTATCTTCATGTGATCCACATATATCATAATCAAACATTTTATAAATAACCCAAAATGAATAAAATAATTGTGTTTTATTCAAAATTGCGACGTTTTAAAAGTGCTTTAAAAACATGATCGTTATATCACTTATAACCCATGGAAAGGGAGTGAGGGTTATATGTATATCAATTAAAGAATCAAATATATCAAATTTATATATTCATTGACACCCATAGAAAATAAATATGTCTAGGTATTCACATAAATAAAATAACAGAATTTCTAGAGACAAAGAGATAGTAATTTTGAGGAGAAATTTCTACAGATTAACGACTACATAACAAGGTTTTAGAAAATAATATAAAGAGAGGGGAAAATATTCTACCATAAATAAATGAATAATTTTAAATTAGAGGTACAGAAAAAAAATAAATAAGATCATGGTGTGGAAAATGGAATGACACACCACATGAAAAGTAAATATTCAAGGAAAGAGAAAGCACAATTTATTTTACAAAAATTCGGCAGCGTAACGTCATCACATAAAAATTCAGAAAATAAATTTATGAGAGCAGAAAGGGTCTATCATAATTTGGAAATTAAATAGACAGAAGTAAAGATATTTAAGAACAATAATCTTCATAATAAAATGGAACAATAAGACATGACATAAAGGAAGTCATGACATAAAAGGGGAGGGTGAAAAGTTCCTTTACCAGGAAGAGTAACTTCTAAATCCTGATGGTTGGGACCTTGGGAGGCTTGAGGGAACCTTGGGAGGACTCTTTGGGAGGTAAGAAGACCCGAAATTCATTGAGGAGGATTTTGGGATGAAATTATTGAGGGAAATGGCTTGGTATTTATCGGAAAAGTGATGGAATAAATTATTAATTTCCAAGGGACACCTCATTGGTGGTTTTTGAAAAACCCTAGGCTTGTCCAATGTATTTACCCATGGTATTGACCACTTGGGACACCTCATAGAATATCTCAATATTCATAAGTCTACTAGAAATCTTACATCGTTATTATATCATTAATGATGTCATTAAACACCCGAACCTAAAAACTGTATTTTTATTATTCACTGAAAATTCAACTATTTTAGAAAAATCCTAAAAATTCACCCTAACCTAATAACGATGCTCTAAATTCAAAAATGAACTCCATTTTATGAAAATAATTTTCTGAATATTTTTAATTTAATTTTTAAATGAAATCCTTATTTATTCAAAAAATACAACTTTAAAACTATAACTAATTTTATAACACCTTAAAAATGTAATCAAGGTGCCATAAAATTATCGTATAACCAGAAGACAATAAAGTAACAATATATGATTAAATTTTATGAAAATAAATTTCCATTTTAAATTAATAAATTAATTATATTATTGTAAATAAAATATTAATGACATACAAAAATACGAAAACTAATACTATGATAGTATTTTCATTTTTAAGATGTTTAAACTGTGTTTATACATTCATGGGTGAAGTTTCAATTTTTTTGGCCAATTTACTATTCATTACTACTCATTACTATTCATACGGGTATGTTACTATTCATAGATTACTATTCACTAAAACCCAAGTTGATCTTATTAGACTCTAAATTTCTCACGGATCACAACTATAGAAGAACATTTTTTAAAAATCATTTCATATTTTTAATTATTTAAATAATACAAAATAAATTAAAACACCACTTTTTTCCAAAATTCATTAATAATAAACATCCTATATTTATCTATATATTTTAAATTCATAAAATTTTCCATAATAAGAAATAACAATTTTATTTATATAAAAGGATTACATAATGCTGCTAAGGTCTTGTTACATAGACCCTTATAACACCAGTATAGGACCTAAGTGTAAAGTGTGATATGGTGATAGAATATTGGGGTGGCTTATACACTTTTGCCCGAGTGGTGATTTCTATCAGTTTGAACTTCTCTCTTTGGAAATTCTGTTCAAGCGTCATATGTGGAGGTTCGGTTTGGGCTTTATCCAGAGCAAAGCCCAGTGGTGCTAGATCCTTCCCAAGCTCCGACAGATGGGCTTTATATGGCCCAAGTCTTCTAGATGAGGCCATTCAATCTTATTTCTATATTAATTAACCAATTTAACATTATTTATAAAATCAAAATGTAAAGATTATAGTTTCCAATGGTCATATTGACCAACGACCCTATCATAGTCGAAACCCAATGATATCATTTTAATTATACCCCCTTCATTAATTAAAGGATATAGTTTTGTTGACTATAAAATAAAATAACACACAAAATTAGGAAAAAAAATAATTAAAAAGTTCTGGTTGTAACATTAATGGAATTAATATTGACGTTAAATGTAGAAAACATTATTCTCTCACTTATATTAAATGGTGAAAAAAACAATGATAATGAAAGTATCCCGTAGTTGAGATCTTTATATTATAGAATAATGATGGATTACATAGGTCAACAATGTATAATTAATACATGAAGTTTAGTTGAGGAATAATTTTCATCATTGGAGTAGACATAGTTTGGTAATCAACTGATTCTAATCAATTCAAAAGTATAATTCATGGAAAAAAATTCATATTAATGATAATGAAAATGAAAAACATGATAATTCTTTCAATGTTGATGAAAAACTGATTAAGGTATTCTTCCTCTGGACTGACATCAGATCTCCCACAAATGTGAATGTTATGGGGGATAATAAAATCATCATTTTGGAAGTCAATTTTGGTTTTTTACTAGTTTCAAAGGATAATATATGGATAACATGATGGGAAAACCTTATAATCTATTATATGTGATATTTCGACATTTACTTTATTATTAATTTAAAGCTATTATTACATCCCCATAGGAGTTAAATTGATAAAAATATGTTTTCAATGTTTTTTCAATGATATTTCCATTGAGTGTAAAAAAAGACCCCTATAGTTGTATCTATACATGATCTATCAGCCTTCAAATTATTTTCATAAATCTCAATGGGATAACATGATATAATTATGTACTTTACGCTATTCTTAATCGATCACATCATGGTTAACATGTTACACCGATGTTCATTTGAGGGACGATTGGATAATTATTCTCTCTAGTATTTATATAATTATTGGGGGATTTTATTTTTCCGAAAAAGTCTCAAAAATTAAAATTTGATATATTTTTATTTATATATTAAGGGTTAATCTTTTATAATTACAAACAACCCCTTATAAATATATTTAATTTATATAATACCCCTTGCCAAGTAATTATAATAATAATAGTAATAATATCTCCCATGACATGCATTTTTTATATATCAGTTCATAAATAAATAATGTAATATTTATTTAATGATATTAAAAAAATAATTTCTATTGGTTTCATAACTCAATCAATTAATCCTCCCATGGAATTTTTTGAACCAATAATAATAAAATATTTAATTAAATAAATAAAATCCATTTGATAAATAAATATATAATATAAAATAAACTAATTAATATGTATCTATTTCAATATTAACATAACAAAAATTAGTTATTTTATTATATTCACTTATATAGTTAATAAATAAATATCTATTTATTAAGAAATAATATTCAATGAACATATTTTAAACTCGAACTTCACATGTTTCAATTTATATCGTTAACATTAATTGAATAAATAATATTCCAAAATTTAAGAATAATATTTATTCTCAATAATAAATTTCATATTAGTTAATGAGAATCTTGATATACTTAGTTTTTGACCCCCAATGTCGCTTTCTCTGTGTCATTGGGTAAACTCACCTAAATTACAAGATCAAATTCTGGTAACATGTAAAGAAACTCATTGAGACTAATTTTTCTATCAAAATAAATTGAATAATATAATATGAATTATAATATGTAATATCATCCCTTAGTTTTCTAATAGAACCAACTGATATTCATGAATTATATTTACTTTATATTACAAAAATAAAATCTTTAATGAACAACCATGGACATGGATCTATTCATATAATTTCATTTCAATCCAAGGTTGAGAGACTTCTTATTCTCTAACTCAAATGGAAAAAATAATTTAATGAATTATTCAATTAATTCCATATCATTAATGATACATAGAATGTATGATAACCCACTGTGAGGTTATATTTTTACTATTTTTATCCATACATGATAGTTTATTATTCATGATACACGTTAATAAATATACATGTTATAATGAAAACGTAACATGTTGAAATATAGAAATATCTTATGACACATATGACATGTGAAATTCTAATTTATAGGTATGTCCTCATGGAAACCCTTATTGGAGATCACAAAGTGAAAACATTATGAAATGAAGTCCCAATATAATATGCTCCTCCAACACCAAATCATCAAAAGTAATTTATGTCCCATCATGCATATATTATTTTGGAAATAAGATATATATTTAATAAAATTATCATGAAATATGCAGGTTCTCATTGTACTAGGGAAGTGATGTAACTATTCATTATGATAAATAATCAATGGACATTATCACATTAATTTTACATAAAAGAAAAATATTTATTTCCAACCATATTTATTAATATTATAGTAATCAAAATAAAAAAGGAAATCTGTTCTAGAGAACCAACTCTAATATACTCTATCATACACTAATTTCAACTATAAACTACTTGTAATTTTTTTATTCTTAGAATATAAATCATTCTTCAACTGATTTATGACATTATTTATTGGGCCTACCATGATTTATTCATGAATGTTCTACTTACTATGCCATAAACATGTTGAGTTAAGACTTAATAGAGATAATATCCCATATTAAATACCTTTTACCATATTTATTCAACTTGAACTCATGTATAATATCTATGATAAAATATTATCATAAAATATATTATGATAATATTGTGCATTCTTGATAAATTCAATGAACACGATCATTTCTCCAACTGCATCTTAAGATGCATCAAAATCCTTACGACACCTAAACTATGTATATATAGATACCACTATAATCAATAATATTCCATTTCTCATTTCTATAGTCTATATGTGATACAAGATCAAATTTATATATAAGTAAAACAAGTTCTATATCTCCATGGAAATATGCATGCATATTTACCTAATTACAAGGATCTTATTATTTTATATTATCAATATCCTTTGGAATTTTCTAAATGAAATGCCATGTAGTTCTCCAAGATTGGTTTGATATTATCCCAACATGAATTATTTGTAACAAATATAAAATACCTATACATATCAAGGATTATCAGATAGATTAAAACCCTTGAGAATATATAATATTATTCCCCGTAATATGTCCCCATCTGCCTTATCATATTATCCCAGAGATATTTTATTCCATTTGACATAGGAAACAATTATCCCTTGAAATTTTCAATCAATTATTTTTCAATACTTTTCCAATGTATAAACTACAGTAAGATATAAGAAACCACAAAATGTATCCTTATTATATCTGAATTCCTTGAAACTATACTTCTATATTATATCATTCATAAAGAAATACTTCTTATAATATTCTTACAAAAAATTAAGACTAATATAGTTTTTCAATATATCATTAATAACATATTTCACTTGGAAAACTATGGTTATCCCACTAAAAACTTGTAGATAGATAGATCAAATTTAGTTTTTTTAAATCCAAAGTCTCTTATTTATTCATAAAAATAAATATTCCATGATCATTATTCTTTCTTAAACCCATAAATTTATGATTAAAACTTCAATAGTTTTTTAGAATTTTTTTTTCTAGGAAACCTTCTTGTTGTGTCATATAAATATATTAAACAAGGATTCTATTATGGAAGTTAGATGTCACATCCATTTATGAAATTTCAGAATCAAATATTGTTTCTATGACATGTATATTTCTAGTGTATTTTAGTATAGTGAGTGATGAAAAGGTATTTTCATATATTATTCCATGAAATTGAGAGTAAACTTCAGTAACAAATAAAATATTATTGGTAAAAAATCTATCGTCTAGTTTTTTCTTTAAAACTTACTAACATAATTTTATCAATTAGGGAAAAAACTATAATGCATAAATATATTCTGGACCACAAAATCCATTTATCGGTTAGAATCAACATTAAAATATTATCCAATATCTATTTAATTCCCCCATACATGATAAGTATTCATTATTCTTGATTAATAACATACAACAAAGGTTAGTTAATATAAAACTATCTCTCTTTGCTTTTTAAATTTCTTAAATATTATATCTATTTAGAAAAACTCCTCCCCATGATGTCTTATAGGGTTTTGTGGTCATATTCCAAGCCTTAAAATTATTAATTTCTATATTTATACTAATAATATAATTAGATATGTGTTTCCTATCCATTGAAATATAGTCATTCAGTTGATTAATATTTTTCTATCTTAGAGATAGTAATATTCATAATTTAGACGAACATTGTGTTTACATGATTTATTTTCTCAATTAAAATAATACTTAAAAATGGTCTCCATATAAATAAATTAATTTGTGGCATAATTTATTTAATCCATATTATTATTTTAATGAGATCCTTTTGTCAATATAGCTAGCATATAATCTAGTGTTTAACACTACTATTTGAAAAGGATTCCCATAAAGGAGTAATGGAATGCATAAAATTATTATAGTACCTATAATAATTCATTATTTTATTTAAATATTTACTATGATATATATAAGATAATTCATGTTTAGAAATATATCAACTATACATTTTAAAGGATCGATGAATTCTCGGTTCAAATATTTTTCACCTCATCAACAAAAATATACTCTCTATCTTTTACCATTCATTTTCATCATATCACTATGAATTCATATAATATCATAAATTAATCTCAAGAACAATATCAATATACAAAAATCTTAACATTATAATAGTTCACATTTATATTTCTACACAGATTAAAAATGCTTTTTGGAAACAAAAATATAAATTTCTTTTGAATTTTTTGTCATAAAAAATTATAGGTAATCATGTAAAAAAACATAAGAGTATTATATTTAAAAACTATAAAAACCTTTTAGTTTATATAAATGAAATTTACATTTAGATTTATTTATAAATGAATCATCTTTCTAGAATTGGGTATTATTTGAGACTTATATTCTATATTCATTGTTTATTTTCATTAATTATAATATATGATTCAGGTTTCATTAAACAATTAATAATATCTTCTATAATTTAAAAAAAATTCATTTCTAACATGGAATAATGTCTCATTAGGTCTAAAACATGATGCTTAGATAAAGTTTTTGGTATTAATAATTTAATAAAATAGTTGTTTAATAATAAATACACTTAGAAATCGTTCTATTTTGAGATTTATTAGATAATTTATGAGTCATGTCGAATGAACAATTTTACATTTAAAATTACATCTTTAAATGTTTTTTATTTTTATTGATTCCAATATTTGGATCCAAATTTGTGAATCACTTTATATATTTAATGTGAAATACGAGAATTAGAAATATTACATGCACACATTAATTAGAAAGTTAGGAATTCTTCTTATTCTATTCATTTCAATTACTCTTTTAGTGATCTTTATTTAAACAAATGAACAATACAGCCTCTTATTTATTACTCTCTCTGTGAATATTTTTATTTTTGGAGGATGGTTCAAATATTTTATTAACATCAAACTTTCAATATATTTTTTTAAACTTTTCCCTTACTTCAATCACCATAATTATTGAGTAACCATGTTTGAAATAATCCATATCACGTTTGAGAACTATTGTCAAAATATTTTTAATAAGCTTATCGATACTATTAATTTTATAGTTAATAATAAATTTGGGGAATCTAGGTTTTAGGGATGATAATATTAGATTAATGGATAACTCATTATCCATATAGATTCCAAACATTACTAGTTAATTTCTATAATTAAATATATTCTATACTTGATCTGTATCTATGTATTCACCATCCATTTTACACTTATATAG